>CM075214.1:20330174-21559624 GCA_037577465.1 Liposcelis bostrychophila | reverse complement strand
TTCAGTAGGAGATAAAGGGGCTATTCTAATATTACGCCTTCATTTTTTCGTTATTTTAGATTTCGCCTCCCCCCCCCCTCCCTCATCAATGGATTTTTTTGTTTTTGAATAAATTGACAAATTCGAAAGTGATTTAAGTTACAAATTAAAACTTATATATGGAATTACTTATTCATTTGTTAGAAAATTATTTAAGGGGGGGGGGGAATCATACTTTTAAAGTTTTCCACGGAATTATATCTAGTTTGAATGATGAGATCAGAGTTACACCAATACCCCCCTCTTCCCCCCCTCTTCTCGTTATTATTCGTCAACAGTCGAACGACCCCCTCCCCACCTAAAATGATGACGTAATATTTGAATGGTCCCAAGTAACTAGTCAAGGCTTTAGCAGAGCAATATGCATTAGAGAATCCAAGGACTGTGTTAAGCTTGTTTACTATATTTCAGCTTAAAGAGGTTTATGCAAGAAGCTCAATTCTTTGACTGATCATGTATTTCTATCACACAGTCCTTGTGATATTATTATACCCTGTAATGGTATCATGTGGAACCTGTAATGTTATTATAAGAAAATTTGTTACTTTTTTGTTTTCCCGGTATTTTCCTTATAGTCAGTACAGGATTTTAATGGTCCCCATTATATCCATGAGTTCAGTTACATACAGGTCTTGCTTAACTTTGAAATTGGTCAGCGTTCAGATGCGGTCAGAAAATCGGGGCTTTTTGCATAAACCCTTTTCTGCCACTTATTGACTCTTTTATAGGTTTTCCCTACGAAAGGAAGGTGACTTTCGAATTAGTTGTTACAAAATCTTGATCGCCTATATACAGATGCCCAGTAAAATCCCAGGATGTCCAACGGATTGAAATTTCTATCTGAGTCACCTCAAAGGATATTGTTCAAAAGCCTTTGGCGGTTAGCTAAAGGATGGTTTGTTCTTTTTAAATGTACACTCAAAAAAGTGTTTTCTGGGAACCAGTGAAAATGAACTAGATTTTGCGTCTAGTAAAAACCTCTGTAGTGGCCAATAAAAGTTTACTAACGACTGGTCAAGTTTTACGAGCTACTAATCCAAAGTACTCAATCAAAATTCGATTAAGCCACATTTTTTTCAGTGTACAATTATCCATAAGTTTCTGCTCTCTGTCGAGAAGTAGCTTTTATGAAAGGCTTGTAGTAAAAATGTTTTTCTTCTAACTCGGTTAGCTTCTTGTTACTAATTTTCTTTTCTTTTTTCAGGTAAGATTCTTTGTCAACTTAATAAATCCGTCCATATATTATCTGGCATTTAGGCATTATTAGTAGGCATACTAAGCGGAGGTTCGGTAAGTTCTTAAATCGTAAAAAATTAAAACATTGCCGCTTGCACCCACACCCAGAGTTTGCTTGGAACGTAAAAAGGTTCAACCAACGAAAAATTTAATTATGTATTTTTCAGACAATTATTTTTCCATATTAAACCAAACTAAAAACGTTTTTAGCTTTTAGCAAATGTGAAAACTAGGGGTCTTGTACATATCCTTACGTAAAACCTTTCCGTATTCTAAAATTCAATTTTAGTTGCCGCAATCGTTATTTTTCGGTTAAGCAGCCAATTAATTACCAGTTAATTCTTCCTACAATAATGGGCCTATGAAGTTAGGAGTGAAATGAAAATCTTATATTTTGAAAACGTACGATTTTGAGCTTTTTTGAACTTTCAGGAAAACCGAACGTCCGAATTTGAGTTTCAAAGACAGATAAAGCGTAAGCATTGCTAACGTCCCAGATAAAAAATTCCAAAAGCTTCGAAAACTTGGCTCTAATTTAATGAATTACCGTAAGAAATACATAAGCGTTTGAATGTTTTCCATGCATCATATCGAAAACCAGAAATGGTTTTCAGCTGGAATAACGAAAAGCTCAAACTTTGCAATTGAAGTTATTAAGTTCAGCCAAATTTGAGTTTTGAAAAAAACTTTGTTTCCCTACCGCATAAAAGTTTGATCATGCTCAAGAATTCAAAAGCCCCAAATTCCTCTTCAAGCCCTTATTTCCCATTCAAAATTAAGAAAACTGCGAGCTCTTCTAACACATTCACATGCTGTTCTGTTGTGGCTAGTTTTGGTCCGCCTGAGAAATAATCCTCATACTCTCCGATTTTGGAGAGCGTTCCTATCCGCCACCTGGGGAGGCGCCCGATGGGGGACTAGCCAAAAACCCCACACGGGTTGGGGGGAAAACTCGGAGTCCGCGCCCGACCGAGTTGTCCCCCCAAGCCAGCGTCAAAGGATTACATCCGCCAAACGGCACGAGTCACCAACCCCGTACAGAGCGACATAAAATGACGTCCTTTTCACATCGATCTGCACGACATTGGATCCGCATGACGTAAGGAAGACTTTACTCCTCAAGCTGACAACTTAAAACTAATACAACCTAAAACTAATACAACATTTTATACAATTTACAAAACAGTTTACAATACTATCCTAATTTACAATACTAGTTACTAAACTTAACCTAAACTAAAATTAAGATTGTACAAATGTACAATGTGCGGCATTGGACATTCATACAAGACGAGATTGTCATCTATACTCTTCGACAATCTTTACCAGTAAAACGAATCCGATCTTTTTTTTTTTTTTGTAAGCGTTAACCGCTTAAAAAAAAACTCTAGCCAACAGCTTTTTAAATTATGCTGCTGTTATTTAAAACACGTCTTTTTTTTAAGTTGTAAAAGGCCGTACGGGTCATAAATAATTTTTTAGATGGAAATAAATAAGTAAAAAATGAATGAGGGTAAAAAGATAAGATGATAAAGACAAGAAGTTTGGTTTTGTAAAGCAAGACCAAACCTGAAGAGTTCATGCCAGACCTTTACCAAACTCCAACCAGTTCATGCCAAACCTTTACCAAACTCAAACCAGTTAATGCCAGACCTTTACCAAACTCCAACCAGTTCATGCCAAACCTTTACCAAACTCAAACCAGTTAATGCCAGACCTTTACCAAACTCAAACCTTGTTGACTGCGTTGAACCTTGACTGACCTGGACCTTGGCTGACGTTGGACCTTGAAGCTTGCTGACTGCTGTGTGGCTGCTCCTGAAATCAAAGAAGAAAAAAAAAATGCAAATTAAAAGGGGGGGGGGGGCTTGGAGACCCTCACAATGGAGTTTATCTCCCGCGGTATGATTGAAATAAAAAATTTATTTTAAGCTTTAATCTTACTTAAAATGAAAAAAATTAATAATCTGTGATACTCTCATAATGGAGCTCATAAGAAATGTAAAAATTTAAAAAAATGTAAAAATTAAAAAAAATGAAAAAAAAAATTCGGATTTCCAGGAGAGGCCCGAAAGCCTTCCGAATAGGATCTCCGTTAATGCCCGCCGCATCGGAACCATGCCATCAGGTCGAGCCGGAGCGCCTTTCGGTAATACACCAGTCATCCTTTTGAAAACCCTGGAGACTCTCACAATGAGCTTATCTCCCGCGTAATCCATGATCGAATCGAATAGAGTGCACAGCCTAATAAAACTCTGCAGCCCCAAGAGAGGAGCTGACTCCTAACGTAACGATTCGGGGGGAACTTAACACTAAACCCTTAACACTAATACCACAAGGCCAGTCGCTGGGTCGATACCTAGGCCTTCTGCGATGGGAGGCTAAACCTCCTGGTTTTCCTCCAAGCCGGACCGATAATAGTTAATTTAAAAAAAAAAATTAAATAAAAACCGAATATTATTTTATTTAAATAAATTATAGCCCGAGCTAAAAAAATTATTTATTAAAAAAAAAAAAAAAAATACACTCCCGGACACGGACGAAAAAATCGATCCGACTCCGTCGGAGGCTGAAGCCGGAATGCCCGTGCTGCGCTGAACTCGGAAAACACTTGGAAAACTGACTGGTCTGCGCATGCGTCATTATGACGTTAGCGCGTTTCCAAAATGGCGACTAAAACATTTTAAGTGTATTTTTGTGTGAATTTAACATTTAACTGTATTTTTTTCTGTTCTTTTCTGGATTTTTTTAAGTGAAAAAAATTTCAATTAAATTTTCGGTGAAAAATTGACTCTTAATTTCGAAAATCGTAAAGTTTTTTTTGCAGCATAAGCTTAATATAGAGGAATCGTTTAATTCGTTTCCTCTTATAGAACAAAATTCATGACAATACTTTTTTATTATTTTTATTTATAAAATAATTAACTAATTTATTGAACTTAATTTATTTTTTTCTTTTTGCAGGAACTGGTTGATTTTTCATTGGAAAAAAGCTCTTTCGCTCTGGAAATCGAAACAGGAATGGAAATCAAACAATCATTTGGTGATCAAATATGGAGTATACTTTGAAGAAATCCGCTTTTGGCTTTCTGCAAAGGTGGTGTTTCAGTGTTTATGAAAATGCAGCACAAGATGTGGTACGTATAATTATAAGTAACACACTAATTTGGTTTAGTCTGATTATTAATTAGTGTGATGAAGCAATTTTCTTATATCATATCTAGAGGAAAATTACTTGATATACTTTATCCCTTCAAGAAGGGCACATTGTTGGATAACCTAAATTATTATGTCCACGAAATTGGAACATGGCAATTAATATTTGGTTCCTGACCTACCAAAATTTTCTGAAAAATCTGGAATCCTCACTTTATTGACTGATAAGGAAAAAGAAAGAATAATGAGCGTTTACCAAGTCCTATTATTCGTTTTTTGAAAATAATTATTAAAACAGAAAATGTAAAGATACGTCTCCATTAGTGAATTAATTACATGATGTAATTAATTACAGAATGCAATTAAATGGTTTACAAAGGCGTTAATTTTTTTTTTCAAATTTTTGGAGATCGATATCCTTTTTCATAATGTAGATCTAACCAGCAAGATCGAAAACAACGATTTAGTACCTTCGAAAATCATTTAATTACATCCTGTAATTAATTACATCATGTATTTAATTCATCAATGGAAACATACCTTAATTACCTAAAGATTTGGGAAAAATCCGTAAAACTGTTATGCTGATCAAATTTTATTAATTTTAGTTTGATGCTTTACCAGTTTAAACATGCTAAGGTTAGAGTTTTTAGTCGCCTTGTAATATATGGGGTCATGTACATATTACGTAAGCATTTTTTTCCATTTTCAACCCCCTCCCTCCCCATTGTAAGCATGAGTAGGATTTGGGCAACCCTCCCCCTCCATATTACTTATGTTTTTTTTTTTTTTTTAATGGAACCACGGCACTCGACTTCGGTAATTTTCCCCATATTCATCGAACTGAAATAACCAATATAAACACCTATATTGAGAAAATTAAAGAGAAGGTTACCTTTATTTAGACGTTAACAAAATAATGTAATATTAGCTCGCAGCAGCATTTACAATATTTTAAGAAAACATGAAATTAATTAATTGATTATTTATTTTATTTTATTTTGAAAAATTCCTGGTCAGAGTAGAAAAAAGCTTACGTAAGAAAGTTTGAGACCCCCCCCCTCCCCTTGGTAAGGTGTCGTAAGCATTTACGAGACCCCCTCCCCCCTTAACATGCTTACGTAATATGTACATGACCCCTACTAAGTAAAACTTCCTCTGGAATTCTGAGCTGTGTAAATCATTGGTTCTTGCCCAGTTTACTATTCTCTTCATAATATCATGCTTCTGGAAGACTTTTTTAATCCTGGAGAAGTTGGTATTTCAATAACAGAACTGCACCTATCATCCAAGTAATTTCCAGACTTCATATTCTTCTTTAGTAGCGTTTGTTTGGAAAAAAGGTGCTTGGTTCTTTTACTGCGACGGTGCTGAGGTTTTGTTTTTTGTAACTTTCGTAACATAATTTCTTTTTTGTATATATAAATTCGAATGCGAAAATAGCTGCAGCTAATAACATTCCAACTATTGGTATTGACAACACTTGGATCATCTGCTCTAATTCGATAGATGTAAAATTTTCCTCTTCTTTATTTTTGATCAGTTGCGGATGAATAATCTCATCCATTTTTTTCAGTAATCCGTACTCACGAAATCGAATGATGCTGAAATTTTAAAAGTATCCCAGTTGTTATTTTATTATTTTTTTATTACCATAGGTATTTATTAGCGCTTACTTATGACCGAACATGCTCATTAAGGGATTGTAATAAGTTAATGGTAGTACAACTTCATCAGAAGCCATGGGTTCAGGAATTCGGTATGTACGACATGGGGCATTCTCATACTCGAAGGTGTTATCTAAGCCGTACACCGCTATGTTTCCTTTGTCGCACAATATTTGAATAAGGTCGGGGAAATAAAGATCTTCAAACGTTACCGTATAATTATGACCCAAATTAATATCTTTTGTAGCCTATGAGAAAAACATTAATCATTTTAGAAAGTATTGAAATTTCGAATTAAAGATTATGAGATATACGTTCAAAAAATATGGCATGTAGCCATCATCTTTTATTGCCAATTTATATTGTCCATTTTCAAGAAACTCATCAAAGTTAGTAAATGGTATCTCTGGAATTTTGACCGCTAAAAAAGCTGTAATTATAGATGTAAAGGAATTGACTACGACCATCCCAGTTACACTTATTGCGAAGCATAGAATTCTCAGAGAAATATTTTCCACTTCCCCGCTACCGCTTTGGTTACAAAATATTTCGAATACTAAAAAGAAATGATCCACAAAATGTAGTTTGTTTGATTTTACGAGGTTTCGTATAAATAAAGTAGAAGCACATCCGATGACAAGAATTGAAAATATAGAAAGCCAAAGATCTTTTACAAACGGTTGAAGGTAGAAATCTTGTCGCAGTCGAGCTTCAGGATATTTTATATACCAATTATACCTTCGGGAAAAATCGTAGCTAAACATTTGTAGTACAAACTAAAAAATATCACTTTTTTCACTTACGTATATGTATATAAAGGACCAAACCTGAAAGTTTGTAGAGTTCCTTCTGCAGTAAAAACCGCTGCATATATTAAAATATCTATATTTGTATTCTTTATTAACGAATTAATGACGAATTTAAAATCCTCGGCCTTACTGCTTATCTGGAGAAAAACATTGTTAATCCTAGAAGAAAATATGAATTATGTAATTAGTGAATTTAAAGTGATCCATTTACTTAATAGAACCTATATAAGTCTATATTGGATTTGCAATGTAGGCTCTCAAAGTGCACTAACCTGGAATTCATCATATAACTAAAATCATAGAGCAAAATTTCGACTTGGCAATATGAATTGGAAAATTGTTGGCATGCCTGAAATATTTATATTGGGTCACTTTATTACAAAAAAAGAAAGCGGAGTCAAGACTAGGCGTTGGTTACTTTGCACGAAAATGTTTGTTCGAAACGTTTCGAAAACTTTTTCCTGAGGAAAGTGTTTAAGGTGACGCAGAAGTGATTCATTTTTTTTGGACACCCTATACTTCGAAAAACGCTAATATTATTGTTTTGGAGCCATGATCACGATCTTACATACAGATACAGGTCAGGCAACTCGGGTATCCCTCATATGGACAAAAATGTCCCCCGAAATTGAAGCAGAAGAATAGTTCACATATTGTTCGATAGATGGCTGGAACTGTAGTTAGGGAATCAGGTGTTCTGGCAGCCATCATAAAAAAAAGTGTTTTGAAAGTGTTGATTAGATGGAGGGCATATCACGTGATTCCCTAACTACAGCTCCAGCCATCTATCGAGCAAAATTTTAACTATTCTTCTGCTTCAAATTCGGGGGACACTTTTAAAGATAGCAGTTGCCTGACCTGTATGTAAGATCGTGGCCATGATCACGGCCGTATAAATAGGTCCGGAAACTTCCTATGCCGACCATGTCCCGCTTAACTACGCCAAAATTAGTTCTAAAATTGGCCACTGGCAGCGCTGCGATCTAGAGACCAGCAACATGTCTAATGTTTACGTTGGGACTCCCACTGGGACTCTCGTTTCGAACAACAAGAGAAAGTAGCCGCCATCATTGTTTACATTACCAACGACCAATCAAAAAGCGTCTCTCTAACAAGTAGCGTTCACGGTGGTAGAAAGGAGGAACTAATTTTGGCGTAGTTAAGCGGGACATGGTCTCCAATGTATAAGGGATAGGAGTTTCCGGACCTGTTTATACGGCCGTGGCCATGATGAAAAACTATATTGGCAGCCCTGGCAACAATCATAAAAACAATATTCCTTCTCGATTTATATCGAAATTCGATTATCATCTTCGAGAAGTCCGAGATCTCCGACCAGATTTCCGAACGCACCTCTTGTTTGTAAACATGCTTGTCACGGCCGTATAAACAGGTCCGGAAACTCCTATCCCTTATACATTGGAGACCATGTCCCGCTTAACTACGCCAAAATTAGTTCCTCCTTTCTACCACCGTGAACGCTACTTGTTAGAGAGACGCTTTTTGATTGGTCGTTGGTAATGTAAACAATGATGGCGGCTACTTTCTCTTGTTGTTCGAAACGAGAGTCCCAGTGGGAGTCCCAACGTAAACATTAGACATGTTGCTGGTCTCTAGATCGCAGCGCTGCCAGTGGCCAATTTTAGAACTAATTTTGGCGTAGTTAAGCGGGACATGGTCGGCATAGGAAGTTTCCGGACCTATTTATACGGCCGTGGTTCAGAGTTTCAGAAATGAACACAACCACTTTTAGGCAGATGACGTCACGTCCCTTCACGTTTTGTTTTGACGTGCATTCAAATTCAAATTTTTGTTTTTTCTCTTTTCGGGGGTTAACAGTTTTTATTTACTGAGTCAAAATAACGCTTTTTGTCATATCTCCCCTAGCACAATTAAACGATGCAGTCATCTCAAAACATGTGACTTCTCTATTGAGGTAATGGTAGGCTACTGGGCTGCTAATAGGCTCCGAGCGACTTTTTTTTTTATAAATATACACTTAAATATACCTATTTACCTTATACTAGTACTAGCGTATATATTTCCACCACGAATTAGTTCGCAGAAAATATTGCTTTTTTATAAGCTAAACATGATTTTAATGGTGGCGCTGCAGTCAAAGTCGCTCGGAGCCTATACTAGTATGTTTATTCCCCCATAATAGACCCCCAAAAATAACATCGAACATCTTCAAAAATTTCGAACATCACCGAAAATTTTCGAACATGTTCGAAAAAGAAATGTAACAACTTTCCTCGCGAAAAAATTTTCGAAACGTTTCGAACAAATATTTTTGGGCAAAACGCAAACAACGCCTAAGATAAAACGTATTAAATGTACAATTTGTGCTTCCAGAAACCCGACCGCGGTAATAACAGTTTGATTTAAATTTAACCTTCTCCAATAAAAAGAAATATTTGAAATACATAATAAACCATCGTTCCAGGTTCCAAAGTCAAAGGTGAATGCTTTATTTCTAAGTCCGTAAACTTCTGTCAGTTTATATAAATTGTCTTGAATTTCTTGAACCACAATAAATTCGCAATTGAAAGGTATTATTTTGTCAATATGAGATATATTTGGCTTGGAGCTGTTCAAAAATAAAATCCAAGTAAACCAGCTTAATCTAAAAGTATGTTTCATCTGTCGTAGGAAAAATTCAAATCAGTTTAAATTTATATCGATTAGAATTATTTAACGTATTTGAAAAGGTCTTACTCTAAACAAATATTCCGTTAATCGTTCAAATGAATCCAAAGTCTTCGTTTTGAAGATAATAGCGGTACTGAAATATTCTGATTGTTGGACATAATGCGAATCTCGAATCGAATCAATAGAATAAATGTAACTGAGAAATTTTTTGGTGTTCAGTCGACTTGAAGGTACATTTTCGGTCGAAAGTCTTTTGGTTTCCTGGACATCTATATCATCGTCCCAGAAAATGCAGAAGCGAATTTCCGTTTCTTTTACTAAATCGGAAACAATAGCCATTTCTTTTTCATTAAAAGAAGGCAAAACCCTTGCGAATCTAATCATTAAAAATAAAGCAAAATATAATGTGCTTCTGGCGAATTTCATCCTTTAATAAGCCGAGTTCGTGGCAGATTTTAGTAGTTTGTACAATTTCAAAGATTTAAAAGTTTAAAATTGACTTCATTATCGTAAAGCACGTTTTAAACTATATCGTGAGGAGATATATTAAGGTGTCTTTTAAAATGATGAAAAAGTATCGATTGCAATAATAAAAAAGTATATTTGAAAATAATGAATGTAATAATGAATGTCCTATCTATATTTAGTTCGAGTGGTCACGAATAAATCAAAATGATTTGATGGGGGATGGATGACCAGACTAAGGCTTTACAAAATACAGCAACATGCATTGGATAATCCACGCGCTGGGTTATACTTCTTTACTCTTTCAGCTTTATCCTAAATCAAATGTTCCTGTTCGTTGGAAGAAATATGATTTAGAAGGAACCTCAGAGTATTAATTCAAAAGCAAAAGACCAAGTTAGGTTAGGGAATATGCCAGTCCAAGATTGATGTTAAGGTGACGCAGGAGTGGTTCATTTTTTTTGAACAGCCTATGCTTGATATTATCGTTTTACGTTTTGGTGCTAGATCAAAATTCCGCTTCCAAGGAACAAATTTATTCTTATCAATCTTAGGCAAATTCTGTGTAACAAAAATTAATAGAAGAATCGGAAAGGCTTCAACAAAAATTACATTCCATCTTTAAATATTTATATAAATATTTAAGCATTCCATGAAAGGCAGGACCGGCATAACCAACCGGATAAAGATATATAAATTTAATGCCTCAAATTGATAATTCTTCATTTTTTTAAAATGTTTTGCCTTTTAATATTTCATCTTTCCAATCCCAATCTAGTTTTTATATTTGTTTTTCTTAATTTGATTCCAACTTGTTCGAATTCATTTATTTTCGGTACAAGGCACGATGATTTTAAATATTCGCGGAAATATGAAAGAGCGGAATGCAACAAGTCGAATCCATATTTATGTCGAAAAGTTGGTAACTCCCAACGGCCGCCATATTACTTTATTTGTAAGACAAAGACGTGTTCATTCGGGTGAAAAATTATAGCTTTTAATCGTTGTTTAACTGGATTAATTAAGATATAACGTTTAATTACGCTTCCTTGTATTATTTGCATAATGAGTATCATCCATTGAAGCAATGTGTTAGCCAAGATGGCGACTTTAGATTCATGACTTGGGTGAACAGGTATGAGAAAGATGAAAGTGAATCGTTATGATGTGGATCGTATTTAGTAATATATACAGGAAACACAGGTACATAAATTGAATAGAGTTTTTCAGAAGTCTTTCCAGACGTCTCGAAGTAGAGCATTTCATTGACTTTTGTGTCCGGTGTAGTACCTTTTAAAGCAGCAAAAATCATAAAAGTGTCACAATTTTCTCCACTTTTTGTCTGGGAAGACGAGTATAAAATTATGATTGCAGGTTTATCTTCCTCTTTCTGAGCTTTTGAAATCTTTTAAAAGAAGACGAGATTCAAGAATTTGCAACTTATGATTAATTATTAGTTACTTTCTTTTCAGCAAGCTAGGAATTTATTTACGAAGTTTCTTAAATTAGTCTGTTTATAATAAACGTATTACTGACTTTTCATAGGCTGCAAACATCCACTGCTGTTGTACAAAATCATGTGTATAAAGTGGTTTTGTTTTTAATTCTTTTCAGATTTGTTGATTTGCTACAACTTTGGTGGTCATGTTAAGACCTAATTGGAAATGGAAGCCTTACCCTCGGCTGAGTTGGAAATCACAAATAACACGCACAATATTTCACAGCCTGGCTTTTTCAAAAAATTCTTTTCAAAGAAGGAATCAAATTCAGATTCATAAGGTAAATTTTTTTAAACTTATGTCTTGCATCAAGATTGTTTTGTTACATATGTAGATGTTGAAAAAGATATTCCGTAGCATTAAATTAATGTTTTTTTTTCCAATTATAAAGTGATTGTGTTGGGAGTTTACTCATGTTAAATTTATTATTGTTCTTTTCAGTTTTAAAAAGAAGTTCTGACCAGGAATCATCTACATACCAGCATTCGAGTTTTCCAGGATGGAATCAGTTTAAGATTTAACATTGTTGAGTTCTTGTCATCTGCATCAACATCTACCTTCTGTGCTCCTGTGTCTCACAGTCAAGTGATTTGTTTCCTCTCTTTATTTAATTCTCTCTTTGTTTATTGGTTTAATGTCTGCGTTTTGAACTTGTGGACTTGGAACTGGATTTGATTGAGTCTGAAAATTATGTTGGATGTTTCTAGTTTAAATGTGAGTAAAAGACTATTTATTAACATCACTGTATAGTAAAGAAAACTTGTTCACTCTAAAAATTATTTTGCTAGAAACTACAAAACAATTTGCAGAAAAATAAAAAAGGTTCCGAAAACAGCAGAAAACATTCCAAAAGTAAGGAAATCTGATTTTAATTTTGATGTGGTTTTTTTGTTTATTGGGCAAACGATTTCTAAATTTAATTTTCCCACATAAATTTCAGTCTTGTTATATAATGGCTGTTGAATTCCTCTAAGCAAACTTATTTTGTACTTCATTTTAAATGAATCTTTTTAATTTACAGGTTTTAAATGATGGTTTTGTACAAATCAAGAAACAAAGGCAATTGACGCAGCTTTCATCAACAATTACCTGCAGGAGTCTTGCAATAGACAGCAGCAAGGGGATGATGCCTGGATAATTATGGTTAGTCTTATATTTTTTTTCCTTTTTTTAAAAAATTTTTGTAACAGTGCAGATGTTTTGCACATGAGAAAACAGGTTATAAAGCATATGCAGTTGAACATAGCCTTAGCTTGTGTAAAATTGAAGAGAATTTTTTTTTTTTTTTTCATTGGTCGGGAGATTTTAAAGTGAAGAAAATGTCAAGGTCAACATTTGACTTTTTCGGCTATTACACTGCTATAGTCCTTGTGAAATGGAAACCTTACCCTTAATTTTTGCATTTTTCTCGATTTTCGCGAAAAATTTAGGTGTCGATTTTATTGGCTTAAAAGGTGTATTTGAGGTCGCTGAATCCGAATATAAGGTCAGTTTTTTGATCCGAGCACTTTTGGAGCCATGGAAGCCATTTTCTGATTCACCCAAAAACAGTTTTTCTTCATTTCCCCCTCAGCAACTCATCCGATCGAAAAACTGACTTCACCACTGGATTGAGGAGGGTCGAAAACCCCCGGAACCACTGAGAAACCCTGAAAAGTCCAAATTTTTTTTTTCGTCGAAAAAAAAGGAAAGACTATAGTCTTTTGATTTTTGTCGATTTTGACGAAAATTTTAGGTGTCGATTTTTTTGGCTCATAAGGGGTTTTCGAGGGTGCTGAATCCGAATATGAAGTCCGTTTTTCGATCCGAGCATTTTCCGAGCCGTGGGAGCCATTTTTTGATTCAACCGAAATTGGTTTTTCTCGATTTCCCGCTCGGGAAATGGTCCGATCGGAAAACTGACTTCACCATTCGATTCAGAAGGGTCGAAAACCCCCGGAACCACTGAGAAACTCTGGAAAAGTCAAAATTTTTTTTTTCGTCGAAAAAAAAGGAAAGACTATAGTCTTTTGATTTTTTTCGATTTTGACGAAAATTTTAGGTGTCGATTTTTTTGGTTTATAAGGGGTTTTCGAGGGTGCTGAATCCGAATATGAAATCCGTTTTTCGATCCGAGCATTTTCCGAGCCAGGGGAGCCATTTTTCGATTCTCAAATTTTTTTTGTCTTTTTTTTGTTTAGCTCTCAGCTTTGCTTCAAGGAGTTGGAACAGCTGAGGAAGAAAAGGATCTTGGACAGGAGCAACAAAACGATACCGGACTTGAAGAACGTCGTTTACATTTTCACCGTCCCATCTTGGCTTCCTGGAACTCCACTGGACCATCAACTATGATAAAGGATTTATAATTTTTTGAAACGTTTTCCGTTGAAATTTTTTCCGACTTAATAGCTTTTTTTTTTTATCACGCAAGAATTTTTTATATCAGTGTTTAGTTAAACTTTAATTAGGGAGAGTATCTATAAACCTTATACTAGCTTGAGCAAAAATTTAAAAAAAAAAAAAAAAACCGAATAAAAATATAATTGACTGTAAATTAATGCAAAGCCTTCTGATATGACCACCCACAACTGCCGCTTATTTTATTTTAAATTAAAAGAAAATATTTTTTTAATATGGGACGGGCGCAGGAAATCGAGGAGGGTGGGCGATTTCCTGCCCCAAGTCGTAAATGTTCATACTTATGGACATTTCACTTGGGAGGGTGACGTTTCAGAACTTAAAATGATGAAACGTCCCCATCGAGGGGTGCTGTAGCGTTAACATTTTTTTTTTTTTTTTTTTTCATTACTTTTTTTTTAAATGTTAACGTGAAAGCTCCTCTCACAGGTGGTCGAAGCGGGCTACTCTCCGAAACGAGTTAGGCGATCTGTATCGTGAGGGATAAGTAACCACATGAGGTAGTACAACCTGATCTTTTTGGTTTAGAGCCAAGGCACAGGCGTTAGGCTAGGTTTTTTTTTTTCGTTTATGTCAGGTTAGCGAAAAAGAAACTATCGATTTTATTTTTGAATATCGGTAGTTTATTTTTTTGCAAGTTAGGAAGAGGTTTAAAAGCCTCTAAATATTTTGGGAAAAAATATTTTTTCCCCTTCCTAGGGCGTCGCGGTTAGGGACTTCTTACAATCTGTGTCTAGCTTTAAACCCCCCGGTTCCTCTTCCAGATGGATTTCATCCAGGTGGATGTCGACTGTTAGGTTTTATAGGCATAAAAAATTTCTTTTTTTTTCCTGCTATGGAAAAGCAAAAGGAAAAGATGAACAGTGCATTTTAATGCAAAATGCACTGACTCAATTTTTTGCTGTTTGACTTTTCCAAGCAGAGACCTGCGATCAGGACTTCTTTTTTCGCTGATCTTTTCCTTTCCTATCTCGAAATGTTAGGGAAATGTTAGGAAACTTTTAACTAATTACTTTTTCTATATGCTCTTACTGTACTTTAACTCTGTTATTATCATTTTTTTTAATTTTTTTTTTTTTATTATCATGTTTTTTATTTTTTTTCTCCTACTATTATTATTATTATTATTATTTTATTTTTTCTTATTATTTTTTTTATATTTTTTTATTATTATTATGTTTATTTTTTTTTTCTCCTATTATTATTATTATTATTATTTTTTTTTTTTATTATTATTTATATTAATATCTTGATTATTGTTATTTTTAGTTGCATGGCTCTCTTATTCCAAATTCATACCAAATGTTAGGGTAATTTTGAATAATTACCGTGGCATATTGGTTATTTCCACTTTCCACTTAAATTTTCCAACCAATGTTAGGGTAATTTTTAGGAATTATCTTAGCATTAGGTTATTCGTCATTCGAGAGATAGTTTTCAATAGAGCTTGCGGGTGGGTCCAATATTTCTCGTCCAGTGCTGCCATCCCCCCCTTACTTACCCTCGGGCTCTATTTTTCCCCGTTTGGCAGGGTAACTCTCAGTAGTTATCTTGTCAAGTCGGTAATATAAAAAACTTTTTACTCTCTGATCGCAGGTAGCTTTTTGCGCTCTTCTTTATTTTGATCTGGAACGAACCAAGTCCCGCATCATTGTAGGGTTGTACGAGGTAATGTGGCGAAAACATTCTGACCTTTCATTTCTCACCTGACGAGTTGGAGTAGCACATGTGCGCTGACAACCACCTTTGGGTATGCTATAGCATAAAGCATTAAACAAGCGTAGCTTGTTTAATACCTTATAAGGCATACTAACATCTCCCCTTCCTACTTCGCACGACTTGAGCTAAGAGTTTCAGTCGGGGTGACCCTTTACATTTAAACTTGGTTGCCTTTTCAAGAAGTTAATAGAACATGGTAACGTTTACGACTTGCATTGGTATCCGAGTAGTAATTGGTTATCTCGATTGGAGCGCTTAGCAAGGGTCGTGCGGGGTAGGAAGGGGAGATGGCAGCACTGGACCCCCGTTAAAAAAAAAAAAGAATTCTAAGAAGACCCTCTTAGCTGAACCGCACGCTCTTTTTTTCATCATTTTGGTCACGTGACCTGTGACGTCATATTGAGGTTTTAATAAATATACGGTATATTTTATTTTATGTATTTTTATTTCTAATATATTTTATTATATATACAATTTATTTCTAATATATTTATTATATATTACAAGTTATTTTTTTTTTTTTTTTTTTCTGGAAGTAAATGAATTGGAATTTTTTACGACTTTTTAATGGTTTTAAATGGCAATTCAAAAATACTGTTAATTCGATGCGTGTTGTTGCAAATCTTCCTTAGCAAAAGTCTTATTTTTAACACGAAAATTTCGAGTCATTTTTATGATGGTGTTACTCGCTCGTTCGTGTTATTCAAACTCCACGAAACGCAGAGTTAGAATAGTTCGAACGGACAGAAGCACTCTTCGGAAAATTTTCCTGTTAAAAATATGATTTTAGCAATAGAAGATTTTCGCAAACTTATTACGCATCGAATAAACCTTAATTTCGAACGGCCTTTCAAAACCATTAAAAAATCGTAAAAAAATCCCTATCACTCCATTTTTTCCAGTATTCAGATATACCATAACACTGAACTCAAAATCAAATTACCGAAATGCTAGTAAGAATACTGTTATTAAAAAAATTGTGATACTAGACATCAGCAACATCTGGCAATTTTTCAAAGTTTTTGATAATTCCAATCTAGAAGACTGAATATATAAGCCGCCCTTAACAAATTATGATCAATACTAATAAAATATCTCTGAAAATTAGATTAAGTACAATCAAATATTTAGATGTTTTTATCTCTTCAAAAAAAAAAAAAATGCTAAACACGACAGTCAAAATCGCCGAATTAATTCGAATTAACCCTGACTCTATAGAACCGCCAAAAAAAAGGTTGAAAATTTAGCGAATGGATGTATCTACTGGGACATGTAAATAATTAAAATTAAATTAAAAAGTCAGCCAAAATGACTTGACAATTTTTTCGGGGAAAAATTTCCACCAAATTTCGAGATCAAAAACTTTAAAAATGAATCAGTTTCAAATTAATTAGTAAAAGTTGCTGATGGTAGTATCAATTTCACAAGATTATGAAAACATCAGTACAGCCTCATAAAAATTTAAAAATACCGTAACTTTAAGAGTGATTTTTGAATACTCCTGACATTTTTTTCTAAATGCAGTTATTGCAAGTGCTTCAAACAACGTTAATAAGGCAATTAATGTTACTAGCATTTCTTAAAAAGAGCCACCTTAAATCTTCCGAGCAACTTCAGCCAAATTCTAAAAGGATTTATTATTTTATAATTAAAAATACAAAATAGTAAATTAAGAGTCGTTTCAACACCTTAACGCCTCTGACGGGAATTAAAAGTTTGCCATTAATTGCATTTATTTTTACATTTAATTTGCTACAAACTGGACAATTTCAAAGAATTTCGGCACGACTTTTGAAAATAATTAAAATATTAAAATATTAGATAAAAGATAACAGTAAAACCTGACATTTCAAATCTCACATTTGATAGCATGTAAAATTTTTAGATTTAAAAACTCAAGGCAACCCACGCCATAAATTTCAATTTTGATTTAGATTTTCCAACTTAAAATGATAAAAAAAACTGGCTCCATAATAATGACTTTTGCTCGGCGATTTAAAGTGGCAGTGTTCAGAAGCAGATAAAAACCTTTACATATAACATTTAATCTGGGACATTGTCACTCATACAGTCTTCTGAAGTTTACCTTTTCAAAGGGTCAGATTATTTGTAAATTAATCAATTTCGGAGTAAGAAATTATTGAAAAAGATTACGAAAACTAACGAACGATTAAATAGCATACGGAAAATCATAAAGTCTAAACAAACTTACGTATTTGCTGTTGGAAAAAAAAAAAAAAAAAAAAAAAAGCGATCGTTTTTTAAAACTTTTTTTTCCATTTTTAACAAAGGAAAAAAAAATTCCGTTAAAAAAAACTATCTTATAAAGCTGAGTTAGCTAATTCGACTTCCTAGTTTCCGAATGTGATTCATCGACTCAGTGACAAAATTACAACATTAGAAAGAATTTAAAAACAAAAAAAAAAAGGGTAATTATTAATTTTTTATCTGCTTCCTAACGATTCAAGAGTTCAGCGTTACAGTTTATCTAGGATAGGTTTACTTAAGTATCGGACGGCCTGGAATAAGAAAGGCAAGATCGTTAGAAGTCTTAGAAAATTTCTAGCATGAGCAATGAAATCTACTTAAATGATATGGTAAACTATTCGTCCGTCAAGCGAAAGAGTTTTCCAACTGCCTTCCCCATTATTTTAAAACATTACATGATTTTTTTTTCCCCTCGAACGAGCAAGAATACTGTAGAAGTAAGTCAATCAAAATAATTAGTGCCCTAAACTACTGACAATTTTTTTTTAAATATTGAAAAATAATTTATGTTGAAAATACTAAGTTTCCTAACGAGCTAAATTTTAAGAAAAAAAAAAATTCTACATCACGCGTTCCGCTTAAAAAAAAAGTCCCCTTACAGGTAAACATAGCAGTAATTGTCCACTATAAGCACTACAATCTACGCTAGGCCCGCCACCCTTCGGCCTTCCCAGGCCACCTTCGCAAAAAACTAATTAAAAAACGAAGACCCTTCCCCTTTTTCAAAAGCGTATGTTTAAAACTCAAAATGGAACTCGCTGGCCTGTCCGATAGTAGGTGCCCCTACCCTGATTTTTTCACATAAAAATTTAAAAAAATCTTTGACATATAAAGCTTCTTGATAGGTGATTCTTCTTGACTTTTGGAAGATGGAATGTCATCTGTTTCTGCCAGCAGGGACGTTCTACGAGGTCGTCAAATCTGAAGTCGGCAAATATAATAATCGATGTTCCTATTGTAGATGCGAAGTCGTGACGATGAATGGCCTAGAGACTTAAGAGAGCACACAGAAAGAAAAAACAAGTAAAATTTTTTCGGCATGCCCTTTTAAGTCAAGAGTCACAGACAACAGAGCATTCTTTTACCCCTTTCGGCCCCTTTTCGCCTAACACTGAAAGCGACCTCAAAAGTCCCTATCGCTAGGTCGCCCCCACGGTGGTGGTCATCTTGTACGGGAGTCGTTCCACGGGTTCGGTTCTCAGCATTATAGCTCCCCAATCCCACTTGCGGATCAACATGTCCCCGTCCGGACCTCATACAGCGCCGGTAATTGGAAAACCTAACAGAATAAAAAGCCCTAGTTACGCCTACCCGGCCACATGTCTGTATGAGTGCGTGAAGTACGTCTACACCGCGTCATTAGACAAAGGCCCCATGACACGAATCGGTTCGCTACATTCCGGTTAAGGAATGTTCCCCTCTCCTACGGTGAGCAGCACCATTCACGCCCCGCACGACTGACCACCACATCGAGTCTCCATACCAGAGGTCTCCTGTACGTGGGCTAGGAGCTCTGTAAAAGCTGGCTCTAAAGCTCCATCCCTCCCCTCGCGCCAGGGATGATATTGGCCGCCCCGACGGCTTAACCACGACGTCGAACGCGAGACGCTCGGATCCCCTCACCAGCGACAAGCAGATCCTCGCTCCCACCCCCCTCCCTCGCGACCTCACTAATCCCTTAAAAAAAAAAAAAAAAACCTAAGAGTAACAGCCTCACCAGCGACGACCAGGCTGTGAAACGAAAAAAAAATCGGTCTAAAGCGACCGAAGAAAAAAAAAACCGCCGCGGAACGCCTGACGTTGTCTGTGACTTAATCCCTAACAAATCCCTCGTTGATGTTTTGAAGGGCGATCCCTCGTTGATGTTTTGAATCTCGGACACTATGAAGCTCTAAGAAAAAAAAAAAAAAAAAGAAATTAACATTAGTAAAATATTCAAAGAACTTAAATCAAAAGCAAACAAAGAATTATTCATTCGTTTTAAGTAATACTTAAAATTAATAAAAAATGGAATTATGCCTTTTTTAAACAAATTTATTCGCTTAACGATTTTAGTAACTTTAATATACGTTCAAATTAAACATTTGCGCTAATTACAATTTTTTAGCCAAATCAGATTTTCTTATACAACCAAAATTTTACAATTACAATTTTTTGTAATGCATAATTGTATATATGTATGTCTTTTTGTATGCATAATTGCATACCATCTTTCATTGTATCCTGCTGTAGAGTTCGTCTAATTGTATATAATCTCTTCACATCATAACAGACTCTCATGTGTATAATTGGTACCTAACCCCTTATTTAAAATTTGGTTTTTTCAGCATCGGCAACTACACCAGTTTTGTCATGCTTTACATGCAATGATAATCTTTCCCCATTATTTGACAAATTTCAAGTTATCAAAATTCTTCACCTCAACTGAGTAAGCTTTATCATTAGTTTTTCTTTTGAAAGAACGGTTTCAGTTTTGTTATTGAACATCTGTTTTCAGCATTAATTAATTAAATGCAAAGTAATTGTTCCCCACAAAGTTTCCTACGCGAAACGGATTAACACAACAAAACAATCCAATCAGATATCAACAGATTTGCTTAATATTTTATGTCATGTACAATTGCTTTCCAAAATTACTACAAAACTGATTACTAAATTCTGAAATTTTATAGGCTATGTGCATGTCTCTTCAAATCGACTGTAGCGCCCCAAGCGGTAAAACTCCCAAGTTTCCACAGTAAACGAGAAAAGGCGGGATATTATGCTGTATTTATTATTCCTTTTTCATTGCTTTCTTTTTTTTAAATTTAAAATGGATAAAGTGATTTTGTTCGGTTTCCAATCGGTGACACATGATATAGTTAGACCACAATTTTAAAAAAAAGCATTTTTACTATTCCAAAGCCACTGCGTTCATGATGTGAAGGAATTGAAAAGTGCCAAAGAATCTAAAATACTAGGCTATGTAGAGAGGCAAACGAGCAAAAACTTGCCTCCTTATCAAGTTGAATTGTTTGTAAGTATATATCATTATTTTATGTCTGTGATAAAGGTGTAAGTAATCGTTTCAAAAGATTGAATTATTGATCACTTATGTTTATAGGTTAATAATGATTGACAGAATGAAGCAGAATGCTTCAGAAAAACTTGCTCGGTATATAATTAAGCAAAATTCTAATATTATTTATTCCGAAAGTTCAAATAAGGCAGCCTTTTTAGAAAATTTTTATCAACAAATTATATATATCATGAAAATATTGTGGTGAGTGAAGAAGAGGCCATACTGATTCGCAAAGAAACTTTAACACAAAGTGGTTGTGATAAGTGGTTCAAAATGAGAAAAAACCGCATATCAGCTACAAAAGCACACAAAATAAAAGTTAGACGTAAAGAAGTTACAGGTGAATTTATAGAATCCTTAATGACAAACATTATTCTAAAAGGAAAAGCATTGGAGAATGTTAATTACGGTTTGCAGAATGAAACTTATGCCAGGTATCTGTATTCATACAGATACCTGTTATATATAGATACTTAGTTCCATTGTGACATGCTGGAAGTTACAAAAATCACCTAATCTGTGTGAAAAAAATCGATAAAACGAAAGTATAGTTAGATATACACTTAGTTCCAGCGAAAAGGGACCTTTTCATTTTCAAATTCCGGAGGTTACATCACTTTTTAGAGCTCACCGTTTCGCCTATATCTGTGCCGGGTTGAATTTTCACACTTAAAGTACTTTATTATATAGTGTACCTTTAGTTTGGACCTAATAGATCAAATTTTTATAAGAATAAAGCTGTGAAAAATGTCTTCGCGGAGGTTACATAAAACCTTGTGACGCCGATTTTAACGGTTCTATATTCCTTCAAAGGAGTGAGAAAAATTCAAGAAGCAGAAAATAATCTTCCGTAGCCATGCACTTTTTAATAGTGTGTCCAGATTTGTCGATCAAGTTGTCCTTTACTTATGATAAATTCATCCGATACTTGTAACTTCCGTTGTGACATGCTGGAAGTTACAAAAATCACCTAATCTGTGTGAAAAAAATCGATAAAACGAAAATATTAAAGAAAACTATTTTGTGTATCGGATTCCTAACGTTCTGAAGCTGCATTTTTGTAATAAAAAAAATTTTTTTGATGTGTAGATTCGCACAGATAAAAAAAATTAAAGTATATGAGGTATTTATATTTTATTTATTTATTTATTTATTTAATTTTTCACCTTGTTTTAACTTAACTTAAATTATTGAATTGTAATAGGTCTGGTTTTGTCTTGTTCTCTTATTTAACAGCCCTACTTAAAAAATAAATCAATCACTCTTTCTTATTTTCAAATAAATTTTTATTTTTTATCTTCTAAATTGACTTCATATTTTTGTTTATTAGGTTGGTCTTATAATTAATCCAAAGCAACCATGGCTGTGTGGCAGCCCCGATGGTATTGTCCTAACGCCTTGGGGAATAAAATTGTTAGAAATTAAAAGCCCTTACAGCTGCCAAGATAAGCCTATTGTAGATGACGACGGAACGATTAACGTGAAATACTTGATTAGAGTGGCGGATAAAATTTTCGTTAAGCAAAACTCATTCCAGCGGCTATTACACGCAGTGCCAAATTCTTATGTATCTAGTCAACGCATTTACTTGTGATTTTTATGTTTATAGCCCAGTTAAGCCCTTATCCATTTAAATAAATTACCGAACAATAAAAAATTTAGCACTAATACATCATAATTGTATGTAAACAAACGGAATTATGTACTGTGGAATGTTTCACAAATGACCTCTAGGAGCGCTAGTATCGACACTTGCACATAGCCTATTGTGACTATTTCAGGTTTCAAAATGAATGACCTCTGATCCTATCTTCACAACTGAACATAAGATTTTTCAAATAATTAATCTAAATTAATAGGAACAAAAATTTTAATTTTAGTAAATAGAAAACTGATCTTGATTAAATCCCTACCTGATGGTTTGCCTGTGGACGACAGTCTATTCATACCATTACATCCAACTCCGACACACAAATGGAACCATTAATTGATCGATGGCAACACAAGTTCACCTTTAACAAAAACTAAAAAAAGAAAACAAGAATTAACATAAACAAAATTTGAAAATTGCATAAAAATTTAATTCCAGCAAGAAAAAACAAAATAATTTTCTCATTCATTTTTTAATTCAAGATTAAACAAGTTTAGATAAACCAATGGTTTTAAATTATCCATTTAAAATCACTTTTACTACATGCTTGTTCAGAGAATCGATTGGAAGACTTATTACCTTTTAGATCTAACAAGAAATACACAGATGAAAATCTTTTTGAAAGTGTTACATAATGAGAATGTAGCATAAACTAAATGGATTAAACCGATTAATAATCAAAGCTAATAATGTTTACTTTTTAAGTGAGAAATTGCCATTTCTAAATTTTAACTCGAAAGCAATATTGCATTTTCAGATCATGTTTTTATCCTTTAATCGGGACCTTAGATACTCATTTTAAAACATCTTTGAGATTCAGTTAAAACTGGTAATTTACTTTAAAAAATACAACTTACCACATGAATATTCTGATGACCTTATCTATACTAGTACTTCATTGATCATTCAAGTATGTTGCTTTGTTGCTATGCTTGTTGCAGTGCATTCTCGGTTTGTATCCACTCATGTAAATTGCATGCTCTAATCGACTGTTTCTTCAAACACTCCATCTTTATGAAGTCCTGATTTAGCTTCTAAAATGATATATGAAGAGTAAGATGTTACCTCTTAAAAAATAATTTGCAAAAATTTAACAAGCTCAGATTTGATGAAAGCAAGCTTTTGTGTTCAAATAAGCATGGAGATATCACTTCCCTTTCACCAAAAAAATACATAAAGATATCAAACAGCTAAACAAATCTTATAAAATCTATACTAAAATCATAGCAACTGTGTTTTTAGCTTTAAATTGGTACATCAAAATAAGGTAAAAAATTTTTGAGGTTTAATTAAACTAATCATTAATAAAACAAAGAAACTTACAATAACACAGTCATGCTGATGACCTCGGCTGTACTGGCTGTAGTAGCACTTTGTCGATTAATTCTGTAGCTGTGGCTCTTGCATAAAGTTATAGTTATATCACCGCTTGAATTCCCTCGTACATTTTAAATTGTACCTTCAAATGATGCCATTAATCACACAAACGAGCTTCATCATAACTGCGGGGAAGAAAAAATATTATTAAAATCTTCAAATTTATTAAGAAATTCACTCAGTATATTCCAGGTTCTTTTTCAGCCACTTGTTTAAATTTGAAAATGGCTAAAAGCTTTTTCAAAAAATATATCAGTCAATAAAGCCAACTTCAACAGCTTTCCCTTCAAATTTTTAATGGCATCAATGTCCTCTTTTTTATTTTCTTAAAATAGTTTGCACATATTGATCTTAAATTCCCTTCAATTCTAAATTCCGAAACTTGAAAAGCAAAATTAAACCATCACAAAAACATTTTTCAAAAATTACTCATGTATCCTCCAATATCAATTTCATGGGGTCCATGCTTAACCGATTCCACTCAAAAATTTTTTAAACAAAAACATGAAACATCATAACTTTACTCCTTAGCTTTTTTTTAAATGATTAAATTTACTTCCGCAATTATATTTATACGCCATTAGATTTATCAAAACAAAAATTGATATAGCACCTACATTTTGAAAAAAGATGGCGGCCATTTTTTTTTTTTTTTTCCCCTCCCATAGCAATTTATTGTATTGAAATTAAAATGCAGAGAGATATAATTATTTTCCTCTCTCTCGTGAAAAATTTACTAACCTAATCTATAACGATTAATAGTAATTCCTTCATTTTATATTGATCAATTTAATTTATAATTAATAAGCCGCGAACTACTCTTTCGACCTTGACCTTCATCGACCCCAACCGGACGACGATTGTTCAACTTATTGCAGTTGAAGATACTTTGTAGCGCCAATGTATAACTTATCCATGGTCGATGATAAAATCTATTCTCTTATAAGTTAAGCGTAAAGCAGTATTTTCCATCGTCTTTTTTTTTAAAAACCATTTCAATAACACTTTGTTTCTTAAAAAAAAAAAAATTGCGGCCATTTTATTTTGCCACATCTAAACAACCTATTTTGCCATAAAAATGATGAAGGAATTAATTTTCCAGAAGGATTTCCAGCTTGAAATCCAGTCAAAAATTAAAGGAATTTATTTATCCTGTTCTCGATTGTTTCTCCCGGGATTAAATATTCATACTGAGTTCCAACCCGATTGAAAACATCAATTCGTTTAAAAATTAATAACGGGATGGCGGCATTTCGGGAAGTGCTAAATAATATGCACACTTACGTTTACGTATTACAAAAAAATAACTGTCAAATTATCTGACTATCGATTTTCCATATTTAACTCCCAGGATTCGTTATTTGAAAATAATTAATAACAACTTACAACAAAATTTGGAAAACAAAGGCCAATTTTTCAATGAAAAGGAAAAAAAAAAAAAAAAAAAAAAATTCAGACCAACACACTGTTCATAAAAATCCACGAAATTATTTTACTAACCTCTTGAATTTATATTAAACAAAATCTTGAGCACTTTTTTGGCTGATTTATGTAGATTTAATGTTCTTCTATTGCATACAGAACCCGATGTTTTCCGATTAAATTTCATACTCAACTCACTACTTTACTCGTGAACGCCATTTTGAGAACTACGCCACCGCCACCACTGACTAATGACTATTTCCGTTCCGAAGGAAAATTGTCGCAAAGAAGTCAAACAAATGTCCGACAGAAATTCGAACTCGGATTTGCATCTTATTCTTTTAATTTTTCATAGACTTATATAATAGACCGGGCATCCTGTACAAAACACATTTCACCGATGAGAAAATAATATACTGTGATTTTAGTTTTCCATCCAACAGAAGCAAAATGCGGTACTATTCCTGGTAGCAAATTCAATGTTTTACATAGGCAGAGTGGAATCGGGTGGAACGAAATCAATTACGAGTTGGAGTGATTTCTTAAAAAAGGAAAGGTTTAAAGTTAAAGATCCCAAAAGAACATTTGGAAATTTCATTAATTCGATATATTAAAAACTATTGATGTAAATTATTGTAAATTGTTAAATATGTAAATATAGTTAATTAATAAAAAAAAAAAAAAAAAAAAAAAAAAAAAAAAAAAAAAAAAAAAAAACAGTGTCCCTAGAATGTCCTTTGTTTTTTTAAAATCAAGAGGCAAACAGAACGACAATAATGCAAAGTGTCATTAGTTAAAATGCAAACAATGGAATGATTTTGATTTTAAAAATGGTTTTAAAATAGTAAATCTTAATTTTTTTTAATAATCCATAAATAAATGGTGAAATCTTGCTGCATTTGTGGTGACTATCAGGGTAAACACCATGATATTTCATTGCATTTTTAAGTTATTTTTTCCCCGTGGGCAAACTGTAAGCTATTCCTTAATTTTCTACTCGTTTTTACGATTCTAAAAAAGGATCAATTAAACAAAATTGGTTTACTACTCTTAAAGGAGTCAATGTAACGGAAATCTCGTTTATTAGGCAAAATTATTTTTTTTGTTTACCATTTTTCCGTTTACTGTACGCCATTTTAGCCTTCTGTTTTCCTCTTGATTTAAAAAAAACAAAAGACATTCTAGGGAAACTGCTCCCATTAGGATGCCCGGTCTAGTATATAAGTCTATGTAATTTTTAGGGAATATGCACTTCAATGAATTCGTGATGCATTCAAAGCGAATAAAGACTTAAAAAACTGTCAAACCACTATCCATGCACTTTACCAACCGACCCCTGCCGCTTTGAAAAAAATTCTCTCTTGCCCCCCTGTTCTTTATACGTTAATCTTACGGCAACTATACTTTTTGTTGAATAGAATGTCGTACGGTAAAAAAAACATTGATCTCATCTAATAATATAATACTTCTCCATTCTTATCATATTTTCCTTTTTTATACTATCAATTCGGCCGCTACTCCTTTAACCTCAATTTCAGACATTTTTATGTAACCTTGAATTTGGCGGAAAATGATGAAAATTGACTCTTTGTTAAGAAAATTAGTTAGCCGATATCTAATTAGCAAACATAATTTCTATACTTAAATACAAAATTCTGATGAGTACTTTCTAATAGCCATAATATTTTATGGAGCTAATTATAAATGAAGATTATTATAGTTTTTAACTCACCAGAAACCCAAAGGAAAGCATTCCAGTAAAATCCCATCAATGCTCAATCCTCACAGTCCATTTCCAAATCGTGATATTCCTATAAAATATGAGCTTGTTCACACCTGTCAAAGAAAGGAAAAAGAAAGCATTAAAAATCTTTCATTTTAAAAAATTTAAATATTATTGTCAGTTAGTATTTTCAGTTCATGCACAATCGTTCATTCAAATTTTAAAATGGATTCAACTTTCTCAAGCAATTGGTCAATCGATAAAGCCAACTGAAACAGCTTTCACCTTCAATTTTCAATGACTTTGTTATCTACTACAGCAGATACTGAAACAGTTTAAAATTCTCAGAACTTTTTCCAATCATGATTATCATTTTTTATGTCATGTTTAAAAGCTAAAGAAAAAATAAATTTCTGAAGAAGAGAAAGAACAAGAAAAAAAAAAACCTAAAACCTTCAGGCAAAATAATTTAAGTTTTAGGAAAATATCAATTGTTTTGGAACGTTAATTTGAATTTTAAATTGCCATGACGTTGCCAAAATATAAGCAGGTGTTCCCTTTATTAAAATTACCCATGTATCCTTCAACATCAATTTCTGGGCCTCCATGCATAACAGATTAGACACAAAAATTTTTCAACCAAAAACAAGAAACATCATAACCTTTACTCTTTAGCTCTTTTAAAATGATTAAATTCACTCCCGCAATTATATTTATACGCCATTAGACTTATCAAAAATCAAAATTGATTTGTACCTACTACGTTTTAAAAAAGATGGCGGCCATTTTTTTTCCTCACATAGTGATTTATTGCATCGAAATTAAAATGCTGGGAAATATAATTATTTTTTTCTATCTCGTGAAAAATTTACTAACCTGATCTACAACGATTAATAGTAACTCCTTCATTTCATATTAACCAATTTAATTCATATAATAATTAATAAACCCCAAACCATCCCTTTCGACTTTGACTTTCACTACTAAATGTTTTAAACCACCGACTCTAGCCGGGGCGGTCGTTCAACTGCACGTATTGTAGTTGACGAACTTTGTAGCGCCTATGTATAACTTTACCCATGGTCGGTGACAAAATCTATTTCCTTATAAGTTAAGTATATACCAGTATTTTGCATTGTACTTTTTTTAAAACCAAATCAAAAACCTTTTTATTTTTTTTTTAAAAATTGCGGCCATTTTATTTTGTCACTTTTCTAAACAACCTAATTTGCCATAAATGTGCTGAAGGAAATATTATTATTCATTTCCATGCAAAATAATCTGCTAAACCATATTATCATACATGAAAAGCATCGTACAGAGATTTTAAAGTAAAAATAGGCCTATTTTTGAATTAATACGTATTTTAAATTTTACATCACAACATAATTCTTTCCTAACATTTAATACTTTGATTTAATCCGACAATATTAATTTTTAAAATATATTAAAAGGCTTACTTTGTAAAGGTTTGTTCACCAAGGTCGGTAAATTACTTTCACAAAAATCCTATCCAATTTCTTGGAACAAAAGCTTAAGCGAAAATGAGTTGTATCAGATGCCCATAAGTAATATCACAATTAAAGCTTTGTGTAATTGAGATTCAAGTGCTGACATCCTTTTAATTATTTAATATAAAATTTATAATTGTTAAGACAACGACAAAAAATCGATTCTTCTAAATTAAAGCCTTTTCGTTTAATACAGAAGGTCAACTTTTAACTTAAATATTTCTCTGGCATTAAACCTTCGAACATTCATATCCTCACATTCTACTTTAGATTGTAATTCAAATAATTATCTAAACATTTCTGTTTGGCATATTATTTGATTCCTTCAAAAAGTAAAAAATTTGTTAAAAATTGATTTCAGTTGTCTTCTAAAACAGGCCCAGCAGACAAATCGGTATTTTTTCAGTCCTGTTCCCTTAGTATAATGTGGGCAAAATAAAATACAATCATTTTTCTTTTACAAATTCACTATCTGGGAAAAAAGTTTAAATTTTGTAATCACTTTAATATACTCAAAATTTGTTAAATCCTGACAAATTTGCAAAACCCCCTCCCTTTCCATTGTCAGCCATTCAGAATTTCAAGTAACCCCCCTTTTTCCTCTTGCAGGCTAACTTGATATTTAAACGATACTAATTTGTTAATTCATTCAAGTCCTTTTCAGTAAAAACCAACACCAAAGACTAACCAGTTACTTACACGGTGATACTGTATTTGTGTCCTAAGATTTTATCTAAATGTATCCTTTGACACGACGTAGACAGGCGCAATAGCAGAAATAATACCCTGAAGTTACACTGAAAAGAAAATTATATCATAAATATTTGAAAATTTTCAAATTCCAATCAATTCATTGCATACCTTAATATTTAGCAAACATTTTTCCAGGTGATATACTTCTATGAATGAAAGTCTGATGATGACAGATTTGGTGATTAATTATGGACAACGGATAAGATCATCGGAAATAATAGTGCATACTTTCCATTACTAATTGCTTCTTTTCCTTCGACATTGCAGCGACCTTTAATTAAAGGGGCGTTGACTTGGCATTACATTTAAATGTAATGCCAAGTCAACGCCCCTTTTACTGCGGGCATTAAACGCCTGAGTGATTTGCGATGTTGGATTAACTCCTAGAAAAAAAGAATTAAAAATTAATTTTATTTTACAGAAAAAAAGGGAACTTAACAAATTTTGCAAGAAAAGGAAGTGTTGCAATAAGCCTGGAGTGTCTCGTTCAAACAGGGGGTTAGATCACTTAAGAGTCTAAACTTATGTTTTAATCAGAAAAACCAAAACTGAAAAAATTGTCGGTTCCGTATCTGTCTGGAATAAAAATCTCTACCTATCCCAGTCATCAGAAAACCTTTTTTGATTTTGGAAGAAACAGTGGCATAAAATAAAACTTTTTCATTATTTTATGCGTATCTATACTTCCTACAAAATTAACCTTCTAGGGTCTGAATTCTGAAACGTTTCTGGAAAATTTATGGAAAATATTGTAAGTTTTTATTTTTGAATAATTTCAAGCAAAAAACTATCCCCCACCCTAACAGATATTTGCTCTTTTGAGTTGTAACGTATATTGAGCGCCTACCGATTTCAGGAATACTCGGGCCGCATCAAAGCATGTAATACAAAATGAAGCATCATTTTTCATTTTTTGTAAAACAACAGAAGAAAGGTTTCCATGTGCTTTCAATGTTGTAGTCTTCAAGCTGATTTTATTCCTCCAAGCCGTGAATTCGCTCCTTCAACAATTTGATTTTGGTTTCTAAAAATATTGTAAGATAATTTGTTAGATAATTTTTTCAAAATGTTAAAAAATTTGATTTTTGCATTACTTCTTGGATTTGGTTTAAGTTTTCACTGCCTGATAAGGATACTTTTGGAGTTGAATTGATCATGAACGTTGGAGTTTTTACCACAGTAGTTCTGCCTGATTAAAAAGTCTGAAACACAATATTTAATTAAAACAAAGTCCTTCATTTAAAAAAAAAAAAAAATTTTATTTCAAAAGAAAAATGTGATCTACAGTATACCAATCCTAAATTAATTGAAATCGGGCCCGCGGCCAAGGGGGCGGCAAATTGGCTAAACATGACAGGTATAGGGAATGAAGGCTTATTGCCCCCCTTAACATGCCCAACTGCCCCCTTGGCTCTTCGTTCTGGCTACAGGCTTGATAGAAATTGCTGGATCAAATTTTCCTCAAGTTATTCATAAAAATGGCAAATTTATGTAATCCTTAGCTTAAACATCAGCATGTCACAAAAATTCTGTATGACAGCCAAAACAAAAAGTCAAGCCTCAAACAATAAAAAATTTTTAATTACTTTTAAAATCTCTCCTCCCAAAGTCTTCTCATACAGGTTCTTGTATATTAAACTCTGATTTTTAATTAATTCTAACATCTTCGTCTGACATTCATTAGGTCTCTCACTCAAGCTTAAAGCTTTTGCTCCTTTGCCTGGAATTTAAAAAAAAAAAAAAATACCATCAAGTATGAAATTCCATAGCGGAAACATTCTTAGCCTCCTCGTTTTGCACTCAAACTATGGTTCCGGTGCCAGTAATTTCTGATAATTCTCTTGCAAAACTTCAATCGATACAAATATAACCAATTTCTTTTCTTAATAATTGAAGACACTTATTATTCTTTGCAATATCTTCCTCATGTTATAATATGGTTTCTTTATGTCTTACATTCCGTTACATTCATATATCTTCCAACCACTTCCCCTTCTTCAAATGACGTCACGTGGATTCTAATATCTAAGAGCAAATATGATTTGCGGCAAAGCATATTTGCTTTGTCGCTACGCTAAGCAACATCTCTTGTATAGCAAACGTGGCATATTCGCGAGTAAAATCGAGTGACCTGCCCTCTAGCGGTAAAATAATGGAACTATAATGGATGGTATTAATGTTTGTTTACGTTTCGCTTTCAAATATGAAAAATACGGAGCTACACGGTTCGTCACGTACAAGTAATAATATTTCGGATAGGTATTGTTCCGTACCCCTATGTCAGTCCAAAATATCAACTAATATTTCTTTGCATAAGTTTCCAAAAAACGAGAGCTTAAAAAAACGATGGAAGAACATTTTAAAAATAGGAAAAAGTAACCAAATGCAAGTACATAAGCTCTCTTCATTGAATATTGGGCAGAAGTTGTTGCATTTAAGTCTTTATAATTAAACCCGTTTTCAGCACTATATGTTCTGGATTTTCAATGATTTTATGGGCTTAAGATATTGTCATTAAATATTTCCGGGGATTAGCATTCTTATCGCTAAAAGTCGCACCATTCCTCCCTTTTAAAATTGATTTTAATTCAGTTTGGAAATTTCATAAAATGGAAAAAGATTTGCTTTAAACATGCCAGGAAAATTAAAATCAGTAGGAAATAGTACAGAAGTTTTAAAATTATATTTCACAACTACTTCAAAAAAAATTTTATCTTATGATTTTCAAAATTACAATCGTTGAAAAAAAAAGTAAATATGAGATTAACAATTTGTGAGGTATAAAGTATATAAAAATAGGGTATAAAAAAATTAATTTTGATCACAAGTAAAAAATTTATCTCCACTGCGAATGCTGATTGTATAAGTAGTCATTTAAACTTCAGACTTTATTCTATTCTATGATTTGTTTTAACAAATGATTATGAAAAGGCATTATTACTTTCAAGTGCTTAAAATTGATTTACAAAGCAAGTTGTTGCCTAAAAAAGTTAAAAATTGGTGCGTCTACCTTCAAGAAAAATGTTTCCAATTTTATTTCTGTCTTATTATTTACTTCATTCCTGGATGGGGATAGATTCGTACAGTTCTTTTCTCTGATTCCAAGAGTTAAAAAAAAAATGATATCAAACTGAAACTGTGACTATCTGACGATTGGGACTATATTAATCTGATATCACTTTTCTTTCTCATGGGATAGCTTTTCCTATTGCTGTGTCATACTTTTTGAAGACGAATCTTCTATTTCAAAAGATGATGGTACTAAAACGATTAATAAAAATCATCTTTTAGATCGAACTTAAAGCTATTTTATTGAATAAAAATAAACACTGATGTATTAACTTGTTTTAAAAAAAAGCACAGGTATCAGATACCGAATTTCATTCGCTAAAGCATTAATACGAGACGATTGTAAACACAAAGCTTTCGTACTTCTGAGTTTTCGGTTTATAACTTTTTAATTTCCGGCATAAAAGATTACGGTTCGCGTTAATAACAGCTTTATCTTCGACGAAAGAACGTTTATTTTCCCCACTAACGTATCCAATTATTTTATCAACTCTAACAACTGTCATTTTGTAAAAAAAAATTACGCGGGCTATTCCATTACACTGTTTGTTTACAATTTAATACCATTCTCAACCGCCATATTGAGAGCTCCGCAGCGACATCTATAACTCATTTTACTCGCGAATTCGCATGGCATATTAATTTTTTTGGGTAAACAAACATTACGATTTTATTTAGTGATGGCGATATTTTTGAAAAATATCGATATTCGATATATCGATATTTTAAAACAGGCAATATCGATAAATCGATATATCGAGGTGAAAAATATCGATATCCGATATATCGGACCAAAAATCGTGATACAATTTTTTTTTATTCAAAAATTTTGCCTACACCTCCCCAGGACTCCATAATTCCAGTGTTTAATGAAAAATTATAACAATTCATTCGTTTAAAATCCATTAATTTGTTAACGATATTTCAGGAAGTTAAACAAATAATACCGATAGAATATCTTCTATTTCTCTATAGTTAAAAATTTTAAACTTAGTATTTTTAACCGAAATAATTAAAATTCTGTAACGATTAAACAGTATAAATTAAAAGTTGCAAAATTTTTCAAAAAAGTCTCCATGGTGTTTCGATTAGGGTGGGGGTTGTTATAAACCCGATGTATAGCGGCCATTTTGCTTAGCATCGTAAGAAATATGGCCGCTATAGTATGTATGTTAACTGGTAACAATTGTCAGTATTACATTTTGAAAGGCATCATTCAAATATTACGTAAGCATCTTAAGGGAGAGGAGGGAGTTTTTTAAATGCTTACGCCAATCTTAAATCTCCATAAGAGGAAGCCTAATTTTGATTGCCATGAGGCGGGAGGGCATCCAAAATTTTTAAAATTGTGCTTTTGCATATTGCTTTAATGACGCCAAACTTTCTGAAATGTATAAAAATTTCAATTCATAATTTTTTTTTATCTTTAGTCTTATAAATTCGTATGTAATTTCATATGCGATATCGAACTTCGATATTGAAGGAAAAATATCGATATTCGATATTATCGAAGAGGCGAAAATATCGATAATTATCGATATTTTAGGGTCCGATATATCGATATATCGAAATATCGATATTTTATCGCCATCACTAATTTTATTTCCATCGAGTAATTTTTTAATAAATATAAGCTATATTTCAAATGGGAGAATTTCACTTTGATTTGGGATTGAGTTTGAAAAGAAGGGCAATAATAATAATTGCTCAAACCCTTTGGAAGTCACAAGATGTGAAAAAAAAAATAAATGAATTCCTTCGGCAAAACAAATTGAAATTACCGAAAAATAAGTTCAGCTTCCTTGAAACAAATCGATTGGCGAGAAGTTTGTCGGACGATAATTATTATGGCTGGGAAGAAGTTATCGGTTGTGTTTTAGGAAAAACTGATTTTCTTTTGCTGCCGAGAGAAGTAGAAGCGGATTTAAGGGAAATCGTTATCCTGTTGGGTGAAAAAATATTTTATTTTTATGATGAGTACAGAGAAGCGGATGAAGCAGGCGTAGTTTTTTGGGAACACATTCGTTGCCGGAAATGCATTGAAGCAGCTGAAACAGAGCATTTCTATTCCTTTTCAAATAATGGAACAGCAATATATAAGTGTTCAGCCTTGCATTTTTTAAATGTCCCGTTAAAGGAATCAGAAAAGTTTAAGGAATTCCTTGATGATGCTTGCTGGCACTCTAATTTAGAAATAATTGAAAAATATCAGAATGATATAATTGTGTATTTAGAATCTTTACAACCTGGACTAAACATAAAAAGCAAAAAGGACATCATATTTAACATTATATGCATTTGGAATTTTATTCAGTATAACGAAACTTGGAAAAGGAGATTTTATCCGGAATATAATGACAATAATGGATATATTAAAATACCAAATCATTATCTGAAAAATGAAGATTTTATTATTCCTTTAGAAATAGTGCCTCAAATGACCTTATTGGCATCCCCACCAACATTGAAATATCTTGCAACCAAGCTACGTGAATATGATCATCAATCTTCACTTTTTTCAAAAATTGTAAACGTGCAAATTAACTATGACCAAGGATTAAGACTTAATAAGCAATTACATTTCTATCCAAATCCTGATTTTGGACCTGGACGAATGCTGTTAATTTTAAAGCTAATGTCTGCAAATGAGAAAGCTCATTTTATAAAAGAAAACTTAAAATATGTATTACTATACTTTTTACCAGTTTGGCCATTTCGAGAAATGGTTCCACATATTCTGGATGTGTGCATAGAAAAAAATTTTGATTTAGATGGCCATTATGTACTTAATATCTTATCAATTTGTAATGGCAATCTTAACAGGAAGCAGCATAAAGTACAAAAACAGGCATATCTAAAAGCCTTTCAAAAAATTTGGCATAAAACTTCAAAAGGAACCAAGTTAACTTTTTTAGCTCGAAAAACGAAATTTTTATTAATGCATGACAGGGATTGTCAAATTGTGAAAAAGTTAGTATTTAACAATGAACATTTTGAAAACATTGAATCAGTTATTTCAAACAAATGGAAAGAAATACTGGAAAAGAAGGACTTTGTAGTGGTGAATAAATTTTTAAGTGAAGTTGTGTTTAATGGTGAACTTCTGAACCATGAACTGGAGCACTTTTTATATGAATATAGTTTAGAAAAAGAAGAAAAGTTTTTTATTTGTTATCAGGATTTTATTGTTTAATTTGCTAGGTATTTTTTTGTATTTACAAAGAACATCCAAATAGTTAACATTTTTAATAACTTAAATTAAAATTTGTTTTCATATCCAAAATAATTTATGGTGATTCAGGAACTAACTTTATGGCAATAAAGAGTCAACAATTTTAACGACCTAAAGTGTAATTCAAAAATATGAAATTATCGTTTTATTTTTATTTTTTTCCAAGAAATTCTTCGAATTTATTTGATTGACTCATAAGAGAAGCGGCGCTTTAGCTTTGGCTTTGATGCGAAGTTATCAATTATCTCAACTATCTCAACTTTTGTGAGTTCTTACTATATTTATCTTAAAAACCCTAAATCTTCGATTGTAATGCTTCACTGTGGATTAGGGTGTATCGAAATTTGGAAATTTTCGAATTCGAACATGGCACTATGCGGAAAAGTTGTGTCTTAGGGTCAATAGTAACCTGGAATTTTTTCAAATTTTTAGGTCAGCACTTTTGGCCGTCTCAATTGGCTTTAAGTTTTACATGTTAAAGGATAGGTGATTTTGGCCATTTTTAAAAATCTTGTTAAAAAATTGTCTAGAAGCTTCAATTACTGTAAAAGTGTATCTGCCTGGCGTTTTTGAGGTCGAAAAATCTGAATATGACCGAATTTTTTCCTTAGGGATTTGGCAAAATCGGCCCAACGCTATTTTAATTTTGGGGCTTAGAAAAATATTTTCCATTATATTCTAACGCTATTAAAAAATTAGTACAGTACCATTTTGTTTACTTAATTGAATCTAAACCGTAATTTTAAGTTCCCAAATGAAGAAAAAATATCAATTAAGAGTTCACAACACGAGCAAAGTGGAGTTTTTAATTCAAATTCGAAGTTTGGGGCCAAAAAAATTCTAAACCGTGTTTTGTTGTTTTGCCGAACCCCTAGAACCCCCTAGAAACAAAAATTAGGTCATATTCGAATTTATCGGCCTCAAAAACGCCAGGCAGATACACTTTTACAGTAATTGAAGCTTCTAGACAATTTTTTAACAAGATTTTTAAAAATGGCCAAAATCACCTATCCTTTAACATGTAAAACTTAAAACCAATTGAGACGGCCAAAAGTGCTGACCTAAAAATTTGAAAAAATTCCAGGTTACTATTGACCCTAAGACACAACTTTTCCGCATAGTGCCATGTTCGAATTCGAAAATTTCCAAATTTCGATACACCCTACTGTGGATCATAAATTTCAAAGACTTACCTTTCCATGGATTAAACACTTTCCACTTTGCCTAGCAGGTCTGTTGCAACCAACTGTGCTGCATTTCGCAGCTCTACCGCTCCCCCTAAAAAAAAACAAAAAAAAAGGGATTAAAATTCAACAAAATAAGGTTATGAACGTTATTTTACATACGCTTTGTTATACCAACAATTGAACAATAAAAATAGTTTGCTTACCCATCAGATCCCCCCGCAGGATTCATTTTAGGCTTTCAAATGCAAATAATCGCTTCTTTAATTTTAATAAAAAAAGATTTCAGCTGCCAGAAAATATAACAAACAGTTCACAATGACAGATTCATGAAAAGTAGAAAAAAGCTTATTGACACGACTTTTGCTATCGTTTAAAGCCTTTATCGTGGGTGGCATCAGACTCGTATAAGCAGTTAAAAAAAACAGGGGAAAAAAAAAAGAGAAGATATTTCCAGTTAAAAGTCATTAATATTCTCGCGTATAGTAATGACAATTACATATTTACCATGCTCGTAACCCATCAGTGTGTCATACCGCGATGGAAAGAATGGGTACCATTAGCTACCCACCAACTAAGATTACGAAATTTAATTCAGGTATTAGCTTTCAGTATAAAAAAAGATAAGGAGAGAAGTAATAAAAACGAGAGTTATTATTATACTTTACATTCAACAACAATGTCCGCTCCATTTTACACGAGCGAGAAATTGGAGGCTGACAGCCCGAAATGGAAAGAGGTTGATATTACTTCTTGGACTGGGGATGTTTGTCGCTCAGCGAATGGTAAGAATTCATAAACAAAACAATAGTCTCTGATGATTAATGTTTTTCCCCTTATTTTTTTTTTAGCTTTGGTGATAAGATTATGGTCTCATATTCCCGAGGAAGAAGAGGATCAAGTGATTACAGTTTGGGGCATTCATTTAAGTGGCCTGACGTTTTTAGGACAAAGCTTAGGGATGGATACTCCTTTGAAGCCTAATTCTATTGTATTCTTAATGCCAGGAGGGTATTTTACAGATCCAAATTGTTTGGATTCAGAGCCAAAGATTCGATTTACATCCATAAGTGTTAATCAAAATGACGTTAGACCTAGTTACACAGTTAGTACATTAAGTAGACTTCATAGTTTGCAGCAGACTATTAGAAAAGAATCCTCGGCAGCTGAGATTTTGAAGCAAAAAATATCAATGGGGGATTTTTTTAGGAATGAAAATCGAGGACGAACAATGCTTAGGAGGCTCCTTAGTAAAAATAAACCAAAAGTGAATCCTCAAGACTTAACGAAAGTTAAGGAAAATATAGAGTTAGCAAAATACAGGGTTAAACTTTTAAAAGAGGAAAAAGAAGTCATGTTAGGAACACTGAAAGACTTAAAAGAAAAAATTGAACAGAAGTCAGATGTAAATCAAATGATGGAATCAAAGATTATGGAGTGTTATCGACTGTTGATGAGGGAAGTACAAAACTATAGAGAATGGAAAAAAGGTCACGTGGAAAGAAGAGAGGGTCAACTTCATTCCAAAGCCATTTTAAATTTTAGGACGAAGCAATTAATATCCGAATTGGATTTGATCTACCCGATCGTGGAAGTTTCCCCGGATAAATTCACGATCTGCGGGGTTCACTTACCGGACTCTGAAGATTTCCAAGGTCACGATCAAATCCAAATCTCCGTAGCTCTAGGTTTCGTCTCGCACGTAATTCAAATGATATCTCAGTTCCTTCAAGTCCCTTTACGATATCCGGTCGTTCATTTCGGATCGAGGAGCAGAATCGTCGATCAAATCGCGGATAAAATTCCGGACTCGGAAAGGGAATTCCCGTTGTTCCTTCAGGGGAAGGACAAATTGCAGTTCCACTACGCCGTTTATTTATTAAACAAAAACATAGCCCAGCTGAGGTGGTTGTGCGGGCTCCCCACTCAGGATCTCAGGCACACATTAGCCAATTTATCTTCTTTAGTGAAAATGAAATCCGGGAGTTGCAATTTGGAAAATTGCAACAAGTCCTTGTCGTCTTCGAACGCGGATTTGTACAGCTCCTCCTTAAGCATTTCTAGTCCGATAGGCAGTATTTTGTCGTTGACTAAAAAAAATAGGACTTATCGGGTTTCGGAATCGGGGATCGATAGCAAAAAGCAATTGACCGTCAATCCGGGCCATCGAGTTTCCAAATCCGTAGGAAGCGCGAAGGACCTCATGATACATGTTTTCCCGATCCAGAAGGAAGACGTCCCGAGTTCCATGTCGAACAGCCTTAGTTATTCCCTGGACAAAGGGCTAAACGAATACGAGGAAATCGAACAAAAAAGCAAGGAAACGTTAATCGGGTCGGATCCGTCTCTCAACACCAAAAACACCATGCAGCCCATCGAAATCATCAAAACACCAGAGTTAGAGGCTAAAAATTCGTTTCTGAAATCGTGGGAAGAGAAAAGGAGCATTCCACTTTCGGACGAGGACTCGGATTTAAGTTTGAAAAAAAATGAAGAGACCGATCGGACGCCGGAAATCACGAAATTCGAGGAAAACATTCGGACCTCAAAATCCGAAGACGACCGGACTCCGGAAATCGCGAAATACGTCGAAATCCCGCAAAGGAATCGTACACCAATCAAGGAGGATTATTTATTAAAAACGGAAGAAAATCCGGTAGAAAACGAAAAAGATGCGGAAACCTGTGATGATACTAAAAATAATTGTGATGATAGTTTAACAACGGATAGTTTACTTGAAAGCGTTAAAAGCAGAGCCGAAGCATTGGCAAATCAAACGACTAGTTTTAACAGATGCAGAACAAGATTCAAAAGCATCTTGGAAAATTCTAACTGCTAAGAAAAAAAAAAAAAAAAAATTCTTCCGACAATAAATTAATATTTATATTATTACCTTGCGGTGCCAGCTTTTTTGTTTTTTCTTGCGTGAAAATTTCTCGTCAAACATTTTTAAGAATTTTTTTTTCCCTTAAAAAGCAAGAAAATGACTGTGACTAATCCTTAAGTATTAAGTAATTATTGCTTTGAAAAAAATAAATTCTTAAAAAAGTTTGATGAGATTGATTGTCGTTTACTTTTAGCCTGTGATAAAATCTACATTACACAATTTATATATTTTTTCTTTTTTTTTCTTTTTGCTTCGAATATGTAAATCTAAAAATTGACATTCTAATTATTTCAAATTTTATTTTATGTTATAGATGTTTCAAAAATAATATAAAATCTATTCATTTCACCACAAAAAAAATTGGCTTTTGTTTATTTCCCCATCTTTTTTTTTCTTTTTTTTAAAAATAAAAGTCTAAAAACTTGGTGGAGATGCCAATTTAAAGAATTACCTTACATTCCCTTTGCTCATGAAGGGTTTTCGCTGAAGTTGCAACTTTGATTATAGAAGAATTTTGATGTTTTGCTATTAAAAGAAGTTATAAGATTGTTTCCGACACATAGGATGTTGAAAAAAAAAAATTGATTGAGCTTAGCCTTAAAATTTAAAAAAAAAAAAAAAAGCAGATTTCAACCTCACCAAAACTAAAGTGGTTGTATAAAAAATATTGAATCTTAATCAAAGCCAAAAAAAAACCGAAATTGGGCTTTTTCCCTACAAGAAACTAAAATTGGGTTGTCAATTCAAAGTCGAGGTTTTTGAATTAAGAGAAGGAAAAACAGGCCCGTAACCAGCCTAAGAAGCACAGGGGGGCGGAAAGTTTTCAAAGAGGGGCTTCAAATGACCCCTAATAACATGGAAGATAGGGAAATTACATGGGCCAAACAAAATCTACAGGGGGGCTCAAGCTTGATCAAAGGGGGGCTGAGCCCCCCTTTGCCCCCCCCCTGGTTACGAGCCTGAGAAAAAAGCGAACTGGAACCGTAACAGGTGGTATTCTGAACTTCACAAGCAGACTCCAAACCCTTTTGTTATGGCACCCCAAACAAAAAAAAAAAAAACAGCTTTTGACGCTTAAATGGGACATTGACACATGGGACACTTTTTTTTTTTTGTTGTAAAAATTGCTAAATACTTTTTTACTTTTTTTTACATGTATATACAATGTCGGATTTTTTCCACAGAACTTGGAGTGGAAATCGTCTAATATATATTTGTAGACAGCCATGGACAGATCTAGGGGGGAGGTGGCTAGCCCCCCCTCCCCCCCAGGAAACAGAATAGTCCCCCCTAGAATTTTGAAAATTATTTAGTCTGAATAGGGTCAGCCCCCCCACAAAATTTTCCCCTATTCTTAGCTCCCCCTAGAAAAAAATTCTAGATCCGCCCATGTAGGCAGCAAGTTTTATACATACTCCGTTATAAGCCCAGAAAAAGATTTATTTTAAACTCAAACCGTAAGAGTTGGTCCACCTGACTGATTTTCTGAATCTTTCCAATTATGCAGGGAAAGATAAAACGACCTCCCAGAGTTTCTGAAACTTTAGTAAAAACTGTTGCAGAACGGATGTTATAACCATCATTGCATTCGACCATAGGCGATTTTAGGGCATTGACCGGCTTAAGTTTAGTTGTTTTGCCCTTTTCCAAACTGTTATTGTTTTACCCTCTACGATTTTGCTATTTTTGTTACTATATCGGGTAGTACCGTGTGTTTTCGTCATCCAGAGAAAGAGTAACAACCAGAGTAACAACCTTTTTCAGTTCTCTTCAGAGCTCATTCGACATAGCGCCGGGTGGCAACTGCTTTTTTTTTGGTGTTCATTAATAAAAGACAAAAGTTTTCAATTAAAATGTTTAAATTTTTTATTCTTCTGCTGCTTGCATTATCTCAATGTAATGGTGAGTCCGTGCCTTAAAAGAGTTTGCTAAATATTTAATTTAAAATTTTTTTAATGACTTCTTTAGCTCATCCGCGTGATAAACGACTTGTTGGTGGAAAATTAGACTTGAAAAACCAATATCCTTTTTTAGCATCTTTAAGGAATTACGCCCTACCCCTCCATTCTTGTGGAGCTGCTGTGTTAACCGAATATTCTTTAATCACCGCTGCACATTGTATCGTAAAGTAAGCTCAGTCTTTTAAAGTTTATTTACAGATTTTACGGTTCAGATTTTCTTTTTTTCTTTTAGTCACAAGGGGAAATATTTAGTAGTGTATTTCCACGGAAGTAAAACTGAACACACCATTCACAAGCAATTGGTTCATCCTGATTATAACCCCTCACAACCTAGTAAGTGTGAACAAAAAACATAATAGGTCGTTTTTAGTGACTTTCTTTATAACTGGTTATCAATTTAATTTTTTAAATTTTTTTTTCCACAAAATCGGAGTTTAATAATGTAACTATAGGTGTTTAAAAAAAAATTAAAAAAATGAAATTACTATAGGAGTAGTAAACCGCCAAACTTTAAAAACGCGTTCCTGAAAACCCAAGTAACACTGGTTGGTTGAATAACCATCCCAGCAACGTTGAATTGCGACGAACAACGTCAGAGCCCAAAAATCAACCTTCGATTAAACGAACGTTTTTTCAACTAGGCTGAATAATACTACAAGACAACGTTAACTACTAACCAATACCCGGGCAGTCGGTTTAAATAACGTCTAATTTCGTTATGTATATTTTAATGTTTAGCTTATGGGAAAAGTTTTCCCGGATTTTGGAAAAGTCAAAATATGAAATCGCAAAAGTCTCAACTTGAGGACCTTTAACAGGTCTATAAAAATGAAAAAATACTAATAGTACACAAAAATACCTGAAATCTGATTTTTAAGACAAAAAATTAGGTATTTGGCGTACAGTTTGCTTTGCTCTTTTGCACTATATATAGAAGTTCCAAAATTATAATAGACGAGTAAAATGTAGTGTTCCGTAATACTTAGGAATAAGTTCGCGTTATGATAATACTTATTTAGAGAAAAAGATACAATACTCTTCATGTTGGTGCTATAATAGTCATATCAAAATGCATTCTTTTTTTTTTTCTTTTCTTTTCATGGTTGGTTTATAGTCAAGGGCGTAGTTGAATAAACGTTTTTTCAACCGTTGCCCGGACATTTCAACGTAAAAATATCCGTTAACGCCGACCGTTTTTTGACGTTGGCGAAAAACGTTGCTGGGATGGTTATTCAACCAACCAATGTTACTTGGGAAATCCATTGTTTTTGAGATGATACCCTTTAATACTAGGGCGACGAAATATACAATTTTTTTAAAATTGAAAAACAACTTTTAAAGTACATACGAATCAAATGAAAGTCAACGAAAAACGTACAGCACATTTCAAGTAGCATTTCTTTAAGTTAAAGGCTATGACATCGGAATAATCGAATTGGAAAAACCTTTGCCGATTGGAACTAATATCAACACAATAAGGTTGCCCATCGGAATAACCGTCAGTCCAGGAGACAAAGTTATAGCTACTGGCTGGGAAAACAAATTTTGGGTAAGTTTACTTTAATGGTACTAATGTTTAAATAATTTTTCAAATCTTTCTTTTTATTTTATTTAAGTTACCCTATCCGCAATTTTTGGAGAAAAGAATTATATCTGACGAAAAATGTTCATCGCTGCTATTTAGAAGAGTTGGTTGTGAGGCAATCTGTACTAGCGATTGTCACACTGGAGCTTCTCATGTAAGTCAACAAGATTATTATTTTCTAAAGCATCTGTCTAATCTGTTATACTCGATTCGACGTTTTTTTGTCATTTCAGGGGGACTCCGGTAGCCCGTTAGTCTACACAAAAGGGGGTGAAAATTACATTGTCGGAGTTACAGCCCGAGGTGGTATTACATATTCATCTGAAAAACAGTGCGAACTACGTACTATTGTGTATTCCGACGTTTCGTTTAGTCTCCCTTGGATTCTAACCGTGCTTAAAACAGCTACCTGAACCATGGTTTCAGGAGACAAAAAACTTTAAAAAACACCTTTGCCGATTGGAACTAATATCAACACAATAAGGTTGCCCATCGGAATAACCGTCAGTCCAGGAGACAAAGTTATAGCTACTGGCTGGGAAAACAAATTTTGGGTAAGTTTACTTTAATGGTACTAATGTTTAAATAATTTTTCAAATCTTTCTTTTTATTTTATTTAAGTTACCCTATCCGCAATTTTTGGAGAAAAGAATTATATCTGACGAAAAATGTTCATCGCTGCTATTTAGAAGAGTTGGTTGTGAGGCAATCTGTACTAGCGATTGTCACACTGGAGCTTCTCATGTAAGTCAACAAGATTATTATTTTCTAAAGCATCTGTCTAATCTGTTATACTCGATTCGACGTTTTTTTGTCATTTCAGGGGGACTCCGGTAGCCCGTTAGTCTACACAAAAGGGGGTGAAAATTACATTGTCGGAGTTACAGCCCGAGGTGGTATTACATATTCATCTGAAAAACAGTGCGAACTACGTACTATTGTGTATTCCGACGTTTCGTTTAGTCTCCCTTGGATTCTAACCGTGCTTAAAACAGCTACCTGAACCATGGTTTCAGGAGACAAAAAACTTTAAAAAACAGACAACAATGAAAATATTGAATTTTTAAAATCAATTCAAATTACTAAAAGTTTATACGAAAAATGCGATACGATAAAAATTAAAATTACAGAATATTTTCAAAACGTTTAAAAGCTAACCAAATACCATAGACAGACATAACTTTTTGCACAAAGGGATCACTTTGGGCCACGTAAACTTTTTCTGCAATTTCTGTATTTTTTTGTAAATAAAAATTGGTGAACGCATATCTGTTAAAAACATGTGAAGCCACCCTATCATACTGATATGGCATGAAAATGTCGATATGTATATAAAAATCGATCAAGATGGAGTTGAAACGCCAGCCTGATGCTCGAGTCAGCAGCATTTGTCACAGGCGAGTCGCTGACTTGAGGATCAGGGGCACTCGGTCTTTAGCTGTCAGAACATACTTGTCACAGATATCTGTTTTGTTCTCTCATTTCATCCTTTAATCCACATTTTTATGTTCAATTTTTATTTGCGAATGAAATGTACTGAGAAAAAAGAAAATTTGCATTTCATTAAAATCGTTGCTTATCTGACTTCTAAGACTCCAACCAACTTTGTAAACAGAGCACATCCAATCTTGATAAATAAACTCTTATTGCACTTATGTTGGCGCGAAGCAGATGATATAATTCAAACCTCTAATAATGCTAATAAAAGATTGGCAACCCTGTAAATACTTTGTATATATGTTAAATAAAAAGATGGCTGCAGCTATAAGTCTGAGTTTATACTTTTATCCTGATTCATCCTCTAATTAAGAAGACTTCAACAGGTTATGGGCCCAGGTACGCAAAAGGATAGGAACAGGACGATGGCGAACACTACAGCGCAGACTTCAACAGCACATACTAGGCGTATAACAGAAAAACAAAAACAAAAAAAAAACAAAAAAAAAAAAAAAAAAAAAAAAGGAAAGAAAGTTAAGACTCCGAAGACGAAATCGGTCCGGTATTTATAAGTGCGCGTTTAAGACACTTAAGGCTATCACACACGAAATATGGAACCAGAACAAGAATAATAATAACGAATTCAATTTGCTGAATTCTTATTCCAGCCCAAGATCGTGTCTTGTTCCAGCGCTCTGATTGGTGCAGCACCTTGTTCTTGTTCTTATTCATTAGCTCTTATTCCATTTCGTGTGTGATTGGCTTTTGATTTGAGTCTCGGGAATAAGAGAGTAAATTATTCTTTCGGTCAGAAGTCAGAAGTTGTAACTGTTAAGGAAGCTGATAAAGACTCAAAATCAAATAAAACATCTTTTATTTCGTATACTTCTGATCTCTTGAAACTTCTAACTTCAGTGTTGCCAACTTTATTAACATTGCCAACTTAACATACCCCCTTCAATGTTAACATGTATACAAAAAATTTTGAATTAAAAAAAAATAAACAATGAGCAAAAAAAAAAACTTTCATTCAAACTTTAAATCATTTTAAGATTGAGTCCTTTTCTGAAATTCAAAAAACCTGGAAGGGAGAGTGGTTTGGTAAAACCATCCGCCAACTGCTCTTCTCTTGGTATGTATTCTACCGCTATGTGTTTCATGTCCACTCTTTCACAAACACTATGATACTTAACGTCCATATGCTTGAGCCGTCGCATGTTTCCAATTGCAGAAGCAACCCTTATTGCAGACTGATTATCCTCATAGATTTTTACTGTTACAGCTGGAAAACCCAAATCCACTAGTAGTTTCCGAAACCAAAGAGCTTCTTGCATAGTGCTATGTAGAGCAACATATTCCGCATAACATGATGAATCTGCTCTTGTTGATTGTTTTTTTGTGCTCCATGAAACAGGTGAACCAAACACTTTAAATATGAATCCTGTTGTTGACTTCCTGTCTGATTTGTCTCCAGCATAACTAGCATCTGAGTATCCCACTACAATTGCTTCTTCTTTTTTTCCTTCTTTACCTCCGTAAACCAATTTTAACTCAAGAGATCCTTTGAGGTATTTCAAGACATTCTTGAAAGCCTCAAACAATGCATTGTCTGCATTGTTTAGTTCCCTACTCAGAAAACCAAGAGCTGCTGATATATCTGGCCTAGAACTCAGCATCAGATACATCAGCTTACCTGATAATTTTCTACACTCATGTTCCATTAACGGATCTCCACAAATTTTCTTGCTTGGTACAAAGCCAGGATCCAATGGTATTAAGCTTGGTTTACAGTCCTGAAGTCCATACTCATTGAGTATACTTTTTATGTATTCTGTTTGTTCGATTGTTATCATGTCTTCCTCTTGATTAATATTCATACCGATGAAAACTGAGATTCTTCCAAGGTCTTTCATGTTGAAAAAATCATTTAACCGGTTTTTGAAAAAACTAATAACTTTTCCATCGTTGCCTACAATCTTCAAATCGTCCACAAACATGAGAATATATAAGACTTCCTTTTTTGTTAATTTCATATATAAACACACATCAGCCTTGGATCGTTTAAAACCCAGATTTAAAATTACTTTGTTAAATTTCTTGTTCCAGTTCTTGGGAGATTTTTTTAACCCATAAATAGATTTGTTTAGTTTTAAAGCCTTTTCCTTACCGTATGGTAGACCCTCAGGAATCCATAAATACACTTCCTCCTCGATGTCCCCATACAAAAAAGCTGTCTTGACATCCATCTGATGAACTTCATAATTATTCCTTGCTGCAATTGCTAATAAAGTTCTAACTGTTTCTTGTCTTGCCACTGGTGCATAAATATCTGCAAGAGTGAAGTGATCTTTTTGTTGGAAACCTCGAGCCACCAACCTTGCCTTGTAAGTATCATCATTTTTTTTCTTGAAAATCCATTTTGTTGAAATTTTTGGTTTATCTTTGGGATTGTCGACTACAGTCCAAACTTCATTTTCATGAAGTGAATTCAGCTCGCTTTCTATGGCTGCTTTCCATTTTTCTTTCTCTGGTCCTGATACAGCTTCTTTGAAAGTCAGTCCATCTGTCTCCGTAGAAGCAACTAAACATGCTTCCATTGCATACTCCTCTGTATTTAACCTTAGTGGCCTACCAATTTTTTTCCTATCTCTCAACCGATATTTCTGTGATGGTGTAGATGCTCCTTGCACCATGTCTGAATCAGATCCGCTATTACTTTGATTCGTTTCGGATTCTCCATCTCCTGGTGCTCCATTTGAAGATTCTTCACTATTATTTGCAAAAAAATCATTAATTCCACTTTTCTGTTTTGAGTCATTGACCTTGTTTTTATTGTTGTTTTCCTCGTCGTCTGCTTGTTCTTTTGTTTCCTTTGATTCTTCATCTCTAAAAAATTCATCTAGGTTAAGTTCTTCTGCTTGAGTTTGAATGTTTATTTTAATATCACTGAAAATGCCATCACTTAAGTCTTTCCTTATCTCTTCCGGAAATAAGACATTCCTAGACGGAATAAACTTTTTCTCTCGCGGTAAATAAACTCGATATCCTTGTTCCATTTCTGTGTCGATTCCCATAAATAATCCTTTTCTTCCTTTCGGATCCCATTTTTTTCTTTCTTCCTTGGGAATTAAAACATAGCAAACAGCACCAAATCTATGTAAATTCTTTAAGTTCGGTTTTTTTTCGAAAATATATTTCATAAGGTGTTTTGTCAGTCAGTGAACTTTTTCCTGTAGCATTTAGAACATAGGTAGCATAACTTACTGCTTCTGCCCAGAAGCGTTTGTTCAGTTGAGCTCCAATCAGCATAGTTCTTGCAGCCTCCACCACCGTTCTATTCTCTCTTTCTATGCGACCGTTTTGCTCAGGTGTCCTTGGGCAAGATAATCTAGGGCTCGTGCCATTTTCTTCAAGAAAATTTTTCAGCTGTGCAACAATAAATTCACCTCCACCATCCGACTTAAAGTACTTGACTTTATTTCCAGTTTCAGTTTCAATTCTCTTTATAGCAGGTTTAATGTAATCAACAGCCTCTGATTTTTCTTTTAAGAAAAATACTTCCCTGTAGTGACTTAAATCATCCTTCAATAGTAAGAAATAACTCGATCCTCCAAGTGATTTTTGTTCTGCTCTGCCTGATAAATCTGCATGTATTTTTTCTCCTGGAACACTCGCTCTGTTTTCATTTAAGTGAAATGGTATCTTATGTTGTTTCCCAAGAATACAGGTTTCACAGTAAAAATTCTTTGTATCCCCTTCATATGAAACATTGAATTTCTTTAAGATTTTTGCTACCTGATCTATGTTTTGATGCGCCAGTCGTTCGTGCCACAATCTTAAAGTTTCTTTGTTCTTTTGAAAATTACTTAAACAGGCTTCAGGTTCAAGTTGTACTTTGATTTGGAATCTATACAATTTTGTCCCAGAAATTCTCTCTCCAACCAAGGTCTTCTTATTTTCATATTCTAAATAACATCCATCACTTGTTTGGATGTATTTGTACTTCCTTTCGGTAGCTGTGGTGGTGGAAAACAGATTCCGAGTTAATTCTGGCAAATATAACACGTTGTTCATTTTTTGATGTGTCCAATCTGTTCCATCATATCCGAGAAATTCAATATCTCCTTCTCCTACAGCATACATGTATTGTCCATTTGCAACTTTGATGGGCATTGGTTTCTCATAGATTGTATAGTTCCTTAGCCAGTCATTTCTCTTCGACATGTGTTGTGATGCAGCAGTATCACTTACCCAGTCATCGTCTTGTACTGTTGTGTGACCTATATTTGCCTCAACCATATAAGCGGGAAACTCTTTCTTAATCTGACCTTTCTCAGGGCATTCTTTCGCTTTATGTCCTAAACTTTTGCAGATAAAGCATTTTCCTGTTTCAAATTCTGTTTCAAATTTGCAATTATCATATTCATGTCCTTTTTTTCTGCAGATATTACAAACAGGGGATCTTTTTTCATTGTTGTGTGGACCATTTTTCCGTGCCATAGCAATTAGAGCTGATGCTGCTTCAGGTTCAGTGTTTCCTGTTTTTGTGCTTACACGCCGACTCTTTTTCCTGTCCTCTTCCATTAAAAGCCTGCTGGATAGAGTATTAAAATTTCGCTCAGCGTGGGGAACCGAGTCCCAGGCTGAAGCAAAATGGTCATATTCTTTAGGTAAACCCATTATCAGTTTTGTCATTAACATGGTGTCCGATATTGATCCTCCTTGCTGCACTATCTTGGCTTTCAGCTGCTCTATTCCAGATATATAGTCTGCCATTCCTTTTCCTTGATATGCATAATTCATTAATTGCTGTTCCAACAGTTGCAGACTAACCTCAGATTTTTGTTCGTACACAGTGCATAATTTATCCCAAATGTCTTTTGCTGTAGTACAAGATAACACAAATGAGAGAGGTTGCTCTTCCATCCGCTTAGTTATAAATTCCTGTGCTCTCAAATCTTTATCCTTGAATTCTTGTAAATGCTGAGCGTACTTTGCAGCGGCCTTTCTTTTTCCATCGGGATAAAATTCACTCGGTTCAACCTCGTCACCTGTGACAACATCATAACACTTCTTAGACTTCAGAGCTATCCTGGTAGTGAATGACCACGTGGACCAATTTTCCTGACCCCGGAGCCGGATAGCCTTCGGTTCATGATCACCCATCTTGACGAGCTTTATGAGCTTTAATAGCTAGAGCGGCCCATAACCTGTTAAGGAAGCTGATAAAGACTCAAAATCAAATAAAACATCTTTTATTTCGTATACTTCTGATCTCTTGAAACTTCTAACTTCAGTGTTGCCAACTTTATTAACATTGCCAACTTAACAGTAACTTAAAGGTAGAGCTTCCTTCCGGCAAACGGAGGGATCGGGTTCGATTCCTCGCGGACAACTCCTTTTTGGGTCAGTGAAGTTAGCGGTACAATTTTAAGCTCAAATTTTCGAACTATAACCAAGATTTAGAGCTTTTTTTGAGCTTTCTGAAAAACCAAATTTGAGCTTGAAAATTAAAGAATATATAAGCATAATCAATAATGTACCGCTAATTTCACGGGCGTGCAATATGTCGTTCAAATTGGGGAACATACGCCAATGTATTGCACCAAATTTGAGCTTTCAAAAACCAACATACCAAATTTTTGGCTTTCAAATTAGAGCTTTAACAAAATTTTTTTTAAAACTGCCGAGTGCCGCCAGCTTCACATATCATAATTGGGTAGGTTCAAAATCCGAACCAATTGCATATCGTTCTCCTAAATTTGAGCTTTCAAAATACATAACTTACAAAATTTGAGCTTGCACACGAAAGGCTAGTAGAATGGCTTAGATGTGATGGCCTTGAGTAAAATAAAAAAGTACCACAGACTTCACGCCATTGAATTTTTGAGCTCAAAATTTGGGACAATGACTATTATTTTGGGCTTTTTTCGAGCTTTCAAAAAAACCATGTCCCCAAATTTGAGCTTGAAAAGAATAATTAGAGCTTTCACGAAGAACTTCCTTATCAAAAATCGGTGTACCGTTAGCTTCACGCCCTTGAATTTTCGAGCTCAAATTTTGGGACTAGGGCCATTAATTAGAACCTTTTTAGAGCTTTCGGAAAAACTACGTCCCAAAATTTCAGTTTCTAGGGAATAATTAGAGTTTCACGAAGAACACCCTTCAGTCTAAGTTTTCAAAATAGAGGATCTAAACAAAAACACTTCCGTGTAAAAAAAAAGGAGCCAAGTTTGTTTTTTGCATGCCTTTACAAAAACCGTCTGCCCTTAAAAGTGGTGATATATTGAGAAGCGCAGCCAAGTAAGGTCAATTTTCTTATTTCAAGAAACATTTTGCCTTCAAAAGTGGTGATATCAGAGGGGGCAGCCAAGTTAATTTCTTTGCTATTATTAAAACTTTTTCCGAAGTCATTTCCCTCCGTGAATAAACTCAAACTTGGGCGCTTTTTTCTATCATGCAAGTTAAAATTTTTCTCAAAGATGGATAATCATAGTTCAGATCAAGATTTCGATGAAATATTTACTGTGAGTGTCGGAAAAACCTAGGTAAATCTTTATTTAAAAAGTGAGAATGAACCGACTTTGTAAGGATTAAAGACGAACCATGGTGTTGATGAGACAGACTTTTAGCGATCTGATAACTTTCTTGTGCAGATTCGTGTCGTTGCTGAGAAAAAAATTTTGGTAGCAGAATTTTTCCAATTGAAAAGGATTGAGAAAAAATCGATTTGAGAAGGATTATTGTGTCATCCATATAAACTCTTTAAAAAAAAAAAAAGCGCCCAAGTTTGAGTTTATTCACGGAGGAAAATGACTTCGGAAAAAGTTTTAATAATAGCAAAGAAATTAACTTGGCTGCCCCCTCTGATATCACCACTTTTGAAGGCAAAATGTTTCTTGAAATAAGAAAATTGACCTTACTTGGCTGCGCTTCTCAATATATCACCACTTTTAAAGGCAGACGGTTTTTGTAAAGGCATGCAAAAAACAAACTTGGCTCCTTTTTTTTTACACGGAAGTGTTTTTGTTTAGATATCACAACTTTTTGTAGGGTAAATTGCTTGACTGGTGTTTTATACGGACGACGAGGTTAAAAGATAATTACCCCCCCCCCCCCCGCCCCCTGCCTTAAAGCAGTTTTAGGTTTGTTGGAAAAATTAAAAAATTTCAAAATATTTTGTTCTTGCTATTATTAAAGTAATACCTCTCTAAGCGGACACCCGGATATAACGAACATAATTGCCCGGAACGGATTTTTCCCCGTATAAACCAATGTATTTTCTCCTCTCAATACCGGACGTGGACACTAAAATTAAATTTTTTCCCATACAAAAAATACTTCTAAATAGAGGACAGAATAGTCAGCTCTGAAGCCAGAAAGGTGCTTCTAAGACATTTCAGAAGACAGCGTTTGTAATACCGCATCATATAGTGCAACTTTAGAAGATTTAGAAGACCTAAAACATTTTTCATTGAAAATAACGACATAACAGGATTGGAACTGCTAGACAGCTTGCATCGTCATGTGCAAACAGAAGTAATCAGTCAGTAGAAAGAAATTTAAACAAACTAACATCCGGGATTTAAAAAAAAAAAAATTAATTAATTAATAAACCTTAATTTAATTAGCTTTGCCCACAAAAATCTATAATTTATATGATAATCATTTTAAAAAAAATTGTGTTAGCATTATTTTTCAAAAAAAAGCAATTTTCTCAATAGCGGACACCCCTCAATAGCGGACAAAAACCCTCGAGCCTGAAGTGTCCGTTATAGAGAGGTTTTACTGTATTTCCTGTCTAAATTTTTTTAAGTGAGGATCGTTCAACCCTTTGCTTACTTATTTTTGACTTCGGAGAAAAAAAAAAAAAAAAAAATTATCCCACCCAATTTTGTTTTTGGGGTCTATACGTACCAATATGTTTATTATAATGTAAAACAAATTCTTATCATAATGTCCCCTGCAAAATCGAATTTAGGCAACCCGCATTACATGAATACGGAATTAAATGGGACCATAGATTGGAATAATTCAAAGGTTACTAGTGAAATAAAATTTCAGTCTGGGGGTTTCATAGGGCCCGGCTTTCATATCTGATGTAATTTTTTTCAAAATTTAGCCTTTTTTTGAAAGTTTATCGTATTTTGTGCCTGCACCTATTATTTCGTGTCTAAATTTTTTTAGGTGAGGATCGTTAAATAAATTAAATAGCCTTAGAGAGAAAAAAAAACCTTATTTACCTCTGGCTCTCCGGTTCGAAATTTCCCAACCGGTGATATAGAAAAGACAGCAAAAAAAAAAAAAAAGATAAATAATAATAATAATAATGATGCCAACGAATTGTCTGGGTATTGGGTACATTATTATTCACTCAAGCGTAACAAAATGCTTTACCCTAACATGTCATTGACACTCTTAAATAAACCATAATAACAATAACAAAGGCTATTTTAAACAGATTCCTTTTTTTTTTTTTAATATTGAGGGTCACATACTCTCGATTTTGCAGGCGGAAAAGAAAATTTCTTGTAGCTCAGGCCCAGTTTCGAATTTTCCAATTTTTGGAATTTTATATGAGTTTATATACTAAATGGTGTAACGGTACCGAATTTCAAAATTCCAAGACCTCTGGAAGGGTCCGAACTTTATGCTATATAGCTATATATATATATATAGTGAGTGAGTAACACTCAAAATGACGATTTTCGACCCCTCGAAAACCGGAGAAGGACAAAACCTAGAAATTTGGAAATCGGCATACTTAATATCGAAGGGAGCGGTGTTCCGTGTGTGAAGAAAAAGAAATTTTATCTTAATCGGTTCGGGAGTTTCGGGGTTCTGAAAACAGGGATACGATGAGTTTAGTAAAGTAAGGTGCGAGTGGAGTGCACTTGAAACTTGGCTGGGTGCACTCCGTGCACCTTGATATTGATTGTTCATAAAAAGCAATGACATTCAATAAAAAAAAATGGATAATCCTTAAGATGACCCTAATAATCAATGAAGTAGTAAAATGATTTTGATCAACTACTGATAATCATCACATTCAAGCATTGACAAACCATTGACTTTCAACACATTACTCAGAACTGTTGAAAGTCAGCTGATTGTCTGCAAACTTTTTATTGATTTTCCGTTGACATTACAGTAGAATTAATTTTTCTGATGATTGTCAGCTGATTGTCGTTCTTGTATTGATTTTCTATTGACATGCAGTGTAATCGATGTCATCCTAATCCTATTGCTAAACACCTAATTGTCATTATAGAACCTTATTTTTGATAAATTTTAATCAGATTTTACCAGTTAAAAATTTTTTTTTATTTTTTTATTTTGAAGAATAACTGGTAAAAATTTTTATAAAAGAGTGAAATAAAATTGAAATAATTTTAATATTAAAATTACGTAACGCATGGCCCAGCTCCCCCCCACCCCCCCGTAACAATGCGTAACACCTCCTCCGACCCCCACCCCCCCCCCCCCTCCAGGCGTTACGTAATACATGGACGACCCCTAGTCTACAAAAAGAGTTATATGGAAACAAGTTTCTATCGGTGATGAGGCATGCAATGATGATCTCGCGGACTTCCCAAGAATAAGCTTGGACGAACTGAGAACTATGACAGTAAGGGTCGTCCATAAAACACGTGAGCACGTTAGGGGGGGGAGGGGGTATTCAAAATGCTAACTTTTGCTAACAAGGGGGGGGGGGGAGGGGTTTTACAAATTTAACGTGAGCATTTATCTCATGTAATAAACGTGCCAAAATGAAAATAATTTAATTTTCTTACACTATGTAACCTAACTCACTTAAAAAAAAAAAAAATTCAATTATACCGGCGCATTTGCTCTAAGTTAAAAAAAAAAAAACCTGTTTTTTGCTAAATTTAAGTTCTGAAAAATTTCAGATTTTTAAAATGTTTAATATTAATTTTTTAAAAAAAATTTAAGGGGGGGGGGGTAACGGAAATCTAACGTAATTTTAGGGGGGGGGGGTCCTGAAATGCTAACCTTTGCTAACAAGGGGGGGAGGGGGTCGAAAATGGCCAAAATAATGCTCACGTGTTTTATGGACGACCCCTAAGATGCTTAGACAATAAAATAAAATGAAATGAAATACTCTGCAATAATAATATTTTAACATTAATGAGAAGGCAGCCCAGTGACCCAATAGGTTAAAATTAAAAAACAACTCCTTAAAGTCACTACTAATTGTATATTAATTCCAGAAGTCAGATGATCATTTCGGATGTATAATTGACATCCATCTTGAGTCGATGTCACTGAAGATGGATGTCAATTATAGGAATATATTTTCTTGGTCAGTTATTTTTAATTACTTGGTCAGTATTTTATTCTATGAAGTGGTCAGTACTTAATATTAGTTTTGGTTAGTAAAAATACTTAAAATGTCAGTAAAAAATTTGAAAATGGTCAGTAAAAAATTTGGAATTGGTCAGTAAAAAATTTGAAAATGGTCAGTAAAAAATTTGGAATTGGTCAGTAAAAAATTTAAAAATGGTCAGTAAAAATATTGAAAATTGGTCGGTATCAAATTTTTTACTGAAAAAAGTTTTCCAACAAGGGTGGAGTAGGGTATCTTTTTTAACCTTTTCCTGTCTAGGCCTATTTTTAAGATTGGACACTCCCGGACTGAATTTATAAGACCGATGCAAATGTTTTTTCTGGATATCAGAGAGGTACTAAACTCATCCCTAGTAAGTACAGCGCCTTGCAACCCAGTGTTAGGCGATCTGTGCATAGGAGTTAAGTGTAACGCCGTAATCTCAAATTTTTATTTTTTAGGGATTTTAAACTATGGCCTAACTATTTTCGAGGTCAGAGATTCCGAATTTGGAGTCTATTTCGACGTAGGAGCTCGAGAAGGCCCCTTACAAAAATATTTTTACGAAAAAGTTATTTTTTTTAATAGCTCTAAATTATTATACTAATCGCCATAAGCTAATAATAGGCGCAATATCCGTTTCATCTATCTGTTTTTTTCGAGTAATACTCACTATGGGCAGTTATCAAGGGCAACTGATTATTTTTTTGAAGAGTTACTTGTCAAAAATAAAAAAATATAACATGAGTTATTAGGTTCTGCCATTAAAGGGTCTGCCGCCATTTTGTTTCTAAAAATCGGTAACTTCTGACTTCAAATTCGAAAAGAGCGCCCTTAAATACCCCCATCTACGAAGTTTAGTCAAAATCTGACCAAGTTTTAGTATTGCAAACATCAACATCAATCAACATCTGACCAAGTTTGATTTTGCTGGTGCATTGAAAATGGATGCACCAGTCGCTACCGAGTATTTTGCTGTGCATCCATATGGATGCATTAGATAGGAAGGGGTTAAACTTCTTTGTAGTCTGATTGGATGGTTTTTTTTTTGTGTGTGTGTGCCAGGTTGGTTTTCCATAAAAGTTTTAGCTCCCAAAAAGGCCCCCAAAAAGTTGTTACGCCCCTAGTCTTTATGTTGATTTACTTAAAAAAAAATTTTTCCGCTATTTTACTGACCATCGAAAAAAAATTTTTTGAAAAAAACTTACATAAATAATTTTTTTACTCACTATTTAAATATTATTACTGACAAATTCAATTTTTTTACTGACCATTTGTCAACTGACCACAGGGATACTGACCAGGCAGTATATCTACTGACCGTGTAATATTTTTACTGACCAGTCAATAAAAATACCGACCAAAACCTATATTTTTCTACTGACCAACTAAATACAAGCCTCAATTATACATCCGAAATGATCATCTGACTTCTGGAATTAATATACAATTAGTAGTGACTTTAAGGAGTTGTTTTTTAATTTTAATATTTTAACAGTTAGGCACATATCTAATTAAGCAAGCCAAAAACTACTCAAAAGAACATGTTAGGGTGCGTGGCAGCTACGAGCTCTACATAAACAAAGAAGACGATAACATTTTGCACTTAGACTCCAGTCACGTCATGTCTCCAGTAAGCAGCACAAATGTTGGATCGAATACGGCAAAAATGAAGAGCTTATATCAGGATGGTATTGCTTGTGCAAAAGCGGGGCGCGTACCGTTGGCATGTGAGCCCATATAGCAAGTGTCATCTGGTACTTGGGCTACTGGCGCCATAAGAAAGACCAGCACAGAAAATCAACTATTTCCGATTTATACACGGATTACGTAGAGGACGCGGTAATGGACTGGTCCTTGCCCGCAAATGAGGACGAGGTAATAATATTACCGTAGATTCGGGTGAAGTTGAAAGTAAATTCAAAAAAAAATTCTAGGTTTATTTTAGGCACTAAAAATAAAATTTTTTTATTTCATTAAGTGGATATTGTTTTTGGGATACTTATGTAAAAAATTTTATTTTTAGTGCCTAAAATAAACCTAGAATTTTTTTTTGAATTTCCTTTCAACTTCACCCAATCTAGAGTACCTAATCCTTTTCAAATTTATTTGTATAACGAAATAATTTATTCCTCAAAACCAGGTTGACCATGTCACGACCAATGAAGAATGTCTGACTTCTGAAAACTGAGTGCACTCTCACCGACTAGCGTTTTGAAATCTCTGCAAACCCCTGTTTTCCCACAAGTAGCAGCTCTTGTAAAAGCTGATGATCGTTTACTCTGCAAATCTCTAAATGTACCTGTTCCGCAGACATTAATTCTGAAAAATCTCAAGCTACATTTTATAATTTAGCCTATAACCCAATAATTTTTAAATCGTTTGGAACAATTTTTGTTCCTTAGAGTAAAGAAAAGTTATTCTTGTCGAGTAAGAATTCGTTCGTAGTTCTTGTTAAACGTGTAAATCTTGTTTAATTTCTTGTTTAATTCTTTGTTTTAAATTTTTCTTTTGATCTTCTTTGATAAAATCTTAATTCCTTCATTACTTATTCTTTAACAAAATATAACATAGGGAGCGTTCAAGTATTACGTAAGACCAAAAATGAGGGTCTGCGAAAATCTTACGTAATATAATAGGGGGGGGGGGGGGAGTTTGGCAAATTTTACGTAAGAATTTTCATTATAACTTATTCTTCAGAATTTTTTTTAATTTCATCAAATTGAGGCCGCACCAAATCCCAGACGCCGAGTCTCCCAGACTCTACTCCCGGGAGAGCAAATCCTAGAATATATTATTTATTTATTTGGTCTATGATTTGGGAACATAGAGTCCTACAACCCAGACCAAAGAAATTAATAAATATTTAGAAAATAATAATAAATAATTAATTCATTGGTCTACGTTTTGAGCTACCGGGTGTTGCATTGAAAAAATTTAAAATTTTAGAAAACTGCTTGGCCAAAGATGAGGGCGTAACGCAGTTGGGGTCTTATTTATTTATTTTGAAATTTAAATAATATAATTCTGCTTTTTGTTCTCCCGGGAGTAGAGTCTGGGAGACTTTACTTTCGGGAGAGCAAAATCGGGATTATATTATTTTATTTTTTTGGTCTGGGTTGTAGGACTCTGGGTTCCCAAATTATAGACCTAATAAATAAATAATATATTCTAGGATTTGATCTCCCGGGAGTAGAGTCTGGGAGACTCAACGTCTGGGATTTGACACAGTCTCATAAAATTTAGTTGTTTTAATTTTTTTTCGGATATCTAAAGTAAAAAAATTGGAAGTTTTTGTCAGAAATTTTAAGAAAAAAAAATTTGTTTTTTGATAAAATTTTGTGCTAATTGTAGCCATCTTCAGAGATACGAGTATGAACTATAAATCTAGATTTAAGAAAAATATTACTACAATTTAAAATTGGCTCTAAAAATGGAGGGGTCCGCGAAAATCTTACGTAATATAATAGGGGGGGAGGGGTCAAAGAAATCTGACTAATTCTTAAAAATAAAATAAAATCTAGTTAAGCAAAGTATATAGGACCGAAACGGGTGAAATTCCGGTAATTCTGATTGAAGTAAGTTATAATCCGTGCATTAAAGAAGTGAGACCCGTAGCCTAGTTCATAGCGCTCTCGACTCTCAATCATGAGCTGCGACGCGTCGTGGTTCTATCCTATTTCACAGCTAGGAATTTTTCTCAGGTGAAACTGATGTACCAGTCAGAAAATCAACGGTAACCACCCCTCGGCAGGCAATGGAGTAGGAAGAAGTTAAAACAAGTTAAATTGAGTCATTCCCAGAAGGGTCTGTTCGCCGTTACTCGTAGGACAATTATACAGGTTCTTTTGCCACTCTTTTTCAGTGTTACCAGATGTACCACCATTAGTGATGCGCACAAGATATTGTACAAGACTCGACTGAAATTTCGTTTCTGGATGTGTATTACCTTGAATATTGCAAAACCGAGCGAGTCTTGTTTTGAGTCTTGTACAATATTTCTTGTTTTAAAACAATATTTCTTGGACAATACAAGACTTACTTATTTTGAGATGCTTAATGCTATATGCCCAGAAACAAAGTTTGAGCCTAAGTCTTGTTTAAATGTCTTGTCGAGACAGTCTTGGTCTTGTGCGAATCACTAAACCATGGTGGTACATGTACCACTATTTGGCCTTTACGTACCACCGAACACCGAACCTTTAGTGGTACGCATATTTTTCTACAATTCAAAAAAAGTACCACCCTGGTGCCACTTCCATCAAATTTTCTTTTTTATTGAAGAAAAAAATTATATTTTACTCCTAGAACTGCAAAATAGACCCTAAAATGTGTCGTCCTCGAAATAAAAAAAAATTTTTCTTTGCAGGTATCGGAGGTAAATTTCAAGACTCGACCAATTAAACTTGATCTCGTACTTAAAATTTTTACCTTCGACACCGTAAAGAAAAATACTATTGTATTGTTATACTGCATTAACGATTTAATTCGTTTTTAAAATGTTTAGGACTGTTCCTTATGTAAAGGATTTATAATGTTCCTGTTTATAAGTCGTAATTACGAATGTCTATGGTGCTTCTCCACTACGTCTCAAAATTAATTTTCTAAAATTAATTTTAAAATTTCCGGAAGTACAGTGCTTTAATTATTTAAACATGGATTACGAATAAAAAAATCGCAATGTAGTGCAACTGGTCAACTTCCTTTTTAAAGCTTGGTTCAGAAACATAGCACAGTACTTCCGAAAATTTTGAAAATTAATTTTGAGCCTTAATGGAGAAGCGGCATAAATAAGACATTCGTATTGATTTAACGTTTTTTTCTCTTTTTGATAAAATAAAAATTAATAATAATTCCAAGTCTTAAGGCAAATTTTTACTCATTCAAGACAACTAACCTAAATATTCTTTAATAAAAGTATCATATCCCGTGAATTGCCTTTAGAAAACATAGAAAGGGATTTTTCTTAATTTTTGAAAGCTCTTAATGAAAAAAAAGCTTGATGAAAACAATCTAAGAGCTCTAAAAACGTACCACTTATGTACCACCAAACAAAACACGCGGGGAAAAAAATTGTACCACTTTCGAGCGATTTGTACCACTATTTCGTTCGGTTGGCAACACCGAGAGAAAAAAAAATCTGGTAACACTGCTCTTTTTGCTCTATCTTTTTAAAAATTTGCTCTAAATTGAAATCGAGTGCATACCGGGAAACACGTAAAGTTATAAGCTTTCGATGCAATAAAAGAATTTGCCTACAGAAGTTTTTAAAAAATCAAACCAAGCGGTCAAAGATTTTCGTTACTCGTAGGACGGTTTGAACGGGGTTTTTCGAAGATTTGAAATTAAATCGAATTTTCTCCAAATCTATAACGAATATACTAAAACTAAAATTGGACAATAATCTTGAGGTCATAATAAACTGTTTGCCATAGTTTCCACTTTCATTAAATCGTTTTTTTTTATCGAAAAAAAAATCGCCTTTTGACCTCTCAGCAAAAACCTGCATGTCCTACGAGTAACAAAACGGGTGTCCTACGAGTAACGCAGTTATAAAGGGTTTTATTAAGAATAAGAAAATAATATGTTCGAATACAGAAGCTTTATTCTGCGATATCAACTAAAATAAAAATAATCAACTGAAGTAGAAAAAAAGATTTTTGATGACCAAAAAAATTTTAAAAAAATTAAAAAAAAAAGACAAAAAAATTTTAAGCGCGCTTCGGTAATGGGGATTTCCGACGCAAAATTATTCCGCTAGAGGCTCTGGATGTCTTTAACGGTTCGTAGATTGATTGGATAACTTTCTTTTGTTTTAATTGTTGACATCCAATAAAATTAAAAACCGTTAAAGACATCCAGCGCCTCTAGCGGAATAATTTTGCGTCGGAAATCCCCATTTTACCTCTTTAAAATAAACTTGGCGACTTAGTAAAATTCGGCTCGATTTCGGGGCAATAATATTAAAAAAAAAAAAAAAAAGATTCAAATTGTTTGAAAGGACGCCTTAGATATATTTGTAAAAATAACTGTTGCCACGACTCATCGTTTCGCATATATTTAACTAATTGATTGATGAAGGCTTACATTTTACTGATGCATTCTCTCCACTAGACCGTATAAAAATTTTGAATTTATTCGCGCCCAAATTTCGTTACTCGTAGGACATTAGAAAACATTAAAAATTTATTTTTCCGGTAACTTTGGAATGTCCAGAAGATGCATAACGTTATATTACTATCTCAACCTTAAATTACAAAAAAAATCACCAAGATACCGGCTGTTTTTTCCCCGTAATGAGAACTTTTGTATTTTTTTCCGTTACTCGTAGGACATTTCATTTTTTTTTTTTTATCTTATTTTTTTTTTAAATTACCGGCTTTAAAAATTAAATTCTGCTTAAGCTATATAAAAAGCTCATTTCATAACAAATTCAGTGATATATAGGTTTGTCTAGTTTGCATACGGACGTTTTGCTCAAAAATCGTAAAGTGAAACTGTGATTGATCCTGTTTTCAAGCCCAATTATTGATTTTATTCACGAAAAGGCTTTTATCTTTTCTTTAACAATTTTTTTTTCAAAAATGTTTTCAAAATCATAAAATATATACTTTTAGCTTTCCATTGATATATAACAAGGGAGAAAAAAATCATTTTGAAATTTTAGTTTTTCGAAAATTTTTGTGCGAACAGACCCAGAAGCCCTTGGTAAGATATGTACGGTATTAGATTAATCTAGGACCACTGATATCCCTGCAGGGATATCAAACTTTTTTTTTCGTTTGGTTTTAATATTTCTCTTTTAAGTTAATATGACGTATCGTTAATTTAGGTTAATTTACGATGATTGATAGTATTTTAAATAAAACGGAAAATTTATACCTGGCATTTTTGGTTTTTTTTATTTAAAGCTTTTCCATTCGCTGTACCTTCAAAAAATTTATTTTTAAAAAAAACTGGGGTCGATCAATTGAGATCCCTGGTAGTTAATTTGATCGACTGATTTTTGAAATATTTTTTTATCATTTTTAAATTTAAAAAAAAGGAATCGGCCAAATTTTATTCCCGTGATTGCAGTCTGCCAGACAGGTGGTCGAGGATCTGGTGCGGGCCCTTAGATTCTTTTTATATATTTAATGTTTTATAAAAAGATTTCTGAAGGCATTTTTTAATCCAATAATTATTATATTTTTAAAGAAGTCGATTTCCAATTAAACCCGGTTTACCTATATACTTTTTGGTTGAAGGAAAATAATTTTATATAACAAGCCTACAATTAAAATTTTTTATTACAATGGAAAAAAAATGAAGTGAGAATAGGTTCTTTTTTCCGCTACCGGTATGTCATCAAATGTCCTCAAGGAGAAAACTCTGCCAATGAAGCAAATTCTTTTCTTTGTTTTATTTAACTTTTTTTAAATCGACTATACTTTATATATGAACTGTGTTTTTTAAAAAGTGATTGTAGGAATTTTCCTACAATCATACAAACTTGGATAAAATGCGATGCGGTCCAATCTTTTTTTATTTAAAACTGCGGAGCTATAAAACTCCATTTCTACGGAAATATTTCTAGCGTAGTGAATTTCGTATAAGATGGAAAAGGGTTGAAAAGGAAAAGGATCGAAAACAATCCTTTTCCCTTCGGTCCTTTTTCTTTTCTACCCTTTTCCGAAAAATTACACCCAAAATCGGAAAAAGATCGAAAGTTGGCCATTTCCGAAAATAATAGGACTAGTACAAGTTAAATATAAAAGCACGCTTTTCTGGTTACAGTCCGTGCTAAAGCAAGGACTTTAAAATTTCTTGAAATTTTATTTATATAACTATTCTTTTTTAATTTTCGCCGTTTTTTAAATATTAAAATTAGACTACATGAACAAAAACAAGAATTTCAGAAATTTTAAATAAAATGTTCACTACATTTTTAAATTTTGTCCTTTTTCCTTTAGCCAAGAATTAATAGGAGCTAAAGCAGTTTTAATATTAAAATTTTAATATTTTATATATTCTTGATTTGTTACTTATTAACAATCAAGGAAAAATTTTAATAGATTTTTATCAAAAACCCTTTAGTAATAATCGTCTCCTTAATTTTCGTTCTCAGCACCCTTTAAAACAAAAAATAGCTATTATTAAAATGTTAAAACATAAAATTACTACTTTATATTCAGAAGAATTTTACAACAAAAATTTAAAATTTGTAAAGGAGATATTAGTTAAAAACGGGTATCCCATCAACCTCATAAACCGTTTCCTCCATAACACTCCCACCCAGCAAAATCCTGACTCCAGTATCCATACTGATAACAACATCAAATATATCAGATTACCTTATCATACCAAACTTGCTCCTAGATTAAAACACATTTTTGAAGATGAAAAGACTAAAATAGCGTTTTACAATACCAAAACAACTAATATCTTTTATGGTAAAGTTAAAGATCCCATACCCAAAGATAAAAAATTCAATGTAGTCTACCAACTAGAATGCGAGTGTGATAAGAAATATTATGGTCAAACATGTCAATTCGTTCAAAAAAGGATCCAACAACATAAAAATGATGTACGAAAAGGCTTAACTAATACTGGACTCTCAAGTCATGTCGCGGAAACCAATCATAATATAAAATGGGATGAATTTAAAATCATTGAATGCGAAAGTAACATAAATAAACGTTGTTTCCTTGAAATGTCGAATATCATTTTTGACAATAATAATCTTAATATCCAGTCAGACTATAATGACTGCCTAGCCATTTATAAAAATATTCTTAGCAAGTTTAAATAATTTTCGCGCCACCCATGACCTCCCTTACGTCATCTCTCCTGATTAGATTATTTAAGTTTTCAACAGTTGGCTTCCAAACTCATAATCATGGCTGATATTTATATTTTCATCATTGATAAATTGAATTAATTTTAATTATTAATGAACCCATTTTAACCTATAAGAGATGTTTAACAACAGTACCTGCAATTGTCTGTGATGTATTTTAATTTTAATAATTTTAATTTGTAACGTTAAGCTAGGTAAAGATCGTTAAACTCAATCATTGCATGAGTCATCATAATGTGCTGTGTCATATGTCCTTGATTTTTTCGTTTTTATTTTAGCTCTGTCGATGGGCCCATTTGAAGCCCGAAACTAGTCAGCTTAAATAGATAATCAATCAATATCATCGATTGAATAATTTTATGCGTTCCAAATCCCACAATATTTCCGTCTATTAAAATTTTAACTTTGAAGACTTTAATTAGCTTTCCAATGGTTCCGTCCGAAGTGCGCACATACCTTAAAGTTGCACTCAAATAATAGTCTATGTCATTATCTGGCGAAGCCCGTAAGAGTCCCTAAATTCCTTTCAATTATATGTGTTGTATAGGAGTAAAAGCTTTCTTAATTTACATGTCTCAGTTTGGGCACGTGTTGCGGCCGTATTTAAATCCGGTGTGCGAATTTTTAACTTCGATTTTTCAGTATTTTTCGGTCTGAAAGAGACGAATTTTTCACTAGAATTAACTATTTAATGTTAAAACCGATCGATTGGACCCTTTTCCAACATCGAATATTCTCAGTTTTACTTCGAAATGATTTTTTTTAAATTCGATTATTTTTTTCAAAACTACCTAGTACCTGTTTCTTTCCATGTTCTAGAACAATTTTAAAAAACACGGAGTGAAACAAGCAGTTAGAAAAAAATAATCGAATTTAAAAAAAATCATTTCGAAGTAAAACTGAGAATATTCGATGTTGGAAAAGGGTCCAATCGATCGGTTTTAACATTAAATAGTTAATTCTAGTGAAAAATTCGTCTCTTTCAGACCGAAAAATACTGAAAAATCGAAGTTAAAAATTCGCACACCGGATTTAAATACGGCCGCAACACGTGCCCAAACTGAGACATGTAAATTAAGAAAGCTTTTACTCCTATACAACACATATAATTGAAAGGAATTTAGGGACTCTTACGGGCTTCGCCAGATAATGACATAGACTATTATTTGAGTGCAACTTTAAGGTATGTGCGCACTTCGGACGGAACCATTGGAAAGCTCGCATGGTTGGGCCTCGTGTTACCTGCGTTTTTGTCATTACAAGTTTTTCGTCCGACGTGCGCACAATGGCGAACTTGACAACTGGCTATATCTCCGGAACGCAGGCGCGCAACCTTGTGCAACCGGTGTCAGTATATTAAGGGCGTCTCAGATGAAGTTTTAAGCGAAAAAAAAAAATATTTTTCTGTAGGGTTGCCAGATGATACTCTTTTTTAGAGTATATTTCATAAGCTAAGTATTGCAGTGACGTCACGATCTGGCAACCCTATTCTAGGGGGCCCAAAAATCGGTCTTAATTACCCACATCCTTTTGTCGAATTTTTTTTTAAGTTTTGACTTTTTTTTTATCAAAAATTTTAAGTTTTTTTCGTGTTAGGAAAAAAATTATATTTCTATCAAAAAATTCGAATTACTTCGAAAAACAAGCAAAAAAAATGTCTCATAATTTTCTTTTAAAATTTCTTTTTAATTTTTTAGAAAATTTCTTGTAAATTTTACTTTAAAAAGTTAAATTTTAAATAATACTTTGACTATTTTTTTTAAACTTTTGGCCTTTTTTAAATTTTAAATTAGACTACATGAACAAAAACAAGAACTTAAAAATTTTAAATTAAATTTTTTTAAAATAAGCAAAAAAAAAAAAAAAAAAAAAAAAAAAATGAATTAAAATTTTTAAATTGTTTCATTGTTTAAATTTAACAATATCACGACAGTATGCCCCCGTATCCCAGTATGATTTTTTCTTCACCTTTGCCTACAATGATTTTCGAAAATGACCGACTATCGATCATTTTCCTATTTTGGGTATAATTTTTCGGAAAAGGATCGAAGGGAAAGGGATCGAAAACAATTTTCGATTTTCGATTTACTGTCTTTCCCTTTTCGACCCTTTTCATAATCACCGAATTTCGACAAGTATCGAAAAATTCCAAAATTAAGTACAGACCATAATTTTTTTCTTTGAAGAAATATAAATGAATGAGGTAAAAATAAGAGAATCTTTTTAGCAGACTAGCGTTTATAGATTTAGTGACTGGAATTTTCAGTTGATTATAATAGGGCAGAAATTTACAATAGGGCAGTCTCCACTTGATAACGTTCACGGCATTCGCGTTGTCCGTCTTCGGGATTAACGTAATCGCACCGGAAGTACTTTGCAGGTTTTGCTCCCAACGTTTGTGGCATAAAAAGAGTACCGTATATTTTATTAAGTATACAAAATTGGCTTACCCAGAATTTGTTTTGGAACAGATTTATTGTCTTCCCCATGCCCGAATTAAAATTTTTCTTTTTAAATCCGCAAAAACATTTTTCAAAACCGCCATTTTTAATGTTTGTAAATAAAAAAAAGCAGATGATCAAAAAAATAGTGGTAAAAGATCCACAAAACTTCCGGTGCGAATACGTTCATCTAGAAGGCGGATAACGTGAATGCGTTGAACGTTATCAAGTGGAAGACTGTCCTAATAAATTTTTTCGTATACTGTATACGTCAAAATGAATTTGGGAGCTTTCCAAAGGGGGGTGTATTTCGTATTTGGGAACGTTCAAGTATTACGTAAGACTTTTTTTCGGATTTTTGGACCCCCTCCCCCCCTTCGTAAGAATTAGTAAGATTTCATTGACCCCCCCTTTTATATTACGTAAGATTTTCGAGGACCCCCCCCCCCTTTTTTTTAACGCCAATTTTAAATTGGAGTAATATTTTTCTTAAAGCACAAAATCTCATTAAAAAAATGAATTTTTATTTCTTAGATTTTTTAAATTTTTTTAATTTTTCTATTTAGACATTCAAAAAAAATTAAAAGAACTTAAATTTTTGAAATTAAAAAAAATTTTTGAACAATAAATTATGATGGAAATTCTTACGTAAGATTTGCCAAACTCCCCCCTCCCCCTAGTAAGAAATCGTAAGAATTTCGAGTACCCCCTCCCCCCCCTTTCGGTCTTACGTAATACTTGAACGCTCCCTTTCGTGTAATTCTAATTCCACGATCTGCTATTTGATCAAATGAAGAACGTGGAAGTAGAAAAATACGAAATACGAAATACACCCCCCTTTGGAAAGCTCCCTTTACATATTATTCTGAAAATTCGGGACTTTTTGAAAGTTAGTGGAAATTTGGAACAGTGAGTACTGCTGAGATCGTGAGCAGGTGTAACCGTGGAGTAAATTCTCACTTCAGAAAACTTGTTTCATATCCTGAGCAGGGATGGCAAACCGAACCGAACCGAACCGAAAAAAGTGCTCCGAACCCGGGTTTTTTTAAAAAAAAACCGAATCCGAACCGAACCGATTGAAAATTTTTTTTCCGGAAAACCGGACCGAAACCGAACAGAAATGAATTTAAGGAAAAAACCGAATTGAAACCGAACCCGAACCGTTAAAAGAAAGAAAAAAACCGAACCGGAACCAAACCGAACCGTATAAAAAAAAAAACCATACCGAAACCGAAATCGAACCGTTTTGGCAAAAATCGAACCGGAACCAAAACTGAACTTTGAAGCCGTTCAAAGAGCTCAAGGCTTTCTTGAGCTTATGAGAAATTCAAAACTTGAACTCTCAGCTCTTAGCTTGGAGCTCTTTTAGCTCCCAGCTCAAATTTGCTACAAGAGCTGAAATTTGAAACGGTTCAAAGAGTTCATATAATCATATTAGCTCTCTTGAGCTTGAGAGCAAATTAAAATTTCAGCTGTCAGCTTAAGATCTGAGACACCTAAATAGCGACTGCGACAGCTCTTTTGAACTTTGGAGCAGTTTCTGAATTCTTTGAATCAGCACTTTTGCCGTTACATCGAGTTTTTTGTTACTGATGCTGACATTGGATAGGACGTGCGCTGCTTAATTTTGTTTTTGTAAAATTTCCCAAAAAGTTGTTAATAATTTTTAATTAATTTTTAAATTAATTTCCCTAAAAGTAGGTAGGTAGCTGACTTGAAATGAAACTTATGCGGATTAACGCTTCTTGAATGCAAATATTGCAGAATATTACTATGATAATATTGTTAAAAAATTCGAAAATTTTTTTAAATTAGTCAACTTAAAAACATATTTGTAGATTTTTCTATAATTATGTGTGTAATGTAACCTGTTTGCTACATACTCCTTAAAAGTACTATTCGATAACGACCACAATGAGCCAAGGTTAAAAAATCGAAACGAAAAAAAATTTTAAACAAAACAACGGAACCCATAATGTCGAAAAAAATCTTTTCCGCGAAAATCTAAACCGAACCGAAACCAAACCGAATCTAAGAAGTAAAGGAACCGAACCGAAACCGAACCCAATTCATGAGAAAAACCGAACCTAAACTGAAACCAAACCCAGTTAATTACAAAAACCGAACCGTATTTAGAACCTGTTTTTTACCAGTGGAAAAAGAAACCGAATCGAACCGAACCTTTTTTTAAAAATTTTTCATCAGCACCGAAATCGAACCGAACCTTTTCCTGACGGATATCGTCGGAACCGAAACCGAACCGAATTCAACTTTCCATTTTTGGAAAAACCGAACCGAACCGAAACCCGGTTCTTTTTTGGAGCGGTTTGCCATCCCTGATCCTGAGGAATGATTTCTGAAAATTCCAGGGAATTTACTTTTCATTTCGGGGGAATGAATGACCGTATCGGGAAGCTGAAAAGCATTTAAAAGAAATTGGAATAAAAGAAAAATTTTAATCGACTTTTTTTTTTGAAATTTACTCTCTGACCGATTGTACTAATTTTCCTAGAAAAATTGATAATATATACCATTGTACCATAGTATATACCACAACAAGGAAACTAATTTTCCAAGAGCATGGAGTTCTATTTTTTAAAAATCTTATTTAATTCTTTTTTAAGTTTTTTCTTTTTTTTAAATTTTAACGTAAAAGAAGCATAGTAAACAGAATCATCACGGCATCCTGACCTTCAAATATAATGCTTGCATTAATTCTAAAATTGTCATTGTAACTTGAATTTTTGCTGACTGTGTCCGTAAATGCTTATGAAAACATCTCAGTGGAGCTTCAAAAATTTAAGAAGGCTCAACCGAGAAAACATCAAAATTGCTTAAGACAAGAACTAATACTTTCATTTTTATTTAAATCAGACTACGGATTTCTAAAAAAAACAAAAATTAAAAAACATTAATAGGCCATCGGCGGTAGGGTTTTCAATATTGGAATGGATTTTCAATAACCAGTTAACCGCCGAATAGTTTCAAAATTCACCGTTATACTTTTTTGGAAGAAAAAAAAAAAGATTTATTTGTATTAATTGAACTGCATTTTTTTTAAAAAAAAAAAAAGGTGATTTATGCATGCGTAAGAGAGCACCGATTCTGAAGATGCCACTGCAAGTTAAAATATTTGAAGCACAGAGACTTTTTATGGGTTTTTAGCAATTTTTCCTTCTTAGCTCCTGTTATGTATACATACTTCTATAAAAGTAAAAAAAAAAAAAAAAAAAAAGAACAATAAATTTTTTGGAAAAATGATTGCTTTTAGTTTTGAGCCATGAGTTGGTCAAGATCTTTTTACTTAATTTTTAATTCTAAAATTAATCATTTAAAAATTAATTGCTTTTGATCAACAATAAAAGTTTGCTCTTGCAAAGTTGAAAGCCTAACACTCCAATTCAAAACTTTTTCAAAGAATGAATTTTGCGAAGAATTTTTCATTATTTGCCGTATAAAATTCAGATTACGATTTTAAAAAGGTCGGTCAACTTAGCCAAGCACTTTCGAATTTCGAATTTTTTTACCAAAGCATCGTCCTGACCTTGCTTGACCTAGCTTACATGACCTTGACACTCCGACCTTGCTCAAACGTCCTTGAAAAATTATTGACCTTTAAAAAAAAAAGTTAACTTAGCCGGGCATCGTCAAATGTCAATTTTTTTTTTTTTTTTTTTACGAAATCATAGATCTGACCTTGCTTATGCATTTTCACTTTCCTAGCGTGATCAAAAAAAAGTTATGGCCATAAAAAGGAAAAAGTTAACTTAGCCGGGCATTTTTGAAATTTGAAATTTTTTTTTCACGAATCGATGGTTCTGACCTTGCTTGACCTTGCATACAAATATTCTCCCCCCCCCCCCCCTAATTTTTTTGATCTTTTTCTTTTCTTTTTTATTTTTAATTTTTTTTTACAATCATTAAAAATGGCGATTTACAAGATGTCTTTACGAATTTAAAAAGAAAAGTTTTAATTCGGGCATGGGGAAGATGCTGAATTTCTTCCAAAATAAATCCTGAATCAACCAATCTTGTATACTTAATGAAATATACGGTATTTTTTTATAAGCCAGAAACTTTTACGGAAGTAAAATTTGCTAACTACTTTCGGTCTGAATACGTTAATCGTTACGTATGTTAAGTAACATTTCGAAAAAAAAAAATTAGTTTTATTTTTAAAAAAAAGAAAAAAAAAAAAAAATATTATAAGGAAAAAAATTGAATGAATGATTTACCGAAGTAGCAAAGGGCAACAGGGGTACTCCTAGTCCTATCAGAAGAAGAAGAAAAAAACTTAAACAACAAAAGTTTAAAAAAAACTCAAAATACTTTTTAAAAATACTTTCTAAAATCCCAATAAACCAACACTCCTGAAAAGACTCGAACCGAATTTCCAAAAATTTTGCTTCATTAAAAAAAATTCGGTTTTAATTTTTTTTTCAAACGAAAATTGAGTTTGCAATAAATTCGTTAAATTAAAATGAATTGGCCGACCCTGATTCATAATGTGAATGTGATTGCAAACTTTGCAAAAAAATACGTGAATTATTTTCTGGAGCGATGGAATCAATCGACATTCTGTCAATTAATCAATAACTTCGCTCGAAGTCACACTTCGTAAAATTACTCCGGTTTTCTTGCCTTTGAATTTATTTTTTAAGTGCACCGGGATGAAATTTCAGTGCTTGGTGTTAACCTCGTGCCTGATTTTCGGCATTGCCGAAAAAACTAATAATGAAAAAGAAAAAGTTAGTAAATCTCTTCAGGAATCCAAAGGACCGGAAATACCGACATTCGACTCAGCTAATGCCGATACGGAAAGGATTAAAAAGCAATCACCAACGCAGTGTTGCCAGATACACGGTAATTACCGTGTTGTTACGGTCATTTAGAGTCTTGCACGGTACACGACACCCCTAAAAAAGCCAAAACACGACTATTTTGGGCTCTTTAGCTATAATGGGGCTTATGGGAGACACGATTTTTTTTAGGAAAATTCGTTGAAACACGACGGTTTTTTCGGCCAAAACACGGTAGTCCATTTTTAAAAGTCTGGCAACACTGCACCAACGGTATGTATAAAAGTAAGCTTCTTTTATTTTCCAAACTAGTTTATTAAGAGGAAACTAAATTTTTTTGCTTTTTTTTAAGTGAAAGAGTTAAAATTGTAGAAGGGAACATTAGGGTGTGTCATTTTAAAAAAATTTTTGAAATGTTGGGGGGCACGTTGAAAATCTGCTTCTTTTAGGTGTAAAACCACTAAAAAAATTTTTTTCAAATTTTTTTTTAACCGCTTAGTGGCCCCCCAAGGCCACTTTAGCTTTTTAAAAATTGGCCAACTAAGGTCTTTTAAACTCCATTTTTTTTCTCCATTTTAAGGGCCTGCAAAATATTTTGAAAAAATGTTTTCTTATGTTTTCGAGGTCGTAGAACACGAATTTCACCATCCCGAATTTTTCCGATTAACCCCTGTGACGTCATTAGCGTTTTTATCGAGCTTATAGCTGATTTTTCCGTCTGAAATTCGACTTAATCTCGATTTTGGAGCCCTGAAAATTTTTTTATTTTATTGGTGTCACGTATACTGATGCGAAAATACCCGTAGAACACGAATTTGACCATCCCGATTTTTTCCGATCAACCCCTGAGTAGGGGCATTAGTGTAATTTTGGTTTTTTGGGGCAAAAATGAATTTTTTTGCCAAAAAATGGCAAGAACTCCTCACCAGTTCGATTTAGAGGTCATGTTCAATCAAATTTTTTAGTCAGGACACTCTGACGAATAAAGATTTTTTGTGTTTCGAATCAATTTCCGAAATTTTTTAAGGTCGGAAAATTCTATCTGTAATTTTTTTGAAATTTCAAATTTTTTTCGGCCGTAGAAAAATTTTCATAAATTTCGGGGTTTGGGAATCCGGGGGTTATTACGCTTTTTGTTTTTCTTTAGGAAAAACTTTTCTCGGAACACGAGATAAGGAGGAAAAACTGCTGAAAATCCATAAAAAGTCTTTGTTTTTCAAATAATTTAACTTGCAAAGTCGCATTTTCAGAATCGGTGCTGTCTTACACATGTCTAAGTCATCTTTTTTTTTAATGCAGTTCAATGAATTCAAATAAATCATTTTTTTGTTCCAAAAAAGTATAAAAATTCAATTTTTTCTTTCCAGATGCAGGACTGTGACAAATCCATCTGCAGCCCCATGGTTTCTGCTTTCGGGCCTAACCTTGATGTTCTTAGGGACAGAATGATGCTACAGAATGACTTAAAAGAAATGGATGTGCCTCAAAAACTAAACTCCGACTCGAGAAGCGTTGCAGCCGTACCTCAAGCCCGCACCTGGGATTTATTAAATCTTGGTGGCATTCAGTCAAACATGTTCTACAAACTGCCAACAGTACAGTCGGCTCAGCATGCACAGGCAAGCAAAATAGAAGCACCAGTGAATACGAATGAGATTTGTATTATGGAGGACAGATACAGGGACTTGTTGAGTAAAGAGAGTACGACTTTTTCTGCAAGTGAGCCAGAGTTCCCACTAAACATACATTTGAATCTTAAACTGCAAGACGAGACTCAAATCCCCGTTCAATACAAACCAGGAGCAGAAAATAATACGACATCAAATAAACCACAAATGGAAGATCCTGTTACAGGAGTTGAAGATGTATTAAGTTCAATACTAAAACTAAACCTACAAGGTAAAATTCATTTTCTACGGTACTATCAAAATGTGACCTTTAAAAAAAAAAAAGTGGAAAGATTTATTAGTCAAATAAAACAATTCTTAGACACCATATATAATGATCCGAACGAAGTTGATTTCGAAAACGAACTGGCAGTGGCGTACGCTCAGGTTTCTCAATCCGTTCTTAATCAACTTCAAACCACTTATCAAACATTAGGCAAATTACTCAATATGATCTCAATGAGAAACGAAAGTTACGGAAGTGGCGGTGATATAAATCTCAAAAACTTTTATCAAATTAGACAACGCTATGACACACTTGACGGAAATGACCCCAACAACCTTTTTACTGAATTGCAACCAATCACTTCATATCCGCAACATCGAGAAGACACGGAATTTTTCATGCACCTTCTTGATCAATTTAAAAGAATGGGAACAGCAAACGGCTCTTCGCAAGGGATTCCTCCCGTAGCTGCGGGAAAAGAAGCTGAAAAGAAGACTAGGAGTAGTGAAGAACTCATTCCTGATCTTAAAAACGGAAATGAAAAAAAATAAAAAAATAACTTTCGGAAAACTTCATTTTGTACAATTAAAGAAATATAAATTTATTTTTCTTTCCTTTCTTTCTTTCTTTTTTTTTTTTTCGAAACTGAATTCCGACTTCTCCAAAAAAATATGATTTTTTTAAAATTTTTCTATTAAAATTGAAGTGCTATAATTACAACAATTTATTAAATCGGCCAAAAATAGAAGATAAAGGTAAGTAAAACTTTTAAATTTGGGGAATTTCACTATCTATCTATATATATGAAGACCCAGCGGGAAAAACGATCAGATTCCATTTCGGAAAAATCGTGGCAAGTAGTGTTCGATCCAGCTGAGATTTCTGCCTTTCGAAAGAAAACAAAAAACAGGCTGATAATAAAATATGGACATGCAGTCGGCTGATGTTTGTTTATTTATGTAAAATGAAAATAGCTGATCGTTTTTCCATTTAATCACTGTTTAAGTCATAATATGGACGTGGCCGCTGTTAAGGAAAACATTAAGTCATTACAAGGAACCCAGCCGAAAATGTCGCGCAGAATTCCCAAAAATCCCACTGTGATGCCCTCATTAAAAAATAAAGCCGAAGAGTTAACTCCGAACTCCCCCCCAAAAAAATCAAATTCGAAAAAGAAACTTGCTGTAAAGAGAATTAAAACGTGATAATTTTAATGTCATCCTTTCAGTATATTTTTTAGATATTCTTCTTAAAAAGTATTGAATTAAAAAAAATTTTTAAACTTCGTCGACCAAATTTTCTTGGAGAAAAAAAACTAAACATAAAATGAAATACTAAGCATTAAAAAAATGATAAATGTAAAAGTCCAAGTTGAATAGGGGGAGGAAAATATAGGTGCCAGGGTTTTTCAAAATTTGATTTTTTCAAATGTTTTTCTTACATTATCGCTTATAAGACATAAATACTTTTAAGTTTTGAAAAAGTTTTTTGCTAACAAAGAGTAACAACACGAAATAAACCGATTTTTAAAAATGATAACATTTTTAAATACAATAAACAATCCCTAGTTCTTCTTTCTTCGTCACCCTATTCGTCCGCTTTTACATTTATTAATTAAATTAAGATAAACAGGAAAAACGGTCAGCTGCTTTCATTTTATATAAATAAACAAACATCAGCCAACTGTATGTCCATATTTTATTTTCAGCCTGTTTTTTGTTTTCTTTCGAAAGGCAGAAATCTCAGCTGGATCGAACACTACTTGCCACGATTTTTCCGAAATGGAATCTGATCGTTTTTCCCGCTGGGTCTTCATATAAGACTGACTGTCCTTAACGACTCATAATAATAGATTACGAGATCTCATATATCCCGCGGCCCGAAAAATCTGAAATTTTCGCAAAAGGTTCGTTTCGATTTATCATTTAATAAATAAGACTTTCATTTCGGAATTCCGAACCGTTCCCGAGAAACCCGGAAAACCAAATCCGGTAAAATCCTAGCTTTAACTTACGGCCGAAGAAAAAAAAAAGAAACGTAAGGGTTTCGTTCACTAGCGAGGAACTTTTTTTTTCAGTGATGACCCATGCTTTTTTTTCACTCATTCGATAGAGGAAATCCCAAAGAAATTTTAGGTTTTTTCAAAATTAAAATCGGCCGGAAAATAACCGAGAAACCGATTTTTCAAAATTCCCTTTTTTTTTAGTCCGTGGATGTTAGACATAATTAAAATACAGAAAAAAAAAGAAACGTAAGGGGTTCGTTCACTAGCGAATAACTTTTTTTTTTCAGTAACGATCTATGTTTTTTTTGGACTTATTCGACAGAGGAAATCTCAAAGAAATTTTCGGTGTTTTCAAAATTTAAATCGGGTTGTAAATGACGAAGTAATGGGGGCTCAAAGTTGGGTGCATCGGTCGGGCTCATATAGCGGGAAGTAGAGTTACTTATGAACGATGAATTGAAACGAGCAGCGGTTTCGGGCAAGAGCCGTTTTTGTTTTTTCATGCAGGCTACGTCTGTTCAAATCTCGGTGTCAACTTTTTTTTTTTTAAATAGTTGAGGGGGGGGGGGGCTGTTAATCTATCAAACTGGTTTGGTTTGGTTTGGTTTGCTGACTCGGTGCGGTTAAAATCTTAGAGATTTTTTTTTTTTAAATTTTATTTGACCCTTTTTCTAACAAGGGCCCATGGGATTTTATTCACCGAATCAGCAAAAATATAATGCCAATATGGAACAAAAAAAAAGAACTTTATCCTAAACTGTTCCCCAGAACCCCGGAAAATAAAAAAAAGGCTTCAAGTTATGCAAACGGGGAAAATTAGTTCTTTATCACCACGGGAAGCTTTTTTTTTTTTTTTTTTTTTTTTTTTTTACGCAAGGCTACGTCATAGGCTCAGTCCTGGGGAAATCTGTCTGTCTGTCTGTGGGTGTGTCAATCTGTTCACAACAAAAATTAATATTGAATTATTTTAATATTTAAAAATATTTGACAATTTTTTTTAACCTTTAGCAAAAATTTTACTTAAGTTTTTTTCGTGCCAGGAAAAAAATTATATTTTTAACGAGCAAAAAAATTGCCTTAAGAATTTTAAATCGTTTCATTGTTTAAATTAACGATATTAGGACTGTACCCCAAGACGTAGTCTTACATAGGGATAATCTGATTTTTTTTTTTTTTTTTTTTTTTCCGCCAGATTTTTAGTTTTAGGTATACAAAAGGCTGAAGAATTATAAAATTGATAAAGCAGGTGGAAAACACAGGTTTTGATGTTTTTGGAAGAAACTCTTACGTTGAAGCCTATAGTGTTTTAGGGCTAAACGAGACTTCAACCTTTTTTTTTATTATTTATTTTTTAAAAAATAGTCGGATTGCCTAAATGTAAACGCTCTCCTTCATTTTGGAACCGAATTTCAAATATATTTTTTCCTACAAAAAATTACGTTTTAAAATGTGATGAACATCGCAATTGTTCTTTAAAAGATATGAAGTAAATACAGGTACGACTTTGAAATTTTGCATAGAGGACTGATGTAATAGTGTTGTCATTTCGGTTTGATTTTATCTTTTTTTTTTTGTGAAAATGAACCTGTACGTAAAAGCTCACCCGGCATCTTTCCATGAACAGAAATCAGTTCAAAATTTATCTCCCTAGAATGCTACATCATTCCTAGGAAAAATAAAGGGGTGTGGACATTTTGGGAGGGTTTACATTTAGCCAACCCGACCCTAAACGTTTTTGTGCGCAATTTTTGAAAAAAGCTTTGTTTGTCAGCGAATGGCCTATAAGATTTCAGTGATTTCGATTTTTTTGTTTACTGAAAAAACCTTACTGAAATGAAAACAATTACCCAATTTAAAAAAAAAAATTTCCAGACATTCTTGCGAATTTGTTTATGAGAACAAACTTTTCGAAAGAATACCGAGCGGCTATTGAAATTTTTTTTTTGTATGAAATGTAATATTTTGTATAATTTTCCAACCAACCTAAAACTACTTTAAGAAAGGAGGGGCGTAATCCTCTCAGTTGGGGCTATCGGTATGTGGATCAAAGAGGGAACCGGAAAGATGTTCAGTAAAAGAATACACCAGAGGCACTCGAAGAGTGAGCTCGATTGATATTTTGATTTTAATTTAATCCCAACTTTGATTTTATAACCTAAACAATTTCATATTACTTAATAATGTTATCGCAACATGAATCGCAACGTAGGAAAACCTGTGTATGGCAAAAAACTAAAGAAAACCCTCAATGGTCAAATTGCTTAGCAACAACTAGTTGTTGAACTAGCTTCGGTATAAGAGGTTGTGGGAGATTTGGTAGAAATATCTTGAGGGCAGAAGCGCATTCAAATCCCGAATCCCCAATTCCTAAGCGTATACATATCTCCCCGGGACAAATACGATTCAACTTTTTTTTTAGTCCTTAAATTTCCTGAAGACGTGAAAAGTCCTTCAATGTTCAGATCTGCCACACGAAAATTACTTTTGAAAGAATTTTATTTTTTTCTAAAGTTGCTATTTGATTAGTAAAACGTAATTCGAACTCTGCAACACAATGCTCGAAAGAATGTGCAATTCATAGAAAAAAAAAAATAAATAATAATAATAAAAAAAAATTAAGCCAAAAAAATGAGATCGGTGAACCGATCAAAGTGCTTTATCGACGAATTATCAAATGTATATTATAAATAACAGGGCTGTTAATCAAATCATAATCGTAATCATAAACAGCGATTAATCGAATATTTTTAACTTCGAAAAAACCGAAACTGAAATCAATCGAAAAAGAATAGTAATCATTGAAACCCCGTAATTGAAATTAGAGGCCAAGAAACGGGAATGAAATCGAAATCATAACCGAAATTGAATTCGAAATAAAAGAATCGAAAATCGAAATTGAAGTAGGAATTTTCTCAAAACCGTAATTAAAAATAACATTTTAAACCGATTTTAATAAAAATCATAATCAAAAATAACCGTAAAAAAAATTATAAACCGAAAATAATTTAAGAATCCCTGAAGTGCGCGGTCTCAAATTCGATCTCAAATGCAATGGATCTCTGTACTGGTCTTTTAGTTGATTCAAGCTTTTTTTATTGTCAATTTCTATTGTCATACATTTTTACGTTGTTTTTTAAGTTTTATTTCGGGGCGGCAAGTCATTTACGGCCAGTTATGGATTTTTTATGTTCTAAATTTTTAATTCTGACTTAAAAAGAATTAAATTTTTCGCTATTCTGTGCTTCCTCAGGTACTGGTTATGTAAAAGAGATAATTTTTTCAAAATTTAGAGCAAAGAATAAAAAAGAAAACAAAATTATCGCTAAAAATCGTAATCATAATCTTAATCGAAATTAGCAAAAGAATCGACGGAAAACAGTAATTGAAACTAAAATAAAATTTTTAATGCAACCTAAAAACTGAAATCGAAATCAAAATCGAAACTTTTAAAATTGAAAAGCCAACAAACGTAACTGAAACTAATATACGAAAACTAGGTATGAAAAACCGAAATTAACCGTATATTGAACAAGGTTAATAATTGAAATCAAAATCGTAATCAGTTGTCAAGATTTTGAGTTCAGTAACCATAATCAAAATCGAAATTGCTATTTTAAAAAAATCATAACTGAAATTAACCAAAATTCTAGCGAATTTCGATTAGCAGCCCTGGATGATACCGATATTCACCAAATCAAAAGACTTTCAACTGAAAATATAAGATCGAGTCAACTGGACACCCAACGATTTCTCCATTACTTTAATTCTATGCCTTATTATCACGATAAAAAAGTTTTTGTATACCGATCAGAAGATTTCAGTACTGCTATTATCTTCAAAACGAAAACTCTGAATAAATTTGAACGATTGACCGAAGCAATAGACGAAGTAAGATCTAGAGACCCTTAATTAGAAGAGACCCGACAGAAAAAATGGGCGCGAAATTTTGGAGGCATATGATCATGCGCATTAGTTTTGCAAAAAACAGTTGAATAAAAGGTGCTTTCAGAAAACAATCAAAAAACGTAAACAAACAGAAGAAAAAATTAATGCGCACGGTCATATGCCTCCAAAATTTCGCGCTCATTTTTTCTGTCGGGTCTCTTCTAATTAAGGGTCTCTAGTAAGATCTTACAAACTACGTTAAATAATTTTAATTGATATCAATCATAATGATCTAAATTTATCTTCCAACAGAAATATCAAAGTTTTAGATTGAGCTGGTTCACTTGGTTCTTATTTTTGGACAACCCCAAGCCAAATATTGTATATCACTATGACAAAAGAATACCTTTCGATTGCGAATTTATTGTGATTCAAGAATTTCGAGATAACTTATATCAACTGACGGAAGTATACGCAGCTAAAAACAAAACATTCACTTTATTACTTATTTTAATCCAGGAAAAATCAGCAGGATTTTTAAAAAAATTGTTTATTTGCCTTCCTTATACTTTTGCGTTGGGCGGAGGAAATTTTTATGACATGCAGCGCTGCAGCGGAGAAAGTTCGCGTTAAGGGTCCTTTTTTGTACCCCCCATTATGTCCCTACCAAAACCTTCTCCAAGTTCGATAAAAAAAAGTTATTTTGTAGTCAGAGGAAAATTTTGATTGCTCAGTTGTAGTCATTTGCAAGTATAATAATATAATTTTTTTTCTATTTGTAACAACTTCAAACTTTGGAAGTATAAAACAAATCAAAGAAATTGAAAAATTTATTCATGATATTGAATTCAATAGGGACTTCCAACGTCTACGGTGTTGAATTTCAGAAAAAGAATGTAACAAAGATAAGAAGTGCGATTATTGGCATTATCCTGTATTGGTAATCAAGCAAAGTTCATAAAATTAGGACTGGAAATGCATGATAGATTTTTGAGTGGGGGAGAATAATGAAATGTATGGTATGTCGAAATTTATTATTATTCATCATCCACTTAGGAAATTAAAAAATTTGTCAATCAAAAATAATGTCATAACACTTAAGAAATGCAAAAATGTTATTGTGTATGATAATTGCTGAATAGGCTTGAAATTCTATTCCTTGTAGTTTTTTAAAAGATAAGACAAGGTCATTTACTGAGATAGAGGTCTATGTACTGCAACTAAACATTCATAAATAAAAAAAAGTAAACCAGCGTTTTCATTCTACATATGAATCCTACATGCAGTATTTACAGTTTAACAATTACTAAAAAAAACAAATAGGAATAGCAAAATTCTATGTCCTGTCAACTAATGTTCGCTAAAAAAAAAAAAGAAAAAAGAAAAAAAAGGTACCTGAATGAAAAGAAATTCAAATAATTAGAGGGACACTCCCTGAATCTTTGCAAAGCTGTCTACGGGCTCTAAGTAAGCTGCTTCTTTAGCAAGTTGGTCCGCCAAAGTATTTTGTTCCCTTGGAATATGCCAGAATAAAACCTTCAATCCTCTGTTATTCCAATTATAAAGTTCTGTGAAAAGCATCCTCCATAAGTCTTGATTTTCAACAGGTGTCCCATTAGCAGTAATCCAGTTATTCGCAGCCCAAACCTGACCCCATTCTGTCGCGCCTTTTACTACGTACTCCGAGTCGCTCGCAATGACAAATCTCGTGAAACCTTCTCCAGTCCATGCTCTGAACTGGAGAGCAGCTATCGCCGCCCTCAGCTCGGCTCTGTTTGAAGTTTGGGGTGCTATTCTTCCATCCGCCCCTCTCATTTCTAATCTGCTTTTAATTGCTCCTGGTACCTGTAAGTTAGGATCTGGGCAGAAGACGACAGCAAATCCAGCTCGAGCATCTGGTCTCCCGTTGTTAACACAAGATCCATCAGTAAACACCAATCCCTCATATGGATTGTTTCGGCGTATGTATCTTACGGCTGGTATGGAACACATGTTCCAAGCCGGTACGAAAAGATTATCTGGACTATCATCCGGTCGTGGTGGATAAAATCGTTCCGCGACCATCATTTTGACTATTCAAATTGATCTTCACTTGATTTTTTGATTGTATAATCCGCAAAAAATAAAATAAAACACCACGTAAGTACGCACTATAATTATATTTATACCTTGCACCAGTGACGTCACATTCCTTCGACCTTGAAGTCGTGGGGTGGTGGAACCAAAATGGCCTCTAATTAAGTATTTCGCGGTTTTTTTTTTCTTGTAAAATAATTATTTTCTCGTTTACTTTTTCTTTAGTACCTAAATCAAGAAGCTATATGCTTTTAATTTCAATTAATTAATAAAAAATGCTGTTAACTTCAAAATCTGATGTTATAAAAAATGGTGGCGCAGCGTGAATGTTTCTGAAACGCTTCTTCGCGAGTTTTGTTGTTTCTAAACAGGTGCTCAATTAGGAGTGACGTCACTTGTGATAACGATTTGATTGGCCGTAGGCTCTCTTATATAAATTCTAAACGAAGTCATTCGCTGAAAAAGAGATAAGAAAAATAAGGTGTTTCAGAACTTAAATGTTATTGGCGCGTACATTTGGAAATTTTTCGGAAATCTCAGATCGTTGACTTGCTTAAATAGGTATTAGTTTTAAAACAACAAAAATGAACTTACAGTTACAAGTTTTGTTTGATTCTTATAAATAATAAGGAAATAAAGAAATGATTTATTTTTCTGCACAAAAGATATATATTTTGAATATACTGGCTTCAAAAAAAATCACGCTAATTTAAGTTTGATTATAAGGTCCACAACTTTTTCCCGTTTGATGCAACTGAATCAGTCCAAAAATAAAGTTTAGTCCATCACTGTTATTTTCCTTTACAAAATGTACTTCACTGTACTGGTTTTAAGTATGTAAAAATAAAAAAATAAAAATATACGTTTTTAGCCTCATCACCTTTGCTTAGTACCCCCATCCAGTGAAAAGTGCCTGTTAGTGACTCAATTTTGCCATTCAAATGATAAAATTAAACTTTTAAGCTGCTTGCTATAAATTTATGAATGCAATATGATGTTCAATCTAGACAAGGTAAAATTTACAATAGTTTTGCTAATCAAAAGCCAGGAACTTTAATAGCACTATCAAATTCAAAATTAAGTAATTCGTGATTATGGTTAGTAATATGAATCCAATAACCAAATCAATTTTAAAAAGGATAAGGGATCCATTACACAAGTTCAATTTTTTGGAGGGAAAAGAACCAGATTTAAGAAAAACCCGAAAATTAGTCAAATCGCAAAACCCCATGCATTACGCCATGGTTATTTGACAATTATTATAAATATCGAGAAAAAATCACACCTCGAGTGGGACTCGAACCCACGAAGGCCATGGATCCAACCAAACCAAACCAAACCAAACATAAACTTGGAACCATGGATCCAAATCAAACATAAACTTTGTAGTAGAACTAGTATTTCATACATCTGAAATAAATTTTGTCTGGTCTTTGAAAATTTTAAGAGTCACAAATTTACAGGTCAACCCTTACTGAAGTAAAAAATCAATTTAAATTTACAAAAAACATATTAATCTTCAATCCAACATATGCAATTAAAGCATTAAAAAAATTATTGAACTGTGTAGCATGATTCTTTACATAATATCCACGATCTCTGGTATAAATTCGTCTTCTGGATCTAAAAGAGCCCCTTGCTTTGCAAAATGGTCAGCTAAAGTGTTCAGCTCCCTTGGTATATGCCAAAAGAGTACTGTCATCCCTTCCTCAGACCATTTATCTAATTCCTTTAATAAAAGCTCCCACAAATCACGATTTTTGGCAGGAGTACCTTGGGCAGTCATCCAGTTGTTTCTCTGCCACTTCCAAACCCAATCAGTAGCACCTTTTACGACATATTCACTATCTGTAGCAATCACAAACCTGGAAAACCCTTCCCCAGGCCAATATCGAAGCTGGAGAGCAACAATAGCAGCCCTGAGCTCAGCTCTGTTGGATGTTTGTTGATATTCTCTTCCATCTGCTCCCTCATACTCCAAACGACTAACTACAGCTCCAGGTTCTTCCCAATCAGGATGCGGAAAATGTACCACTGAATATCCAGCTCTAGCATCTTGTCTTCCATTGTTCAGACAACATCCATCTATATAAACAAGACCTTCATGACGATTACCTCGGCGAATGTACCTAAACGTCGGAACAGTACACAGGCTCCTTCTAGCTTCAAAAAGACTGTCTGGCGTATCTCTTGGACTTGGAGGCACAAAAACTTGTCCGTTTGTTGACGGATCAATAGGCGGAAGAGATAATCTCAGAATACCTACATTGTCGTTGTCATATCTTCTTCTCCTAGGCATTTTGATTTAATTACCTTTAGGTAATTAATAAAACTTAACAATGCAAAAGTTAGGCCTGTCGATACACTTTCACAATATCGAAACCTTGTACCTATATTATCCCACCGCTGAAATACTGTCGCCTATTTTTTCGTAAAAAAGTCTTGTTCTCTTTTAAAATTTCTTTAAAAACAAAATCAATAAATTTCACGTTTTTTCTAATTACAATATTATTTTAACAATGATAAGTACTTCACATTTCAATGATCCATAGGATCATCGTTTATTAAAAAAATTACAAATAACATGGCGGAGCCGAGGAAGCCTGAGGCGTTTTACCGCGATTTTTGTTCCTTAAGTTTCCAAACCACATTGTTTCAAAACTGATAAACTTTAAAGTCGCGCATAAATTTTAAAATTTTTAATTTTTGGGGAAGGAAAATAAGTACAAAAAACGGAAAATATGCAGGAGAGAATGCCCAGAAGAACTACAATTTTATATTGAATAAGAAAGAAAGTAAATTATGAGTTTTTATTCCCCTCTTTCAGTGAGAATAATTGCCATAAGCAAAATATAGTTAAAGAACAGCTGTAATGTAAATTAACATAGTAACATATCAGCAACATTTCTAATGTTCTAAATTTAGATAAAAAATTCTTAGTTCAATAAGCTATATTTTAGAATTACCATAATGTTCTCTTAAGTAAGCCAACTTTAGAATCTAATTTTAATATCAACAAAAAACACTTCAGCTACAAAAAAAATTAAAATCTTTTCACTTACAGACGATTTTAGCACAACATACCAAGAATTGGTGTGAAGTTCTTTACAGGCTGTAACAAAGCAGCTTCCTTAGCCAAACGATCAGCCAAGGAATTTTGTTCACGAGGTATAAGCCAAAACAATATTCTCATCCCAGCATCAGAATATTTATCAATCTGCTTAAAAAGACACTCCCATAAATCTTGATTCTTGGCAGGAGTGCCTTGTGCAGTTATCCAATTGTTCTCCTTCCATTTTTTAACCCATTGAGTTGCTCCTTTTACCACATATTCACTATCAGTAGCTATAACGAACCTGGTAAAACCATTTCCTATCCAAAACCGGAACTGTAGTGCAGCTATTGCTGCTCGTAGCTCTGCTCTGTTGGATGTTTGAGGATAAGTTTTGCCATCAGGCCCTTTATTTTCTAAACGGGATTTAATTGTCCCAGATATTGTTGATTTGTGTAAGGGGGAAGAAAAGGGGGGGCCGTACACTACGGAAAATCCAGCTCGGGGATTATCCTGGCCATTGTTAAGGCAGCATCCATCTATATATACTAACCCTTCATTAGGGTTATCGCGACGCACAAATCTGGAACATGGAGCGGAGGCCATTCCCATTACGCAAGCTGGCTTAAAAAGATCCTCCGGTGTATCAGTGGGCGTCGGTGCCACAAAGCGTTGTGGGTTTTCTCCACGGTCTACACGTGGAACGTGTACCATCACAAAAAAACCATCGAATTTACTTTCATTAAGAAAATCTTGTACTTCAAGTTGTTCATTTTCATCAGACATTTTGAACCGCAATTAGCTTTTATTAAATCAGAAAAATTCAAAGAATAACGTCAACTATTTATTTTTCTGTTTACCAAACAACAACACGCACACCTTGGTCCTCCCAGAATTCTTTGCGAAGATTGAGGATTGGATTATATACACAAGGCGGTTTAAAACCAGAACCTGCTGTGTCCATTTTCCATACAGCGGCTATATTTCCAAAATCCACATGCTCTTTCAAGATCAAAACGCCTGGTGCCATAATGCATTGCTTCTTTATTCACTGTGAATAAACTTAAATAATGGACCATTCTTCCCTTAATAATAAAAATAGTCAATATCCTTACAAACTCAATTTATTAAGTATTTTACAAATGTCAAATGGATTTAAAAAAAAAAGATAATAATTTATGAGAAAATTACTGGGTTAAAGAGCCCAAAAGTTCTCATCACGTTCTTTAAAATTCTTCTCTCCGGCTTTTTATACAAATTTCGGAAACGGCGTCAGCAAATTTATTTTTCTTTCGCTGAAACTTTTAGTTTTTCATGATTTTTATTTCTTTTTAAAAGTCACCGATAAAAACAAATATAAGTATAATAGTCTTTATTCATAAAATATTCTCTACAAATGAACCAAACGAAAAAAAAAAAAAAAAATCATATCTCATGCTTTATCCAAATCCCAATATTTCTGTTCTATTTTCAAAATAATGGTTTTCGTTAGTGACTTTTTTTCAAAAAAAAAAAATTTGTACATACCAATTTCAATTTGAAAAAAAAAAAAAAATAAAAAAAAAATTAAAAATATGTATTTTTTTTCTTCAATTTTTTAAATTTTTTACATTATTTAAAATTAATTACTTCGACTAAACCCTTTTACAAAAAGGAAGTCACATTTATTTTTCGATAAAAAAAAATACAGTCTTATCACAATTCGATTCAAAATTTATTAATAATAAAAAAAAACAATAGGATTCGATGGCTTTAAAAGCCGATTGTACAAAAAAATTTAAATTTTGAATCATGCTTCCGCTCTTGAAATTGGCATATATTGAACAATACACCTTAATAAATTCCCTTATTACAACTTTTAATTAAAAAGTTTTTTTTTTTTTTTTTTTCTGTTAAGATGTCTTTTTTTTCATTTTAAATTCTTAAATTATTTTTTCTTTTAAATTTTTTTTTTCTTTTTTTTCTCTCACCTCCTTTTTATAAAAATTAAAATTTGAAACCTTCACTTGGTATACTGGTGTTGGGATCGAACTGGAATCCGCTATCTGTGGACTGAGGTATGAGGTTCGGATCATCATCCACCTAAAAAAAATAAAAAATAAAAATTAATTAATTAATTAATTACCAAATTAAATTAATGGTTTATAATGGAATTTGAAGGCAGTCAAAAGTCAGGACAAATTCAAAACGCTGAGCTCGAAAAGTAACATGTAATACGCTTTTTACTTTTCATAAGCTAAACATAAAAAATTTTTTTTTCCAGAAACAACAATAAAAGTTGAGTTCAGGTTTAAACATAAAGGGAATATGGCCAAAGTTCCGGTCATCCTGAAATAAGGATAAGTTTTGACTTCGTTTCAGCAGTGAAATTCCCCGAGGGCAAAAAATTAAATTTTGAAATAAATTAAAATTTCCAATTTAACCAAATGAAACTGGTCTACTTCCCCCGATCTGGAATAAAACCCTAAAATTTTAAATATCCTGAAATTTTCAAACTTTTCGAATTCCTGGGAACTGATTTTATTTTTGTAGAAATTATAAATAACTAGGCTGCCAGGACCATTTACTAAATTTTTAAAAAATTACTCTCTCGAGGGAGTAATTTTTTATTTTTAAAATTTCTCTCACTTGAGAGTAATTTTTTATTTTTAAAATTTCTCTCGAGAGAAAGAATTGGAATTTTTTTTATAAACTTCCAAAAATATTTCCGGTTATTAAAAAATAAATTGCCAGAAATATTAAAATGCTTTGGAGCATTGTTTTAATTTTCCTGAAATTAATTTTTTGACAAACATTATAAAAAAATTTCTCTAGTTTCGTAAAAATTAGGGACTCAAAATCCCTGAAAAATGTGCCTCTTTCAATCTCTTTGCAGCTGGGTACAAAGCAATGAGGGAAGGAACCTTTAAACAGAGCAAAAAATAAAATTAATAAATAAAAATTAACACTTACATCTTCAGAGAAATAGTGTTCGATAATATCAAAGGCCAATTTGTAAATGTCGACGTTCTCGTGATTTTGAAGGGACTCTATCTTATCTAATCCTCCGCATTCCTCTATCATGTTAGCCAAACTTTCAACTTGAGGTCCGGCTAATTTTAACATGTTGCTTATCCCATCCAAAACTACTTGTATCACCTGGGAGTCCTTGCAATTTAACAAATTGCAGAAGGGGGGTATGACTCCCTCCTGGATGAGCCTCGCAACTTGATCTCGGTTCCCGCTGATCGTGAGATTGCTTATGGCCCAAGCGGCTTCCTTTTGAGTTTGGAATTCCCCGGTCGATAAATTTTTAATTATTTTCGGTAATAGATTAGCGTCGATAACTTGTTGTACTTGATGCTGATTCCCGGCTGTGATATTCGACAAAAACCAAACGGCCTCCTTGCATATTTTCTCCTTAGAATGGCATAGCAGGTCTGGGAAATGAGATAGGGCGTCGTAGTTCAAAACGACTTGGGTTTGTTCGTCTGTCCCGGTCACGATGTTCCCGACTGCCCTCAAAGCTGCCGTTTGAACTTTAACCTCCTTATGGGATAACAAAGGTATCAATTTAGCTACGACCCCGCTGTCTATAACCATTTGAATTTGTTCGTTCCCTCCGTCTGTTAAATAACTTAAAGCCCAAACCGTATCGACCAAAATATTTATATCCGTGTGGTGGATGAGAACGTTCAAAGCCGGCAAAATCTCCCGGATCGTTTGAGCCGGAGGAGGAGGATCCTTATTCCTACATAAATTTACGATGACCCAGGTCACGTTCCGTAAGAAGCTAATCGGTATTTCGGGCTTGATGAAGGAAAGTAACGGACCGACGACCCCTAAGCTTATGACGTGATCCCGGAGCTGGGGGCCGTCCCCTATGATGTTACCCAAAGCCCAAACCGCTTGCTCGCACACGTTCTGATGAGGAGAGAGCAAAAGCTGGAGGAATAAAGGTACGGCACCGGCAGCAACTACGGCCTGAGTTTGTTGCGACGAACCGGAAGCGATGTTGGTCAAAGCCCACGCAGCTTCGAACTGAAGATTTGAGTTCTCTGAACAAAGGCAATTGACCAATATCGGAAGGATTCCGCTTTGTATTAATGCGTCTATAGGTGGGTTCCGATCGGATGACAGCAATTTCCTTGCGGACTGAACAGCTTGTAATTGGATGTTAGGGTCTGAACTGGCTGCGTTTCGAACTAGTTCTTCTAGATTTATTGTTGCTAAATTTTTATCGTTTTCCTCCTCGTCTGTCGAATCGACGATGGGTACATTTCTTCTCTTTTGCAAAGTTTCTTCTCTTTTATTTTTCCTCAGCTCTACGGTGACTTCATTTCGTCTTCTTCTCATTTCCTAAAATATCAAAAATAAAAGTTTGTTGTTATTATTACAATAGAACACGAGAATCATTCAAAAAAAAATTTTGATCTGAAAAATAGAATAAAAAATTAAGAGTGGGGTTTCGCCATGCAAAAAATGACAATGCAAAAATTGAGCCAAAATAAATATTAAACAGTTTCATTTTAAATTATCTATTAAACCTATGCAGGATGAATAAAAGTTTTAAACTGAATTAATTGTCAAAGGTCAATCATGATCAAAAAAATTCAATCACCTTTGATTCAAAATCACTTTTTCAAATCGAATGTAACCAAGACCAAATGCAATATGACTCAAATCAAAGCCTTATATTCTTAAATGGATTGTCATTTCCAACCAACTCTTAAAAAAATATCCTTTAAACTTTGCTTAAAACATTTCTCATTTTTTCCCCCCTAAAAATACAAAGAGAATTTTTATACAACCTAATTCATTTCCACATAAAAAAGTATTGCCCAACTGATAAAAAATTAAAAGAAACTTTGTCAAAGGTCAAGCAATCAAACTGTAACCCGAAACTAAAAAAAAAAATGAAAACCATGATCAATATAAGTACTGTTTACAAACAATCCATTTCCAATTTTTCTATTCATAAAAACAATCAATTTTCCAATATCCTCGAAACCACCTTGCATGTGCATCAAAGCTGCAACCATTCAATTCCCTTTTGCAAAAGCAATTAAAACCGATATCGGCATTTCAGGTGAACCGTCAAAATTTCAAGACATTAAAACAAATAGTCGAATAAAAAAGACAATTCAAGGTTTATCATACATTGGGAAAATGGTTGCAATAAGGACGGCATATGCAACATGAAAAAAATAAGTACAATGCATCAGCCCTTAAAACTTTAAAATTGTTGTTGGATATAATGTAACACATCGGGATCGAAATTAAACTTACATCTTGATCTTTTCCTTTATTCTTAAAGACTTGCATCCTATTTTTCATCTGTTGGTCCGACGCCATTTTGATAAAAATATTCCAATGAAAATCCACGAGATATATTTTCAATGCAAAATGTTGTTATTTAACCTCTGATGCGTTGAATTACAGAGTTGATTAATTCACTGGTATCCGTGTCAAAACATTTCGTTCACTTAAACTAATGGTTATTCACATATAAACTATTTTTTTCCGTAAAATGATGAATTTAAAAAAATAACTTTTACATACAACACACCTATGTGAAAATTGAAGATGCTCAAATCGGATATATTAACAATAGCAAACCAGAAATCTGAATGTGATGTTAACTTGAAAGCTCTAAAAACGGTAATTATAGATCTTTTTAAGCGTTTTAATTTTATTAAATAATTTCTAACGGATTATTAATCGATTTAATTGGAAATAAAACCAAGAAAATGAGGAAGAACGAGTCACATGTATTCATTAAGAGCAACAAGACGAATGCAATTTGCCGGTGACGGTTTGCAAGAGAGTCTATCATAAATGAAACAGGACACCGCCATTTTTTTCCTACAAGTTCGTTCATTTTGATTGGCTCCGCCATTTCCTTTCCAACCTTCGTTAGTGTTATTTCAGCCAATCACAGCTATGATCTCGGACTGTCCTTGCTCCAGTTTTATAAGCTCTTCAGGTTTACCTGTGTGCCTATTTATTTTGCTATATTAAGATCACCATGATTCAGATAATTACTAACAATAGGAATATCTTATGAAATGTAAATGAATCATCATTTTCTATAAAACTTTCTGAGAAAATAACCAAAAGAAAAGTAATAGATGTAAATGGAAAAAATATTCCGATTGACAACCTGGTTAGATTATGCAAATTTGAAATCTGCAAAAACTTAAAAACTTTTTTTTTAGACTTCCTAAGAACAAATTCAATTTCACATTTACCTGGTTAAGCACATAAAGTTCAAAAGGTATTTTATTTGCTGTTTGGATTTCAATAATTTTAATATTAGTTCCATAATCTGATGATGTTTGGCCGAATTTTTGACTTTATTTTTACATTGTTTTACACAATTAAATTCACATAATTTACATCATTTAAAACTATTAATAGGGTAGCTTAGAATAGGTAAACATCTCTAAACATTGCTACTCTATGTTCTTACTGCTCAGAGTCCTTATTTATATTTCAATTTTAAAACATTTGGCAGAGGACATTAAAAAGACATTTTCATGTTCAAATATCTTTGGGTAAACAAAAAAAAACATTTTTTCTAATGTGAAAAGCCAATAAAAGCTTTGGCATGACACACTGGTTTAGATTACCCTTTAAAAATTATTTCAGTACAGAAATTAAAAAAAAAAAAATATTATACACAAACCATATTTCTTTCATTCAAAAAAAAAAAACAATAAATATTTTTTAAAGAGCAAAAAAAATCTCTTAATCACTTAAAGTTATGTTTGACTGAGTTTTACTATCAGATTTTATAGCCCCGCATTCACAATGGCTTCGTTGCAAAACTTTTTCCCCTTTATCAGACGTTATTTTCACCTCCGCATACGACGGGAAATTAACAGCCAACTGCAACCCCCCTTGCTGAACGATCAAACGCTGATCCGCACCCATCCCCCTCGACGCGCTTTTGCTCCTTTTCGAGGAAATCGAAGGGAGCTGAGACCGTCTGATCGAACTTAATTTTTCTCCGCTATCTGAAGAACCCGATGATCTAATCCTCGTTCCTGTTTTCGAAGCCGCGGAAACGGGATGACTGCTGCTGTAACTGAAATCCCTCGACGAATGCTTCCGGGAAAAATCAAAATCCGACGTAATCGGTAGAGCCACGGAGCTGCTTCTCCGTCTCGAAACGCTTTTTTTCGGAGGTTCCCACGGTATCCTTTCTTCCGGTATTTGTTTCGGTTTTTCCTGGATTGGGGTGCAGGCAATACATCTCGATTTACGAGTGACAGGTATGTCCGGCGTGCTTGCGGACGTGATTTCTTGATAAGGGGACGGACTTCTCGTCCGGTGGTATATTCCGACTCGGCGAAGGAAGGTAGGGGGCTGAGTCTCCCAGTGATTGTCAAGGCGATTTTTTTTCATGATCGATCCCATTCTTTGCAAAAGGCGGAAATTGTCTTCTTCGATTTTGGTTCGACGTTCCCCCTCACGTTGGAGTTTTTTAAGTTTGCAGGTGACATGGCCTCTTTGGGGCGGTGGTCCGAAGTCTATAGCAGGGAGTGCAGTTAAAACCTAAATATTTTAAACCAAAATTAGAAATGAAAACATTTTAACAAAATTCGTAAATATCTTATTGGGGAACAGCGAGGAAAAAAAAAAAATACGATGCGTTTCTTAACCTAATATTTCAACATTTACCTTTTTCCGATGATTATTATACCTCCGAAGTTGCCAAGGTCGAATTAAAAGTTTTTCGCGTCTCGTAAGCATTTTCGGGAAGTCTGAACAAAAAATGTGACATATGAATAAAGTGGTAACATATTATTAGTTCAATAAGGTTGTCATAGTTACGAGAGAAACTTTCAGTTCATTCAAACTTCCCTCCCGCGAGATTTAAAACCACTGATTCGATTAACCGCTTTATGATAGGGTGAAAATCTTTTTAAAAAGATTAAATAAAAAATTAAATTATCTTGCGGAAGATGTAAAAGTGAATTTTAATTATGACGGTGAAAATAAATAATTCGTGATATTATTTTATCGGAGCGTTCGAGAGGGAAGCACACTTGATGGGACCCGATTTTGTTAGTAGGTTGTTCCCTTTCCACTGAGCTTCGCAGTTTTTGCTCGTTTTCAAATCAACCTGTAAAAAAAAAAAAAAAAAAAAAAAAAAAAAAAAGATTAAAAAAAATTAATTAAAAAAAAAATATCAATTAAATTATAATTTATAATTTAAAAGTCATGGACCTTTTGCTTTATTAATGTTTTTTTAATAAATTACAAAGCTCACCTGTAATTTTTCCCAGACTTTTTTCTTAGGGTTCAATATTTCATCGGCTACGCCGTTTTCATACCCTTCGACGAATACTTTCTCCCCTGGTACGCAATCTTTCGGAGGATCTAGAACTTCCACGGCTTTCGGTTCGTCCCTAAACAAAAAAAAAATAAAATAAATAAATAAATAAATAAATAAATAAATAAATAAGCAAGATGATTAATTTTTTTTTTTTTTAAATTATAAAGCAAGGAATACAATGAATGGTGAAACAAATTTTCACAAAAGATAATTTACTAAAAAATTTTTATCCTCATAAAAATTTCAGTTTGAGAACTTTTTTGAAAAAAGGTAAAAAAATTGAATATGAGATGTTTGAGCATTTTAATCCTTTGCAGTACAATCGGTCAGGATAAAGTCCCCAAGAAAAAAAATTCATGAAAATATTTCCACTTTAATGTTTCTCCCTTCCTCCCCACCTCCTGCCAATTTTTTTACTTTTTCAAAAACTAAAATACTTACACAGAAGCACAAAGTACCATGCCAGCCGACTCCACGCCCCTCATTTTCACCGGTTTCAAATTGCAAAGAACCAGAACCAAACGGTCCTTCATTTGTTCGATAGGTACAAAATTAACTAATCCGCTAACGACGGTCCTCGGCGTCGGTTCTCCTACATCAATTTTTTCTACATACAACGCATCCGCATCAGGGTGCCTTTCAACTTCCACGATTTTTCCGATCCTGATATCCAATCTTGAGGGGCTTAATTCCTCATCGACCGATTGCTGTTTCGCAGCAGGTGCATTCTTCACCTTCGTCGGTTTCGGGTAGGCCGATTCCGTTAACTTTTTAAGTTCCGGACTGGTAAATGCTTTTCTTATCGGGTCCAACAATTTATTTATATAACCTTCGACGGCAAGTTTTAAATCCCCCGGATGAAGCTCTTGAGCGGCGAAAGCTTTCTCGATGGATTCATAGGAATCGAATTCCATGTTCCCTCCGTGTTGAGGGTTTCTTGGGACTATAAATTTGTCCTTTTGAATACACAACGGAAAAATAACATGCTTAACGAAGGACAGGACTCCGTTGTCTTCAATATTCCCAGGTTCGCAAAAGGCTTTCTTCAACTTCTTTTTGACAGCTTCAGGAGGATCTAACAAATCAATTTTGCTGTCTTCTTCTGATGATGACATTTTCCCTCCAGCTAAACCAGGCACCATTGGATTCATCAAATGTATTCTTTTGGTGTAACCTAATGAAGGTAAATACTTTTCAGACAAAGTGAAAATCTTTCTTTGGTCAACCCCACCAAATTGAGCATCTACTTTTAAATATTCCTCATCTAAAGCTTGAAGGCCTGGATATAACAATCCAGAAAGTAAAGGATGTTCTACCTGTTTAACAACTTCAGCCCCTGCTTTTTTAGCATCATGCTCAGTTATTAAAGTTGATAACCTGTACACATCCAAAGTGTATTCTTTTGATAATTGATAATCAGTTCCTTTTACAAATTTTAATTTTTCAATAGGAATTTTAATTGATTTTAACATTTCCGTAATAACATTCTGGTAATATTGAACTCTCAATGATAGTAATTCCCAGGGAGCTTTCATGTTATCTAAATAAGCATGTAGATCAGCAAATAATATTGTTACTTCGCATCCTGCATTTAAGAAATCAGCTATTTTCGACATGGGCACAAAATAAGCAATGTGAGGTTTCCCAGTTGTTGCAGTTCCCCAATATATCCTCAATTCTCTTGTTTTTAAAATCTCCAGCATTTTATCCTCTCCTAAAATTTCTTGCAGGTTTCGAGAGATTAGTTCTTTCTTCTCCTGCACATTTTTCCCTTCATCTCCTTCAACTGTCATTTTGTTCTGGAAAGGAAAAAAATTGCATCAGCTATAAAATTAAAGATGTTAAAACTTAAACCATATTTACATGATTTAATATGACAGAAATCCAAAGCGACAATGATTCAGGCACATTAATCCCACCACCGTGAAGTAAGCATTCGTTCTTTTTGTAAATTTTAACGTGTTTCAACCATCTGTTAATATTCGGGAATTTTTTTCTATCGATATGGAGATTCTGTATTGCAAGGCATAAGTCAACATCCAACGTGGACAGTAAATACCCGGAAACATAACTATAATGACTTAAATGGTCTTCAAATAAATTGAGATTATCGGTCATGAAGTGAATTATAAAGCCACAATAAGGAAAGAAGGTGTTAAGGTCTCAAAAATAATACATTACCCTTATTATAACTTCAAAAAATGGAAATATTTAAAATTAATATTTCTGAAGTGGCTTTAGAGTATATTCTTCAACGCCATCTTGCCGTTGCATCGAAATGACAACACCGAAATCAGAGCATTCAAAATGTTGGCAACACTGCTTTAAATGGCCGACAATATTGTAGGTGCGATATTTTCCTCAAAAAAGAACTCTATTTTCATCTGTTATAACTTTATATTTTCATAAATTAAATTCGTAAAAGTGTTAAATGCGATTTAAATTTGTTGTTAGATCCGTTTTATTTGTTTTAGGTTCGTTTTTAAAAGAACTCTGAATGTGATTTAATGATATGTACCCCTTCCGATTATTTTCTTAGTGGATGCTTCTCCTTCGATTTTAATTAATTAAAAATAACTTCATTGCGAGTTCGTGAAGCGGACTATGTCAAGTCTAAAAATCGGTGAGTAACATTATATATTTAAAACATATTAATTTATCGTTTCTGGAAAGTCTGAATCATTTATCATGGCGTCAGTTGTTAGTCGGGCGGTCCCTTTCACTTCCCAATCGGCTTTAAGACAACGGATTTAAAAAAAAAACATGAAAAGCATGCATGAAAATATAAATAGAAGATAGGTAGGCCTAATTAGGTTTTTTTTAAAAATATTTTTAAAGGCATGATTTTTATTATAAACAGTGATACTTAATTGCTACATTGTTGTGTTATTAATTAATGTGGCAATTACAGTTTTAAATAAAGAAAAACAGGACTTTTTTAGCATGGCATGAAAGTTTTTTGATGTGTAGTTACACCAGAAATAAACAGAGGTCCAAATTCATTTTTTTTGAAAGTTTTTTTAAAATTTCCACATTATGTTTTTTTTTTTCGTGTGTAAATTTTTTTTAAAAAGTTTTTTGAATGTAAATTGGTTTTTGTTGTAGTAAAGAGTCATTAATTGTCTTGTGGGAATGAGCTTGTTGCATTTGAGTTGAGGACAAAGCTATGCTGGAAGCTCGATCACGTCAGTCACCGGGGAATGTGACTTGGCAAGAGAAAATCAGTGTGCATTCTTCTCCTGTACATCACATGGCAGCAATGAGACCTCATGGTAGGTTGTTATACGGGAGAGTGAAATAATGTTTTGTATGAGAATAAAACCGTAGTAGGAGCTGAAATTATGTAATGATTGAAACTTTTTGATAACTGATTCGTTTTATTTTCTCTATTACAGGTAAAAATAATCAAGACGATGTCTGCTATGTCGTTGCCAAATACGATTATGCAGCACAAGGGGCACAAGAATTAGAATTAAGGAAAAATGAAAGATATATGCTTTTGGATGACTCGAAGCATTGGTGGAGAGTCCAAAACTCCAGGAATCAATCTGGATATGTTCCTAGCAATTATGTCAAGAAAGAGAAGCCTTCTTTATTTGACAGGTAATAATAATGGTATTGAAATTGTGATAGGCGTCAGCCTCGTGGTTAGCATTGCAAGTCAGGGGTGGGGCAAACGGACATACTAAAGGGGGCTTTAGGCTTTTTTCCTTCGTAAGAGCTTTTTTAAAATTGCTGATTCCAGGGGGGGGGGGGGGGCATTGACCCCCCTGGCTACAAGGCTGATACGAGTAAATTTTTTTTTTTCTTTTTTTAGTATCAAGAAGAAAGTCAAAAAGGGCTCGGGATCCAAAACGCTCCCGCCCAATTCAAACAATTCCCCGTCAAGAACAATGGAATCTCCTTCTATGAACCGCAAGTTGCCGGCTGACCCATCGGAAGCGATCGGTTCGGCCGTTGTGAAATACAATTATCAAGCGCAACAACCCGACGAGCTTTCCCTAACGAAAGGAACTAGGATTCTCATTCTCGAAAAAAGCAACGACGGATGGTGGCGAGGGCAAAGCGGGAGCAACGCGGGATGGTTCCCAAGCAATTACACTCAGGAAGAAGGAGATGCGGATGATGGGGTTCACACTTACGCCATGGCTGAGAACGTCCTCGATATCGTAGTTGCGCTTTATTCGTTTTCTTCCAATAATGATCAGGAATTATCTTTCGAGAAGGGTGATAGGTTAGAAATATTGGACAGGCCTCCGTCTGATCCTGAATGGTATAAAGCTAGGAATGCTCAAGGTCAAATAGGATTAGTACCTAGGAATTATTTACAGGTACGGAATGCTCAGTTGTTTTTAGTGGTAGTTTGGTTAAAAATTTATTTTTGGCTACCTTTTATTGGGTTGGTTTTTGATTTTAGGAAAATTTCATTTTGCTAAATGCTCACAAATCATGAGCGATTTGTTTGAATTACTTAATGAATGGTAGTCGGTTTTATATAATTTTATTTTGCGCATTTTTTCAGTTTTTTTTTTATTTTAATTTTTCTATTGGGTTACTTTTTATTTTAGTTTATTTTTAGTTTCGTAAGCATGTAAGTGTTTTAGATGTTGTAGTAGATTTGTGTTATAAATTCAGGAGTTGAGTGAATATCTCACGCAGCCATATCGGGAGCGAGGGGTCGGCGGAAGCGGAGAGCGGCAAGATTCAATGGACAGGAGGCCGCCGGACGGTATGGATCGACCGCATTTAGTCGGGAAATCATGGTATTACGGGAGCATAACACGGGCTCAGTGTGACAATCTACTGAATCAACACGGTCACGACGGTGATTTCCTAATACGAGATAGCGAAACAAATGTGAGTTCAACAAAAAAATGAATTTGAAATTCGTAAACTAATTTTTATTTTTTTTTTTTTTAGCTGGGAGATTATTCTGTATCACTAAAAGCACCAGGTAGGAACAAGCATTTTAGGGTCCATGTAGAGGGAGCTTTATACTGCATCGGTCAGCGAAAGTTTCACACCCTCGATCAACTCGTCGATCATTATCAAAGAGCTCCAATTTACACGAACAAACAAGGGGAAAAATTGTATTTGGTTCGGCCGTTACCCAAGCCGGGAGGCGGACCCCAAGTTTAATCCCTCAATCGGCAGCGGGTGAAGGCTCCATGTTGGCAGTACACGACGAGCGGACGTCAGAAACAGTATGTTGTTCGCCCGCTGTCTGACCCGGATCCTGAGATTCGCTCCGGATCCCCGCCAGCCTAGTCTTTACTGGAGTGTCTCAACCCTTTTTTTTTATATCCCCCAGCTGCGATTTATTTGTACTATGCTTTCTCTCCTGTTCTCCGTTTTGAGTTCTTTTTTTATAGAATTTTTCAGATATTCTAAATTTAGTCGTATTTTGTTTTATGAAGAATTTAGGTGTAGATATAGACTTTGAAAGCTTCGGGAGGAGGCGAACCATGAAGGGAAAATGTTAGGGTGGTGGGTGGGTGTCACGTGCCTGGTTTGTCCGAAAATTGGACTCGTAAACAAATTTAAGCGCTTTAATGGCAAAAAGTTATCGTTGATGTACGAATGGTATCGAAGCATGTTACTGGGCATTATTATTATTGTTTTGCTGATTGCCAAAAATTAGAATCTCTCGGTAGACTGATGCCGGGAAAAGCACAGATTGTAAAGGGCAAAGTAATTAATTGAAAATGATAACGCCATCTCTCAGTATAGCTGCCTGCTTAAAAAACTAAAGGTTGCAATTATTATTATCGATTTAGTAATTATCTTCCAGGTCACTGCTCTGTAGTGTGACAGAGTTTGTCCCTAACACACTTCATAGATGAACAATGTCGGTCACGTAATAAAAAACCAAAAAGTTAGCACATTGCAATATGATATAAGTGCCGTTTTAAGCGAAATGGGTGTATGTCCGTTCCGGAATTGAATGTTTCTTTACATAAGTTAAAAATAAGAGACAAGTGTCAATTCCAGAACGGACACACACCCATTTCGCTTAGGACCTCGTATGAGGGGTGAAGTCACTTGAAACTAAATTGCTCTGGCGGTTAGGGATGTTAAACATGTATACGCTAATGTTTAGCTTATGGGCATGTACATTTGACCACTTGATTAACATCGATGCCGGCGGATTTAGGCTAAACCTATGATTTTAATATAAATTAGAAATTTCGAAATTTTTTTATAAAAAATAAAAATATTTATTAAATATTTATTTTTCGAATTTTTTTAATATCAATTCGAAATTTATCTATTTTTTATTTGCTTGTAAATAATTCGAAATTTTCGACTTTATATTAAACTAGCCGCTACGGGCCGCTTTGCGGCCCACCGCTTCTTTTTCGACGTTAACTGCGACCTAACCTAATATCGATTTATCCATTGATTTATCGATTGATCTTGCGTGGGCAGAGACACTTTCACTTCGACCTAACCTATTATCGATCGATTTATTGACTTATTTATCGATTTATCGATTTATCGCTCGATTTATCTATTTATCAGTCGATTTATCATTTATCTACTTATTGATTTATCGATCGATTTATTGGTTTATCGATCGATTTATCTATTTATCGATCTATTTATCGCTTTTTATCGATCGATTTATCTATTTATTGATTTATCGATCGATTTATCTACTTATCGACTTATCGATCGATTTACTGATTTGTCGATTGATTTATCGATTGATTTATTTATTGATCGATTTATCGATCGGTCTTGCGTAAAAACCTTGGACAGAGACACTTTCCCTTTTACTTATATAGATCTAGTATAAAGTCAATTTTCAACAAGTCAGCATATTATATCTTCCATCTATAAAATAAATTTTAAAAATTGTTACTTACTAAATTTTATGATTAAAGTTACACTGCAGCATTTGAGACCTAATCTATTAGAAAAGCATTCAGCTATAGTCAGCATCTAGCATTCGCTTACCTTTTTTAGCCACCTAGAGAGCACATGCTGTTTATGATTTTCCACGATTTGAACCTCAGTTTTTTAAAGTATTGGATCTAGTAGCCAAATGCATTAAAGTTCTAAAATTTATTCAAATGATTCATTTATGTATATTTTGGAGAAATAACTTGTATTATTTGCCACACCCTATCTTAAATTGCGCCTTAAATATGTCGATTAGATTTCCGAGTATTCATATTCTAGAGTACTCGGAAATCTAATCAACATTTTTAAGGCGATTCAAAGCCATGATTTTTTAGTTCATTTTTAAAAAAAAAATAATTCCTACCAGTAACTTCGGCACGATTTTCTCATGGTTCAAATCTTCCATTTCCCCTCTAAATCAAAGAAAGCATAGTATAATTTTTTTTATATAACGATGATATTTTCTATGTAGCATTTTTTTTTTTTTTTTTTTTTTTTTTAATTTTTTTTTTCCTATGAACAAATTCGGTTTCTTGCGGGTGAGTTTCGTTAATTTTATCGAGAGCCAAATATCATTTTAATCAATTTTTTTGGTGTTTCAAATCCGGAAATCCGTTACCTATGTTTAGCCTACGGGGTATTTAAAACTCCGATAAGGTATAAGAAACGTAAGAGCAGAGTTCCAGGCTTCGAAATGCCAATTTTTTTTTTTTTTTTAAATTGTAAAATTTTTAATCCGGGGGGGCGTTCCCTAATAATTTTGCCCCGCCCTAAAAGACATATTTTTAGACTTATTATCGATTTTGTAAATTATTTAATTAATTTATCAATTAATTAATTATCTTCTTATTTATCAAAGCGATCGGTACCCGATCCAGATATCTCCGCCGTTTTTAAATTATTTTTAATGGCAGCTTGTTATGTAAGCCAAAGATTGTTAATTTTGCCTTGCTTTTGAAAAGTCCTCAGCCATTAATTTTTTGTTTCCGCAGAAACCTTTTTTTTTTTTAAAGTGTGATATTTAGGCAGTTTGTTTCTTTTTTTGATACACAACGCACGTATAAAAAGTATGAATGTGGTATAATTGTTTCGGTATGTTTTTTATATAGATTCGATAACAATTTTTTTGAAAAAATAATGTTTATTTTTAACAATCGACAATTTGTAGAGACAAAAAGAAAATTAACTAAGTATGCTAAAATATTTTTTTAGTCAGTACGGGAAGCAAGTCCGATTTACAAAAAAAAAAAAAAAAATTTGGTCACCTAGAAATTCTTGCCTAGATTCACTTCCTAAAAAAAATCGGACTAGCTTTCTTTTTTTTTTTTTTTTGTTAAATTTAACGGTCAGCATCGAGCAAGGTTGTGACTTCTGTTTTATTTTACTAAAAAAAAGAAACAGAACGGTCGCTTTTGATCAACCACTAGTCAAAGTTGTAAATAATAATATTTTAAATGTTTTAGCATTACTCGTGTAAATGGTGTGTAAAATTTGGTTCTTTTTTTTTATTATTTTTTCGAATTTAAATCAGTCTTGTGATTTTTTTTTAAATTTAAAAAGATCAGAAAATCATTCGGTGTAATATATAAAATAAGTACAGGATATAATGGATGACTTTTTGGGTTCTGCCGCAAAAATTTTTAAATTAAAATCTTCGGCAAATTATTATAAAATATTTAAAATTATTTATTGGAGAAGGATAGAAAAATCATGTCAAGGGTCTATCCAAATATTATGTGAGCACGATTTGGCAATTTTTGACGCCCTACTTTTTAATTAGCAAAACATGCTTGCTCTTATGGAGCTTAAACATTGGAATGAGATTTGGAGATTTTTTTCCCCATATACTGCTTATGTAATACTATGATTAATCCCTAAGGGATGCTAAATAACTGACCGGTAGCATCACGTGACGTTGAGCATAAATCGTCTTGTTGCCCTTTGAAATTATCCCAGATTTCTTCCAAGTCAGCTATTTAATTGAGAAAGAAAATTCTCCCATAAACTAGCCATTGTATGAGGTTCACCATCAACTCTGAATTTGGAACCAGGTTAGGTTAGATTAAGTCACAGACTGACCTGCCCTCTAATATGAAATTCAGTCGATCCTTAACAACTTCTCAGTTAGAAGCTGTTTAACTAACGAAAATATTCATGGAAAATTATAAACCGGTATTATTGTCAAAAAATAATGTCGGAATTCCATCTATTCTACTCCAGTAAAAAATGGCGTTAAATAATATTATTTCAAAACCTCAAAAGAAGTTATGAAGTTCTTTTTTCGTTCAAAATATATTTATTTATTAGAAAGTGCATAGAAAACCAGTCACAGAGTAAAGAAGATTACGTAGCGAAGTAACTCCCTTGGTAAAGTTTGGTTTGGGATCACATAATGTTTAGCTTATGAAGAAATGACGTCATCCATAAGCTAAACATGAAGTGATCCCAAACCAAATCGTTCATAAGAGTTGCACGTCCCTTAAGCAAGTAAATGCAAGTAGTTGTCCTGTAGTTGCCCTTTTGTACCGCCAGATCATAGATCGGCGGTACAAACTCTCTATGCCCAAATTTATGGGAGTCTGACTTACATTTGAATGCCATCTCGCGGTAAAAAGAACAACTATGAAAAAAGATATAAATAGACGATTTCGACGATTCCGTTTCGCAGAGCATTCTGGGACAAACAAACAGACGAGGAGTCTGTGTGATTCGTAAGTTAAGAAAAGGCGGTACAATGATTTTAGCCATTTCAAGGCATTTAATTTTGAAAATTCTTACAATTGATGCCAGCTATTTTTATAAAAGTAATTCCCAAGTCAAACCCACATAATTTTTTCCTGCTACCGAGCAAAATGAATTTTTAACTTTCATGTCTATACTTAGCTTATTAGAATGTACCCGGTCAGACGACACGATTTACAATGCATTATGGGATTAAACGTCATTACCGAAATCGTCTATTCATTAGCAGTAAGTCGAAGGTAGAATTTATTCAGCGCGGATCAATAAAATACCAATGAGTAGGGGAGCAAGTTCGACCTTGAGGACAGATGAGAAGTACGAGAAAAATGGCCGTACGAACAAAACGTCCATGTTTGTAAAACTTCTATAATCCATACAGTAATTTCGTGCAAAAACACGTTTAAAGCTTACGGAAATGACTACACTCCAAACCTTTCGAAAATTGGGGTTTCTGTGTAAGTTAAATATTATTTTACCTCCATAAGATATGGACGTTGCTGTATGAGTTCAAGGTCGTTCCTTCTTTAAACACTGGTATTGAAATTTTAACGTAAATAATGTATAGAAAATCCCTTCTTCGACTGACTTTTTCGATGACGAGCTTATTCCATAAGCTAAGCATGACCACCATCTTCCTTTTGCATAGCCTATGGAAAAAGGACTCCAAACGAAATCAGATCAGGCAATTTGCCGCAATGACCATTTATTTTTTACAAGGTTGGCAACGTGAAAAATTGTGCAGTTGATGGTTCCGTTTTATCGAAACGAATTGGCCAAAATCGTATTTAATGTATTTTCAGTAATTATAAAATCCGGAAAACGTTACATTTTGTTAATGTAATTACCTGGACGACTATGTTAGTCTTCCAAGGATAAGTTATTGATGTTATGCCTTATAAGATTAAGAACGGTTTGCTGGCTGTTCGGAGCATTTTCTGCAAACCAAATGATCGCTTCTCGAGGAAAGGAAATAATCCAGTTTGCCTGTGACTTTACCTCAAAATCATAGGCAATAAATCTGGAGTCTAATCATAATTAGGTACGTTCGATAGGCAGATTTGTTTGTTAAAAAAAAAATTAAGGTGATATCTTAAGTTTTTCTTGTCTGAAGCCTGACTGAGCAGCCAACAACCTCTTCATTAACTTTTTGTTTTAAAAATAATTTAAACGTCCGAATAAATGTTTTTCTATTTATTTATTTTTTTGGAATGGAAGATTATTTTGAATAATGAGAATACATGAGTATAATTATAGTCAAGAAAAGACTGAGAACTCATTGGTAAAAATCTTTTTTATAATAAAAGTTTGTAATTGAAATTTGGAAAATTTTTGTATTTCGGTCCAGTAATATAAATAAGGCCCCGTCGTCCAGGAAGAAGAAAATTAATTTTTTTTTTAGCGGTTAGCTCCCAAAACTGTAAAAGCAAAAAAAGCAAAAACAACAAAAGATTATCAGATCTAATTTCATATATGATAAGCGAAAAGCAATGATTTTTTCTTCTCATTTAATTTCATAATTGTAAAGATAATGATTTAATTTTTTTTTTAAGTACAAATTATATTTTTACTCATTTTTTATTTAAATAATACCGTTTTAGATTAAGAGATGGTGAAAAGTATTTTGATTTTTTATTGTAAAGATGAAATACCTTTTCTATCTCTGATTCTTAGGCATACAGTAATGCAAATATGGTGTCATATTGTAATTTTCCATGATAAAATATACACTATTTGATATATATTTCTGGTCTGTTAGATTTTTTCATCTGTTTGATCAATGGTGTCCTGTCTGAACATTTCGACGTCAGCTTGGCTGTCTGCTCTTAAAAATTTATCCTTTCCAGGCTGAAACAAAGATTTTAAAATAAAATTTTTTTTTTGTTTTTAGATTTTGTGAAAATTTTTATAAAATTATACCTTGGGATGCATGAGAACCATCGGAAGCTCAGCAGTTAATTCTCCCCCGAGTGCACCGAGATAAAGCTTGACCTTGACGGAATAAGAAACTACGATTCCGAACGCGTCTCGAGTGTCCGAAGAAGCCAGCCTGAGCGGAAAAATAAAAAAAATTGGGATTTGCTTGAAAAAGAATTTAGTGTCATACTTACAAAGTGGATGATGCAAGGTTAGTGTCTTGATGCTTAAGTTGTCCGTCCAAAGCGATCCCCCTTCGGTCTTTATTTGCTTCAAGGAGTGGAACGAGATATATCACTTTTTGTAAGCTTTGGCCTGGGTTGATTGGGCAGCCTTCCCTGAAAGACGTGAAAAGGTTAAAATAAGGAAGCTGATCGTTTTCGAGGTTGCTCATCACTCTGCGTGGTAACCGACTACCAGCGCACTCTAAAAGTTGGTTCTTATAGTTAGCTTATGCAGAATAAATGGAGTGCGCTGATTGTCATAAATGACGTAGTTCGTTGTCCAAAATGGAACGGAAACCGCATAGTGAGCAACTCTAATTTATTTTTAAAATTTTTAAAAATTTACTGAGTTTCCATGCTGGCCACTGACGAACGGTACTGTCCGTTTTGGAAGAGCACAACATCGACACCTTGTTGAACCATTGCCTTGATTTTTTTCACTACTTTATTGCTGTTGTTCCGAATGCAGATGTTCACGGCAATTTTTTCTCCATGATGATAAAGCTTTTTTAAAAAAAAGAAAGAAATCAAAATTTCAGAAATTTCAAAATGGTTTGACAAAAAATCTTACCTGTTTGTCCAAAGTTGCTTCCAGTTCCAATTCCCCAGGGCTAAGCATAAAATCTTTGCGAACTAAAGTGCATGGTTGCCTGCCCTGCTTCGAAGGTGCATATTGTATTTTTCGAATGCCCAAATTCACAGTGCTCCTAAAATTTTTACGGTAACAAGAATTAGTGCTTTTCTCGGGTGAAGTAGTGCGAAAATTGTAAAGTGCCTAAAACGTGGCTCAAGTATTACGTAAGATAGACTGGGGGTAGGGGGTCGTACATAAATTACGTAAGGGGGGGGTTCAAATTTGACATCTTACTCATAAGCTAAGCATAGGTGAAATGGGATAAAGCGTGCAAAAAGGGCATAACCCATGCTTACGTAATTTATGCAGGACCCCTAGGGGTCCCAAATTCAGAGAGGGGGGAGGGGTAAAAATCTCGAATATTAGTCCTACGTAATTACCGAATGTCACCCCCACTTCAGCAGTAAATATTTGAAATAGTGCTAGCTATTTTTTTTTTTTTTTTTTTTTTGTATAATTTATTTCAAAATGGCTTACCTTCGGTGAGTTCTATCTGTCTCGCTGTCTCCTGCAAATATTTTCACGTAATAATGCACCCCGCAAGGTTCTCCCTGATCTTCCGGTCCAGGTTGAAGTGTAACAGATGCGGGGGCACTGTTAGGAAGATTAAACATAAAAGGATATGCATTTGGCCCAAGTTTTTTAATCAGTCTCTCCTAAAAGTTCAATTTTTTTTGCTTCAAAATGATGTAAGCTTTTTTTTAGCTAAATTCAGTTTAAATTGTTACCCCGACATTACATTCTGCTGCATAAAAAAAAAAGCACAAACCAATCCCGGGGCAACCAAGGAGTGCCAATTTTTCAAAAAAAAAAAAAAATTCTTACTTGAAGTTTAGTTAAATTTTCTTCCCTCTTTTCCGGTGGAGGATAAATTAGCGTTGACCCCAGATACAAATCCTTTTGGAAGTTCAACCCCATGACCTCGTCCTCTTCACGCCCATATCTAAAACTGCATATCACCTGCCCATATATTTTTCTGTCCTTTAGGTAATCGTCATCCAAAAGCACAACCCCATCTAAAATTTATTTTCATTTTTTTTTTTATTTCCCAATGATCCACAAAAAAAAAAAAAAAAAAAAAAAAAACTTACCGATTGGATCAACACTCGTAATATGATCCACAAAATCCCTTTTCCCCAAATACAAAGTCAATTTCCCGTTGGGTGATGTTTTTTTAAAAACTTTAAAATTTACCACCATTTTTTTATTATTATTTATTTTTTTTTTTTAAATAAAAAAATCGAATCAATGACACGGTTAAAAGGAAATAAATCCTAAAAATGATAAACTCAAGGAAAAAAATACATTCTTATATTTACAGGAATAAAGTATAAAAAAAAAAAAAATCCACTTAAAAGGTTTCTTAATACTTTAACAGGAAAGCTTAAATCCCGTATGTGCCCACGCTAATCTTGTTTATTAAATTCACGTGGAAGTCTTCTTTTTTTTTTTTTTCTTTTTCATTTAGAAAACGCTCGACCTTTGAAATAGCTTTTGAAAAATTCATACATAGAAAAAGGTAAAAAAGAAGGGGGGTTAAGAAAAAGAAAAAAAATCGATACTTTGTCAGGCGCACGTGAAATCCCATTTAAAGTCTTTGACGATGTTTTTCAAAAGAGCTTCCAATTTTTCCCCCGCCACTATTCGATTAGGGGATTTGTTCGGTTTGGCACATTCGCTGAGCAAATCCAATAATTGAGGATATTTTTGTGAGAGAAGTGTCGGTACGTCATGAAGTAGCCCTCCTTCCATTAATTCTGAGTGTATCAAAATGTACTGAAAAAAATAAAATAAAATCGATGTTAAGAAAAAATAGGTTATGCCATTTTTGCATTAAGGAAATAAGACCAATATGGCGGACAATGAATGCATTGAAAATGCCGAAAAATGGAACAAGGCCACGATTGTTAAACTAAATCCTCCCCAACCCTTATTTTGCAAAACTGCCTGAGGGTTTTAGTTTCAAGAGCAGACGACAGATGGCTCAGCGCAACCGATCTCCCTAAACGCCCCAAAGCCATGGCGATGATTACTTACACGCGTTACTCTGCTCCTTAACAAGGTTCAATTTAAAAATGCTTCTTCAAAAGGTAAACATAAACAAAAACTATCTTTTATAAAACTGAACTTTTTCAAAGCGCAGTGACGGTACATGTATAAAATCTATGGAAAATTATCGAAACTGACGCCATGAATTGAATGTACCTGACGCCACGCCATATTGAAATTACCAATCAGAAAAAGTCAAAATAGCACTAGCAGCGCTGCCGGTGGTGAAATCGATAATTTAAATGAACTAATAAGGAACCATTCGTCTTACTTGATCATTTTCACCCTTATTTTGAACCTCCGCCCCGGTCCCCCAAAATATTAACTTAATTATAAGAACAGCTCTTTCGATCTACCTTGTGATGCACATTTCAAAAATTGTAAAGTAATAATAAAAAATTACCTGACATATTGCTAAATAATTATGATCACTTATTGAATGCTTACAGATGTCATCAGATGAGAATGACAAATAATAATTATCAAAAATGGTGCTGACATGCACCTTGTCAATTATTTCTGAAAAAAAAAAAAAATTATTACACTTAACAATGCCCTGATTTTTAAAAAAAACTTCCCTACCGTTTTTATCCTTATTTTTATTTTTTATAATGACATTATCCAAATCAATCAAGGAAACTTTTCCATAATCATCTACAACTAAGTTATCAGGCGACAGATCAGTAAAATAAAATGAATAGTTTGAATGTCGAAATGTAAATACTTTAGCAAGCTGCAATAATTGTGCTGCTAGAAAAGCTCTTTCTTCCCATGAGTACGAATAATAATTAATTAAGCTATCACCTTTGTAATCTTCTAATATAATATTATGACATGATCCTAAGTATTTAGGCACTGGATAAGTTGCATCAAGAATCTGGAAAAAAAAAAAATAATCATTTCTTATTCCTTTTTTAACTTTCTAATTTTTTTTTTTCTTACCTGCAACAGCACAGGCTCCACATCTGAAAAATTTTTAAAGAAGCTATTTTCCCCATCGCAAAATATAACATCACCCTTTGATTCATTCAATAAAATTTTTAAAACAACCGAATCAGTCTCATTAATTTTTCCATAGAACACATTTTTAGATATCCCTGGATTAAATATCGTTAATATAATACTGAAAAAAGTCAACTGCAATTCTCCTGATGAAAACAATTGACACAAGTCATTATTGCCGTTTGGAGTAATCCCTCCAAAATTTAAAACATCAAAATTGTAAATGTATTCGAAAAACGCGTATAGCACGGAGATCGTTAATTTTTTAAATTTATTACCGTCTAAAAAATAAAAAAATAAAATAAAAGCTAACATTTTTTACATGCTTGCAAAACAAGCCGGGAACAAAATCAGCTGATGGTTGTTTACAAATTTAAAAAAAATTAAACATGGCGGTTAGTATATCACGGTTAATTCGTTTTAGAAAAATTTTAGATAATCGATTACGCTTGCCGTTCAAGCATTGTTCTAATCAAACTAAGCATTTTCACATAAGTAATAGTAAGTTATATTTTTTGATATTATCATTGTATTCGGTTTTATTTTTTTGGAAGTGAATTTTATCGACCAGGTTAGGTTATGTTATGGTAATAAAATTTTTTTTTTTTCAGGGGTATCTCATGGCGAGTATGAATGGCAAGATCCAAAATCACCGGAAGAAATGTAAGAAGCTTTTTTTCATACATATTTATTGTAATTTGAAAGCTTTATGTTATCATATTAGGAAAATAATTTTTTTTTTCTTTTTCAGAGTCGAAGTAACTTATATTGACAAAGAGGGTAAAGAAATACCTGTGAAAGGAAAAGTAGGAGATAATTTAATGTATTTAGCTCACAGACATGAGATTGAAATGGAAGGTAAGGATTTACAATCAAACGGTGAAAATAATAGTGTACTTATTTAAGGATTTTTTTTGTTTTTTTTTTTTTTTTCAATAATTAATTATTGATCAAGTTTCAAAGCTAAAAATCAATAATAGTGAGTTTCTTACAAGTTTTGAAATAAAAACGGTGAACTTTTATGTTGTCAGTAAGCCTGCATCACTTTAATGCAACCAGGCCAGAGTCCCTCTCTTAAGTCTTTTAGTTTGAATGCTATATTTTATTTGAGAATAATAATTTTTCTTTACGTTTGTACTTCTGCCTTGTTTCTTAAGTAATCGTTCAATTGCTTTATTTCAGGTGCTTGTGAGGCCTCTTTAGCTTGCACAACATGCCATGTATATGTTTTAAATTACTCTGATAAATTACCTCCTGCAGAGGAAAAGGAAGAAGATTTGCTTGACATGGCCCCTTTTTTGAAAGAAAATTCGAGATTAGGATGTCAAATAATACTCACTAAGGAATTAAACGGATTAAAAGTTCAATTACCGAAAGCGACTAGGAATTTTTACGTAGACGGGCATAAACCGAAACCACATTAGCAGATTTAGCATTTTTATAAAACGTATATTTAAAAAAAGAATTGTAAATACATATTTTTTTTTTCTTAATTTTGTTGCGCTTGCTGTCGTATCTTCTCCTGCATCTCTTCCGTATTGAGCTGTTCCAGAGTCAACAAGCTCACACCTAACTGATCCTGCCTTGTGAAAGGTTGCGCCATTTGCCTCAACCATCTTTTGCATAACTGTATCGCTTCTTCCGTTGACAAATTACATAAATTATCTTTTAAATGTTCTTGAATCCATTTCGGCAGTTTCCCTTTTTTATCGTTCCTCGAAAATCTTTTGTCCGCAAAAATCATGATACCGTAATCGGTTTTACCACGAATGGCTCGCCCCACGCACTGCGCGGCGTGACGCATCGCGTCGAAAGTTAAAAAGTCGTTCTCTCGAATTTGAAACTGATCCCTTAAATAATCCAAACGCGCCCTTAAAATCCTGGACTGAGTGTACACGTAGGGAATCCCAAACATCAACACCGCTCTCCCTAAATGATGATCGAAATCCACCCCTTCCGAAACTTTCCCCCTCGCAACCGACAACAAAACCGCTCCTCTTCCGCTTTCGCACGCTTTGATATAATTTAAGAGCGCTAAACTGGTTTCCGCGGCGTCTTGAGTCTCTATAAATAGCAACTTATGTTTTTGAAGATTGTTAAGCACCCCCTGATCGTACCAACTGGCAACGACCGATTCTAAATATAAATAAGAAGTGAAGAAACAGACGACCCCGTCGGGGACGACCGAGCTTACTTCCACTAATAACTGCCCGTAATTTCGAACAACGGCAACATCTTCCCTGGTTTCGAATCTGGAAGAAATGGCGACTTGATCGTTCCCTTTGGCGACGATCATCGGCAGCAAACAAGGCCTTGCCAGCGTCATAGTGAAAGAGGACATGATCACAGGGTGAAAGTCTAAAATTTTCGGGTACATGTCCAAAGGCGACAACGTTCCGGATGTGATGACCACAGACTGGAATCTGTCAAATACTGGCTTCATGGCTATTGATGAATCGAGACATCTAAAAACAGAAAAAACAGAAACGTGAGTGACGACTTACATTAATAAAACTCAGTGATTGGATCGCCATCTTGGATTTAGAATCACGTGATGGTCGTCATCACGGCCGTAGACAGGTCCGGAAACTCCTATCCCTTACACATTGGAGACCGTATCCCCGCTTGACTACGCAAAAATTAGTTCTTCCTTTCTACCACCGTGAGCGCTACTTGTATGAGAAACGATTTTTGATTGGTCGTTGCGATTTGTAAACAACGATGGCGGCGACTTTTTTTTGTTGTTCGCCAAGAGAGTCCCAGTGAAAGTCCCAACTTAAAACGATTAGACATGTTGCGGTTCTCAAGATCGCAGTGCCGCCAGTGGCCCATTTAGAACTAATTTTTGCGCAATTAAGCAGGACCCGGACATGAACGACACAGGAAGTATCCGAACCTGTCTATAGAGCCGTGGTCGTCATATTGGATTTAGGATCACGTGATGGTCGCCATATTAGATTTAAAATCACGCGAAGGTCGCCATATTAGATTAGGATCACGTGATGGTTGCCATATTAGATTAGGATCACGTGATGGTTGCCATATTAGATTTAAAATCACGTGATGGTCGTTATATTAGATTTAGGATCACGTAATGGTCGCATATTGGATTTCAAACTAAAAGATATGCGCAAAAAGGTTTTAATGCGCTGAACCGTGTTTTTTTTCCGTCGGGAAGAGCTGCATTCGAGGTAACTGCCAAAAGCGTTAATGGGATCCCTTTCACAATGGGTATTTAATCCCTGAATACAAGGATCCCAATTCAGTTAATGGCAGCTACTTAAATCCAGTTTTTACAATGTGACAGGCAAGAAAAAAAGTGGCGCACAAAGACTTTGAACCATTTTTATGAAAGTCTCTTGGTTTGAAATCCAATATGGCGGCCAATCAAGTTTTCATAAATCAAAGATGGCCTTCTCACTTTTAAAAAGAGTTTCAAATGTTAGGAAGTTTACCTCACGCCATTCTTGGCTGAAATCCAGGAACTGCATCTAAATGCGCATAAACCAGCCAACTTCGAACAAAATGACATGAGGCAAATTTTCTATCTTTCGAACTTTATAAACCGATTTAGATTTTCTTGACTTTAAACGTATCAAACAAACACTCACGAAAAATGTAAAATAGGATTCGACACAGTCGGCGCCTTGTCTTCGTACGGTTCTATAATGATAGTGAACCCTTTCACATATGTAGACACCAAAGTTGCCAAATGCGTGACCAACACCAAGGACGAAAAATCCGTATGATCAGCTATTTCTAACGTCCTTAACAGCGACGATAACCTTTCCGCGCAAAACCTCAAAGGTTTCCTTTCTATGCAGACTTTCCCGTAGACGTCCTTTAAAAAAGACGCTGGAGATTCCTGCACTACGTGCTGCACTCTCAGTCTTGTTTTTAAATATTCCACGAATCTCTTTAAGAAACTAATAAAGTGCTCTGCGTTCCTAATGTTACCGGGGATAGATTCTGAAAACAAAGAAAAATTACATACATGAGGCACGAGTTTGCTTACAATGCCCGCTTGGAGGCGCTTCTATCAGTAGACGCCATTTACTAGCTTTTCTAAGTTTGAAATTTTAATTTTTTACCTTTTAATACTTCTTCTGGTAAAATTGGATTTGATAATACGAGATCAGTTTCTCGAGCGACACTAGCGTCCCTTAATCCAGAAACTAAACGGTTGTACTCTTCTTTCAGTTTGTGGGCGTCTGATTCTTTTATACTACAAAAGAAAAAAAATTTCAGTTTATAAAAAAAGGAACTGAATCGGGATTTTGAGTGCAAAATTACTCCTACAAGTTCTCTGAATATTCTTAACGGTAGCCAATCAAAGCTAAATAATTGTGAAATGGTGCGTTTCAATTGGTTACCGGTTATAACATGCAGCGCCCCTAGAGGAAAAATTTTGCGTCAACCTTCCAATTTTACTCACTCTGATATAGTCTTTTCCAATCTTTGAATGCTTGCAACACTTTTGTCAATAGTACGCCTGGTTATTTTCACGCTCATCGAATCTATACATACATTATCTGGGGGGAAAAAAATTATGTTTTTGATCTTTAGAAAAAAATCTAAGTCTTTGAAAGAGAAATTTTCTTAAACTATATTTCTTCTTACCAATATTATGAGCTTCATCAAACACAACCACAGCCGATTTCGTTAATTCTTTTGATACAACATCAGCTATTTTAGGATCGAGAAGATAATGGTAACTGTAGACTATAATGTTGGCATGTGTTATCTAACAAAAAAAAAATCAGAATTAATTAAGAAATTCGACAAATTACTCATTTTTAAACTTACTGTGTATCTAGCTAAGAAGTAGGGACAATACCCTTTAGATCTAGAGTATTCTTTTAAATCATCTATACTATAAGCACCAGGTGGGATTGGTTCTTCTCTACCAAATGTATCATAAGCTTCATAAAAATCACAGACTTGTACATTTTTATTGTAACGATGTTGTTCTCTAACATATGATGCTGTTAAACTGTGACATCTTCCATCCACAACTTTTCCTTCTCTCTCTTTACTAACCTATAAAAAAAAAAAAAAAAAGAAAGGAATGAATACACCAATACTCAAAAAAAAAATAAAAAAAAATAAATTTATACCTGAGGATGAATGCAAAGATTTTTCCTAGACGTTAAAACTAAGCCCAACATATTAGGCTGCTGCCCTGTTTCACTTTCTATATAATTTAATAAGAGTCTTAACTCTTCTATTACTTTTTCAATTTCAGGTACAGTACGTGAACAGTATATTAATTTCGTTATATCTAATGGATTTGACAACATGTACGATATGACTAAAGAAAGAAGTGTAGTTGTCTTTCCGGTCCCTGAAGGCATTTCCAATAAGCAGTGTCCTTTGGCATCGAGGCCCTTTTTCAACTCCATCATGTAGGCATACTGCTCAGGGTATATGTAGTCATATGGGAAGTAGACTATCAAACCGTCTACAACAATCCTGGAAGGAGAAAATAGTTACCATTATTACATATGGTTAGTGCATTAGTACAATTAAAATCACAGCCAATTTCTTGGGTGGTGATTATAGAACATTGAAGAAGTATCAAGTATAGTGTGGACTTCAGCACTCTGTTTACAAAATTGAATATTTTGTTAAAGGGGCTCATGACCAGTCTCCTTTCCCAAATCATGTGGGCCGTGCTCTTAAATAACCAACAAGCAGTTTAACTCCGTAATACCGTGGTTCTGAAATTTATTTTTCATTTACCGCTAAAAACACTTTTTGAGGTTAGGTTAAGTCAACCGGGCTCGGGAAAATAAACAAGGAAATTACACAAGAAACCGTTTGGTTTCGATCGATTTTCCTTCGAAACTTGTTGCTCCGTTAAAAACAACTTACTTCATCGTTAAAGACTATTTTTAAATTCCGATGATTGATTATTAACTACCATGAAAGACATAACATCATTCATGAAAATCTAAAATCATTCATAACCATTTGTTTAATAACCAACGTTGACAAGAGGAAGATGCGCTCAGACGATTTCAGCGCGACCGCAGCGCTCCCGCGGTTGGCTGACGAACTAAAGCGGTGTCGTTTTTTAACATGTATCGATTTTGCCGAGGGTAGATAAATTGATTTATTTAAGAAAAACGAAGGTTAATTATGGTCATTTAAGCTAGTCAATTGAAAGATCTATAAATTAGATTGTGCATTGCTGAAAATAAACGCGATCGGACGGTGTAAAATAAAGTTATAAGTGGAAAAATGACGATCGAGATTTTTGTTTACTCTATGAAAAAACATATGAATGGGACAGAAAGAGCGAGTGGAAGAAAGTTTAGGCCCTAGGCCTACTTCCTGTGTTTTGCAAGTATAGGCTGATGTATCATATATGCCTCAAAAATGGTGAAATTAAGTACGAAATGGGGCAAAAGTAGAATATTCTACTTTTCGAAACATGACAGAGGCATATGAAGAGTAAGTATCCACCCTAATAAGTGTTATTATTCATTTCTTTGATATATCAAAACGCCTATTGTGAATCGGGGCTAGGTCATGGGTAAGCCTAACATTTGCGATTTTATTTTCGGTAAATTTCTCGTGTAAACCTTTTTTTCGTTACCTTTACCCGTCTGAATTCGTATTTTTTTCGTGTGAAAAGCTAGAGATCCTCCCAAATACCCTTACACACTTAAAAGTGTTCACCTATGTGCTTCATCCCTGATATATATTTCCATCATAAAATTATATTTAAAAAAAGTTAAAGACAAGTCAGAATCATTTTCAGCTGTAAACATTTGGGAAACTTTTTTTTTAAATTTTTTTTTTTATTTTTATGCTCGAAAAAGAGAAAAGAAAGAAATCTTGTTAAATTAAAAATTTTCATTGTGTTGTGCTCTAAGGGAAAGAATGAATGAAAGGTGTAAAATCGAAAAACATCTTTTTGCAGAGAGATGTGTAAAAATATCCATACAGAAACTGAATTGTGCATAAAATCTTCCATTGTTTCAATGAATTAAAACTTCCTTTAAGGGGCTTTAGCATTTCTTTTTCCTTACAGTAGTTCTGTCTATTTTTATTTAATAAATATTTTCTTAGCAGTTATTTCGTTTATAAAGGGAAAAAAAATGAAAATTTTTTATTTGGAGCGGTAGGTAGCTACCTTTTACATTTTTAACATCATAACATTTGAGAAGAATTTGCCTTTCGAGCATTAGTTACATTTCAGTCATTTTGTTTCGTAGAAAGAGGTGTTTGATTAATTAAATATTTAATGTGTGACGGTTCATAGTAAGTGATGACATTGAAGTTACTGATGATGATGATGGGAAAATTTTTGTAGCTAAATGTTTGTATCGTTTTTATTTTTTCATTTGATCTTACAAAAGAAATATTTTTAGTGGAGTAGTATGAGGGACTGAAGATGAAAAAAGTAAAAAATGGTTTTAAAGTTTGTTACTTTTACGTTGAAACATAGCACATGCTCAATTTTCTTAATTTCTAGCTTCCTTCCTTTTTTTTTTTTTTCACCTGAAAAATTATAGCCTATGAAGTTGTTTTGCTTTGTGTCTCAGGGATGATTTTCTTTGTTATGATTTCCCAATTTCAAATGTCGTATACAGTAGAGCTTGAAAAAGGATGTATGAGATAATTGCCCACCGATATTCCACACCAATTGTTGACATCCAGTTTTCTGGCTAAAGTGATTTAATGTGAGGATCTAGTTTTTTTTTTTTTTTTTTGAATCAGACTTAAGTAATTTCATAGCTCTTTAAAGCTTCCAAACAGTTTAAAAAATGCCAAAAAAAATTTTTTGTAGTATTCGGAAGTTTCTTCGAATTGCAATTAGCTTACTTCAATCTATATTAATTCTTGCTGGTTTGTCCGTTCCTTTTTTTTTTTTTTTTTTTTTTAAAGGATTTGTAGTTACTACCCACATTTCCTTATTAAGTTTTTCCTCAAAATTTTTTTTTCCTCTTGATCATTTTGTTTATTTCATATATTTCTTCCTTTTTTTTTTCGATATTCTCCTTTTGAATCTACTTTTTTTTTTCTTTCCGGATTTTTCTCACATATCGATTTATCCCTCGTTCAATTTTTCCCTCTTTGGATTATCTTTTCTTGGATTCTCTTCTTTTTTTGAATTTCCTGCTCCTTCCGTTTTTCCTTCTTTTATTTCCCCTTAAGTAGTTTTTCTCTTAATTTTTTCGACTTCCTTTTCTCCCCCGGCTTATAAGCTTATCTCCGTCAATTATTTGAAGGGTAAAAGAGTCATCACCTATTTTCGTTTTTTTTTTTTCTCTTGATTTCGTCTTTAGCCACATACATGTTTTATCGTGACAAGAATCAATTAAAATAAGTAATATGCTTCCTAAAAAAGGCTCCCAATTTTTTTATTTTTTTATTTTTATTTTAACACAATTTTAATTTTTTTTTTCACTTTTGTATTTTTTTAAAAATTCAATTTCAAAAAAAAAAAAAAAAAAAAAAAAAAAAACCGAAAATTATTTGAGATATTTGACGAAGTTCTTTAGTGTTTCCAGGAATTTTTAGTGCAAGTTTGAACTTGTCACGCAGCGAAATAAATAATTTCAAAAAATCTGTGATTTCGTTGTTCAGGTTCGTGCAAGTGTAAACTTGTACTGAAAATACAGGAATAAGTCAATGCAGTTTGTGGGATACCTAAAATTTGGATGTTTTAAAAAATGGGACATAAAATTTTGAAGGGCCCATTGCGGTTCATCCAAATGAGATTTTCTCCAAAAAATTTTGGATGAAACGAATATGGGTTATTTTGCACTTGATCCAAATTCGTTTTATTCAGAATTTTTTGTATGAAATGCAAGAATGGCCCATTTACATTTTTTCCAAATGGCTTTTTATCCAATAAAATTTTGGATGAGAAGCAAGAAATTAATTCTGCAGTTCGTCGTAATTTGCTTTTTATCCAAAATTTTTTTTGGACGAAACGAATATTACACTGCGTTTTATGCAAAAATAATTTGGATAAAACGAATATTGATCGCTTTGCATTTTATTCAAATTTTATCCAAAAAGAAAATCAGAATTATTTTATTTTATGGGGTTTTCGCAAAACGATTTTCAATCCCTATTACGTTCCAATTTCTTTTAGCCATACGTATTATAAAGACAATTGACGGTGCCAAAGTTTTACAAGGAAAATCGTAAAAAATTGGAGGAAATCAGCTTAATATTTCTAGCTGAGCAAAATTTCCGGCGGTATGCCGTTCCTTTTTTTTTTTTTGCTTTGCTTCTTTTGAGGCGCTTGTAGAACTTTGTTTTTTTTGATGAAGTATCTGAAAAACGTAAGGGGTTGCTTTTTTTCTTATTCATAAGCTTAGGTGCGATTTCAGGCGACGGAAATCCACTAAATCAAAAGTCGCTAAATTAGAACCAAAATATTTCTGCTTCTTTCTGATTCCTGTCTTAACGATTCCCGATTTTTTTTTGGGGGGGGGAAATTTTTTCTTGCATTGTATATTGCGTCTTGAATTTTTCTCTTACGCCATTCTTCTTCGATTTTTTTTCTCTTGATTTCGTCTTTAGCCACATACATGTTTTATCGTGACAAGAATCAATTAAAATAAGTAATATGCTTCCTAAAAAAGGCTCCCAATTTTTTTATTTTTTTATTTTTATTTAAACACAATTTTTTTTTTTTTTTTTCACTTTTGTATTTTTTTAAAAATTCAGTTTCAAAAAAAAAAAAAAAAAAAAAAAAAAACCGAAAATTATTTGAGGTATTTGACGAAGTTCTTTAGTGTTTCCAGGAATTTTTAGTGCAAGTTTGAACTTGTCACGCAGCGAAATAAATAATTTCAAAAAATCTGTGATTTCGTTGTTCAGGTTCGTGCAAGTGTAAACTTGTACTGAAAATACAGGAATAAGTCAATGCAGTTTGTGGGATACCTAAAATTTGGATGTTTTAAAAAATGGGACATAAAATTTTGAAGGGCCCATTGCGGTTCATCCAAATGGGATTTCCTCTAAAAAATTTTGGATAAAACGAATATGGGTTATTTTGCACTTGATCCAAATTCGTTTTACTCAGAATTTTTTGTATGAAATGCAAGAATGGCCCATTTACATTTTTTCCAAATGGCTTTTTATCCAATAAAATTTTGGATGAGAAACAAGAAATTAATTCTGCAGTTCATCGTAATTGCTTTTTATCCAAAATTTTTTTTGGACGAAACGAATATTAACTGTATTCCGTTTTATACAAAAATTGTTTGGATGAAACGAAAATTGATCGCTTTGCATTTAATCCAAAAAGAAAATCAGAATTATTTTATGGGGTTTTTGCAAAACGATTTTCAATCCCTATTACGTTCCAATTTCTTTTAGCCATTATAAAGACAATTGACGGTGCCAAAGTTTTACAGGAAAATCGTAAAAAATTGGAGGAAATCAGCTTAATATTTCTAGCTGAGCAAAATTTCCGGCGGTATGCCGTTCCTTTGTTTTTTTTTTTTTTTTTTTTTTTTTTTGCTTTGCTTCTTTTGAGGCGCTTGTAGAACTTTTTTTTTGTTGATGGAAGTATCTGAAAAAAGTAAGGGGTTGCTTTTTTTCTTATTCATAAGCTTAGGTGCGATTTCAGGCGACGGAAATCCACTAAATCAAAAGTCGCTAAATTAGGACCTAAATATTTCTGCTTCTTGTCTTAACGATTCCCGATTTTTTTTTTTTTGGGGGGGGGGGGGGGAATTTTTTTTACATTGTATATTGCGTCTTGAATTTTTCTCTTAAGCCATTCTTCTTCGATTTTTTTTTCTCTTGCAGTTTTCTCTACCGTTTTTATCCATGTTTTACTATTTCCCCTATTCAATATTTTCCTGCTTTTCTGTTGTTCAGAAAATTTGGAAATTTTTGAAAATTAAACCAATAAAAGTTGATTTTATACCTAGGGAAATATTTTCGAAAATTCCCGGAAATTATTTTTGGACCCTGACAAACCCCCGAAATTCAGAACCCCGATTCGGGCTTCTGCAAGTTTCTGCAAATTCTGGGTTCAGTAAATCGGGATAAAAGAGTGGAAAAGTACTTTATTTTGTTTTGTTTTATTTTATTTTATTTTATTTTATTTTGAATTATTTTATAATTTTTTTTGATGACAAGCAGGTATTTAGGGTGGTTCAAATTTACCATACTCTTCGCGATTTTGCGATTTTCAATTTTCTTATGGTCTAAAAACAAAAGATGATTTTTGTTAGGTTTTTTCGATCACGTGTATGGGTGGCTTGCCGCCATTTTGTGCTTAAAAAAAATTTTTTTTTCGACATTTTTTTAAACAAATTTTTCCAAACCTTTAAAAGCAATTCTTTGGGACCGAAACTAATTTTTTATATGTTTTCGACGTCGTAGAATCCGAAAATGACCATTACGTTTCGATTAGAATCATCCATAACTAGCCAAACAAACGTCCTTTTTTGGCCAAAAATATCAATTTTTTGTAAAAAGTCGATTTTAAGTCAATTATTGCCCCCATAAACTGTGCTAGAGTATGATGTCGACACCACAGAGTTCAAATTTACCAACATGACGTCACATTGTGAATATTTATGCGTACAGTCTATCTTTCATCTTTTTTTTTTTTTATTTACAATTTATTTACAAGAGCCACCCCTTAACTTAATTAAAATTACAAAATGTCGGGAAAACAAACATGCAAAAGCCCGAATTTTGCAGAAGCCCGATTCTGGGTTCTGCGAATTTCGGGGTTCCGCATTTCGGGGTTTTGTCACAGACTATTTTAAAGCGAATTTTCCTCTTTTTATTTTAAAGCAAATTTTTCAGATTTTTTTTTTCCTGTTTTGCGTAGAGTTGTAAAATTTTCCCTGATGCTTTTTGCTCTAGGAATATTCCCCTCGTCCAAAATTTTCGAAAAATTTTAAAAATATTATAAAATTTCCAAAAAATTCTTAATTAAAAAAAAAAAAAAAAAAAAATCAACCCAATCAGTAGATTCAGTGCTCAGAATTTTCAATATTGAAATATTTCCCGGAAATTTAAAAATAAAATTCCCAAAATTTACTGAAATGCATTCCCAAATATCAAAAAAATTAATTTTCTTTTCTTTTCTTTTCTTTTTTTTTTTTTAAATTACCCAAAACTTAATTTATTTTATATCTAGGGGAATATTCCCAAAAATTCCCGGGAGTTTATTTTTTATTCCGGGACAATATTCCTGTCGTATACAACCCTAATCTTGCTTTCTGCGATGAAATTTATTACTGGACCATAAGCGTACATGTCAACGCTCTTTAAAGTTTGAGTCAGAAGAATGACGTCATACTTGTAGGTTACCAAACGCTGACGTCAGAACATGACGTCACATTGTGAATATTTATGCGTACAGTCTATCTTTCACCTTTTTTTTTTTTTTTAATTTACAATTTCCCTGCATTTGATTTGCTTCCTCTTTGATTTTTTTTTCTTTTTGAATGATTTTCTTAATCAAAGGTGCTGCAATGACCCGGTAAGCCACGAGGGAGAGTGGGGGGGGAGGGGGTGTGAAGGGGGAGGATGCAGTGAGATATCTTGGGCAGTCAACACATTAATCTACATTGATTAAATCTTAAAATCTAGAATGGAGAAAATTTTTTGCCACCTGTAGCCATGGAAGTGTATCTTGCCTTCGTCCTCAATCCTCAGTCCTCAGTCTTCTTTTAATACGTTTTCAAGAATTTTCGATTTTTTTAAAATCTTAATCTTAAAAATTTTTGTCTCGAATTTTTTTTTCAGTGGAAACCATTTGGTCCGTGTGCGAGCACAGGTGATGATACGCGACGACAGCACGGGGGGCTGGGTTCCCATGGGAGGTGGGGGCCTATCAAACGTGTCTGTCCGTAAACGCGCCTGCGACCTTGATCAATGCAAGCACGAGTATCTGATTTTCGGCAAAAGGATATCGGATCAGTCGGTAAGAAAAATTTAAAAAAAAAAAAATTTTCCTCCGAAAATGTTTTTTAAAAAAAAATTTTAATTTTTAAATTTTCAGGTTGTATTAAGTTGCATCATCAAAAAGGATTTCGAATACAATAAAGTTATGCCGACTTTCCACCATTGGAAAACTGGTGAAAAGAAATTCGGTTTAACTTTCCAGACAGCGGCTGATGCAAGGGCGTTTGATAAAGGCCTCCGAACAGCTGTCGATGAACTATTAGACGGTAAATAATTTTTTTTTTTTTTTTTTTTTTTTTTTTTTTACATATTCGGTTTCAAAATTTAATTACAAAAAATTTTGATGATTTTAGGAATTGCCGAGCCACCGCCCGTCCACAATAAGCATACTGCTGAGGTGGGCGACGATGATGTATTCATGGTCAGTAATCATTTCTCTAATTTTTTTTTTTTTTTTAATTTTTTTTTTTGTTGTTTAATTTCGTTTCTTTTTTTTTTTTCGTTTGGCATGTTGTAGCTGTGAGGGAGAGAGCGAAAAATATCCCCGGTTTTATTATTTTTTTTTTTTTTCTTCTATTTTTAAATATCAAAACGGGAATTATGAATGAAATCCATTTTCAATAAGTGTTTATCATTAACACCACTTGACCCTGTTTAAATGGTTTAAGATCTGAATGGAGACCAATTAATGATCCGTAAGTTTATTTTGATTTCGATGCGAGAGAGGAAAAATGAAATAGTAAGCAAATCTTTTTTTTTTAAAAACATAAAAGAGAAAACTGTTTAAAATTTGGGCGACGAAATACGGACGTTTTGAATTTCTAAAAAAAAAAAAAAAAAAAAAAAAAAATTGATCAATTTTTTGTCTGCAGGTCGTTTGCGTAGATACGTGGGGGACTGTTACCTTGGAACAATTTTGCTTTTAATATTTTTTTGAGCGTAATTCATATTGGGTGGAGCTCCAACTTATCGGACGCCATGTTTTATTTACCGGTGGCCGATTGAAATGGCTTTTTTTTTTTGGAATTAGTAGCAAAACAAATGTTGAGTTTATTAATGTCAAATTTCCAGAATCCAAGGAAAAGACTGAAACGCATAGTTCGGTAATAGGGTTGTTTCACTATATTTCCAATAATTTTTTTAACTCTCCAGTAATATAGGGAAAAAAAATCAGAAAACGAAATCTCATTTGTTTTGACTCATTCGGAATGTTTTTATATTTTAAATTTCAATTAAAAATTGACGAAATTTCAGCTCGATTTAAACGCTTTTGAAAAGCGCAAAATAAAATGGCGACTTGTTGTTTTTATCGTTCCGTTCAAATCATTGATCTCTATTATATACGCTAGATTTACAACTGATTTTCTTCACCTATATTTAACTTATGAAATAAAAAAAAGCTATCGCGAACCCAGTTTGACTCCAGTGCACTACCTCCGAGATCCAGTTTTCATTAATCAGCAAAATGATTTTAAACATTTTTGTGTACAAGATGAAAAAATAAAGGATCAGAAATTTGCAACTAGATATCATGACATCACAAAAAATTGCTATTGCAATCTTTCTTCAAAAATGCAGAAAGCAAATATTATCGTTGTTCGATTGTTTACAAAAAATGATAAAGAAGGTAGTGCATTGGAGTCAAATTTTGGTTCGCCATTTTTCCCGTCAGTTGGGAATCTAGCGTATATAATAGAGATCAATGGTTCAAATAACCAGTTCGAATCAGCAGTGAATCAAATGTATGAAAGTTTTTTAATGGCGAATGTTTTTGTTTTGAAATTAAAAACCAGTCATCTGTCATTTTGACAATGAGTAAAAAGAAATATTAAATATGGATTCGATCCATTATGTGCTAACAAATCGCAAGACTCCAGTAAAATAGTATCCACGAAGCTGCTTCGATTAAAAATTTATCCATTTTTATTTCAAAACAAAAACATTCGCCATTTATAAAATTTTAAAATTTTCATACATTTGAGTCACTGCTGATTCGAACTGGTTATTTGAACGGAACGATAAAAACAACCAGACGCCATTTCATTTTGCGCTTTTCGAAAGCGTTTAAATCGGGCAAAAATTTCGTCAATTTTTAATTGAAATTTAAAAGATAAAAACATCCCGAATGAGCCAAAACAAATGACGTTTCGTTTTCTAATATTTTTCCCTAAATTTCTGAACAGTTAAAAAAATTATTGGAAATATAGTGAAACAACCCTATTGATGCTCCAATCCTATTTAATTTTTACAGGCATTGAGAGGAAGCTGTAGTGAACATAAGAAGGAATGACTGCTTTGCCTAATACTCGATTTACGGGGGAAAAAATCCAAATTTTAGGTATCTGGCGAACTCCTTTGACTTCTCCCTGTATTTTTGGTACAAGTTTCACCTTGTTGCAAGTAAATGATACTCCCGGAAAACGAAGTCAAAATTTTTCAACGGGAAATTTTTTGGACTTATTTTCGGGCCGCATATATATTTCAGACAAGTTTAAACTTGCACGGAAAATTCCAGGATGCACCAGAGCTCTTCAGATATCTAAAATTTGAATTTTTTTATCGTAAATTGAGTTTTAGACGAAATATCCAATTCTTGCGATATTCACTGAAGCGTCCTTTTAAAATAAAATGATGTAGCTTGTCTCCACTTGTGATTTAAATAGAGGATCGAATTAAAGAATCGTCCATTTAAATCAAGCACCGGAAGTACTGTACCGTTCCAAATTCAAAAATTAATTCAAAATGGAGAACTCCGGGATTTTGTTTATATTTTTGTAAATTAATTTTAGTGAATTGTAACGACTAAATGGAAAAAGAGCTTAGTATATAGGTTCTTAATTAATGAGAAACTATTTTCAGAAAAAATTATGGCTTATGCAAAAAGTTTTAGGTTTGTCGAAAGAAAAGGAAACATACAGTACTTCCGGTGCTTGATTTAAATAGACGATTGCTTTAATCCGACCATCCATTTAAGTAACTAATGGAGACAAGACAGTGTAGGGTAATGGTTGAAGTAAAGTAACTTTTTTCAAAAAAAATTAATTCTACAAAATTTATAGAATTAATTTTCTGTGAAAAAATTTAATATTGTTATATTTTCTCGGCAAAAGGATTATAAAATTAAACGAATTGAATTTAGCTCAACGGATCAGGAGAATTTTAACATGTAATTATAATCATCTACAACAAAGAAACAATAAATTAGACAAGAATTTTAAAAACCAATTTAACCTAAATTTGTAAAAAAAAAAAAAAATCCGTTTTTGAAATTTTTGTCTGATTTCTTTTTTGTTTGTTTTAGTTGATTGTAATTACAGTTACCGTTTAGTTTCTCCTGATAAAGTCTTAAATAAAATACAAAACGTTGAGCTTAATTCAATTTGTTTAGACTAGGGGTCCAAAGGCGATGCTGGTGCCACGAGGGAGAGTGGGGATGCCGGTAAGCCACCATGCCATCCACGGGTGACTAAAAACTTAGGTCGATGCCATTCCTGGTGCCAATGCTAGATAATTTGATTTAAACGTTGGTGCCAGCACCAGCTTTTGTAATTATGTCCCGATGGCAGTGCTGAATAAACTTGGGAAAGAACGAGTTTTGACTGCATTAAGCTGCCCAGCACTACAATAAGCTGCTAATTTAATTTTTTTTCCCAAAAAAATAAGAAAAAAAAAAAATAAAATAAAATAAAAATTTGGCAAAATTAATGGTGGTGTTGGCACAGACACTGGAATCGGCGCCGATGCCGGTATCTGTTCCAACCAATTTTTACTGGCTTTTTACTGGCCAAGAAAGGATACCAATGTTCAGTTGATTAATTATTCGATTAATTGCTTCCTAATTTAGTTAAAATGAAATAGGTAGTTAAAATTTTAGTTTTACCGATTTTAAAATCTATTCAAGATATCTTTTTTTTTTTTTTTTTGAGAGTGGGGCCATTTCAATTTGACGTCATCATATTTTTGGTTATTTTACGCCCTTCTCGTCATAGCAAAATAATTTTTCCTTATGGACATTTAACATTAAAGCATCATTTGGTTGACCCCTTTCCCCTGAAATAATGACGTCATATTTGACTCCCGAGATAATGAGAGGAACGTTGGTTTCAAGGTACAGGACTCCGTAGGTAAAACAGTCTCCCCTAATTAATTAATTAATTTTGTTTTTTACGCCTGTAATAATTTCTTAAGAATAAAAATGAATCGGTTAAGGCTAAAACGGACTAACTATCAGAATGAAAAGAAAGTTGTTGTTTATGTTCAGCTTACATGTAAACATTGTCAATTAATTCTGCTACACTGTAAAAAAATTTATGTAAAAATTAACATAATTATGTTAAAATCGGTCTACGGGTGGATATCAAAAAAATTGTAGTTTTTGGGAAAAAAACAAAACAGAAATTTTTGCACTCAAAAAAAAGCAACATAAAAACTATGTAGACATAATTGTATGTTTATTTTTTGGAAAAAACAACAGAAAAAATGTTTGTAGATCGATTTCAACATAATTAAATAATATTTTTTACTGTGTAGGTTGTTAGTTTTTGCCTTGACCTGTTCAAATGTAAGCTGAAAATTTTTAAAATGAGGCGGAAAAGTTCAACACTTTATAAGTGCAGCTTATTTTCTAGACCGAAGGGTCGCCAGGTGTTCCGGAATAAATTAAAATGTTTTATTTTGAAGCCTCGACCCATTTGGGTAATCAATTACATAGCTCAGAAAAGATTTAATCGGAATTTCTGTCGGAAATTTTGCGCAAACTGCGAACATAAAGTCATACTACAAGAGAAGGCTTAGTAGTACACCTGATTTTAGGGATTAGGGGAATTTTAGGGATGTATTTTGAATAAGTCCTGCCTACAAGGAACACTTCAAGTGCGCCTTCAACAAATTTTGAAATCTTTTCTTTTCCTTAATCCGCAAATGGACAGATCTAAAATTTTGAAAATTTAACACTGACCCCCTTCTCTTTCCTCCGGGGCGCTGGCTCAATCCCCGACTATTATTATCATTCTTGTTACATTATCTGTTTCCGCTTTTCAGACATTAAACTTGCCAGTGGAACGCGGGGATTCTCGCTCTTCCTCCGACTCGTCGACTCGTGGGAGCCGACACCCTACCCCACCGCAGGAGCAGACCATGCAACAGCGCGGTCAACACTTCATAAGCCGTGGGAAATTAGGATCGGAACACGAAAGTCCTCCGAGCCACGCCGACAATTACCCCTACGTGCAGCTAACGTCTGTACACGAATACATATACCCGAGCGTCGATGACGCCAAAGTCGTAGCGCACCACGATTCAACGGGCAGCCTAAAAAAACGCAGCTTGGAAGCCATCCCCCCGTTGCCGAGCAAACCGGGCGGGAAAAAGGATAAGCGGAAAGGCGGCCGTCAGAGATGTAGATACTGTCAGGAATTATATTCGGACGAGGAAAACAAACGAGGAGCTTGCGAATACGCTCCGGATTGCGTGAGAACCGCCGTCGACGGTATCGCGTGCATAAGATGCGCGCGGTGCATGCTTTACCACTGCATGGCCGATGCCGAAGGGGATTTCGCCCAGCATCCTTGCGAGTGCAACAGTGACGATGGATGCGGCCGAAGGTGGCTGGGACTTGCGTTATTATCATTACTCGTTCCCTGCTTGTGGTTGTATCCCCCTTTGCGTGCTTGCCACTGGTGCGGTGTTCGCTGCGGGTTGTGTGGGGGGCGTCATCGGCCCGCCTCCTAGCTATTGGCCCCCCCTCCCGGGGCCAAACATTCGAAGCCGCGGAACTTTTGCCTTTGTCCACAAAACGATCGCGGCCCGGTTTTCGCAGCTCGCAGCTATACAAGGCCGCATTTTACAACAGAACCGTCGCGTCTCCCTCCCGGTGACGACACTCGACACCATCTTTATTTTTATAATATACTTTAATGTCTTAAACAGGTATTATAACATTTTTAATTTTCGAAGAAATTCTAAAAAGTGATTTTCACGGTTCATTCCAATTTGTGCTAAACGGCCAAAAAAAAGAAGAAAAATAAACGACATCACAAGCCCCCCGCCCCCCTCCTCGTTTAATTAATTACGTTAAATAATTAATTTTTTTTTAAATCTTGCCCGCATTAATCAAAAATTTCGTATCTTTTTAATTTTGATTAATGTGAGTTTTTTTATTTGTTTTTGTTTTGTTTTCGAAAGTTCAAGAGTTTGTTGTATTTTTCACTAGGGCTCAGTGAAAAATTCTTAACTCTCTTGACATTCCGCCATTTTGAATTTAAATTTTGGAAAAAAAATATATATATACGTATATATAAATTCGTTCAAATAAAAAAAAAACTGCCAATATTTTTTTTCTTTTATTTCAACGACGAACTTTCCAAAATTTAAATTTTCGTCTTCGCTGTAGACCCCCCTCCAATCGCTTTTTTTTTCTTTTTTTGCTGTAACTATTTCAAAAGCAAAAAGAGGAAAAAAAATAAAAAGAAAAACAACGTAATCGTCAAAGTTGTAAGTGTAATACTTGTTAATAAAAATAAATAAATAAAAAAAAACCAACGAGGTGATTTAATGGACGGACTGAGACTTTTTAAAGAAAAAAAAACCTCTTCCATGTAAACACCTTTTTTTTCTCATTATATATATTTATAAATATATATATAATATCATAAATATATTTTATCAAAAGAATGTTTTTACAATAAAAAAAATATTGCCGTTCAAAAAAATATAAAAAAATAAAAATAAAAAAAAAAAGAAAATTTTAAAAAAATTAAAAAAAAAATAAATGCATGGAATATTTTAGACCTCAAAAAAAAAGTGTGTAAAATTTTTCTTTTAAAAAAATATAAAATAATGAAAATTTAAAAATTTAAATAAAAAAAAGACTCAAGTGATTTTTAACATCATTATTATGATTATTATTAATTATTATTATTAATAATATAAAGAAAATCTCATTGTAATTGCATCATTCACTGTATTAATTTTTTTCACATTAAAATCGCATATGTTTGTTTCTTATGGAAACAATAAGTTTTTCAATTTTGATGTTATATCCGGTTTTATATGAATTTCAATCAGGAATTAGCATCCAGCTTTGCGGTGAAGCCAGAACAAGAGAGTAAATGCTCCTCAACTCCCCTGCAAGGCTTTTAGCTTTAAGATCACGCAATACAAGGAGGTTCTAAAACTAGAAAAAAATACAATGGCTACTACTCTTAGTTGAAGGTGGTATATGTAACTCTGCACTGCAATGGGATTGCAAGCATCAGTTTTGAAAGTTCAAGAAAGGAAAATTAATTCTGTGACTTGCTTTTAGTTGTAAGCAAACATTACAACTACATATTTTGCCTTTGAGCATTTAAAAAAAAATATTATTTGATTTGCAGTATCTCAATTCCATCTAAAGTACCTACCTTAGTACAAAATCAACCCCAAGGCCCATAGACGACTTTTGGCTTTTTTTGGTATTTAATGAAGTTTAAATTTCATTTTTTTCAGACAGATGGCTGTTTTAATGAAGATTTTCAGAGCAATAATACTTAGTTTATAAAACTCTATATTATCTTCTAATGACAGTAAATATTCCACGGTTAATATGGTCTGCTACAATCGTGACATTTTTTTCGTCCAATTAAAGTTCTGCTTAAGCCATTGATCTCTATTATTTACGCTAGATTCCCAACTGACGGGAAAAATGGCGAACCATAAATTTGACTCCAATGCACTACCTTCTTTATCATTTTTAAACACATCGAATAACGATAATATTTGCTTTCGTGTTTTGAGGAAAGATTGCAATTGTAATATTTTGTGATGTCGTGATATCTAGTTGCAAATTTCTGATCATTTATTTTTTCATCTTGTACACAAAAATGTTTAAAATCATTTTGCTAATTAATGAAAACTGGATCTCGGAGGTAGTGCACTGGAGTCAAACTGGGTTCGCGATAGCTTTTTTTTATTTCATAAGTTAAATGTAGGTGAAGAAAATCAGTTGTAAATCTAGCGTATATAATAGAGATCAATGGCTTAAGAGTACGCATCATCGTGGCAGCTGACAAATCGTATTTTTCGATTTGGGGGAAAACGAAGATGAATCTCGAGAATCAAAAAGCTAGCCCATAATTAGATTTAAACTCTGAATATGCGCTAGCTTTTTGATTCTCGAAATTCTCCTTCGTTTTCCTTCAAATCGAAAAATACAATTTTTCTGCTGCCACGATGATGCGTACTCTTAAGCCTACTTTGGAAGACAATATGGCCGCTAACTACAGCAGACGATATTTTTTACTTACCCCAGTGAGGAGTACATATTTATATACAGGAGTGGCGGATTTTAGGTAGGTAAGTAAAAACAAGTCTTAGGTTTGAAAGATTTAGTTTTAAAAATAAATTGGCATAAAATAATAATTTATTATAATTTAACGTTTAACCTAATTTTTATCTACCCTACTTATGTATGTTTGGTCTAAGACATTAAATTTTTTTTTCATTTTTTTTTCTTTTTTTTTTTTGTATTTTGTTATACATCCGCATACATAAACTTTTTTAAAAGTTTTTTTTTTGTTTTTTAAAATTTTCCTATCTTTACAACAATTTTTTAAAGCGTTTTTTTTTTAATGTTGTAGCACACCAGATGCGCTCGCATCTGCTATTTATTTATAATATAGATATTAGGTCGCAGAATTTTATATTTATATTTAAGTACAATTTTTTTCAATCACTGGCCGGTTTTTAAAGAAAAATTAAAGTATGAAAAAAAAAAACACTCGTTCACAACCTCATTGATTTTCAATCACAATAATTTCAAATTTGTATTCCCTTTTTCTCCATCTAGACATAATCGTTCAATCTCTGAATATACTTTTAACTTGTATTTTCCAACATAGATTAAAAATAAAATAAATAATCTCAACATTCTTTTTCAAACTTGACACATCCTACCATTTTTATGAATGACAAAAAAAGAGGGATAGCTGCTGTTGTGATTTTAGAAAGGTTTGCACATGATATTCGATAACAAAGGACGACACCGCTGGGGAAGCAGACAAGGTGACCTCTAGCGACAAATTTTGTGAAACTCTGATCAGAACTCCGTACAAATAAAAATACCAGGTAAAAAAAAAATAACAATAAATAATATTTGAACTCTGGTAATTTGGTAGCACCTTTGAAAAATTGAGATATGGCTTTTTATGATCACCATACCGTCAAAAATTTTAAATTAAACTGAAATTTTTAAACGCATAAGATCATAACAAGGAAATTTTCCCGCCCTGCGGAATTACTGACTACGATGATCAAGTTAAGATCGAGTAGTCAAAAAGCAGCTTAATGTTTTATCAAATGAATGAAAATGAATTATTTGTAAAAGCTTGGAAAGCGTTCAAAAAATATAGTTGTCTTTAAAAATCTTCCAAATGAGCGTTTTGAGTAATTATTTACATTTTCAAAATTTTTATTTGGAGAAAACGATCTTTCGAAAATGGCGGAATTTGGATGTCAAATACAACGCAAGTACGTGTTTATCAAAAGAGGTAAAAATTTCTTAATTGACGGCATAGTAATGAAAGGACTCTTTTAATCTATTTTTTAAAATAAGTTTCAAAGTAATTGTAAAAATTTTCTAAATCGTTTCATTTTTTAGCAAAATTTTTTATTTATAACTCCCAAGCTCCAATTTGACTACCGCAGTAGTATTTCGGGACGGGATGGAGGCTGACCAATTTTTAAAGTTTTTGCTAATTTTTATAAGTTTTTGCTAATTTTTCATGCGTACAGAGTTATAAGTGTTCCCAGGACGATTCCGTGAGAATGAGAAAATTTTCGGTAAGCATTTTTTTATACGTATTAATCGAGATATTCAAACAGAGCATCATCTCCCTTTTGTGTTGTTAGTTGTGCAATACAGTTTTTTAGGCAAGGAAGAATTCTCGAATTATTTTGTGTTACCATCAGTGCTTGTTACAATATAGAGCGGTTCATAAATGAATTCTCCTCTTGCCATAAAGACTATTTTTCTGTCATCTAAAAGGTCTAAAACTGGTGCATTCTTGATTCTATGAGAACAGTGATCATCCTAAGAAGATGGCGTCTGTCTTGTTGGTCTTCATGAAGGGATCTTAGGTTTTCTAGTTTTATAATCCTCAGTTTAATGAAAAAGCACACATTAGCTTAACAAGGTGAATTAAATAAAAGCTGAAATAAACTGATGCTTATGTTTCAACAAAAAAAGTAGTATTTGGTTTATGAATTTGTTCGGTATTGATCTTTAAAAAAGGTTTGTTGGAGGTTTTAAGGAAATCGTCATATTGAATCTTTTGATTACAGGAACAGGAATGAGGTGTATAGGTGTGTGCCTCATTCAAGGTTAGCAAAATAATGTGCTTCTTTAAGACTGGTCTTTTAATGCAAGATTTCTTTTCAGAGGGCAGAGGTTGGCCCTTTTAGATGTCTCACGGTGTTTTAATGATTTTGAAATGCTCATTTCAAACAAAATCCCAGATCATACATTTTGTTTTGAACGATTCCCTTATGGATGCATTTATTTTGCTTGACAGCACACATAGCATGGACTGTTTCAAATGACATGATCTACTACTATATCTTCATAAGCTAAGCATTTCTATAGCAAATTAACTGAAATCAATTTGAATGCTTATGGATTATTGTCAAGCAAAATGAACACATTCAATAATAACATACAGCTTTTAAAATATTGATAGCAATAAAATATTCTTCAAATATCAATTTTAAAACTGCGCTATAAAATATCACTGAACTATAATTTACAAAAGATTTAAAAAACATAAGAAAAACAAATTATAAACAAACAATTTTTTTTTTTGTTTTGAGCTTTGGCATAAAAACATTTTGTTAATCAGCCTAATGCTGGCAGTTTTTTTTTCTTTCGTAGAGAACTAATTAATTTTTTTATAGTTTTAACAAAGTACAAAACATTTAACAAATAAGTTTGATATTATTTTATTTTTATTTTTTTTTTTTTTTCATTCATTTATTTTTTTTTTTAATAAAAACTAATAAAGTGAAATTTAATTCACTTTGAAAAACAAAGATAGAGTAAAATATTACAATAAATAAAATTTAGGAGGAATCACAGCACAAAAACAAACTAGGCCTGTCTTTTTTTTTTTTTTAAATCAAAACGATTCGTTTTAGAAAAACAAATGAAAAAGATGGAAAAGCAGATGAAACAAAATTTAGCAAAACAATTTTAGACAATTTTAGCTAAATTTTGTGAATATGATACATACATTGTCGAATTTTGATGTTGGAATGGTATCCACTTTTATCTCCAGATAGCAAGAATCATCCTTTGAGGGGCTACAGGATGTACTAAGGAGGAAATAATTCTTTTAAGCTAAGTTGGTAAACTTATAAGTTCAGAGAATGTTTGTTGGCTTGTTAAGAGCATTATTTCATGATTCAGATTTTTATGATGGTTTCATTAGAGTTGAGGTTTAAACGGAGCTTCACTCTAGGGCATTTTAGGTATTCCTTTGATGTGTCATCGAGAAGATATTTGTGGACATCCATAACCAGCATGGACATCCCTTGATGAGTGTTATTGAACATTCGATAAGTTTTCTGAATAGCCATAGACATCCTTTTGAGATTTTTGGGTGCCTATAGTAGCTCTCTGGGACAGTGTACGTAGACAGGATGGTGGCCTTTAGGTCTGTAGCCTCGGGGAGGGGCTCAGTCCCTTGTAAGGGAGTTTTGGGGTTTTTAAAGAAAAATTCTAAAAATTTGTTTGGGGTCTCTGATTTTAAACATGACTTTAATTTTTTTTAACGTCAAGATGGCGGACCAAATGTTATGTGGGGAGCTATAAGAAACTGCAGGAAGGTGATAACTTGTTTGATACATATGGGGTTGCTGATTTCGAATCGGTCGCTTATGCCTTTGACTTATGCCTTAAGATTTATTCCTTTGACATAATATGTCTTAAGCCATATCTTTTTGACTTATGACTTAAGACCAGGGAATGGACCGTTTGGGTAGCGCCTATGTTTAGCTTATGTAAGGTCAGGAAGGAAAACTTTGACTTATGGCTTATGCCTTAAGGCTTATGTCTTAAGGCTTATTCCTTTGACATACGCCTTAAGACATAGGTTTTTGACTTATGTCTTAAGACCAGGGAATGGGACCGTTTGAGGAGCGCCTATGTTTGGCTTATGTAAGGTCAGGAACGAAAACTTTGACTTATGACTTATTCCTTAAGGCTTATTCCTTTAACGTAAGTCTTAAGACATACCTTTTTGACTTATGTCTTAAGACCAGGGAATGGGACCGTTTGGGTAGCGCCTATGTTTAGCTTATGCAAGGTCAGAAACGAAAACTGAAACCTTTTTTTTGCTCCCATAAGCTAACATTAGAAACGGAAACGGTCGTTTTTATTCATTTCTCCTATTGCTTAAGACTTAAGCTTTTGACTTTGGTATGTTTTACGACTGAAATATTTTTTTAAATTTAAATCTACTGCAGTCTTAGAATCGGATTTTAGCAGCCACTGTGAGATACCTTTAATTGAACTTATCGAGATGCTCTTATAGATCCAAGGATGCCTTAAAGACATTCTTTTAATGCGCCAATGACTACGTCATGGACATCCTATGTCGTAAACATCCCATGTGTTTCGACGCCTCCCTACTGGACGAAACCTGTAGCCATCATGGATGAATTCTGCTATCTCATCGTCCACACATCAAGGCTATTCTTGCATCTTTTCTTTTACACAGGCCAGTTTAGAAATTCTTTTCTTCTATAAAAATATTTTTTAGTTTATAATGCGAATTAAAATTGTCTTTTTTTTTCTAATTTTTATTCCGTTCTTGTAGGGTTAGGGTGACTCCTATTTTAAAATAAAGAACCAAAACAAAATGGAGCCTTGATGATGCTTTAAACTTCTTTTTTTCTTATAAATAACCCTGTTCTTTCCGAAAATAATGATTGGATGTAAACGCATTATGTCGATTTCAAACCAAAAAAAGAAAAAAATTTGTTTTTTTTTTTTTTTTCTGAAAAATGTCTTTTTTTGTCTTTAAAATTTTTTTTGCTAAACTCAAATTTACTTTCAGCATGTGATCTCCGGTTCTTTGATTAAATGCCTAGAAACAGTAAATGGTGAGTCAGCCCCCCCGTCAGCGACGTTGTTTTGTAAATTAGGAGGTACTTTTACGTTGACATACGGTATGGGTTGTTTGACCAACGCGCCTGCGTCTAGCGAAATGGAATTGGCCAAAGACCGGCGGTCGTTGTTGTTGTTATTGTTATTATGGTTCCCCTTGGGTTGTTTCTGGTTTACTCCTGAATTTCCGGGGAGTTCAGGTGTGAGAAGAGGTTGAGCGGATTCGGGTAACGTAAAACTCGTTTCCCACGAATCAGCCGGAATTTTATCGCTATTAGCACCCGCCGTTGTTGAGTTTGTCGGGACTCCTTGATTTGGTTCCAAATAATCGGAGACCCTTTCGACCTGAAGGCAATTACTGTTGTTGGCTTCTGGTCTCATTATCGTTGAATCCCTTTCGGATGAAGGAAGTCGGTTGAAAATTGGTAGAGGAGCGTTTAACACTTCGGGATCCTGAAAAAAAATTAAAATTTGTAGTGGTGGGTAATAGTAGGGTGAAGGGGTCATTAAAGTATTACGTCGGCATGATTTAGGTAATTTTTAACCCCCCCCCCCATTCTTGTGGTGATAATAATTTTGAAATTGTCGTCAGCAGTTGGTATTCACTTTCGTCTTTTGAGGATCTGCGTTATGTTTGGGTTAGGGTTGCCAGATGCACCATTAAGGTGGTACATGTACCACTATTGAAGAAAAGGTCTCTATGTTTAGCTTATGGGATACCATTATTGAATCCGTGGTAGCGGTACTCTGTACCGCCGAGAAAAAAAATTTGCCCATGTTTAGCTTATGGGCGTACAACTATCTAAGATTGAGATTTGCCATGTTTCTAATTTTAGACCTTGCAACCCTGGTTTGGATGGCAAAAGTTACTATAGGTAGTCGGAGGGTGGAGGAATCACTTAAATGTTATGTCAGCATGATTTTCGAAAACTTTGATGGCACCCTTCGCTAGGCTAGGCTGTGATGTAATTCTAGGAACAAATTTAAATATGAGTCCGATTGTTAGGCATCATTAATAATTTTTCTTTTTTTTTTCTTTTTTCAGACTTCTTTCGGAGTGGGATTCCGTTCCTGATGATAATACCGTTCGTTCGTTTAAAACGCGTATAGCTGACTGTACAGTTTTCTTCTAATTTCGTTTCGTTGTGGGTTAGCCCGTTTCGGTTCGGCGTAAATCGCGATTCGTTCGGAAGTGTTCGGAGAATAAGATCGAGTGCAATCCCCAGGATGAACTTATTATTTATTTTACCATGGGCGGAAGCAAATATAAACTTTATTAAAATTAAAGGACGATGCCAGTTCTACAAACAGCACAGCTACTAGTGCCAGTGCTACCAAATGTTACCAGTTAGAGCTATCTGTTGCGATAAAGCTATTAGATGCTAGTCATCAGAAATGATTCGGAAATATACAGTAGCAGCGTATGTAACAGTGTATGATTGCTGTAAAGGATATAGCTGCAAGTGTTGAATTGGGTGAGTTATTTTTTTTAACTTCAAGTTTTTTTTCATTACTCATAAATAGAAAGAGCCACTTTCCGCGCATGCTGTCAGTGCAGAAAATGACTTTTTCAGGGCTAAACCCGAAAAGTATACTTTCGAGATCATGTAAACAAAACAAATTTCGTTATTCTCGCCCTGAAAACTACATTTCCAAGGCTGGACCGAAAAATTTCGATTTTTTTACTCGGCCCTCTTGCCGATCCTCGCCTTCGGCTCGGATTGGCAACGGCCTCGTAAAAAATCTCACTTTTCGGGTCCAGCCTGGAAATCTACTATTCCCGCATAGGGTAAAACAGTGGTAAACCTGTTTGCAGAGGACTTTGCTTACAATTTATCAAATCATTTTCTCTAATTTTTCAGAATAATTAAGCGTTGATTCATAATGAAAATTATCTGGTTTAAACTAGGAAGACAAATGAATTTTCCATTGAGGCTTTTTTAAACCCTCGCACTTCGCTCTCGGGCCTCAACGTGAAAATTCATTTTCTTCCCTAGATTAACAATTTACTATTTTACCATTCATTTTAATTGCTTAAGCACTTTGCTAATCAAACAGAGCTTTCCTTCTTTCCCCTCTTCTTATTTAAAATGATTCGGGCCATTCTCGAATTTTTTTTTTATCCTTATTGAGTATTTTTAGATCTTTTTATTTTTGAAAAGTTTTTTTAATACTTTTTATTAAACAAATAATTCTTTAAATTCATGTACTTTATTTTACACCAAAAATAAATTTTTTTCAAAAATAAATACCTGAAAGTTCTCTATTGCCTTTCGTGTTGTTTGTAAGTCTTGACTGCCCCAATATTTTGAGAAGAAAGATTAAAAGAGTTTTTTAATTGTCAGGGAATGTTTAGGTCGCTTCCATTACCTTCCAAATTCGAAAATTAGGAGAAATAAAGTTAACACATTTTTGAAAAGCTAGAGGAAAGGATTACCTGTAAACAATATCCTAATCTTTCTAAAATTAATTTAAAACTAGGCCGTTCGTCTGGTTTCGGATGCCAGCACTTCGTCATTATGGCATAAACAGGGGAGGGACAATTCATCGGCGGTTCTAATCTTCCGCCGCTTATAACTAATTGCATGACTTCACGATTCCCACAGCCTGTGTATGGCATGTATCCCAGTGACATTACTTCCCAGAGTAAAACACCGAATGACCTTTAAAAAAAAAAAAACGAAAATTAAAATTCCAATGAAATAAATAAAATTGGTGATGATTTCAGTGTCTTAGTCACTGACTTTGATTTCATAAAATTTTTAGAACCGCTTTTTAAACATATTAAACTTACCATATATCAGTCTTAGCAGTAAATATTCCATCTTGGAAGGCTTCTGGTGGCATCCATTTTATAGGGAGCATCGCTTTTCCTCCTTTGCGGTAATAATCCGCTCTAGGAAAGTTTAAAAAAAAAAAAACATTGTAAGTCAAAAAATTTAATAGAAATGAAAAAATTAATAAATTTTACCTATAAATATCCCTAGCCATCCCGAAATCAGCAATTTTAACCGTTCTCCCGGGTCCTTTTGTGGTTAAAAGGCAGTTACGAGCCGCGATATCCCTATGAATAAATCGATGCTCTTCTAAATAAGCGCAACCCTTTGCTACGTCGATTGCGCACATTAATAAATCTTTCATGACTAATGGCGATGGCCGTTCCTAAAAACATATCAATAATTCAATGATTTTTTGTCATTCAAAATCAGCTCTGGAACACTTACTGGTTTCGGCCTGGATTCCCTTAGAAAGTTTTTCAAATCGCCACCAGCTAATAATTCTAAAACGATAAATCTAGGATGTTTGTCGAAGCAAACTCCGATAAAATGCACAATGTTCGGGTGACTAAATTTGCTCATGATAAGAGCTTCCATAAGGAAATCAGTTTCGGCTTGACTTGTAGAAAGTTCTGGGAGAGTTTTGACAGCCACTGGCATTTCGACTACGTCACCCGTTCGATATCGATAAAATCCTTGGTAGACTTCACCGAATGCTCCTTGTCCAAGCGCCCTGTTAAAAAAAAGGCCAATCATTTAGCAAAGAGTCCCTTCCGTCAGCCGATTTTTAGAACTGAATACTTACTTCACTAATCTTAAATGCTCTCTAGGAACTTCATTGAGATCCCTAATGGTGTATGTTCCTCCACCGAATTCGTAGTTAGGGTTGTACTCCGTCATCATACTATCCGATGCTACCCTTAGTCGATTTAGTTGCAGTTCCGATTCGTTGATCATTTTTAACCGGAGTCGGTCTTTTCGATTGCGGCGGTTGTGTTTATCTGTATTCAGAAAAACATTGTCTTTAAATATGTTATCTTTGATAAAATTCAGCTTGAAGATCACTTTCGATGCTTAGAATTTTTTTAAAAACAATTTTGGAGCAAAAAAATTTTGCTCCGCAATCTTATGTCATCTTAAATTTCGACTACGTCACCTTGTAATTAATATTAAATGTATTAACACACAAAATTAATACAAAATGTATTAATTTTGAAGTGAATTTAGGATTATAAAAAGAACAATGAAAATCCTATGTCATCTTGCGGTTCTAATTCCTTTGCAATTACATTAATTTCACGTAAGAATCGGTATCCTAAGAAGAATTATCTATATTTTTTTTTTTTTTTTTTTTGTTTTTTATCGAGAACCAACAAGTCACTTGGTAAATGAGGTGATATACTCGGTGGCAGAATATTTACAGAAACCATCAGAGGCGTGTTAATGTCTTCTATCGATAGTTCCTTAAAATCATTCATTGTATTTAACTATTATTGTAATTTTTTCTTTTCCCCTTTTTTTCTCAATTTATAATTAAGGACGAAGCCGATAACTGTTATTGTTTTTGTGGTTTAATATATTTACATTACATTACATTACATTACATTACTTGGACATTTTAGCTGACCACTATTGTCTTATAAGACTGCTATTGATTTCTTAAAGTTGCTTAAAACAAGCAGTCCCTATAAAGAAGAGCCTGTCTGTCGACTCTGTTTAGAAAATGAAGAAACCGTCCCACATTTTCTTTTTAAATGTGACGTACTAACGGGGTGGCGGGCTAAACACTCGAATCTAATCACACCGAATCGAAAGATAACCGGAGAAAACATGGCGACTGGACTCTTAAATCTTATTAAAGAGGCGGACCTCACCATTTAACCATGTAACAAAGAAGATACAATAGGTCCTTAAGACTTCCGTGTCAGGCCAACCCTAACCCACTCCTTGTTTCAAAAAAAGAGAAAGAAAAAGCAGTCCCTAAAATTATTGGGACAAGCGACTAAACGTTTCTCTCCCATTCTACATTTGTAAATGTCTATATCTTACAGACTACTATATACATTTAGTATCGAGCACCAAGTTAATTAAACTTATTATCTGAAAAAAATCGTCTCGCACTTACAAAGATAGATGCAGGTGAACATAATAAGTAGGATCATCGTCATGCCAATAACGATCGTCATAAATTTTTCCGGATACATCGGCTGATGTTTCCCTGCAACTAAAAATATTTTTTTTAAATAAAGAACTTGCTAAGCGACCAGTTCCGAAAAAGTAAATTATATTTACAGTCGCATTTAAATCCATCGCTTGCTAATTTCCATTCTTTCGGGCAGATGCATTGGACGTTTTGTCGGTGTTCGTCCAAAGCCACGCATAGGTAGTCGCATCCGCAGGCCTGAGAAATTGCTGGAATGATGATGACTGATCCTTGACCCGTGTTCCCCGCTTCAATGATACGATGCTTGATCAACCCGGAGGCGTATAAGTTAACGTAAGAATATCCTCCTTCTCCGTTTATTCTGTCAGCTGAAGCTGACCCTCCTAAGGGGGAAAATAAAAAATATTCATTTAGCATAAGTTACTTTGTTTTCCATTATTTTTTGTGTTATTATATGGATGCATTCAACAAGTTACCTGCGTAACCTCCACCACCTCCGCCTGATATGCATCCGCCTCCACCGCCTCCGAATCCTCCGGTGCCGTGGGGTCCGTCAATGCTCTGTCCGCACGCTTTTCCCCCTATTGCACCTTGAAAAAGGGATCCTCCTGTTACTTCTCGCCAAAGGGTAGCGTTTGATTCTAGCCAGCCACCACCAGCTCCTGTTGGAACAAAAAAAAGATTGTCTTTAAGACTGCTGTTGAAACTATTTGAGGTTTGCAGCAAAATCTCGGAAGATTTTTTTCTGCGCGTTCCTATCTTTTCCATTATACTGACGTCCTTTCATAGTGAAAACCGTAGGGTGCTCAAGCGCAGGATGTACCAAGTGATTGTCTGACTTGTGACGTAATATGTCAGACTTTTGAAAAGATTTCTTCTGCTCTATGCCATAAGAGCAATGTATAAGAAACAAACCGAAGCAGAAGAAATGGCTTCAAAATTCTGACATATGACGTCATGCGCGAGTCGGACGAATTTTCGTAGGCCGATTGAGCACACTATGGTTTTCACTATGCGTCCTTTAAATACGTGAGACATCCATAAATGACTTACTAGTACATCCGGAAAAGCTTTCAGGATTTTTTTAGAGACCTAAAGTCTTGAGAGGAGTAGTAGTGGAAAGGACTATAATAAAGACTATACGACGGAGAAAAGCAAGCTGGTTAGGGCACGTCCTGAGGAGGAATTGTCTATTACATGACGTGATAAAGGGTAGGTTACAGACAGACGGTACTCATAAGGCTACGAGACGACCTTAAGAGAAAAAGGAAGTATTGGGAATTAAAAGAGGAGGCAGAGGACGGAAATAAGTAGAGAGAACACATCTCGATCCGGGCAAAAGCCTAAGACCTGCTTTCGGGCAGAATACCAATTATTATTATTGTAAATTACCTGCTGAATTGTTCCCGGATTCCAAACCAGTTTCATTCGGCTTTTTAGGATCCATCCCTTTTCCATGTTGGCTTTCATCTTTATGAGATCCACCACCCAAACCACCGCCACCAGCTGCCACCAGCAATGGTATTCTTCCAGAAGTGCTACCCCACTGGAAGCAAAAATAATAAATTATAACGCCTTGACTCATCTTGCTTAAGGTTTTTTTTACAAATAATTCTTACCACATATACGAACGTCCCCCCGCCGCCGCCACCGCCTCCATCAACGATCTCCATATTCTGCAGTTCTTTAATGGGATTAAAAGGTTTGGTGGAAGTCGAAGAAGATTGTTTCCGACCACACGAGTAGTGTTGCGTCACTGCGAAATTCTTCCGACATGCGCTTCCACCTTCCTGCCCCACTAGTATGTAAACCTGCGTTGATTTAGCGAGATCAAATGTTCCCATAACTATGCTGCCCCTGCTGTAGCCATCCCCGTCGTAACCTTTTCCACCGCTTGCTCCTTTGGCGATAATTCTGCGAAAATATAAGGTTTTGATTTGTTAAATTTCTTGTTTTAAACATTTCTCCTGGGAGATGTGTGCCCAGATAGTATTTTCAATCTATTGGACATCCTGTGGATTGTCCATAAAATATCCACGCCAAGAAAAAGTGCGTTATAAAATTTTATAACCCTATAACGTTTTGGCCGATTATAAAATTTTATAACTTATTTATAAATTTTAATAACGCAAATTTTCAACTGAGAAGTATATTAATTTTATGCTTGAATTGCACTATATTTAGCATATGGGGGCTTTATAGGCTCTTTTTTAAACATTTTTCTTGAGAAAAAAAAAGGAAAAAAAAATGGCAAATTTTCGGAATAGAACCCGAGACTTGTGGGCGACTTACCAGCCGCCTTTATCCACTACACCACTTCTCATCTGACTTTTATGAGCCGAAATATGGTTCTTAAGTTGCCAATTAATTTGACTTGTGATATTTTCCAGATTTTTCCGAATTTTCGGTTTATTTCTGTTATTTTTAACTTGACAAAACCTCGAAAATATAGAAAAGCAGAAATCGAAAAATTTGGGAAGCGTTAAGAAAATAAAAAAACTTAGAAAAAAAACTGAAAATAATTTGAGTTATAAAATTTTATAACAAATTATAAATAGATGGCTTTTTTGGCGGGTTGTAAAATTTTATAACGAAGTTTAAGTTTTTAATAACTCAAGTTTATAACACACTTTTTCTTGGGACAGGATATCCAAATCCATGGGATATCCATAGGGAGTCCAAAGGACTCTTTTTGGATTAGTGCGGACATAAATAAATTCAATGGATGTCCAATAAATATCCTCATGACGACCTGAAGACGTTCTAGGGACTGTATAGACTTTGTTATCTGGGTGATGGTATTGTTGAATTAAATTCGAGGAATGCCTCATCGAAGAAACCCTGAGGTGGAGTACTTGGTAGTAGAGCAACCGGGGGCAAAATGAGTGGTCGGTGTTTCAATTTTGGTCTCCTTTAGTTGGGCGGTGAAACTTTTAATATTACATTACAGATGAGGTCTGTAGGTAGCGTTTGAACGTCCAGACTGGAGTTTGTCGGGTCGTTACCAGTCGAGACGTGCAAGCTACCAACGCACTTGATTTGTAAGATATATTCTTTTTTTTCTTTCTTTTCGGCATAATCAGGACACGAAGCTCTATGACCTGGCGCATTTCTTTACCAAGTTAGGTTTCTTGTGTAAGGTTCAAGCATTACTACGTCATACGCCTTAATGTATCGAGTGATGAGCTTGAATACGGGGCACTCACACCGCAAAGGTATTTTACGAATGAGCGGGACCTACTTTATTTAGACAGGGAATCCGAACTCTGTGACACATCAGTCGTCTTCACATGATACACATATGAACATCAGTGGTGAATGCTAGTGGAAAAAATTCTGACTGTAAATCAGGTGTTTACAAGATCATACGTTTCACAGTCGAGCACGCTCGCCACTCAGCCAAGTATATTTCATCAAGAATCAAAAGAAAAGCGATTTTTCTACTTATGAGTGATAAAAACTGATTTTCTGAATTTGAAATTTTTTCCGTCTTATAATGCAAACAAGAAACGCATTCGTTTCAGTCTACTTACGTATAGACTCCATCATTAGGCACTATCCACTTCTGAACTCCTTTAACAGTTGCGTCTTCCAGAACCGTTACTTCCGTGTTGGTATTGTTGTACGCTTTCGTGCAGTTCTCTGGGGTGGGTCCCAGTCTCCCACGAGCTCCACAGCTTGTGAAAATGTACACAGTTTTGTTCAGGAAGTCTCTGTGTTCCTCTACTGGTTGAGTTGGCTCCGCTGCAATATCCAAATATACAACTTTAGATTCGACTTTTTTTTTCTAAAAATGAAATTATATATATATATATAAAAATACCTAGTGTTTAACTTACCAACGAACCCGCTGAAGTTATCATAATCATAACCTTCTTTCTCTTTCTCAGGCACATTTAACCCAAAGCATTCAGGGCTCATCGATACATCGTCTATAGCAACGTCCCCTCTAGCTCTTAATCCTCTTCTTGCTTCAAACTGGAGGTAATATCTTTAAAGAGAAATATTATGAAGAGATTCCCATGAAAATTTCTCATTGAAATTTACTACAGTACCCATCGGGTGGTAGCAGCAGAACAACGTAGCGTGCTGTTTAGTCTACTTTTCTGCTCCTGGATATTGTTTCTTTTGTGAGAAAACAAAACTTAGAACTTACTTGTTTGTTATGTTTGTTGGGATCGCAACCACTTGTCGCTGCCAGGAGTCACCTTTATCCCCGTATGTGAACCACAGTCTTATGGATCTCTCAGCTGAAGGATCCACTTCGCTTAGAAAAAGTCCTAGTGACCCGCTATGAGGACCATATTGGTGGTAAAAAAATCGTATCTGAAAGGTGAGAAGCAGATGCCAGGAATTAAATTTCGGTTTTTTTAGTCCTGAAAAATGGGGAGGAAGTTATTGGGGTTGTTCAAATATTACATTATCTTTTTTTTTCGGCTTTTTGTTATGAGAGGGTATGCCCTCTCATATTTAATCAGCAAAAAATAATCTTTCTTATTGACCAGGTTCATATACTTTAAACTTTCGGCACATAATTGATTTTAATATTTAACTGGTGAAATTTTCGTCTGGGAAAATGTTTTTTTTTTGTTTTTTTTTTGTTTTTCGTTTTTGTAGCTCAGAATATGTCTTACATATGGCCGAGGTAAAAATTTTTTATTGCGTGAATTATGGAACTTATGTGCATCTTTATTTTAATTTTAAAACTTCAGATTTTCGCCCAAATAATCAATAAATAAGTAGCGGTAGCGACCCCTTAAAAAAAATTTTTTTTGACTGCACATTTAAATGCAGTTTCCTTAAGGTTTAAATCAACTAATTTTCACCGGAGTGTAAAAAAATTAATTTTGATAATTTTTTTTGAGCAACCCTAATAAACCTGTAACATTAGCGCCATCCTTTATTTATTTATTTATTTATTTTATTTATTTATTTATTTACTTATTTATTTATTTATTTATTTATTTATTTTTTTATTTATTTATTTATTTATATACGGATGGAACAGCTAGAACAAAACTAAGCCTATTACAGCAGTCCCTGTCTAATTAGTAAAAAACTTTAAATTCTTGAGCAACTTTAAATCTTTGGAGAACCCACTGCCCTATAAAGTAAATCACAAACTTATGGCAGCTTCTGTAATAGCTGACTAAAGTATTTTTTTTTTTTTTTTGATTTCGCTATTTTCAAAAAATGAAATGACCTGTTCTATTTTTGTACTTACAAAACAAGATCGGTAGTAGGTGCTGTTAGGACGGCCGTGATACCGTGGAGGAGGGTTAATTAGAGAACTTTCTAAAATAGCTGAGGCTCCTAATTTCGTGGTTTTTATCGTAGACATGTTTACGTATAAATACATCCCTGAAAAAAAAAAAAGATTCGATTAAATTAATTCAGATTTTCGTGCTTCGAATAAAATTCGCCGTAGGGCTTTATACACTTGGAGAACAGCGACCGGTGTCATGGCCCTTCCCATGCGTGTTTCTAGCCTATTTTTTCCAAAATTGAATTTGGGTGGCGGTAAGCAAGGCACTATTTTTGACTGACCAATCAAAAACTTGACTCCTCGGTCACCGTTCTTCTGGAGCTTTAATTCTTTGCTTTCAGAAATATTTACCCGATTCATTCTGATACGTATGGTCGAAGGCAGGGCCGGTTATCCGTTTCCCTGGTGCAAAAGTTGAACCGTTATGCCTTGTCCAATTGATCGCACTGGTAGGTGAATTTTCCCAACCGCACCAACCGTCTTCGAAAGTGCATCTTGCAAATTTGGGCACTTCATCTGGAACATAAACAAAGTTTGAGTTTAGTTGCTTGTTAATATGAAACTGGGTGAAAATTTTTAAATTGAAGCACCGGACTTTTGACAATCAATTGTCTAAAATAAGTTTTTGAGCCACAGGGAGGAGGATGTAAAAGCTCTAAGAACCTTGTGGTGGCTTTTTGCCTGTGGCTCAAAAACCGTGCATAAAAATTAATTTTGGACTTAAATTTGTAATCTACCCAAAATTTTCGATGGAAATCGATGGCCTTTTATGCCGAAAAAGTTTTTTCATTTTTGGCCCACATATACGGGCTTTTTGGAAATTTGGAGACCAATTAGACACCTTAAGGTGGAATATCAGCCACTTGTGAGTCAAATCAGGTCCTTGTAAAATAAAAATTAAATTTTCCCGTCAAGTAAATTTATCTTATTTAAAAATTAATTTAAGACTTTTCCTTTTTTTTAATAAGTAGTATCGTTTATTTATTTTTTATTTACGTTTACAATTTTTCGATATAAGATGCTCAGTTGAGCATCCTTTTCAAAAGTTTTAGGTTGGTAACAAAACGGAAAATAAGAAAATGGCAAAAAGTTTACAAACAAAGCATCTTAATATCTAAAAATTGCAAACATAAATATAAATAAATAAATTATTCTACGTATTAAAAAAAAGGAAAAGTCTTAAATTAATTTTTAACTAAGATAAATTTACTTGACGGGAAAATTTAATTTTTATTTTATAAGGACCTGATTTGACTCACAAGTGGCTGATATTCCACCTTAAGATGAAGCTCAGGGTTGATACTCTGCCTACGAAGAAACTTTTACCGATTTAAGAGTATTGGAATTCCAGAAAAATGGAATCCATTAGAATCACCCAATTGTTTACGTTGGGAGCGTCCAGGAATTACGTAAGACTTTTTTCGGGTTTTCCGACACCGCCCCCCTCGTAAGATTTAGTAAGATTTCTTTGACCTCCCTTTTAATTTACGTAAGGTTTTCGCAGACCCTCACCCCCTTTTTTTTTTCTTTACCGCCAATTTTAAAAATGTCTTAGGTTGCAAATTCACTATGGAATGTTGGACCAAGAAGTTGGAGCAAAAAGTTGGACCAACATGTTGTACTAACTTGTTGGACTAACATTCCACACTAATTTCGGTGTAGAGGTGCAAATTCCCTATGGAATGTTGGACCAACATGTTGGTGCAAAAAGTTGGACCTACATGTTGGTACAAAAAGTTGGATCAACATGCTGCACCAACTTGTTGTATCAACATGGGGTGCAAATTCACCATGGAATAATGTTGGACCAACAAGTTGGTAAAACAAGTTGAAGCAACATGTTGTACCAACTTGTTGGTCTAACTTGTTGGTCCAACATTCCATAGTGAATTTGCACCCATACAGAATTTAAAAAAAAAAAAAAAAAATTCTTAAAGCTAGAGTACGTGTTTTTTTTTTTTTTTTTTAGAAAAGGTGGCAAATGGAGGCGGGTCCATTTTTTATATTAAATTTGGAATTTTTTTGAACAGTAAATAATAATTAAAACTCTTACGTAAGATTTTCCGGAAACCCCCCCCCTCCCCCCTCCCATGTAAGAATTTCTTGCACCCCCTCCCCCCTTTCCGGTCGTACGTAATAGCGGTAATACTTGAACTCTCCCCTTACGCCATAAAGGTTAAACTGATTGTCAGGGATAATTTAGTGAAAATCCCATAAGCTAAACATAAGCCAAAACTTCTTTCATAAGCTAAACATAAATGCTGTATTTTGACTGGCTGAATGTAATTCCGTAATCCGTGGGTCGTTGGTCTAATGACTTATCTGCATCATAAATATGATTGGAGCTGCGTCGACTCTTGTTCAAAATTATGCGGTTACAAGTTTACCCCAAGCAACACTGGATAAACCTGTATAATCCTGCTGTATAAACCTGCTTGTCATTTAAAACCTGTCGAAACAAACTATCTCCAATTAAATTTATGACGGAGATGCTTCAATTATCTCCGTCGCACGAAATCACAGCCTTGAACATAGAGCTGAATTGATACAATAAATTAAACGGATTCAAATTTTATGCCCAAAACTTGCACCTAAAATTCGAAATATTTGCTTTTCCTTCACGAAAACAAAGGATTTCGTTTTTTAAAAAAATTAACAATCTTGTTTTTAAGTTTTTTTTTTATATAAAAAGGGAAGAAAAGTCCAAACCCCCCGCTGTTAAAATAATTTTTATGAAAGTGACTTTTTCCTCCTCGAGGAAAGAGGGAAAAAAATGCACATTTTCAAGAAACGGGCTTTTTTCCCTGCGCGGTAACTTTCAAAACAATAAAGACTCACGCTGTTTTCTTATTTTAACACGTTTCCACAATCATTTTTTTTTTAAGTAAATAAATTTTAATCTCAAGATTTCAATTATCACTCTCGGAAAAAAAGGAAGAAAAAAAAAATTAACCTTTTAACGTGAAACGGGTTGCGGTTGGTTACTATCGTTGGCAGCTTTGAAAAAATTTCAAAGTTCCTGCGTAAAATCAAATTCGCGGCATTATTTTTGTTTACGGGACACGTGTTAATGAAAATCACACGAAAACAACAGAAACCTATTACCGCTCGTCTTAAAATAGAATCAGACAATATAATTTACCGAAGGGAAACTGCCAACTTTCGCTATGGGTTTAATATTTCCGATCGGAGGTCGAGCTCTTGTGTCCCCTCTCTCTCTCTTTCTCTGTGTTTATTTACACCTGTTTCCATTCAGAAAAAAAAAGAAAGTATATTTGTTTAGAGGAAAAGAGGAATTTTTAAAATGTTTCGGGATTAAATGTCAAGGAATGAATTGGCAAAAAGAAAGAAGGAAAAAAAAATAAGAAAAAAGAAAATATCGAAAGGTGAAAGTTTAAATGTGATAAAATATGTTTGAAAGCTACTTTTAAAGAGAAAATGTGTATGAGAAACAAGACAAGAAGAGAGAAAGAAAAAAAAAATGTGGATCATAATACTAGGAATATTACTCCTGTAGGCGGTATCCATTTGTCTCCGTCCGATATCCCATAGCAATTTTTTTTTCTCTCCTTAAACTCAAATCAGTTTTGCATCCGCTGTCCAAAAAGAAAAAAAAAGAAAATGAAAATTGTTGGCGGCTTTACATGCAATCGAGTTTTATAATGGTAATAAATTGCTATAAATAAAAGAGGAATTAGGCGTCGAAATAGGACGACAAAGAACCTGGTGACAAGTAATTGAATGAGTCTACCCTTTCAGTTTTCCTCCCCCGCGATCTCGGGCCTAACTTTGTAATTTCTTTCGGTCTATTAACCCTTTGATGCAAAATAATGGGTGAAAGATGATAAGGCGGGAATGATGAGGATGTCTGGGAATTTTTGGTTGTTTGGTTTTGGTACTGCCTTGAGGGGCGGGAGAGGGGGAGGAGGCAAGGTTTGAGCGTCTGTGGCGAAGAATTTTTTAGTTAATGAGTACGAAGAAGTTAGTTTGTCATTGACGAAGAAGCTTTAGTGATAAATATGAGTAATGAGTAATGAGTAATGAGCTGTGAGTAAGAGGATTGAGTTCTGAGTAAGGGGAATAATTGATGAGTAAAAGTAATAAGTCATGAATAAGAGTATAAGTAACAAGTCATGAAGAGTAATGAGCTACTTAAGTAAAAGTAATTTATTCTGATTAAGAGTAATAATTAAGATCTGATTAAGAGGTATGGGGTTATAATTCTGATTAGGGGTCGTACATATATTATGTAAGCACATTTAGGGGTCCAAATTTGACATCTTACCCATAAGCTAAGCATAGGCGAAATGGGATAAAGCGTGCAAAAAGGGCGTAACCCATGCTTACGTAATTTATGTACTACCCCTTAAGAGGTTATGAGTAGACTATTGGGTTATGAGTAAGAGTAGTGAGTTATGACTTATCGATAAGAGGAAGGAATTCTGATTAAGAGTATGGTGTTTTGAGTAAGTGTATTGAATAATGAATGAAAATGAGAGTAAGAGTAATGAGCTAAGAGTAAGAGGATTGAATTCTGAGTAAGAATAATAATTGATGGGTATCAGTAGTGAGAATAAGAATAATAGTAATAGTAATGAGTCATGAAAGAGTAACGAGCTTTCTGTGTTAGAGGAATGAGCAATGATTAAGAGTAAGAAGTTTTGAGTAAGTGTAGTGAGTCACGAATGAGGATAAAAGTAATAAGTCAGGAATGAGAGTAAGAGCAATGAGCCATTAGTAACAGTTTTTAGTGATGTATAAGAATATTTACACTTAAAGTACTCTTACTTATAACTAATATCTCATTACTTTTACTCTTACTCATAGCTCGTTATTCTACCTCACAACACATTATTCTTACTCATAACCCATTATTTTTAATCAGAATCCATTCCTCTAGCTCATACACTGAGCTATCAGTAAGAGTAATAATTGATGAGTGTGAGTAATGACTCATGAATAACAGAATGAGGAATGAGTCATGAAATAGTTACTCCTTTAAGAAGAGAATAAGAATGAGAGTCATGAAAGAATTACTCTTTCATGAGGAGAATGAGAAATGAGTAATGAGTCATGAAAGATTTACTCTTTCAAGAAGAAAACGAGGAATGAATAATGAGTCATGAAAGAGTTACTCCTTAGAGAAGAGAATGAGGAATCAGTTATGAGTCATGAAAAAGTTACTCTTTCAACTAGAGAACGAGAAATGAGTAATGAATCATGAACGAGTTACTCTTTCAACAAGAGAATGACGGATAAGTAATGAGTCATGAGTCATGAAAAGTAAAGAGTAACTTAAGAGTAACTTGAGAATGAGTCATAAGTCATGAAAGTTACTCTTTCATGACTTATGACTCATGACTCATTCTCTCCTTCATGAATCATTACTCTTCATGACTCATTTATGACTCATTACTCTTCTTGACTCTTTTATGACTTGTCTATGACTCATTACTCTTCTTCATTATTAAATAGCTCATTTGAGCTATTTATTTGTTGAGTAATGCCTTATGAGTAAGAGTAAAAGTAATGAGTTGCAAGTAAAAGTAATGACTCATGAATAAAAGTATTAAACACCCATATAGCATTTCCAATCCATTAAACATCCTGTGGGTTCCCCATTAAATATCCGCAGGATATCCAAAACCGTGGATATCCATAGGACTTCTAAAGGACATCTTTTGGATCGCGGGCATAAGTAAATTCAATGGACGTCCAATAAATATCCTTATAACGTCTTGAAGACGTCCTCGGGATTGGATAGACTTTAGTATCTAGGTCATAAAAAATTTTGATAAACGGATAATTCGGTAAAAAAAGAGAATTCATATATTGCGCAAGCAGTATTGGGAGGATTATTTAAATTTTTACTCCAGTTTTAAATTTCCTCAAGAAGAAGCCTCTTTCCCTTACTAAAATGAGAGAGGGAGTCAAAGATAGTCCAAATCGCCCTTACTGTACCTTAGGGCGTCAAAAGTCGTCAAATAAAACATGAAAACTTTATGTATGTAATTAAAATAATACACGAAAACATTATATGTTTAATTAAAATTTAAATAAATTAAATTAAAATAAACTAAAAACACCGGAAAGTTGAGATAAGACGAAAATGCAAAAGCTAAAAAAAAATCGATCAAGTCTTGTTTTAGTGGTTTTCTCACTTAATATTTTTAACTTACAAAGTAGTAATCTTGAGGTAAAATTTTCTTCTCGCATAAAAAATTAAAGAGCGCCGTTTTCGTAAATTGATTATAAATTAGTAAAGAGGATGACAGCTTACCGCATCCTTGCTTCTCGTCTTCCCCATTCAAACAGTCTTGTTCTATGTCGCAAACTCGGGTTTTATTTATACAGTAATCGTCTTGCAATTTGGAACAACGAAATAGATCTATTGAGCAGGTTTTATAGGTTGGCATATCTGAAAAAAAAAATGAAATTTGGTTTAATTTTTAACTTTGAAAAATGGGGGTAAAAGTGGCCCTTTGGCTTTTTTTACTCACCTGGAAAACAATCTACTAGCTTGATATTGTCCATTGATAGACTCGAAGGTAACTTTTTACTAGGAGATACTTCGAGGATTAACCTAAATTGTTGTTGTATTCGACCTATTATAAAAATATATTTTTCCCACCTGAAAATAGAATTTTAACCAAAAAATTAATTTTTTAACAAAAAAACCGTTATTTCATTTTTCAGTTTTGGCGCGAGTTTCCTCTTACGTGTTTCTGTTATTCCCAGGTTTTTCCTCCACAACCCAAGAGGTGTCGTTCTTAGTTTCGACTACAACTTTAAAATTCCCCGAACTCATGTTGACCATGTTGAGGGAAACGTGCAACCTACACTGCTGACGAGTTTGCGAATATTTCGGGCTCCATACGTGAAGCTCTCCTGATCCTTCTGTCATCTCAACCATTAAAAAATGACCTGGAAAAAAAAAAATGAAAAAAATAAATTTAACGACAGGATATTTTTCCGAGCAATGACGTGAATTCTTTGATTTGCTTAGGTTTCACCCCCTCTTCTCCTCCCCCCCCCCCCCCTTTCGTTAAACCGTACAAGTTAATCTTACGATGGAGAAAAAGTAATTAAATCGAAAATTATTTATATGGCTTAAAGTTTTCTTTCACTCCGAGTTCCTAATTGAAGTTTCGGAAATTTTTGGGAAAATAAATTTTCCCGTGTCCTTCACTTTTTTTTTTTTGAAAATAAAGTTTAGAATGTGGGTGAAAACTGATACGTGCTCATTAAAAAGATCTGACCGTAACGTGGGCGACGACAATCCCCCGTGAAAAAGTGAAAAAAAAAAAAAAAAATACAATGAGGGAATGCTTTTTATACACGGAATACAACCTTGGGGAGGTTTCAGTATTAGATCTTCTCTCGAAATGAATTTATTGATGCGAACAAAAGGAATTTTTTTTTTCCGTAGAAATTTATGGAAATATATCCCTCCATTATAACTTTCGAGCTTTTGAGTTTTGACTTTCATGGTTAGCATATGATGACGGATTTTTTTTATATTTGTTTTGCACCCGTAAATTGTGTTTATAAGATGCCGTAAGTGTTCATATTATTAAATATCTTGCGTATTTTGTATAAAAAGATTGCACGCTTTTTTTAAAAAAAAAAGGTTGCTAGGATTTTGCTCCTCCCCGGATGGGTAGGTTGAGGTATATTGTATATTTGTACAGCTAAAATGGTTTTTTTAATTTTTTTATTAAGTTAATATACAAAATTGAATTTAAGGTTTTTGGCACTTTTTTTTGGCCCTTTTTGCCCTTCGCAAAAAATCTGAAAGGATACTTTTCTAAGCAAGTTTTGGAGCTTTTTTATGCTATGGTAGCTAAATTTGTATCCGAGCTCAAAAACGCGGGTAAAATAAAATTTAAAATTTTTGGCATTTTTTTTGGCCTTTGCAAAAAATTTTAAAAAATCCGGCTCTAGAGCAACGTTTTTGACGTCCGTGAAGTTGGCAGGACCCAGTCAACGGATTTGATCGAAAATAGTCTTATATAGTAGCTTTTCATTGTTCTTTAATAGTTCCGTGATTGTTCCAATTTGTTCTCTAACCTGAAAAAAATTGGAGCCAAAAGTTGGTGGGTCCTGCTAACTTCACGCGAACAAGACCCAATTTGAATGTATCAAAAATTTTTGCCTTTGTCGGTTGCTTTTGATTTTTTCTTCATTGTTCCGGCCAATTCAACGTTTGTTCTGCAACAGGTATGACAGCATTAGGAGGAGTAAGGGCACTGCCAACTTCACGGAAATAAAATAAAGTCAAATTCAGACGTTTAAACAGCTTGAATCGATTTCATTTTGTTTGTTTTCCGAGAAAAAGGTTTGTTCTTGTACGAAAAATACTATCAGGTTGAATTTTTCATTTTTGGAAAGGCATTCTGGGTATGAAAAAATCATGGCCTATTTGTAATATTTAGGACTTTTTCTATCAATGTCTTTTTGATTGTTCTGAAATGTTCTACAAATATTTCGGTACTCCGTCTTCTCAAATCCTGGAAATACAGACTTTTGAGGTCTGCATGCAGCAGGACCCATTTTTTCCCTCTAATAGAGCGCGCCATCTTTCCGGTTTGTTATTCAATCTGCTGCCACGTCGGGTTTACAGTGTTCTTTTTTTTTTGGTCCATTATTGATCAGACATCGTTTGTTCTCGATTGTTCTCGTTTGTTCTCGTTTGTTCTCAATTGTTCTCGTTTGTCTCGTTTGTTCTCAATTGTTCTCGATTGTTCTCGTTTGTTCTCGATTGTTCTCGTTTGTTCTCGTCAGGAAAACGTTTAAGTTTATTTGTGGCTGAAAGTTCTGATCAAAAGTCGTTTGTTCTTGATTGTTCTGGTATTAACAAGATAATTTGGAATACCTTGCATGATTGTATTGATCAGAAATCGTTTGTTCTCGATTGTTCTTCCCTGACAAGCGACTGAACAAACGACTTTTGATCAGAACTTTCAGCCACAAATAAACTTAAACGTTTTTCACGGACGTAACCTTTTGAGCTCTTTGATGCTACGGTAGCGAAATTTGGATCCGGACTCAAAAACATGGTTAAAATTGAATTTAAAGTTTTTTGCACTTTTTTTGGCCCTTTTTGGCCTTCGCTAAAAATTTTAAAAAGTACGTTTCTAAAGCTACTTTTTGGGTGCTTTAATCCTATAATACCGAAATTTGGATCCGGCGATTAGATTATAGAAAAAAAAATTATTTAAAATTTTGAAAAATTCTGGCACTTATTCTGGGATCCTAAAAAAATTGGCACTTACACCAAAATAAAGCTCTTATTTTTCTCTTTCATCTCGATTTTCATTTTTTCAAATCGGACAATCCGTTCAGGAGTTATAAACGAAAAACGAATTTTCTTCAAACCCCCAAAATTAGGGTTTGGAAAAAAAAATTTTCGACTTCACCTAAAATCATCTCTGAAGTACCCGAATGAAGTATTAATGATAACTCAAATTTTTTTTTCATGGGCAGCTATCTTGTGGTTATCCTGTAGTATAGCCTTTCCAATAGGAAACGATGTTTTTTTTTTTTTTTTTTTTTTACAAAAAAATGTTATCAATTTTTTGGTTCTAATGGGATTTTTTGGAACTAAAAGCTCGACGAGGCACGCTTTCCCGTCGAGTATGAAAAAATTCAGGGAAACGTATCTCATACAAATAAAAAAATTTAGGGGGTGGCACCTCCGAAAATCCAAACTTTGCAAAATAAAAACCACTTTATTGCCCATGTAGTTCAGTTCCGTTCGGTTTGCCAGCATTCTTCTTCTTCTTTCAAGTGCCAGCTCCGCGACGAAGATTGGCTATCATCTGGACTATTTTTACCTTATCGACCGCTGCTCGAAAAAGACCCAAGGAATCGACACCAAACCAGTCTCTAAGATTTTTGAGCCACGAGGTTTTCCTACGACCCTGACCGCGCTTACCCTCGATCTTACCCTCCATCACAAGCTGAAGGAGGCGATATTTTTCATTTCGCATTACGTGGCCGAAATAATCGAGCTTCCGACGCTTGATCTCGTACAAAACTTCTACTTCCTTCTTCATACGAGCCAAGACGTCAGTATTTCTCACCCTGTCAGTCCACGAAATTTTAAGCATTCGACGGTATACCCACATCTCAAAAGCCTCCAACTTCTTTTCCAACGTCTTAGTTAACGTCCATCCCTCGTGCCCATATAAAAGCACGGGAAATACGTAACATCGGACGATACGGATCCTCGTTTGCAGGCTCAAGTTGCGATTGCACAACAGGTCTCTCATTTTGAAGAAAACTCCTCTGGCTTGCTCTATACGAGCTCGGACTTCCTGGCTACAATCCCAAGAATCATTCAAGAGGGTTCCGAGATATTTATACGAGTGCACCCGTTCAACTTCCTCTCCGGCGATAAAAAGTCTAGCATCAACATTTTTCCTGCTGACAACCATAAACTTTGTTTTTCGTGTATTTATGGTTAAGCCGTACCTATTACTCACTGCATTTACATGATCGAGCAAGGTTTGCTGATCTTCTGCACTACCTGTAGGTAAGACGGTATCGTCTGCATAACGCAAATTGTTAATGTCCTCGCCGTTGATTACTATCCCTAGATTAAGGCCATCTAAAGCTTCCGAAAGAATCATCTCCGAATATAAATTAAATAGTAAGGGAGATAATACACAGCCTTGCCGAACACCCCGCTGTATTTGGACTTCATCCGATAACTCATTTTCGACCCGCACACTGGCGCTTTGGTTCCAGTAAAGGTTCGCAATAAGCCTCACATCTCGACTGTCGAGCCCTATGCGCTGAAGGATTTCTAACATTTTCTGATGTTGAACCCTGTCAAACGCCTTCTCATAGTCGATGAAGCACAAAAAGACATCTTTGTTTACATCCCGGCATCGCTGCACAAGTACTTGTAAGGTAAACAAAGCGTCACGTGTGCCGAAACCTCCACGAAACCCGAATTGAGTATCCGACATAAGTGCCTCGCACTTTCGAAAGACCCTTCCATGGACTATCTTCAGAAAGAGCTTTAGCAGGTGGCTCATGAGACTGATGGTTCGGTATTCTTCACAACGCCTGGCGTTCGTCTTCTTTGGGAGAGGAAGGAATGTGGATTTTGCCAGCATTAGTCGCTTTCAATTGTTGGATTTTTTTTTTTTTTTTTTAATCCTCCACCCCCTCCCCCCCAATAGTTTTTCGTATTTTACGAAAGACCCCAACGCCTTTTTTTTTCTGGCAAACGGCTAGGGTATCAACCCCCCAGTTGTTAAAAAAAAAAATGACGTAATATAAATGAACGGGGGGTTCCATCGAAACTGTTCGCACTGTTCAAATCTACGCGCTCGAAGCTAAATTTCCGCTCTGTTCCTCCCTTAAATCGCATCATGCAATTCATATAAATGCTAAATTTGCATAAAATCTTGTAAGACATTATTCCGAAGATAATGATGACATAATTGACAAATCCCGTTTGCGATGTTCATTGTTTACGAAATCATTTCAAGAGGAATTTTCTATTTCCTGGCTCTTTGAACATCCCCCTCCTATAGCTCCTTTTATTTTCGCGAAAAATCTTATGTTGTTCTTTCTTGGAATATGTATTTAACTTTTGCTGCTTTCAAAGGGAATCGACTTTACAGTCATTTTCTCGGAAAAGAACGAGGAAACAAACGGAATGACAATAACATAATTTATATTTCATAATTATTTTTAAATAAAATTTCCTCGTCTGAAAAAAAAGCGGGGGGGGGGGGGGAGAGGAGGGGACTTGAAATAAATTTAGTTATAATTTTAACTTTGTTACGCGGATACTAGGCGTTAGCGCGTCTGGGTAAAATTAATTCTCTTAAAAAAAGGGAGGGATTTCGTTTGAATTCGCGCGTTCCCTGAGAAATGGTTTTTAGATATCAGAAAATTAACTAACCCAAAGTCAAAGTCGATCTATTAACTCCGGGGGATATATAAAAGGGTAGGAAAGAGAGGAAAACGCAGCAAAGGTGGTCTAATAAACCTCTTTTCGTTTTCATCGGGAAAAAAAAGAGAGAGAGAGAGAGGAAGAATTTAACGGACCGAAAAAAGGAAAAATTCAACAGAAAATAAAAAAAAATTCATTTTCAGATTTTTTTTAAAATGACGCAGGGGAAAAAAATAAAAAAAAATTTTACAAACCCCTTTTGGCCCTTTCTTCCCACTTTTCCAGCCCCATCGAACTTTAGGGGGGTCGATACTTGAAATGTTTGCTCTAGTTATGGGATGGAAGCTTAAGGAATCTCCGTTGAATAAATATTTCGCAACCTCGGTATAAATCGATTTTGAAATTATTATTATTATCATCATTTTTTTTTGAACGGCGGAATTTCCCCGATCCCGAAAATTTTTGATATAATGATGGAAAAAGCGCGGAACGAGATTGGAGCACAAAAGCTTCATAAATACGTAATTAATTCATTATCGTCTATTTCCACGGGGGTATTTACCAATGTTTTAGTCTGGTTTACCGTAAGAATCACTTTTGTAATTTAAATTCGCTCAGCTGTAATGTGTCCGTTTTATTATTATGATGATGACGATGATAATGATGATGAAAATAATTGATTGGAGAAATAACCAGTATCGATGTTGACTTGTTATTCGGCCATGCGGAACGGTAAATCGTTTAAACTGTATTAGTTTGCACAAGCAGATTTCATTTGTATACAACGAATTTCATTAATTTCTAAAAACAAAAAAAAAAAAAAAAAAAAAAAATAATGAAAGGGCTTCCCGATATTTTCATTTTTTGTTCCTTTGAAAAAATAAGGAAAACATTTTTATTATTTTTTTTATTCGGCTTTCATGATTAAAAAAAAATCAGTCCGTAAGTAATCGAAAAGCTATCCGGATTATTCGAACCAGTTGGATTCGTCATAGGAAAATTTGTCACACTTTTTTTAACGCACGTATAATTCGTCACATGTTTTTTGGTCACATGAAATAATTTTTCACAGTTTAATTTTTTTGGTAGGTTATTGCCAAATATTTTTGGAAAAGATTGGAAACTTTAAAAAAACCTTTTTCATATGCCTTTTTAAAGATTTGGGATGCACATATTGCAAATGTTCTAAAATTTTTGGATCATTTGCAATATGGCCGTAATGATTTTTTCGGTCTCGCCGAAGACGCTGTAGTCTACTTAAATAGCCTCACATGCAGTATATGTAATTTATTTGGTTGTATTTATTTTATTTTAATTTAATTTACAGGTCAACCTCGCCGCGAGAACCCCTGCTGTTGGTCCTTTTTGTTTAGAAAAAAAGATGACCTTGAAGATTTTTCGAAGCTTCGAAGTGACAGTGCTATGACGATCATGGAACCTTTGGTTTTGGACTGGAAGTGGTCGCTGCCGTTGGGATAAAGGATGGCGTCGTGCATGGTAAGTTCTTATAAATAAACTTTCCCCCCCGCCGCTGTCTGCATTTATAAAAATGGAGAAAAGAACCGGTCTTTTATTTTAGTGAGTGATATGCATAAAAAGTAGTAATCGAAGCCAATACTATTACTCGGAAACCAAATACTTTTACTTTTGCTTTGCTTATGACCTTTACTAAACACCTTTGACTTAGCAGCTTTTGCTTCGCACGTTTTACTTAGAACCTTTTGCTAATCACCTTTTACTAAGTACCTTTTACTTAGGACCTTTTACTTAAGACCTTTTGCTTAGGACCATTTACTAAGCACTTTTTATGTAGGATCTTTTACTCAGGACCTTTTAATAAGTACCTCTTGCTTAGGACCTTTTACTAAGAATTTTTTACTTAGGACCTTTTGCTTGAAAAGGTCCTAAGTAAAAGGTGTTTAGCAAAAGGTCCTTAGTAAAAAATCCTTAGTAAAAGGTCTTAAGTAAAAAGTCCTAAGTAAAAGGTCCTTAGTAAAAGGTCCTAAGTAAAAGGTCCTAAGTAAAAGGTCCTAAGTAAAAGGTCCTAAGTAAAAGGCCCTTAGTAAAAGGTCCTTAGTAAAAGGTCCTAAGTAAATGGTCGTAAGTAAAAGGTGCTTAGTAAAAGGTGTTTAGCAAAAGGTCCTAAGTAAAAGGTCCTATGTAAAAGGTGATTAGCAAAAGGTCCTAAGTAAAAGGTCCTAAGTAAAAGGTCCTAAGTAAAAGGCCCTTAGTAAAAGGTCCTTAGTAAAAGGTCCTTAGTAAAAGGTCCTAAGTAAATGGTCGTAAGTAAAAGGTGCTTAGTAGAAGGTGTTTAGCAAAAGGTCCTAAGTAAAAGGTCCTATGTAAAAGGTGATTAGCAAAAGGTCCTAAGTAAAAGGTCCTAAGTAAAAGATCCTTAGTAAAAGGTCCTAAGTAAAAGGTGTTTAGCAAAAGGTCCTAAGTAAAAGGTCCTAAGTAAAAGGTCCTAAGTAAGAGGTGATTAGCAAAAGGTCCTAAGTAAAAGGTGTTTAGCAAAAGGTCCTAAGTAAAAGGTCCTAAGTAAGAGGTGATTAGCAAAAGGTCCTAAGTAAAAGGTCCTAAGTAAAAGGTGATTAGCAAAAGGTCCTAAGTAAAAGGTCCTTAGTAAAAGGTGTTTAGCAAAAGGTCCTAAGTAAAAGTTCCTAAGTAAAAGGTGTTTAGCAAAAGGTCCTAAGTAAAAGGTCCTAAGCAAAAGTTCCTTAGTAAACGGTGCTTAGTAAAAGGTCCTAAAAAAAAGCTCCCAAGTAAAAGGTGTTTAGTAAAAAGTTATAAGTAAAAGCTACTAAGTTTGATGAAAGAAGAAAAAGTGGAAGGCCGTCGCCCGAGAGGACGGTTACCAAGTCGATGGGTAGACCAGCTTAAGTTGGAATGCGAAAGGCACGAGGAAGCCCGAAATCGACACTCGATCGGGAGCTCCCTAGGAAGAGTTGTTGCATTCCTAGGGATATTTTATTCACTATGAAAGGTTAAAGGAAAAAACTGTCTAGTCATTGGGAAGGCCTACTACACCTTCCCATTATGTTTTTAACTGGAGACCAAACGACCGAAGAGGTCCATGGCAATACTGGGCCAAATAGCCGTAAAAGCTGAGTGCTCCTTAAAAAAAAAAAAAAAAAAAAAAAAAAAATTAAACCTCTTATGGGAGTTTCGTTCTCTGAAGCTGTCCATCTGGCAGAGGATAGAGAGATCTGGAAGGCACAGTCGAAGCAGGCCACTTCCTGAGGTGCCACCACACCCTGTTTCAGGATAATAGACTGAGGAGGAGGAAGCCTCGATCAAGAGAAAGGATGCAATTCCTCAAATATCTTTCGTAGAAAAAATGGTTGCACTTGATAATGAACAGCAACAAGTCCATAAGTTGTAAGAAAAAAAAAAAAGCTAAGGATTTTTAATTTTCACTCCCAAGCTTGGTGTATTCAGTCGAAAACTTTTGTGAAATCCATTGAGACTCAAACGAAGTATTCCCTGGCCTCCATGTTCTCAAGGATTTGAGAGACTGGGCTAAGAATAGCGTTGTTAGCTGACTCGCCTTCACTATACCCAAATTGCAAATCGCCGAAAATAGAATGCTTTTCGGGAAAGGTTATTTTGAGTTCATCCGCTCTGTCTTACATCCACCCTCATGTTTATCCCACAATTTAAATCTTTTTCTAAATCAGATGTAAGGTGACTTCCAAACAGCTCTTTTTTTTTTTTTTTTTTTTCCTTTTGAGAAAACCTCATGAGCTAGACGTGCGTAAAATTTTCATGCGTAAGCCATAGATGGATACTCTAGGATTGCTCGGGGTTGGTTTAAGGTACAAATTGGGAAAAGTGACTTAAAATGTTTTGTAAGTAAGCAGCAATATTTTGTTATGAATTCAAATTTCGCAGGCTTTTAAGCGCCAACTTGGTAATGAAAGATAACCAGAGGTAGGAGATATGACGGGGATAGGAAGTATGAAGTATGTAGTATTGACGGCGATAAATTATCGATATATCGGATGGAAAATTATCGATATTTTTTCCGATAATGCGGAGTTCGATATATCGATAATTTTTATACCGATAATTAGTTTCGATAAGTTTTTTAACTCCCAATTTTTTTTTTCTGCTTTCCTTAATTTAAAATTAATTTATTAATTAATTTTAATTTTTAAATTAATTAATTTTTTGTCACGGCCGACTTCATTTACGCTGTTATAAGTGATGTTCTTTTATTGTATTCTTTTGTTCCGGTGTAGAGATACAGGAAATATACCGTATATTTATTTTTATGTATACCTTGGTATAAATATACGTATATATATACCGATTTGGTATATTTTCGTTTTTTAAGCTTTCTTCGATTTTAATTAACTGTTTTAGAGTTTGAAGTTATTTTACATACTTTTTTTGTTTACCGGTATTGGAAATACAGTAAAAAATAAGAATAAAAGTAATCAGTTCAGAAATAAGAAGTTTTTTAAAATACAAAATTATTTAAAGTTATTAGGAATTAAAAAACAAAAATGATATGTTCTATGGGTAAATATACCGTATACTTTCAAAAATTGTATAAATAATGCAGTTTTTTAACTGAAAAGGGAAATATCGGATTTATCGATAAATTTATCGATATATCGATCATTTTTGGCGATATATCGACATATCGCTATCGGAAAATTTCAAATATCGATATATTGAGTTATCGATATATTTCAGACTTATCGCCATCACTAGTATGTAGAGGTAACTAGAGCCCTATATACCAGTATATAGGGCTCTAGAGGTAACCCCGAGAATACTCGGTAATATATTCAAACTCGAAAAGTTATATAATCGCAGTAGCCATTTTTTTTTTTAATTTTTTTTTCTGAGAATATTAATTAATTTTTTTAATGAACTAAAAATGTGCGAAGGGGATAAATTAGAAAACAAGCCGAAAAAACGTGGTTTGAATACGGTCAGTTTGACGTAATATAAAATTAAATTCGTTCAAAAAAAAAAAGAAAAAGAAATTCAGTGCAAGCCTCAAATTGAATTGAAGGAGATTTTTTTTTTTCCCTTTTCGCTGTCTTTAAAATGCCGAATATCGCCGACATAACTGAAAACGTAATTCCTACGTCTTTTCGGAGAGCTTTCGTGCACATGTACAGTCCATCTCATTCTATCTCGTTCCGTAGGGTAATCTGTCTTGACTTCTCTGTTTTCCTTAGACGATCTTTAACGATCGATATATACCATCCACAGCAGCCTCTCTTTCAGTTATATTCTACTATGTACAAAACTTTTTTTTTTTTTCCCCTTCTTTTACGAACATGTATCACATAAATTATTTATTCTGGCCGAGTACCAGTTTTCATTAATCAATGACAGTTAAGTTACGTAATTACTCATGGATGCGGTTATGTAGTTTTGACAACTCCGTTGAACTTTATTTAAAAAAGGAAAGGAAAAAAAAAATTTAGCTGACGTTCTGCTTTTTTCTTTCCCGTCACACAACTGAATCATGATTTGTAATTAAATTTGACGGTTTTCAACCCCATGAATTTGACTTTGATTGCGGACTTTTTTTTTTTTTTGTCGGGAATATCGTTTTCAAGCATAAATATTAAAAAAAAAACCGGAAGGGGGGGGATGCGTATTAAAATACAGGATGTCGTCGTCATCCCGGAATTTATTTTTTGTTGTTTTTTTTTTTTTATTATTCATAAAGCAACAGTTATTTCCTGGATTAAAAGGTCAGGTAGTCTAATTACTAGATGATTCTGACCTTTAGGTAAAATCTGTGGGATCAGGGATTGGGAGAGGAGAAAGGGTAGGGGGGCGGGGGTGTTATTGCTCCTGTTGTTGTTGCTGCGGCATATGTTTAAAGATCAAACTCGGAAATCTTTCTCTGGGAATGATGTTTCTCTCATCCCTTTCAAAGGTAACTAATTGTTTTAATAATGGAAATCGTTGTCTGATTAATTTATGGGTGAAGGGGGGGATTGAATTGTAACGGTATAATCGACTTGATGGCCGCGGCGAGGATTTTAAGGAAATTTATATTAAGATGAGACTTTTGAGGTTATTTAGTCTTTTTAAATTAACAAAGTTTTTGACGGGGTTTTCATTAAATTTGAGCTTCAAAACTTTTTTTTTTGAGTGTCGGCTTAAAAAGGGAATTTTTTGAATGAGTGGCAGGGGCGGAGGGGGAGGGGAAAGACGCGGGTATGAATCGATACGAAGGAAGACGTGATGAAATGAACACAAAGACGAATGAATGAATGAATGAATGAATGGAAAATTAATGTACAATTTAACAGGAAAAGAGCGTAGGAAAACGAAGTCCAGCGAAAATAAACGAATGCAGCTGAGAAAAATTTAAAGAGGCAAGGGCATACGAATCGGTTTTCTTTTAAGTTTCAAATTTTTCCTGAGCTGAGAAATTTGGCGACTATATAAATAACACGGTAAAAAAATATCGGTGGGGCAGTTTTTTTTCCCTCGAAAATGGGCAGTAGTAAATTTAATAAATTTACTATTGCCCAATTTTTTTTATGAAGTGGGTCATTCTCAAAAAAAGTTACAAAACAATGTCCGGAGCTTTTTTCTGCTGCTAATTTCCACAATTTTTGCAGCTCATCATTTTTTTCGGCCTTGAATCATTTAAAATGTTGTATTGTACCATATTATTACTTTTACACACGGATAAATTTCCTTTAAAGCTTGATTTTTTACATAAAAAGTATTGCGGGACAACAAAAATGGCTGTCCCTAGCCCTCGACCGATCACTGAAATAATTGAAATTAAAAGAAAAAAATCCGTTTTAAACATTTATTTTTACAAATTATCGTTTAAATATAAACCATTACTTGAAATCAATCGCCATTTGAAATTTTCAATAGCTCAATGGGCTCACTTTTCTGCTTTAAAGACGGTCCCGGGATATCTGTCAGGTTCGTAACTCCAATTCGTAACGCGATTTTTTTAGCCATAAAATTTAAAAAAAAAATTTACCTGGGCACATATTTACTCTTTTATAAGTCTTCTATTAACACACTAACCAATTTTTATAATAAACACTAAAAAAGTCGATATTTCACAGCTTTTAAAAAAAATTGAAACTAAAATTCCAGTTCGTAACGCAAAAAGAAAGGATTAAAAAAGCACTAAAGATTTAAATTTAAAAAAAAAAAAAATTACACAAAGGATTATGATGTTAGTTACTATTTGTTTTTTGACACCCGATTTTTTTAAACTTATTTTTAACACGGAAAAAAATTATTTTTACGTCAAAACGTTACGAATTTATTTGTTATTGTTTTCCAGTTCGTACTATTTACTGTTTACATTTTGCTTGGGACATTTTTCGTTCGAAAAGTGCAAAGTAAAATGAGAATGACCCAAGTCAGTTTTTTAAATAAATCGGCAGTGGATTAATCGCTTTTGGGGCAGTAAATTTTTATATTTTAGGGAAGTTGCCTAGTGGCAGTAATTAATAATCAAAGGGCAATTTTTTTTATGAAGCTAATTTTTTTTTTAAATAAATTTTTATTATAGTCAATCTAGGTTATAACGCGACCGGTTTTAATGCGGTTTCGGCTATAACGCGTGAATTGGGTCGGTCGCTTCACGACGACTCTAAGAATTAATTTGTCTCCCGTTATTACGCGGCCTGAACTCGGTTACAACACGGCCAAATTTGGAAAATAAGTGTAAAAAACCTCCGTAAATGAGGAAAAATTCAAGAAAAAATGGCATTTGAGCTCATCGATAAGATATTTTTTGAATTAGTAAATGGAATTTTTTTTTCTTTTTTTTTTTTTTTTTTTTCAAGAAAAATATTTTGGTATCCAGAATTTAAACACGGGATTGTAGCACATGTTTTCGAACAATTTTGAGAATCCGATTCCGAATAAAAAAAATATTTCAACCCCCCTCCCGCTTCAACCCCTACTAACAAATGAGATTCCAGAATACTTATCGGATCTGTTATTAAAAAATTAAAAAATTCATCAATTCATTTTTTTTTGCTGACAAAAAATTCGTCAATTCATTTTTTTTACTGCGAAGATATTCATCAATTTATTTTTTTACTGCCAAAATAGTCATCAATTATTTTTTTTTTTTTTTACTGGCAAAATTACCATCAATTAAATTTTTTTGCTGCCAAAATATTTATCAATTCACTTTTTTGCTGCCAAAAAATTCATTCATTCATTTTTTGTACTGCCAAAATATTCATCAAGTCATTTTTTTTTACTGACAAAAAATTCTGTACGTCAGAACCAAAGGTTCAATATGCAAATTAAAGATGTCCGCTAAACGTTGTTTACCCATAACAAACGGCCATCTTGAATTTGCATATTGAACTTTTTGGCTCTGACGTACAGAATTCATCAATTAATTTTTTTTACTGCGAAGATATTCATCAGTTCATTTTTTTTACTGCATCAATTTATTTTTATTTTTTTTTTTACTGCCAAAATCACCATCAATTTAATTTTTTTTGCTGCCAAAATGTTCATCCATTCATTTTTTTTTACAGACAAAAATTCATCAATTCATTTTTTTACTGGGAAGATATTCATCAATTCATTTTTTTTACTACCAAAATAGTCATCAACTTTTTTTTTTTTTTTTACTGCCAAAATCCCCATTAATTTAATTTTTTTGCTGCCAAAATATTCATCAATCTAATTTTTTTACTGCCAATTCAGATATTTTAATGCCAAATTAGTTAATTATACTGCCAAAATTGTACTGCTAATAAAGAACTACCATATTATTAAATTTACTGCCAATCTATTAATAGAAACTGCCATTTTATTAAAAAATACTGCTCTACTATTAATAAATTACTGCCCCTTTAAATAGACGCCAAATTATTTGGGACCCTCATAACCAATAAGTCAGGCTATTTCTTGACAAGTTTCTTACGAAAAAAAAGTAGCTTTTTGCTTGAAATTATGAGATCTGTTGACTTTAAAAAAATGATTATTATAAAAAAAAAAAAATGAATAAATAAAAAAAATTAAAGTGGTTCTTACGTTTTTATAAAAATTAATTTCACAGAATATTAAAAAAAGAATAAAAGGAAACCTGAAAGAAATTTTTTTTTCATCTCGATTTAATGTAATGGTAGGTATATTACTCCCACGCTTAATTCGAAGCCTATGAAACGTGAAAAGAAAAACATTTTACCAAGCAAGAAATGCGATCTTCTTTAAACGAAAAACGTAAGACGTTGCGGTAGCAATTTTTTTTTTTTTTAAATGCGAGGGGGAGGAAAAAAAAAAAAAAAAAAAACTTCACTTCCCAAACGAATCAATCACTTATTATGAAAAATATTTGATCGGTTTAATGGCTCTGGGATAATAATCCGGAACAATAAAAAGAGAAACAAACGAAAAGAACTGAGGATAAAAGAAAAGGAAAAAAAAAAAAAACTCGCCGGCTTTTGAAAAAAAAATCTGTAGAAAATTAGCAAAGTTTTTAAAACCAAATGTTCCTGTGTTGGAGGTTTCCAAAAGGTATTAAACGCTTTTGTGAAAAACGAAAAAAGCTTCACTAACGATTACCCAGTGTAACCCAGATTTTCCTTCTATTAAAAAAAAGAAAAGAAAAGCTTGACTTTTGTATAAATTTTCATTTTGCGTGAGGAATTTGAAAGAAGCAACGACCGTGAAAAATTCTATTCGACTTATATAATAATAATAAAACAATTATTTTTCCGCTCGGAAAATTTTCGTGAAGAAGAAAAAAACCGTAATAAATATATTCAACGTATGTCTGGATATTGATAAGGGTCCCAGAAGCCATATTCCAAATTATTATTTTTTCAATATCGACTGACGTTATTTAGACAAGCCTGACGGACAAATCCAACGGGTTCTTGTCTTGCACTGGGAATAATCCCGAGAGGCCGGAAAAAACACGTTAGAAACTTCTAGAATATCTTAGGAAAATGTATATGTATAAAGGCAAATTTACTTTCCATCCATTTTTTTTTCTTTCTTTTTTGAATGTATGCTGACCGATTCGGAAAGGATGTAATGATATAACATCTCTGGCATTTTGCCTGATAATTCAGGATAAAATTAGATAGTATTTAGCGTTTAATGGTTCATAATCGAAAGAGAGATTTAATAGTTCATGCACTTAGATTTGTAAATAAATAAAGATTTTTTTTTTTTTTTTTTTTTTTTTTAGTGCAAAAGAGAATAAAAGATTTAAATTTGTAAGGATCCCAAAAAAAATTAGTAAGCTAAAATATACATTTTATATAAGTGCAGCTGTAAGCAGGGATGATTGTTTTAAAACAAATTGGTTTAAAACACGGTGTTTTAAAAGGTTTTAAAACATTTGAATAAAAAACACCGTTTTAAAACACTAACGTTTTAAAACACTGTTTTAAACACCGTACTTTATTAAGTGAATAAAATACGTTTTAAAATGCATTTTTAAGAGGCCCGAGCCCGCAATTTGTCGTGCACGACTCATTTTATACAATCTATGATATGGACCATACCATAGATTCAGGGTTGCTGTTTAAAAATTTTTTTAATAAAAAACAGTTTAAAACGTTTTATATTATTTTCCCATGTTTTAAAACGTCTTTTATTTGGCCCGGTTTTAAAACGTTTTAAAACATGTTTTAAAACACGTTCAAAATGTTTTAAATTCGTTTCTATTTTTATTCAAATTTTTAAAACGGTGTTTTTTATTCGAATGTTTTAAAACGTTTTAAGACACCGTGTTTTAAACCGATTTGTTTTAAAACAATCATCCCTGCGATTAAGCAACCATTATGAATATGAGCTGCTCATACAATCTATGGTATGGTCCATACCATAGATTGTATAAAATGAGTCGACAAATTGCAGGCTCGGGCCTCTTAAAAATGCATTTTAAAACGTATTTTATTCACTAAAAATACGGTGTTTAAAACAGTGTTTTAAAACGTTAGTGTTTTAAAACGGTGTTTTTTATTCAAATGTTTTAAAACGTTTTAAAACACCGTGTTTTAAACCAATTTGTTTTAAAACAATCATCCCTGCATGGATTGTATGAGCCGCTCATATTCATAATGGTTGCTTAATCGCAGGAATGATTTTTTTAAAACAAATCGGTTTAAAACACGGTGTTTTAAAACGTTCTAAAACATTTGAATAAAAAACACAGTTTTAAAAATTTGAATAAAAATAGAAACGAATTTAAAACATTTTGAACGTGTTTTAAAACATGTTTTAAAACGTTTTAAAACCAGGCGGAATAAAAGACGTTTTAAAACGTTTTAAAACATGGGAAAATAATATAAAACGTTTTAAACTATTTTTTATTAAAAAATGTTTTAAACAGCAACCCTGGCTGTAAGGAGCCGATATTAATTTATATATAACTTATATATAACTTATATATAACTTGTACATCATTTATAATTAATTTATATATAAGCATCCTTTGTTTTGCATTGACATAATCTTATATTTCTCTGCTCGTCATTCTAAAATTCGGTTAAAAATGAAAAACGTTTTAACATCCGATTATCATTTATTAAGTCGTATTGCTTTAAAAAATTTAATAAGAGACTAAAACATTTTCTCAGAACTGAAGAGAGTCTAAGGCCCCTTCAGTAAATCCCATAAGTCTTTGTGAATAAATAAGACTCTCCGGAAGCCTGACGTTCAAATCCTTGTGGCATTTGCGCAAAGACCATCAATTTTTTTTTTTTTTTTTCTGTCGTGTTTTTCCCCCTCAGAAACCTTTAGGTTAATTTCCATTCATTATTATTTTATTGTTTTTCCCTCAAAATAAAAAAAAAACGATCAAGGTTATATGGACTTCAAAGTAGTTATTAACTCCAGGGAGAAAAAAAAAAAAAAAAAATTGGAAGCCCGAAGGTTAAAAAAAATTGATTAATTGGAAATCCCTTTTCCTCCGTAAAAAAAAAAAAATTCACGATCGCAACTTGATCATCTCTTTACATATAAGATTAAAACCAACCCTTGCCGAGGAAAATTTTTTAAGGGTATGTAGCTGTTAGTAAACAATAATTCACGGTTGGGGAAATTCTGTCGAGTAGGGAAACAACACCGGGGTTAAGCCTGGAAAACTTTCGAAGGGCTATTTTCTGAAAATGATAACTTTTGTGAAAAAAAAAAAAAAAAAAAAAAAAAAAAAATCATCTCAATTTTTTTTTCTACGCCTCGTAGAAAGTTCTTTTCGTTTTTTTTTTTTTTTTTTTTTTTTTTTTTTTTTAAGTTTAAGAGTCTAGGATTACGTCTTACCTTCTAACCTCTTACAACTACTTTCGGTTTAATGAATGTGTACGAGTACGGGAAAATAAGTAAATTGAACTTAGCTCTCGGTAAATAAATAAGTTTGAAAAAAAAAGAAAACGGAAGGTCTGCCAAAAAATTTTCATTAACGAAACTGGCTGAATTTTTATTTTTTATTTTTCTGTCTTTCTTTTTTTTTTTTGTCGGAAAGGATCGATACAGAAAATTTCATTTATCGAAATCACTTCCTTTGACGTAATTAAGTGACGTTAATCCATTTAGGCGGAGAAACGTTCCATTCTCTTTAATAATTTGAAGAAATCCTTTACTTTTGGGAATTGCGACGCGGGAATCAAAGTTTTTTAAGCTTAAGATTTTAAATAAATTATGGCGAAACAGGTTGGTGGTATGGGGGACGGTGTGGACCGGCCAAGTATTAAAGATCTTGGTTATAGTCAACTCTTGGCTGCAATGAACCAACGGTTATTACGGATTGTGCGATGGGACTGTTCATTGATTTCGTCGTTATTTTAATAGGGAAAGGGGTCGTCAAATGATGACATTAATGTTAAAATATTCATTAAAAAACCTGATTTTTGATGACAATGGGTAGGTGCGGGGATTCGAATTAGGGACGTAATTTATAAACATAAGGGTTGCTGTTTAAAACATTTTTTAATAAGAAACAGTTTAAAGCGTTCTATATTATTTTCCCATGTTTTTAAACGTTTTAAAACGTCTTTCATTCGGCCTGGTTTTAAAACGTTTTAAAACATGTTTTAAAACACGTTCAAAATGTTTTAAATTCGTTTCTATTTTTATTCATATGTTTTAAAACGTTTTAAAACACCGTGTTTTAAACCAATTCGTTTTAAAACAATCATCCGTGCGATTAAGCAACCATTATGAATATGAGCGGCTCATACAATCTATGGTATGGTCCATACCATAGATTGTATAAAATGTGTATAATTGTGTAAAATGAGTCGTGCGCGACAAATTGCGGGCTCGGATCTCTTAAAAATGCATTTTAAAACGTATTTTATTCACTTAATAAAATACTGTGTTTAAAACAGTGTTTTAAAACGTTAGTGTTTTAAAACGGTGTTTTTTATTCAAACGTTTTAAAACACCGTGTTTTAAACCAATTTGTTTTAAAACAATCATCCCTGATCAGGGTTGCTGTTTAAAACGTTTTATATTATTTTCCCATGTTTGAAAACGTTTTAAAACGTCTTTTATTTGGTCTGGTTTTAAAACGTTTTAAAACATGTTTTAAAACACGTTCAAAATGTTTTAAATTCGTTTCTATTTTAACATTAATGTCATCATTCGACGATCCCTTCCCCTATTAAAATAACGACGAAATCAATGAACAGTCCCATCGCGCAATCCGTAATAACCAGTAGTTCATTGCAGCCAAGAGTTGACTATAACCAAGGTCCACTATACTTGGCCGGTCCACACCGTCCCCCCCTACTACTAAATTTTTTTTCAGGGGTCGCTACCGCCACTTATGACCTAAAATTTATCTAGCCCACATATATTTTCCCAATCCATTATGTTCTAAGTGCAGCTGTATCCCCCCCCCCCCTCTCTCTCCTGCCCCCCTTTAATGTTTTGAGTTGGCTAGACATAAAGAAACATAAAATGAAATCAATATCACATCGATCATGTCCGATTATTCGAAATATTTTTCTTTTTTTAAATAATTATTTACGTATTTATAATTAAAATAGAAATGCGTGCCAAATCCAATTTAAATTAGTGCCAAACATCTGGAAAGCATTCTTTAAAAAAATAAAAATAAAAAAAAAACTTTTGATTTAAGCCGTTCAGGTTTTTTGTTTTGTTAATTTTTTTTTTTTTTTTTTTTTTTTTTTGCTTGTTGTTTGTTGTGTGTTTTTCTGTACGCACCATGAACAATGCGTTCGTGCATTGCAAAATAATAAATGTACCATTCAAGTGCATCTATTTTAAAATTGAATGAAAAGAGGAAGCAAAGTGAATAGATATAACGTAGAAAAGCGTTTATTTGGATTAACGATAGAGGTGATTGATGGAAATTAAATTGTCGCTTTTCGCTCGCGAGAATGATTTTATGTTTTTTTTTTTTTTTTTTTTTTTAAAAAGAAGAAAAAAAAACAGAGGCAGCAAATTTAGGATTAAGCAAATATTTTTTTTTACGAAAAAAAAATCTAATAAAATCAATTCAAAAAACTTTTTCCGGAATTTAAAGTTCCTTTTTAGTCTGTGCGACGGTTGATCGGATATTGATCCCGTTAATGTTGACAATTGCCGACTTAAACCCCTTTTTAAGCCCTAATGTCGGAAAATGATTCCATTTCACCGGATTTTTATTTTCTCGTGTGTAGGTACTAGCGTCGTGCATGCAACGCCCGAAAAATATGGATTTTAAGGGAAAACTAGGAATTCCCGGGAAAATATATTCGGAAATATATCGTTTTTTTCCACTTTTGTTTTCAAATTTTTTAAAACTTTGTTTAGCTTCTGAGAGTTAAGCTTATAACTTATAAATCAATAATTATAATTACTGTAAATAACAAAAACACATTTTTGGCAAATTTTGGCCGCCAATTAAAATAGATTCAAAATTTTAAAATATACCAAATTGTTGTATATATATATTGCCAATTTACGTATATATATACACATTTAAGAAGTATATATGTACGAAAATATGAATAAATAAGTAAATTTATAATAAATATACATCAGTACCTTTATAACATTTAATATACCGGAAAATATACCGTATATTTATTATAATTATACGTAAGCATATTTATTACTAATCTACATAAGTATACAGCTACACTGAAAAACCCTTTCGGTTGACCCAACCAAAACGTCAGTAAAGGAAATATCACCCCAAAAATTTTGGTTAGGACAACCAATTTTTTGGTTCAGCTGACCAAATTTGTTTGGCTAAACCAAACAATTGGTTGCCCTAACCAAAATTTTTGGGGTGATATTTCCTTCACTAACATTTTGGTTGGGTCAACTAAATCGTTTTTCAGTGTAGAGATGGGAAAATATACCGTATATTTATACCGCATGGGAAAATATACCGTATATTTTTTCCGTGCATTTATAACAAATATGCGGTATAAATATACGGTATATTTTCCGAACGGGAACATAGGGAACATACAGACGGGAAAATATACCGTATATTTATTCCATATATTTATAATAAATATACGGAATAAATATACGGAATATTTTTCCATCTCTAGCTGTTATTCGAGTGATTATGAAGTAGCGGCTCATATCAAACTAAAATTAATTTAAACGGTAATCGTAGAAATAGTTTCTCCTATGTTTAGCTTATGGGGAAACTTTTTTCCTCCATAACTCGAAATTCAGTTGGATAGGGCTTTTATACAGTTGGGAAAACAGCAAAAAAAGAGTGAATCAGATCGTTTTTAAAGCTGACTTTTAGTAAAGATTTTTTTTTTCCACGAAAAGAAAGGGAATTTGATCCCTCGATTTGATTTTTCCGAATATGTTTTGATTAAAAAATATATTACGTGGAAATACCCTGTTGCCTTTGCTTCTTTAAGCTAAAGTAGAAGGCAAAGGTAAAGCAAAAGCTTTTACTTCTTTTTATCATAACGCGCGGATTGTTTCGCTAATCTCGTATACGTGCTTTCTCTCCCAACTCCTTTCCTTTCTATTCTCTGTACTTTGTTGCTATATCTCTTGCGTAGCTATAATGTACTCTAAGGGTGGTTCGAAATTCCATGACTAGATTAGTCACGTGATTCAACTTATATAAGCAATTTAAGCAAATGTTTTTTTACTCGTCATGGAGGGTGGAAGAAACAATTTAGGGGTCATTCTCAAATTTAGGGAAAAAATATAAAACTAGCTTATTTAATCCGTAAAAAACATTTCCGTTAAGTTAAAACCTTCGAAGAGGTAAAAGAGGAAGTTATTGTCGCATTGGTGATATTCTCCCATAAGCGCCATTGTGGATATTTCGTCGAGCGCTGGTGTCGTGTGGCAGACTTTGTTTCTAACATTCCTCCTTGGAACGCGTGAAATGTAAGTGAACAAGAAATGTCTCGCTTCGATACAGGCAGATGACGTCACGCCACGCTTGAGGGTAAGGTCACGTGACAAAAACTTGTCGGGACTTTTGGTTTCTTTTTTTTTTACAATTTAATGAAAGATTTTTACTTTTTAATTCTAGTTTACATTCAAGGGCATACTGAAAATTTTGTTTCCCTTAAAAATCTCGAATCGTGTCACTTGTCTGTTAAAATTCGGCTACCCAACGTTTTCTTCAACCCTGTTAAACGAATCGAAAAAAAGCTAAAATTAACCGGATCGAAAATTTTCCTTACGTTTCCTCTTTTTTTTCCGGGGCAGAAAATGAATTAAAAGGACTAACAAACACTTGGTGAAAGGTTAAGAGGCCCGACCGTTAGTAGCTTTAAAGCACGCGAAAAGGAGGAAAATTGGTATATATATTTGGTACAAGCTTAAACCTATTTTAATTAGCTAATATTAATCATTTTATTAAATTTTGCACTTTAGCAAGATCATTTTTTTTTTTAAAGAAGAGAAAAAAAAATTTTTTTTGCATATATTTTTAGAAAACGTTTGGAAAAAAGAATTTCTTTTCATAAAAAAAAAAAATTGACGATTTTATCTTTCGATACACGTCAATTTTTTTTTTTTTTTTTTTTTTTAGAAATCCGAAGAGAAGAAGTAAAAGAAATAAGCGTTAGGGTGTCTGGGAGAAAATTCAATAGATTGCACGGGAAATTAGAATATCCTCAGGTAATTCGATTTGGGAAGTTGAAACATTGGTTAGGAAAGTTTTAAGTTGATGTAACGCAGATTTCCTTATAAAGCGACGTTGGCGCGATTTACATTCCATTGATTCTGCTTTTTTATATATATTTTTTTCTTTTCTTATGACAAGAGGAAGGAAGAAGAGAGAAAGAGCAAAAAAGAAAAAAATATTGCTCCTCAAACGCCATTGCCTTATAAATTTTTTAAACGGGGAATATATCTTTAAAAAAAAATAAAGAATCCGACATATGGCTTCTCACAAGCATATGTATCCATATGTGAGAAACTTTTTCGAATATATGATAAAACAGAAGGGGGGGAAAAAAATTGTGGGCGGACATTATAAGCTCCGTATGATTAATTTCCTTTCACCTTTTTGAGTAACGTCCTCACATTTTTTTCTTCTTCAACTCTTTTTTTTTAAGTTTGATTTACAAAACAAAATCCTTCCCGATGAAAATTCGATGCTCCTGCCATTTTTAATTAAGCTAATTAAAGTGGAGTGGATAGAATGTTCCTTGTAAAATGTCAAGCCTAACCGGAACGCCTCCATGAACTTAAACATGAACGATTAAACTAACAGCAAAATTTTTTTTTTTTTTTCCTTTTTTTTCTCTCCGAGAATCGGAACCGCGGAAAGAAAAAGATTTTCGCCCTTCTTTTTCTACCTTTTATATCATTCATTCAAGAATGAGAAGAGTCTCGAGCAGGAAAAAAAAAAGGCTCGGAAAGATGAACTGAAAATATTTTGATTTGTTTGAAGATTTTTGTTAAGTTGTGTGGGTTTCTGTCGATTTTTTCCCTTTTTTTCCGCTGCTATTTTTTTTTTTTACCGAACGAAAATGTAAACTTTTATTTTCACCCCGAAGAGAAAAGGAGAAACTTTTATCGGAAAAATCGACGCCCTAGAAAAATACCGGTGCTAATTTAATTTTATACTCAATAAGCTAAATATAGGGTAGAGGAGGGGAAAAAAAGTAAGACATTGTCGGAAAAATATGGGACGATTTTGGTCAAGGAAGAAGGAGTACAATGGAGAAATGATGAAGTCTCGCTTTGGTCCGTCCTGTTTTTACCCCGCTGTATCCTAAAAATGTTCTTTTAATTTTCGAACCTAATGCTTTTTTTAGGAAGCTCAATACGTACCTAATATACCTTATAAAGGACAATTTTTTATATTAGAAGATGTTGATTGAACGAATTTTTGAAATTCGTCCAAATTAAGTACCATTTTGGCCCTAAAAACTTCAAAGCCCTGGGCCTGGGCCAAAAAATTTTTTTCTGACCTAAAAAAAAGTCAGTCTTCTTTTTACATATGAATGAACGATTTTTTGCCCAGGGAGCGAAAATTAAAAATTTTGACCTTCAGAATGAGCCACCCTAATCTATTCCCCACCAATATCCCAAATAATTGATCTATTCCCCGCACATCTACCATCCCTCCAGCACAAGCTGAACGAGGCAGAAAATTTAGAATTAAGTGGCTTAAGAAATTTGCACTTAAGTCAGCTCAAGATCACCTTTGATCATACGAACTAATAATAACGTATCGTCTTACCCAATCAGTCCATGAAATTTTAAGCAATCGATGGCACACCCTTGATTTCAAAACCCTCTCCTTATCTAGTTTCACTTTTGCATTCATAAATTTATTTTAAAACAATCATTTAAAATGCAAAGTTTTAAATCGTAATTCTAAAACTAGTATTTCCTTTCAGTAAAGATTTACAGTGTAAACGGGGGAAGTTGTTAATACCACCCTCTCGGGCAAGAAAATCTTCATTTTAAAATTCGAAAATTCCCATCTATTTTCTTGCAGAAAATTTCTCTTCGGAAACAAAAAGATGAAAATTTTTCGTCGACGGGAATCAAAAATGAAGAAAAACCTTTTTTTTTTTTTTTTTTTTTTTTCTCCTTTTTCCTCGTCTCTCCCGTTATAGATTGAATTCCTTCCGGCAACGCATTTAAACTATATAATTGATCGTCATACAGTCTGCCATGGTAGGAAATGAAAAATTTTTTATTTTTCATATTTTCGAACAGTAGTAGTTCGTTCCACCGTTATCTCTTCGAAAAATTCAGTTCTATTTTAATTCGAGGGCACTCGAAAAAAAAAAATAAAATCAGCTTTTCGAATCATGATCGGCACGTCAGTCAACCTGTTTTCATTAAAGTTAATTAATTTTTTTTTTTCCGCCAAATCGAAATCGATTTTGTTGGTGAATTAACGTCAATAAACGTATGAGCTATTTTAACATACGCTAACTTTTTTTTTTTTTATTAATATAATTTAAATATCGCTTCATAAATTATAATTAAAAAGTTTTATGACGTGATAGAAATTTAAAAATAACTTTTTATTTATTTATTTATTTTTTTTTTGTTACGTCCTTCGGGATTTTGATGTAAGCGTTTTTGAAAATGTCATTTTTATATTTATATTAAAAATGCGTTTTCAATGAAACAGATATTTTTTATGCTATTTCGAAAAAAAAATTTATATATTTTACGTGAAGTAACCTTGCTTAGAAGAAATAGGGTGATGCGGGGTAAAAGCAGAACTCGAGAAAGAAATCGAAAGAAAAATGAGCCTAGGAGCAATAAAGTTTTTAGGAGAAAGCGAAAAGAGCGAGGAATATTGCAGGATAAAGAATAAATCGCTCCTTGCAGCCTGGGCGAATTACAGATTAGGATCATATGTATATGAAGCTCCAGAAACCAATATGGGTAAAGGAGATGCGTAATATTGTGTGCTATGTAGACTTGTAGCAGAAAACGAAAACGACCTTCTAAGACTTCTCCACCAATTTAACACATTTGCGAAAATTTATAACATGGAAATATCAGCTGCAAAAACGAAAAGTATGGTGATCGCGAAAGAACCGATCAGGTGCAAACTAGAACTGGAGGGAAAAATCATTCAACAAGTCATGAACTTTACCTACTTGGGCAATAAAATCACGAATGATGGAAACCTGCAAAACGAAGTAGAAGCCCAACTTATCAAGTAGCAGGCGGTCTGAGAGATATCGTATTTGATAACAGATGTATGAGCCTGGAAAGTAAATTAAAAATCTATAAAACTAGTATCAGACCAATCTTGACGTACGGTATCGAAAGTCGCGCCGACACGAAAATACGAAACGAACATTAGAAGTCAGAATCCTAAGAAAATCTGCAGGATACAGCCTCTACGATCGGCAACGCAACAACTGCATTCGCGAGCAGTGCAAGGTGAAAGACATTGTGAAACGGGCCAAGCAGCGACGCCGTGGATGGAATGCCCATGTAGATTGTATGAATGATACCGACTATAGCAAAGATTACAAACCCTCGGGAGCTAGATCCGTAGGGAGACCGAGGAAAAGATGGGCAGAAAGTTGGTTTTCCTCCTCCAATGATTTACCGAGGTAGCAAAGGGCAGCAGGAGCAATCCTAGTCCTGTCAGAAGAAGATGATGATGATGAAGAAGAAGAAAATGATGATGATGAAGAAGAAGAAGAAAATAATGATGATGAAGAAGAAAATGATGATGATGAAGAAGAGATGTGTGATGAAATTGAAAGAACACTACTTTGGTACTGTGACTGCACACTTTTAGAGGAACTAAGGAAGACCTAGATTATGCCACAGAATGAAAACACAACAGCAAAAGAAGACTACGTGCGATTAGAGAAGACTAAGAATGATTCATTTTATCGAACACCTTATACTTCCAGATATGGTAATATTATCGTTTTGGTGCTAGATATCAAAATGAAACGATTCTTATCAATCTTAGGTAACTTCATGAAAAATATCATACCTGACCATACAGTACTTTTTGGGAAAGTTTGATCCAGGATAAATTCCCGGGAATTTATCGTGGATCAAAATTTCCCAAAAAGTACTGTATGGTCAGGTATGACATTTTTCATGAAGGTGCGTAAGATTGATAAGAATTGTTGCTCGGAAGCGGAATTTTGACATCCGGCTCCAAAACGATAATATTACCATATCTGGAAGTATAAGGTGTTCGATAAAATGAATCACTCTTAGTCTTCTCTAATCGCACGTAGTCTTCTTTTGCTGTTGTTTTTTCATTCTGTGACATAATCTAGGTCTTTCTTAGTTCCTCTAAACGTGTGCAATCACAGTACCATAGTAGTGTTCTTTCAATTTCATCACACATCCCTTCTTCATCATCATCATTTTCTTCTTCTTCATCATCATCGTCATTTTCTTCTTCTTCATCATCATCATTTTCTTCTTCATCATCATCATTTTCTTCTTGAAGTACATCATCATATTAGCGCTTTTTGAAGTACAGGGTGTTAAAAAAAACGAATCACTCCTACGTCACCTTAACCGAAATGGCGAAATTCTTGAAATACAGTTTTAAAGAAAGAACTGAAAGACTATATAGCTGTAGACACCTGATATTTGATAAAACATGTTGTTATGTCATTATATATCTCTACCATTATAAAGCTCCAAAAGGGTTATACAGTTATAACATTTTATAACACACTTTTTCTTCGAACGGAAATACAACACTGCTGTACGTCGCCCTTCTTCCTCTTCGGCCAAAAATATCCCATATCATTTTTGCCCCTTGTCTTGTTTTTACCCCGTTTTACTTTTAAAGAAAATAAAAAAACGGTTACTTGTTTATATTGAAAAAGTTTTCAGCATTATAATATCGGTCTAAATACTTTAATCTAAGCTATAAGCGTTACCAGGGATACCTTAATAGGTTTAATTTTCTTTTTTTTAAAGGGATGATTATTGCTTTTTCGTTGAATGTACGTTTTTCTTTTTTTTTTTCTTTTTTAATGATTAAGCTTTACTCTTTTTTTTTCTCTCTTTTTCTTTTGAAAAGATTATGAAAAATGAAGGTGACAAGGTTTGTTTTTATTTTGAATGAAATAGTAGAAAGTGACAAATTGATAACAATGAAAACTGAAACCGCGTTATATATATATATTTTTTCTTTGTTTCGTATTAGAAATGAACGAGAATTTGATATCATTACCTTGGTTGAATTTTTTTCTTCCTTGAAAACAAACTTATTTCATTTTTTGGAATTTTATTATGAGGGCACGATTTTTTATTATTATTCTAGGGGTTTATTAATTCGTTTAGTTGTCGAGAAAATCCGACTTGTCAGCAAGGTTAAGAATTAAAAGAACATTTGTACTTGGCCGACTTCAAAATCTTATCAGGTCGTCCTGCCCAGATTTTGAAGTTCAAAGAGGTCCAAATTGATGGTCCATTTTGGACTCTTAAGCTTTCATTTTTTCTGATTTTCATTTTCAGATTAAAATTTTTTGAATATTAAAAAATAATGAAGGTTTCCTGCTAAAATGCCGATGAATGCATAACTTTCCAGGCATCTTGTGGAATACTCAAAATTTCTTAGTTTCGGAAATGCATTTAAAAAAAATTCTGAATCCTGGATTATCGTTTGATTTTAATTTTGTTTTTATTTTACTTTCAGGTAAGTTCTTATCAATCTTATATTTGCCAGAACGAGGATCAGGCTGCAGTAAGGTAGACTTGAGTAATTAACACCCTCCAAAGACCATGGTGCCTTTCTGACTAAGTTTTTTGGTGTGTGTTTGGTGTATGGTTTAATGGTATGTATGAATTCTTGAGAACAAAATTTGTGTGAGGACCTAGAAGAGGTTTTTTGCTTCATAATCGTGCAAGAATTAAACGCGTTTTTGTTTAAAAAAAAGGTAAAAAATAATGGCATTTCAGTTAAATGTAATTGAAATGTAAAACATACCAATTTTTTTTATTTACATTTTTTTTAAAAGTCTAAGCAACCTTTATAAGTAATATTAGCTGCTTTAATTCAAAATTAAAGAAAATTCTACGGTTTAGCAGATGATTAATTATAAATAAAATCATAAAGCTTTTTAATCCATCAGTCGAACGCCGAAGAAAAACACGATGAATTAGCAAGTACCCGAAAATTCAAATAGCGTTAATTGATCGTGACTTTAATTTAATAACTTTAAATTGTTTACTTTTGATTTTAATTAACACCTTGAGTTTTTAGACTGGAAAGAATCGTAGTTACCTTTTGTCGAATTTCAGACAAAAATTCTGTTTGTTTCTGGGAAATTCAAATTGACAAATATTTCGGATTTTCGGCAGAAGGGAACAGACTTAAAGTTTTCGGGGAAACCAACTGGATTTCAAAAGCATTTTTTTCAAAAGCATGAGGATTTGAAAACGCGAAAAAATTAATTTTTGTGCTACGTCGGATTAAATTACAAAAAAAAAATTGAAGATTAAACTTTAGAACGAAAATTATAAATTTAAAAAAAATATTGAATCCGGATTATTTTTTAAAAAAAAAGAATTCAAAATTTTTAAACAAGAATCGTTTGTTAGAACGGTGAAGCGAAAAATTGTTTGAAAAAGAAGCGAGCAAAATCTTCAGGATATTGCGACAAATTAATATCTTCCTGAAAATATTTCACAAATCTATGGAGTTATGTAAAGAAATAAATGGGTCTTATTTATTTCGGATAATTTGTGTGCTTAGTGTTGGTCCAAAGCTTAGTTTACGATACGTAAGCTTATATTTAAAAGTAAATGTCCAAAATGTCTCTGCGTTTCAACTGTTCCAAATTTTTCTTTTGTCTCTTTTTCAATTCCGTTGTTTCTTTCCTGAGTAAAAATGAATTAGAATTATCATTAGACCTTCACAAAGAATTGAATGTTAAACAATGCATTTTCGTCGGGAACGAAATGAACATCGATATATTCAAAGAATTTTCTGATTCCAATATTCTCGCAGCTTTCTTGGATAATAACACCTTTTTCGATGACCACGAAAAATTAATTGACACGTATTCTTCGATAAGTATAATTTCGAAAGGTACAGATCTAACGAAGGCGTTGGAAAAATTGGAAGGAATAACTACCGTATAGTATAAGAATTCAATTTTCCGCTTCCGTTAAGTTCAATCATTTTAATTTTAATTTTTTTGTTTTAAGTTAAAAAAATACTTTAAAGTGTTCAGAGCATTTATTTGGTTAGTTTTCCTTGAGAATCCACAGTTGATATTGGATGAAAACGGTTATTTAAGATTTTTCCGTTACGATTGCGAATTAATAGTCATTCGAACAGCCGACGTGGGCAACTGGAAGATGAACGAAGTTTTTCAAATACGGAAGAACACTTTTGTTTTTGATTTCGGAACTTGGAATAACATGACCGGTATAGACGTTTCGAAAAAGGATTTCTATTCGAGACGTAACAAGTTAAACCAAACTAAAATTAACTTGGTGTTTATTTGGGTAAGCCAAAATTAAAATTATCAAGATTTCATATACAGTGGAATCTGTCAGAGTGGGTCACTTTGGTTACGTTGGTCATCTCCTTAAAGCAGAAACGCTGGTCGTGTTTCAGAATAAAAAAGAGGGAACCTATAGGTAACATCAGTAGTTAGGGCTTTTCATTAATCACCTGTAAAAAAAAGTGTGTATTGACCATTTTCAAGCCCTGCTATTTGGTGTTGCCAAGATCTATATACATGACGGAACAATTTTTATGGTGGTGTTTCCTATGTTTACCTTAATAAAGTCTCACAACAAAAGCTGTTCCGCCCGTGTATGTTAGGGTGGCCCAACTAAAATCGGTTTTTCGTTCCCTAAAAAAAAATTCCTTGATAACGGTGGGGGGGTCTAGCGAATGATAACGTATTTTTTGAGGGGGGGGGGTGTTGCTAATGGTGACGAATAATGATCAGGGGGAGGGAGGGGGTTTAAAGATAATTGACTTGGAGATGAAAGCATTTAAAAAAGCCATTAAATAAATATTGATCCATAACTTGCTCCATATGAATTGACTGAAATATCAGAGCATTTTGAATCGCTGACCTCATAATTAATTTATTTATTGAATGACTTAATTAATTGATTTATTAATTGACATAAGGTTTTTATGATGTAGTACTACATTTTTTATAAATCTTTCAAATTTAAATAAATAAATAAATAAATAAATAAATTAATTAATTAATTAAAATGTTGAAAAAAATGACGACGTAATATTTGAATGGCCTCATACTGGTAATAAATATTTTTTACAGAATGGTGAAAGATCTGATATGGAACGATTTCCTACTTTTGCCGATACTCGGGAATTATTAAATGCAATATCTCGCCTGATGGATTTCCAGTATGTTAAACTGGTACCGCTGTAAATTTTTCGTATATCAATTAATTTCTGGACCTAGCTGAATACACACTTCTCCTGAAGTTAGATATTATTCGGTGAAAATGGTGAAAGAAATTGACTTCACTGCTGTATTAGAGGATAAATAGAGGTTCAGAATTGACCTATTTCAAAATCCCAGCTGATCCCCTTCGACCCCCCCAGTACTCCCCCAATCCCCCCAAAATATTCCTATGTGATGTAGCATACCATTTGAGAACCCGTCGAAAATGGATTAAAATGAGACCTTGCCGAGATTTCTATCTTTTATAGGTACGTAGATATCGTCATTTAAAGGGTCCAAAAAGCAGTACTCAATTTCGGACCCTTTAACAAATTGATATCTACGTAACTATAAAAGATAGAAATCTCGGCAAGGTCTCATTTTGATCCATTTCCGACGGCCTTTCAAATGATATGCTACAGCACATAGAAATATTTTGGGGGGATTAGGGGGGGGTACTGTGGGGGGATCAGCTGGGGTTTTGAAATAGCTCAATTCTGAACCTTTATTCATCCTCTAATACAGCAGTGAAGTCAATTTCTTTCACCATTTTCATCGAATAATATCTTGTATCAGGAGAAGTGTGAATACCCAACTGCACAGGGAAAGAGAAAGAGAAACATGTTCACCAAACTTTGTTCATTTTAACCCTGCTAGGGAATTTAAATTATGTTAAAGAACCCCGCACAAAATGATAGTAATTTGGGTATCGGATAAAATCCCATTTGTTTTTGTTCTTCTTTTGTCTGTTTTTAAATGTAAAATTTATCCGACAGCCAAATTCCTATTATTTTGTGCGGGGTTCTTTCGTTTTTCTATAAAAACAGTTCAGACGGTGAACCACTTTCTGAACTAGAAAAATGATTCTATTTTTTTGTTTATCAAGGAAAAGTTTCAGGTGGACTAATTGGAGATTGCTTTGGTAGCGTATCCCTGTGCGAAGATGTTTTGCTTCGAATCTCTCGCGGAGTAGAGATCTTTTCTTCGATAAAATTTCCTAAAAAATGGACAATGTCGTTGGTTGGGTTTTCCCGGAACGGTCAATTTTTGAAGCATTTTGCTGCCGCTTTCTCTCTGCCTAAGGTCTATTCAAAAACACGACATTTAAAAAATAACACTATTTATTTACGGCGTAAGATGTTATGGGGAACTTGGCAGAACCGTTTGGAGCAGTCTTGAAATATTTAAGACCAGTTTTTACGGCATTACGGCCCACAGACCGATCGTGGGCCGCAATGCTTCCTCCCGACCGTTTAGCAGGTCCCACCGGTTGCCCTTAATGGACTTTCATATTCGATCACTGCTTTTTCCGACATCCTACGAAATGGAACATAAACGCTGTACAGATGTTTAAAATTTGCTTTGTTTTAGATTTGTTGAAATTTTAATATCTGATCGTAGAATTCGACCAGATTATCGCGGTTCATATTCGGAGGAGGCGATTGGTGGTTTACCGTCGTACATGTTTGAAGAAGAAAGAGCACATCCCATCTTTGTAGAAAAGTAAGTCTTCGGCAAAAAAATATATTCTGTCCAAATTAATATACCTAAAAGTTAATTCATCACCAGGCTTAATTGGTATATCAAACGTCCTTCCGGTGATTTGCGAAACGATTTTTACGTACAACCATTTGAAAGAAAATTCTGGCTGACCTTGATTTTCTTCGTAATTATCGGCAGCATTATTGCAGCCATCATACAAAAATTCGCCCCGGAAAAGGAAAAACGATCTGTCGTGGACAATGTATTCTTTGGATTGGAGTATCTTTGCAATCAAAGCGGCAACGACGAGATGAATAGCGCGTTTTTAAAAATTACAAGTATCTCAATGCGATTCATGTTTGTGTGGGTAATGGCTTCTTTTGGATCTGTCCTTACTTCATATTTTGCTGTTGAAATCCTTCATGTACCTTTCATTGATTTTGAAACTTTTCTTCAAAATGGACGCTATAAGTTTGCTATTGGAAATCGGTCAGCCGAACAGGTCTTCATGGTAACAAAAATTTATTTTTCAATTGGGTTTCAATAGGCGATCATGTTGAAAACGATCTAAAAAATTTTCAATTTTTCAAAATTTCAATTTCAATTTTGATTTGCTTTCCGTGTGAAAGCATTTGTTTCGAAGTGAAAGCTTTTACTTCAAGTAAAAGCAATTACTACTTTATATGCATGTCACTTACTTAGGGGTCATACATAAATTACGTAAGCATGGGTTAGGCCCTTTTTGCATGCTTTATCCCATTTCGCCTATGCTTAGCTTATGGGTAAGATGTCAAATCTGGACCCCCCCTAAATGTGCTTACGTAATTTATGTACGACCCCTTATTTATAGCATTATTTAATTCTGGAGAAAAATAAGGACATAGAAAAGAGATACTTTATTCTTTATAATGATGAGAATGAACTTCAAAGGATTTGCAACGAAAATATAGCTTTCGCTGCCTTTAACTACCTTATATACGATTATAACATTACTTGCGATTTATATCAAATTAAGAAGCACATCACAGACCTTCATTTGGGATTTCAAGTGGCGTACAACAGTTCATTGGCCGGGGCACTTAATATTTAGTGAGTAAATTAAATATTTATCGCGAACCCTTAACTGAGATCGAATCTCCGAAAGTCGATGATATTTCCATGTGTGCAACAGCTCTTCACATTTTTAATTTTTTCAAAATCACCCGTCAGTAAAATTAAAAAAAAAAGTCTTCTCATACAAGACCCGGAAGTATCAGTAAGTTGGTCCAACAAAAAAATCTTCTACTTTTTTCTCCAGCATCCTCCGTTTCTATGAAATTGGCATCAGATATCGGATGCTAAAACGGCAATCAAGGGCTCCGTTAAAAGAAATTAAAGAAGACGAATTTCGACCTATCGGATTGGAAATGATGAAACAAATAATGTCCGTACCATTCGTCGGTGTTATTTTATCGGTGTCAGCTTTGGCCGTCGAAATCATTCGAAGCAAGGTCACGAATAAAATTCAAAGTAAAAAGCCGAAATGTTTTTCAAATATGAAATTCTGTCAAATATTGGCGAATATTAAAGTCAAACGGGAAATCTTCGATGTTAAGGAGGCCAACATTGAAGATTCCTCTGGTTCCGAAAGAGCTTTTTTTACGAAGACAAGGAGAATTTCAAACAGCATAAATATATTACCCGTTCGGGCAAATTATAATCCTTAATGGAATTTTAAAACTTTTTCAAATGGACTTTTGAACTGTTGTGCAAATGTTCATTGAATGTTGTGCTAAGTTCATTTCAATTATCCGTTAGGGTGGCTCATTTTGAAGGTCAGGTTTTTAATTTTCGCTCCCTGGGCAAAATATCGTTTATTTATATGTAAAAAGAACCCTGAATTTTTTTTAGGTCGAAAAAAAATATTTTGGCCCAGGCCCAGGGGTTTGAAGTTTTTAGGGCCAAAATGGTACTTAATTTGGACGAATTTGGAAAATTCGCCCAATTAACATCTTTTAATATAAAAAATTTTCCTTTATAGGGTATATTAGGTATGTATTAAGCTTCCTAAAAAAATATTAGGTTCAAAAAAATTAAAAATGCCAAAAATCTGAAATTTAAATTTTTTATTTTGGAGAATTTATCAAGTTTTGTTAATTTGGGTACTTACATGCGTTGGAAGTTCACTTATTGGCTTTAAAAATGCAATTTTTTAGAAAAAAAAGAGCCAAGAATAAGAAAAAATGGGGTTAACATAAGGTTAAAAATGTTTGGCATCGAAATTAGATTTGGGGCATTATTTCTACATATTTTGGGCACATTTTGGCTATTTTGGAATTTTCAAAATTATCTGCCCTTACCCTGTTTTAGTCATCCCCGTTTTTCTACTACAACCCTGCATGGGCGGCGAACGGGTCAATATTTTCGAACCTAATATTTTTATTAGGAAGCTTAATACTTACCTAATATACCCTATAAAGGACAATTTTTTATATTAAAAGATGTTAATTGAGCGAATTTTTAAAATTCATTAAGTACCATTTTGGCCCTAAAAACTTCCAACCCCTGGGCCTGGGCCAAAAAATTTTTTTCGACCTAAAAAAAATTCAGGCTTCTTTTTACATATAAATAAACGATATTTTGCCCAGGGAGCGAAAATTAAAAACCTGACCTTCAAAATGAGCCACCCTATGATCCGTACCGTAGCAGTTTTGCCACTTTGTACTGGGATACGTTTACTTTTTCCTTTTTTTACCTAATTTAATTTTCCTAATTTTTTTTTTCCCTAAACGACTTTAAAAAAATAAAACAAAAAAAATTCGAGTCCACTCTTCGAGTGCCTCTGGTGTATTCTTTTACTGAACATTTTCGTGGTTCCCTCTTTGATCGAGTATACCTAATAAACCCCAACCGAGAGAATCACACCCCAACTGCCCGAAAAGGCTAAAATTTAGGTCCTGTTGGAAATTCAAAAAAAATTCCTAATAGAACTTTTTTAAAACACAAAAAATTAATGTCAAATAATATAAGGAAGTATTCTATTTTACACTGCTTTAAAAATTATTTTATAATAATTTATTTGCGAAAAATAATTTTTCCAAAAACCAAATTTTTTGCGGAAAAATAATCGTCATTTTTTGAAAAATTAAAAAAGAAAATTTTTGGTAAAACTATACCATTTGTGGTATTTTTTATATATAAGTTATATATAAATTATATATAAATTATATATAATTTATATATAAAAAGAAATATATATAATTTATATAAAATTTATATATAAATGATATATAAATTATATATATTTGAGAATTGATTTCGGGAATACTGGAACCTTTAATAAAAACAACAGCTTCTTCCGCCAACGTTTCGATTTATTAAATTGAAATCTTCATCAGGGCTAAAAATATAAAGTACGAATATAATCACAGGTCAAAATACTTAAAAATTACGCAACACAACTATTAAATCATTTTTTACCTTCGAAACTAAACTACGTAAACAATTATTCATTTAATAAATTATTAACAAACTCCATCTCAACCACCTGACTCGATAATTAATTAAAAATATAAATTAAAATAAATAAATAGACTAACTCCATAATTATCTCCATCTTTAGTATTCTGAATTAGTATTCCCGAAATCAATTCTCAAATACTTAATTCAGGAACGATATCCATTATCTCATATATATATATTTCTTTTTATGTATATTTTATTTATATATAATTTATATATAAATTATATATAAATTATATATAAAATATACCACAAATGGTATAGTTTTACCAAATTTTTTTTGAAAAATCAAAAATTTTTTTTTTTTTTTTGGAAAAAGCTCTTAAGTAAGATAATTAAGAAAATGTAATTAGGATTTTGTTTTTGGAAATAAAATATTAGGAAAAATTAGGGATTTTTTTGGGTCTAAGGATAAATCCGACCGTCTCTTCTAGTAGAATCCACAGGAGAGTCCGTTTGTAGTGGAAAAACCCGAAATTTAATTTTTTTAATTTTTTTAAATTATTCCAGTTAATTCCACTACCGGGATCTCAAAACCCGGAATATATAAAAAAAAAAATTTTTTTAATTTCTAAAATGACGGATGAGCGAAGTATTGGAATTTACCTGAAATAGTATTAAAAATATTATTTCCAGTAAATTCCACCCCCGTGGTCTCAATAACTGGAATATACCATAAATCAAGTATAATTTTATTTTTAATTAAAAATGTTACATAAACATACAAGTGGAAATTATCATTACTTTTTCTGAAAATCTTCTTGAAGTTGACAATGAAAATGATGATTTCGCGGAAATAGAAGCACCTCCGGTCCTGCTAGAGGTGTGGGAAGAAGAGGCAGACCCCCATAGGACCAGGAAGAAACGTTGGAAGAAGAGGAAGAGAAAGAGGAAGTCGCCCAGGTCGAGGCAGAGGGTACATCCCTGAAAGATTGTTGCAAACAACTTGGAGTCTTCCTCTTCCTCTTCTTCCTGAGTTTCTTCCCGGGCATGGGAATTTCCGTCGGCGGAATTTCGACTTATATGTTTATGTAGCATTTTTAATTAAAAATAAAATTATACTTGATTTATGGTATATTTCAGTTATTGAGACCACGGGGGTGGAATTTACTGGAAATAATATTTTTAATACTATTTCAGGTAAATTCCACTACTTCGCTCATCCGTCATTTTAGAAATTAAAAAAAATTTTTTTTTTTACATTTTCCTGGTTTTGAGATCCCGGTAGTGGAATTAACTGGAATAATTTAAAAAAAATAAAAAAATTAAATTCCGGGTTTTTCCACTACAAACGGACTCTCCTGTGGATTCTACTAGAAGAGACGGTCGGATTTATCCTAGGTCCCATTTTTTTTATGAAAATTAAGTTAGGAAAAATGGTCGGGTTACTAGTTTCCCTACCATTTTTGCTTTATCGACCGCAGGGAGAATAAAGCATTGCATTTAGCACAAATTTCAGATTTTCAGTTTTCGATATATTTACACGTTTTGAGGTCCCCTGATGCCGAAAAAAGCAAAATTTGAATGGTGGCCGTGTGTGTGTATGACCGTATGACCGTATGACCGGATGTGACAAAAAAGAGGGATGTCCGTCGAAAAGCAGAAAAACGAAAGAGCGGATATCGATGATTTTTGGTGGGTAGAAACTTCTAATGAAATGTAGGTGCTGATTAGTTTTTGAGCCAAATCGGTTCAGCGATTCGGAAGCAGCGAATGAAAATGTTGAATTTTCAACAATTTCATGATCTTTTTTGACTATAAATCGCGAACGCAGCTACCGATTGAGTCCGATTTTCGTACTGCAGTAGATATTCATCAAGATACGCTACCACTGAAATTTGGTTAAATTCTGTTGAGTGGTTCAGAAACGGTGAGCTGGGCTAAAAGTATGGGTATAGGCCTAAAAACCGATATCTCCAACTTTTGAAACGTCACGATATGACGTCATCGATTACGTCAACAAAGCGATTTGGATCCTGATTGGCGGGTTCCTCGTAGAGCTAACGAAAAACTAACCGTATTTTTGAGAATATTTTCGGGGTAGAGGATTCCGAATCTGAAATAATTTTTCGAAAATTCGAATTCTTTATGCCCGTACTGCGGCTTTAGTGGACCTCTGATCAAAAATCTAACCGTATTTTTGAGAATATTTTCGGGGTAGAGGATTCCAAATCTGAAAAAATTTTTCCGAAATTCGGATTCCTTATGGCCGTATTGCGGTTTTGGTGGAATTCTGATCAAAAAACTAACCGTATTTTTGAGAATATTTTCGGGGTAGAGGATTCCGAATCTGAAATAATTTTTCAGAAATTTGGATCCCGTATGCCCGAACTGCGGCTTTGGTGGGCGTCTGATCGAAAATCTAACCGTATTTTTGAAAATATTTTCGGGGTAGAGGATTCCGAATCTGAAATAATTTTTCCGAAATTCGAATTCTTTATGCCCGTGCTCGGCTTTGATAGACCTCTGATCCAAAAACTAACCATATTTTCGAGAATTTTTATGTAAATAGTCGATAAAGCACTTTGATCGGTTCACCGATCTCATTTTTTCCTAATTTAATTTCCCTAATATTTTTTTTCTAAATAGCTTTTTAGAAGCTTTTTAATAGCGTAGTTTTTAAAAAAACTATTCAATAAATGACTTCCTGACTGTTTAGACTTATAATTTTAATATTTTTTTAAAAAATTAATTTTTTTTCGGAATTTACAGTATTTTTGGAGAAAAATAGGACTGATTGTAAGTGAGAAAATAAAAAAAAAAGACAGAAATGAAAACGAAAGAGAGAAAGGATGAGGCCAGCTATCAAAAACCTTATTGAATATTGGTCAGAAATAAGCTATAGGTAGTCAAACTACATGATCACTCTTAAAATGCTTAATTCTTCTAATTGGAATACATTTTAACCCTTGTCTAATTTGACTGCTGTGTGTATACAACGGCTTCATCTTTTCCTTGCGGTTTATAATTCCCCTTGGAAATCGGTGTTATACAGGAAATTTTCTTGATCGGCTCCCTGCTCTCTCCCGCGTAGTCATTCCTCAAGTGAAAACCAATTACGAATCGACCGATTTAATAGTCAGCATTAATTAACCCATTATCAGTTTATAATCTTAAAACGCTTATTTTTTTTTTATCTTCGTCCGATAATTAAATTATTTTTATTTACCGGGGGGAAAATTTTTTGAAGGGAACGAAAAAAAAAAGTTCAATCAACAAAAAAAAAAAAAAAAACGGATGAGTAAACAAAATCTCGACTTTGCATATGCTAAACATTATACATACGTTTTTGACTCTTTTAGTGAATGAAAGTGAGTTTGGAAGGTCAAAGTTCACGCACGAAGTGGGTGTACTCGATAAAATTATGACCTCGGATCGGTTTAATGTATATTTTTTTTTAGGAAAATATTTTAAAAAATTAAGGGATGGAATCCCAGAAAATAGCAAAACAAAAAATTTCATTATTTTGGGCCGGATTCGCCCCCCGCGCCCCCCCTTTGCAGAATATTATTTATTTAGAAAAGGGTGGGAGATTTTTTTTTTTTTTTTCTTGGGGGTAGGCGGGTAGAAAAAAGAACATTTAATGTTTACCTTGAGAATCGTTATGGGCATCGACGAAGGGCCCTTTATATTCTCCCAAACTGTTCCTGTAATGTTGTTGCATATCCTCCCCGCTGACGATGGTAAATCCGTTCGGTATGGACATATTCCATTTCCAACTGCATTTATCATCCTCAAAATCGCAGTCGTGGCCTCGAAGATTGTTTTGAGATTGGGAGCGATCGAAAAATAGAACCAAAATCAAAGCCGAAAGGAAAGCCGTCATGACTTTTTCCATTTATTTCCGTAAATCATCGATTTTTTCATTTAATTTTTTTATAAATTTATTTTGCGGATTTCCCGTTTGTTTTTAATTTGACCAGATCGGCTTTCGAATGTCGGATTCGAAGTTTTTCCCGCCATCTTCTTAAAAATTTATATTTTTTCATTTATTTACATTTGAAGCGAAAAAAAAAAAAAAATTAAAAAAAAGGAAATTAAAAAAATATTAAAACGATTTTTCTTTTTTTTTCCAAAATATTATTAAATATTATTTTTTACAAAAAGTCGAATGATTTAGGTATCCCATTTTGAATTTGTTGGAAACATATCCCGCACGACCCCTCACCATTTTCAGCTCTGCACCCCGGCGCGCACGGGGGAAAGGGTTGGTCCACCCCTCACTCGATTAGAGAAAACACTAAATCCACTCTCAGTCATTTTCACAACAGCATTTTCCCTTATTTCCCCCGGTTTTTCATTTGACCCAACATATTTTTTCACTTTGAATTTTGAAATTTATAACCCCGGAACTTTGTTTGAGAAAGCGAGAAACGTGGTTTTTTTCAAATGAGATATTTTAAGATGCGATCCATATCACTACTGTATTACGTTCTTTGAGTTTCACTCCCTGGGGTTTGAAGAGTTGCCAAGGTGCGACTGCAGCGCTCCTGTCGGGATGCTGGAGATTCACTTTTACCACGCATACACCCCCATATAACATGCCTCGCTATCTACATTAAAGATATTTTCTCAGGTGGGCATGAGTGTTTTAAAGATGATTATTATTTAAAAAAAAAAATGTTATTAACTTTATTGGCGTTCTGCTTCATTGAAAAAGCACAACAGGTCGACGCCTTGTTCTTGGAATTATTTAGCATTTTAAATGGCAGTAATTTACGTGTGCTTTCTTTTTTCTTTTTTTTAATATGTTGCGAAAATCGCGTTGTCCAATTGAGTAAGAACGCCCACAGGCCTGTTGCTGATAAATCGAGGAAGGAACGTTAATTTATTTATAAGTTATATTTGGAACGAAATTTAAAATTCACCATCTATTTAAACCTGAATGAATTTTTTTTTTGTTCCAATCATAAAATATTTTCATAAATTTATGTGATATTTTGAGTCTGGTACTTGGTATTTCTGCTCTTTTTTTATTTTCTATTTTTAATTTTTTTTTTTAGAATTAACCTTTTACCCAAAATGGGGAAAAAGGATTAAACTATTGTTTCCGTATGATGCAAAATTCTTCCCCCAGGATCGCTGCTTGTCCTTGAAGGTAAATAGTAGCCAAACGGAGCCTTCTGAAATGGTGAATTTTGATTGGTTACTTCTGAAGACTTGCAGCGCCCCTGGCGGAATAATTTTTCGTTGTAAATTCCCGTTAAATATTTTCTTGGGAATTAACAATTTTTTTTTTTTAAATTTGCTTGCTGAGAGGACAGGCAGCTGTGAAATCGTTCGTTACCCTTCTCCTTTCTTGTTGACGGAAAAAATAAGCGTTTCCAAGTCCCCCCCTTCAAAGTTGCTTACTTGTTACCTTAACAACTCCAACCCAATCCGATTCCATTTTATTATTACAACATAGTTTGGTATGTAGAACGGTTTTTCGTACACAATCCTGTGCGTACACAAGTTTGGGGCCTACCCTTTACTTGAACTTTCGGTTTTTGAGTTATGGATAATTATTAATGCGATCATATTAGGCCCTCACGGAATTTTTTTTTTCTTTTTTGGGGGGGGGGGAAGCTAAGAATAGGGAAAACATTTTCTGGGAGTTGCTGACCCTCTTCCTACAAATTTCAAAATTATGGGTTGGGGGGGCTATTTTGATTCCTAGGATGGAGTAGCCCCCATGCACGCCCTAGGGTCTTGCTTGGTGCGTCGCAAAATAAGAAAAAATTAAAATTAAGTGTCCTAAAAAGGAAGAAAAAAAAAAATTAAAATCATTTTTAAGAGAATACGTGAAATAAAAGCAAAAACCTCTCTGACAGCTTTATTCTTTACTTCATCAAACTGCTCTTGAGTTTGCAATGGCACAGTGTAAAAGAATCCAAATTTTTTTTTTTTTTTTTTAAATTCGGTTGAGTTTTTAATCTATTTCAGCTTTTCCATGGGCTACAAACCCATCATAAAAAAATTCTATGTCAGCTAGGGTGTACAGAAAAAAAAAAAGTGTTTGGAATTTTGTTGCTCAACGAAAAAATAGTTTCATTGGAGGGAAAAACCTCAAAAAAATTTTGAAACATTTTTTTTTTACCAGCTGGAGGTCGCGCTTTGCGGAAAAAGGACCTAAGCCAAGAATTTTTTGAAAGCGTTCAATTAAGTTAATATTTAACGCATTTTTCAGTAATCGATATTTGTAAAAGGGGTCTAATTATATGTTTTTGAGGTCGTAGAACACGAATTTCACCATCCCGATTTTCACCGACCAATGCCTGAGTCGCTGTTACCGCTTTTTTAGCGTTTAAGCCTGATTTTTCGGGCTTGATTTTTATTTATGTCCAGATTTGGAGCCCCCAAAATTTTTTTTTCCTTTTAAAGTTGCTTATACTTATGAAAAAAGCTTGAGGAACACGAATTTCACTATCCCGATTTTCTCCGACCAACGCCTGAGTAGGGGTATAAGTAAGAATTTGGTTTTTTGAGCCAAAAACTATTTTTTTGTAAAAAAATGGCGACAACTCCTCACCAGTTCGAGTTAGAGGTCATGTTCTATGACATTTTTTAGTCAGAACACTCTAATTAATAAGGCACTTTTGTGTTTTGGATCAATTTTCTAAATTTTTTCACGGACGAAAAGAATTTGGAATTTCAAAAAAATTGCTGGTAGAATTTTCCGTCCGTTAGAAAATTTTGGAAATTGATCCAAAACACAAAAGTGCCTTATTAATTAGAGTGTTCTGACTAAAAAATGTCATAGAACATGACCTCTAACTCGAACTGGTGAGGAGTTGTCGCCATTTTTTTACAAAAAAATTAGTTTTTGGCTCAAAAAACCAAATTCTTACTTATACCCCTACTCAGGCGTTGGTCGGAGAAAATCGGGATAGTGAAATTTGTGTTCCTCAAGCTTTTTTTCATAAGTGAAGACATCAGTGGAAAAAGGAGACCGTTCAGGTTCCAACGAACAACTGTAGTCAATAAATGAAAATCGAAAGAGGATCTAACATTTTCCTACTGCTTGTTTACAAACAGTACATAGAAAATTCTATCGGAATCAAAATGGCTTCCAAAAAAAAACAATAGAAAATAGCCTGTTGTCTGAATTTTTTTTCGAGAGGTCCAACGGTCTCCTTTTTCCACTGATGTCTTCAAGTATAAGCAACTTTAAAAGGAAAAAAAAATTTTGGGGGCTCCAAATCTGGACATAAATAAAAATCAAGCCCGAAAAATCAGGCTTAAACGCTAAAAAAGCGGTAACAGCGACTCAGGCATTGGTCGGAGAAAATCGGGATGGTGAAATTCGTGTTCTACGACCTCAAAAACATATAATTAGACCCCTTTTACAAATATCGATTACTGAAAAATGCGCTAAATATTAACTTAATTGAACGCTTTCAAAAAATTCTTGGCTTAGGTCCTTTTTCCGCAAAGCGCGACCTCCAGCTGGTAAAAATAAAATGTTTCAAAATTTTTTTGATTTTTTTACCCCCCAATGAAACTATTTTTTCGGTGAGCAACAAAATTCCAAGCACTTTTTTTTTTCTGTACACCCTAATGTCAGCGTTATTCAAATCGTCATTCAGATCTGCATCAAGATGTACACTTTAAAAAAAAAATGAGATAGGTGAACCGATCATAGTGCTTTATCGACAGTTAAATAAATTTTTTTTTTCTTTTTTTGGAAAAATTAGGAGATTGGTTAACACCATAGCTTAACATTGGTTAACACCAAGAGCTTGGTTAACTGCATTAACATGTAAATATTACCTGATTTACCGGATTTAATGACTACAGAGCTGCCAGACCAAGACCTAAAAACGATAGAATTAGATTTTAGGTCGTCATTAGATTTTCAACGACTGTCCCTGACGAATGTAAAAATATTGAGTTTATATTGTTTTAAATGACTCAAGACCTATTTCAAATTTGTGATAACCTTTCGTCAAGGGGATCTGTCTCGCAGTTTATACTGTGTCAGCAATTGGAAATGAGTAGTTAATAATGCGAACATATTAGGCCCATATAGACGAAACTAGAATTTTTTTCTCGGGGGAGGCTAAAACTAGAGAAAAAATTTTTGGAGGGTGCTGCTCACTTCTCCTGCTACTTCTTTTCAAATCATGGGATACTAAAAAAACCCATGTTTATCGTTGCAGTGGAAATTCGTTCCTCTCGATAAAGATGGTATGAGAGTAGGAGATTTAGTGTGGACAATTCTTGGAGCTGGTGACGGCAAAGACCGATAAGAAAAACTTTGAATTGAATGTTATAACCACCTTCCTTTATTATTTTTGTCATAATGAAGAGACTCATGCTTATCATTTTCGTCGTAAATACTTACAAAACACGGATTACATCATCCCATTAGAAAAAGCGATAAATGAATTTGGCATCGGAGAAAACTCTTATTACCGAGTTTCAAATGAAGGGAAGCGCGTCGAGCGAAAGCATTATATTTAAAGATATTTGTTGAAATTTTGACTTTGAGCTCCAGAGAGAATGAGCGTAGGTTTTTTCGAAAACAGAGCTAATGTTTTCGTTTCATAAAAAATTATTACCCCGTCAGTGTTGACTAGGAAGTATTACAAGAAGTACGAAGATGCTTTAAACCAGTTATTATTGAGTAACAAGTGTGAGGATTTAAAGAAGGAAAAAAACGGCCGTTTGGGAGAGATTTTGTAAATAAAATCGTGATTTTTCAAGTTAAAAAGAATTTATGAACGATATGATTTTGTTTATTGTCACAGATAATAAAAATATTACGAATAATAATCAAATTATACTCTTGAGGTTCATAATTATACTCGAATGGGGTCGTACATATATTACGTAAGCATTTTTTTGACAGTTTTTGACCCCCCCCCCCCCCGTTGTAAGACAAAGTAAGATTTTGGAGGACCCCCCCCCCTAATATTACGTAATATTTTTCTTTCCTTAAAATCCCTTTAAATTTAGTTTTTTTATGATTTTCCTCATTCTTTTATTTCTTTATACTTCACATACAGTGCAGCCTTTTGTTTGAAAACCACTCGATTTGCATTTAAATGGAATCTTAAAGTTTTTAGAAGGAAAAACATTAAAAATGTAAACTAATTAAGCAAAACTGCAATAAATTAAAATGTGAATTGTACTTTAAACTAAAACAAATAATAAAGTAAGTCATTTTGTTTTGAAATGCAAATAAGGTAACAAAATTTACTCCGTGCTCCAAGGACTTTGGATCCATTCTTTTATATCTACTACAGTATAAATGGTTTTAAATAAAAACAAGTAATTAAATTAATGAGAAAAGTTTTGAAACTTAAAGTATTAAAATAAGAAAAATTTGAACATGGTAACAAAATTTATCCCACGCTCACCGTACTGAGTTTTTAGTTTAAAATAGTAATAGTAATATTAATAGCTAATTAAAGCAAAGTTTTGAAATTTTAAATATCATGGTAACAAAAAAAACTTAATAAGTAACAAAATTTACTACAACTGTGTTCGAAAATTCATCAAAATAATTTTTAAATGGTTTGAAATTTTTATTATTTTTTTTTTTCAGTTTTGTTTTGTTTTTATTTTACTTTATTACTCCAATCGATTTTTATATCCTTTGGTTAAAAAATATATATATGAGGGGCTGTACAAGTATTACGTAAGCACCTTGGGGGGGGGGAGGGGGTACTTCAGATGCTTACGACAATGTTAAACCTCCATAAGAGGAAGCCTATTTTTGCTTATTAGGGGGGGGGAGGGGGTCAAAAATCCCCAAAATCATGCTTACGTAATACTTGTACAGCCCCTGAATGCTTACGTAAGATTTTACAGACTCCCCCCCTCCCCTTCGTAAGCAAACGTAAGCATTGACCGGACCCCCTCCCCCCCCCCCTAAATATGCTTACGTAATATATGTACGACCCCAATGTTCTTGATTTTTATAACCTACTCCTGATTGGGTATGTTCTAGTTGCACCCCGCTGTCAGTTTTCCGGAACTTCACGTTGTAGTTGCGCTCCGTTAATTTATGCCCCCTAAATTTGATAGCACAGTTACCTGCAAATCTTCAGTTAAAAAAAAAAAAAAAAAAAAAAAAAAAAAAAAAAAATTTAAATTTCCGAAACTAAGAAAAATGTTCTATCGATTATTAGTCACGAAATTTTTAATCGGATAAAAGTGTATATTATTTTATAATTTTATTTTTTTTTCCAACAAAAGGGCGCAACTAGGAATAAATTTTTAAGGGGAGTAAATTTACGGGGCGCAACTATGCTCTGCCCCCTTGATTTTTAAAAATGAATAATTTAATTAATATTATAAATTGAATGCAGTGAGTAACCACATGTAAAGTAAATTTTTTTAGTTACAAAATTGGCAGCCATGGAATTAAATTCCCGTGTGCAATGTTGTGTAGCACCGTCTATTGGCTCGGGAATAGTTTCGCCTTTTTTCAGACGATAAAGTTGAGGCTCCCTACGTGATTCGGCCGCTATCCACACATTATTTTTCCAATCCACTACAGCGACGCTTACGTTCTTGTCTATTTGAACTGGTATCAGCTGTGTTTCATTCGGTTTAATAGTAAGCATTTTTAAGGAATTGTAAAAATAAACTTGTCCCTCGTCATCCGCTGTCCATTGCAGAGCCCTCCAAAAATATCCTGAAAATGAGTCTGATCCCGTTAATTTGATTGCCTTATCATTTGATGCGATGCAGTAGATGCTTGATCTATCATACTGCGAAATGCTTTGGATAACAACGAAAATTCTGCCTTTAATGTTCAGTAGTGTAGACCCGAAGTAATCAAGTGTCTCTTTAGTGAATTCTTCTCGCACGATTTCTGTCCAAGTATCGTTTATTAATTTAATTACAACGATTGAATAACTACTACTCCACAAAACCCATATATTGTTTTCATCTTCGATCATGAAATCGTTTATTCGCCTAAATTCTCCTTCATCCTGAGTGACGTTAATGTACTTGGGGACTGGGTGTTCCTCTTGCAAAGTTTCATTGGTTAAAACCATGATTGCGTTCCTCTTGCTAAAGTTCATTGACATGTAAATATTACCTGATTTATCGGATTTGATGCATACATTGCTTCCGGGAACCAAAAACCTAAAATCTGTAGAATTCAGTATTTGAACAGGTGCGGTCGAAGAAGGACGAATTAAATTAATGCTAAGCCATACATTCCATACATTCCATACCTTCCGTAATTCCATAATTAAATGCTTTCCAACGTAGAATAGGTTATCGTTATTATCTAGATGAAACGCCTTTATTGGTTTTTCTACTTCTTCAGATTTCCTCGAGCCAGCCTTTAAAACTCTAAGACCGCGACTGTTTCTTATGAAAACATCGCCTCGATTGCTTACGAGCATATCATCTTTAATTTCGGACCATATATTTCGTTTAAATTCACCTTCTATGGTATCCACTTCGTCAGAAGCATTTATTCTACATAATTTATTTTCTCCCCACAAATAGGTATATTTTCCTGCATCGAAGCGAATTGTCGCGGATGGGTAGGGTTCACATTCCCTCGTCCCTGGTATTTCACTAATATTGTAGGCACTTAATTCGCGTATAAAAAAGTACATCAGAGTTAACGCTAAACATCCCATTTCTGAAAAACATATATCGTTATCCGTCTTTAGATTTTCAACGACGGACCGCTGACTAGTGTGAAAAGATTGAGTTTAAAATTTTATTTGTTTTAAATGACGCAAGAGCTATATAATATTTTTGATAACCTTTCGTCAAGGCTATCTGTCATGTAGTTTATACTGCACGGAGAAAAAAGTTCGGTTCCTGTTACCGAATGTTAAGTTGGGTCCTGTGACATCTAAACATTTGAGTAGATAATACCGAAAATTTAGTAATTATTACTATAAGTTCGTAATGATTAATAACGTTTAGTAATAATTACCTAATTTTTAGTATTGTTAACTCAAATGTTTAGATGTCACAAGACCCAACTTAACATTCGGTAACAGGAACTGAACTTTTTTTTCCGTGTGTATCAGCAATTGGAATAACCCGTACAAAAAAGAGATGCATAAAATATGTAAATTTTTTGCAAAATAAATACAAAAAATATATATTAATTTTGTATAATTTATACAAAAATTTGGACCTACATAATTTATATATAATTTATGTATAATTTATGTATAATCATATATATAATTTATGTATAATTTATGTATAATTTATATATATTATATGTATAATTTTTCGTTGAAAAAGTTTATGTTTCTTAGTTTCTTATACATAGTTTATGCATAATCATCCCCGAGGATAAAAAAAAAAATTTGTTAAAAAAGTTAAAGTTTTTTATACATAATTTATGTATAATCATATTGTAGGATAAAAAAATATAAGTTCTTTATACATAATTTATGCATTTTTTATGCATGTCCAATTTTTTGTATATTTTATGTATAATTTTTGTATAAATAATACAAGTTTTATGCATCCCTTTTTCGTACGGGAAGATAATTATTAATGCGAACATATTCCTCATGGACCCTCATGGGCGCAACTAGGATTTTTTTGTTTTTAAAATTTTGCACGATAAAGTGAGTGATTAAAATCGAATGCACGTTTCTTCTTCTTTCGGTAAATAATTTTCATTCTTTATTTAAAATATTACTTTAATTCCCCTTTTTCTTCTGTTCTTTGCCGTTGCCACTTAGTCCAGTCATCCCGTAATTAGCAATTTTATAACTCTACCCCAATTTTTTTTGCGTTTTAATTGACTTAAGACTCAAGATATAAGAATAAGTCGGCCGCCATCTTGAATAAATTACCTCAAATATACTAAATATTACTCAACTATACTACAATAAATTACCATCTTGTGTAAATTACCTCAAGTCATCTGTTTTTGCTTCAACGTAATTCCCAAATTCCCCTTAAAATGGGAATGATTTTTTACTAAAATGATAAAAATTTATTAATATTTAATTTGTGCTTTACAAATTTAAAAAATCGGCACCAAGGGGGTGCGTGCTTTAGCGTTTTGAGCACTGTCGGGGAAGGCGGAGTAGGGGCAGTAAGCCATTTCTATTTTTTGTTTGTCTCGTTAAATATCGTTAAAAAGGAAAAAAGAAATGGGCCACGGTGCTGGTTTCACCCGATTGAAAAAAATTCCAACTCTGAGGAATTTTTTCACATCTGGATTTTGAAATAGGCTTAAAAAAAGTTTTAAATCCGAACATCGGTTATGCTTTCTTTTTCTGTGTATTTATTTAACAAATAAATTTTTATACAAGTGTTAACAATAGGAAAGGAGTTTCCCAAAGCAGCCCTATCGCTGCGGGCTGGGGCAACACGTTTTTTTTTTTTTTAAATTGATATTTTAATAAGTTAAAGGAAAAAGAAGAAAAATTTTCCTCATGATAGCCCGGGCCGTTTGGCCCGAACTGCTCTACAACAACAGTATAAGTTAAATAAAAATTTGTATTCAAAGAAATTTAAAAAGTGCAAGCCCATCGTTGAGCTTAGACTGATAAAATATTTTTCTTCATATAGTTTTCAGTTCACCTTTTCTTTTTCTTTGATAGAAGGCTCTTGATTTTTATAACCTACCTTTGACTTTTAAAAATAAAAAAATTAATTAATATTATCAATTGATTGCAGTGAGTCAAGACATGTGAAATAAATTTTTTTGGTTACGAAATTTGTAGCCATGGAAGTTACCCACATGCAACTATTTATATCACTGATTACCTCGGGAACAGTTTCGCCTTTTTTCAGATGAGAAAGTCTACTCCCATAACCCGAAGCATACGTTATCCACACATTATTTTTCCAATCCACTGCAGCGAACTTGATCGAAATTGCGCCCACATAAACTTGTTTCATCTCTGTTTCATTTGGTTTTAAAGTAAACATTTCTTCCTCATTGTAAAAATAAATTTGTCCCTCATCGTCGGCTGTCCATTTAATACGTGACAAATATCCTGATAATGAGCTTGATCCCGTTAATTTGATTGCCTTATCATTTGACACGATGTAATGGATGTTTACTTTCGAGTAAACATCGAATCTCCATCCAGTAAACATAAATCTCCAGCCTTCGATTATAACAATAATTCTGCCTTGAATGTTCAGTAGTCTAGACTCGTATTCATCAAAGGAATCTCTAATGGATTCTTCTCGCAGGATTTCTGTCCAAGTATCGTTTGTTAATTTCATTACGACGGCTGAACTACGAGTACCATCATTGCACAAAATCCATAAATGGTTTTCCTCGTCGAATATGAAACCGTATATTTCTCTGACTTTTCCAGTTTCAGTCTCAGGGATGTTAATGTATTTGGGAACTGGCTGTTCCGCTTGCAGAGTTTCATTGGTTAACACCAGGAACTTGGTTAAGTGCATTAACATGTAAATATTACCTGATTTATCGGATTTGATGATTACAGGCCTAAAATCGGTAGAATTCAGTATTTGAATAGGGGCGGTCGAATTAGGGCGAATCAAATTAATATTAAGTCCATGTTCTTCCTTTGTAACGTAGAACAGGTTATCGTTACTATCTACATGAAACTCCTCCACATTTTTTGCTACTTCCTCAGACTTGCTTGAGCCAGCCTTTACAACTCTAAGAGCGGAAATCGTCATGTAAGGGTGGTTGTCCATTATGAAAACATCGCCTCGATTGCTTACGAGCATACATGTATTATCTCTATTACATCGCGCATAGCTTCGTCGAAATTCACCTTCCATTTTGTCTATTTTGCCAGAAGCATTTATTCTATATAATTCTTTGTCTCCCCAAATGTAAGTATTTCCTTCTGGATCGAAACGGATAATTCCTTCGCCGATGGTTTCCGTCACCGATCGTAGGTTTGTAACATTATAAGCACTTAACTCTCGTATAAAAAAGTACATCAGAATTACAGCTAACGCTCCCATTTCTGAAAAACTTGAACTGTTTTCGGTCTTTAGACTTTCAACGACTGCCACTGACTAGTGTAAAAATATTGAGTTGAAAATTTAATATGATTTAAATGACGCAAGAGCTTAAAATTTTTGATAACCTTTTGGTCAAGGTAATCTGTCAGTCAGTTCATGCTGTATCAGCAATCGGAAATGTAAAATTGTTAATGCGAACATATTTGGTCCCCTAGTGAAAATGATTTTCCTTATCCTAGTCTTATAGTATATATCGTTACTAGAGAGTTATGGGTAAAATAACACCGAGACGAATTTGCCGCTCGAGCAAAGCGAGAGCGGCAATCGGCGAGGCGTTTTTTTACCCATAATTCTATATTGACGATAGATACTTTTCTTTATAAGTGGTACACCTGCAGAGGAATTTTTTGTAAACAAAAACAAATAAAATGAGAATTTAATGCAAAGTAACGTTGTTTTTTTTTGTTTTGTTTGAACAAGTGTACCAACATTAATTCTTAGGTTGGCATACTTGATTTGCATCAAAAACAGTTGGTGGTGACGTCAGAGGTATGTTATTTGTGAAATAACTCCCTAGGGCAGGATATTTTGGTGTTATTTAGGTCTGTTATAAACAAAATATCCCCGAGACAGACGACACTGTTACAACAAGACTAACATTCACGTATAAAGAAAAAATAATTTTAGTTCAATCTTTTACCTTCTTTTTTATACGCTTCACTGTGAGTTATATAAATCTGTCGGAAGTTTTAAAGACTCGAAAGACGCGTGCCCAATACATTAAAAGTGGATAACGCGACGGAGTCTTTATATTTATTTATTTATTTATTTAATACTGTTCTTTCTTATTACAACAGCTACAATAGTTAAGCATAATAAGAAAAAAAAAACCCGGTATGACAAAATAAAATGAAATAAAATGAAATAAAACAAACAATATAAAGCAAAACAAAATATTAAAAAAAAAAATGATCCCCCTCAAAAAGAAATATATGATCCCACTCGAATCTGTATTTCGTGACAACTCGGTATCGTTCGTTTCGGGCGCTCATAGCGAGGAAACTGGTATATACCAGTTGCGCCCCACAATGAAATGCCCATTTCGAAAATAGCACAGTTGCACCCCTAGATTAAAAAGGTCGGGGGACAGTTGCGCCCCATTGTTACTTTAGTGAAAGGGATTTTTAAGTACATTTTTATTTTCTTGTTAAAGCACTTATTGCTTTTTAATATTAAGCTCGATTTTCTACTTTCCTTTTAAAAACTATTATCTTTTTAGAAAGCTCTGTTAGAGGGTATAAGGAAGGGGAAATCGAAAGGTATACTTTTGTGAAAAGGTGCAGCTACCACTTCGGAAAGGAACAAAAAAACAAGAAAGAAGTTCCTGAAGTTGAAGTTTAAAAAAGAAAGTTTTAGAAGTTGATATTTAAATATTTAAATTTTTAAATTACGAATGTTTTTAAATGTAATAAATGTTTTTTAAATTTTAGTTCAATTTACATGCAATTATTGAGTATATTATTATTGCGAATGCTTTTACAGCTGAATTAAAAAATATTAGATTGTTAGTTACTGTAATTGATTATTATCAATCCTTCACTTTTAAATACCAAAGAGCTAATTTTCAAAACGGCATAAGTGAATTTCATGACTTTTCGGCAGGCAGCATCGACGGGGCGCAACTGTACCCTCTCTTTAATTAAACCCGGGGCGCAACTGTCCGTTCCCCGAGGAAACTAGCGGTTATTTTCACTTATTTCGATCTGACACCAAGTGCTTATTTTGTATAATAAAGTTTTTTTAAAAATTTAATATTACTTGTTTTTAATCTTAATTTAGTCTTGATGTCATTCTAAATATAAATATTACTTTGAGCTTTATATGATTTGGAAATGGTCTTAAATAGGCCTTATTGGCAATCTTAAATTAATCTTAAAGTGGGCGCCGCTAGGAAACAAAATAAGACCATTTTAAGAATCTCAAGAAATTTTTTTCGCGATACAAGGCAAAATAGTATTATTTTGAAATGATATTTTACCTTAATAAAACGTTTACCTTTCCCGAAATGTAATTTTTTTTTTTTTTGCATCCTTATCGCATTGTAAACGAACACGCTATTTTCCGTTTTTGTTGAAAAACGTATTCAAAAACCCATTCCAACGGCAAATTCTTCAAACATCTCACCTCCGTCATGGACATTTTTAAGTCCACGGTTTCTGATAAACATATCATTTAATTAAACCATCAAGACGTGTTGTCAAGACTTTCTAATTTTGATAAAATCATTTCCTGTTTCCAGGGAGAATGTAAAATACTAAAATTTTCATCTTGTTCCAAAGCTCCTTTCCATGGTTTATTGAATTCATTTTCATGACTAATTGATTATCCTCTTTTCCTTTTGATCGAAGATCAATAATTAGTTAGGGAATTATACTTCATTTGCTTGATTTAAATTCCTAGAAGCGAACAGAAAATCTTTCCTTATTTTACGGTAGTTAATATACATTACCGTGGTGCATGATTTTTCGTTGTTAAACTTGTTGACAAAACTTTGTTTCTGCCAGGAATGTTTTTATGAAAAATCGATCCTGGCTAATCTCTTTGAGTTCTGAAGATTTTTTTTTTTTTTTTTTTTGGTAATAAATCGTGTTGAATTATTGTGAATTTAGTACGATGTTTGTGACTTTAGTGATCGGTCAGTCACATGTTCCAGTTTTTGATGGAACAATTGAGGTTTGGCAGTTGAGAGCAATGGACAATTAGAATTTTTTTTTTTCGACACTTTAATATTTTGTTTATTGTAAAGTAAAAAAAAAAAATGAAGCGTTTCTCTTCTCCTTTGTCTAGCGTTAGCGAGGGGATAAGATCACTCCAAAAACGTTGGAAAATAAAACCGGTAACGTAGTATTTTTTTTTTTTTTTTTTTTTTTTTTTTTTTTTAAACGATTTTGCACATGGTGTGGGACATGTTTGATTAAGCTCTCCAGTTGAAAAAAAAAATAAAGTAGAAAATAACTATTGAGTTCACAACAGGAGGTGACGTTGACCCTGCTATTTTTAATAGCATCCATTTTTAAAAGTACAGATTTTTTTTTTTACATTTGATTTATTTTTATTTAAGGGTAGGCTCCAGTCTGTTTTTTGTACAACACCCTATACTTCGAAAATGGTATTTTTGGAGTAAAATATTAAAATTTGACTTACGAAGCGCCTTTCTGTAAGCGAATAAGCATTTTTCGGTAAAAATTTCTGATTTTTGCATTTTTTTTTTTTTTTTTTTTTTTTTTTTTTTTTTTTTTTTTTTTTAAATTGGTTATACGATAAATTTTCAAAATTCCCGGGAATTTATCGTAGACCCGATTTTTTGAAAAAATAGTTGATGTAGAAATCTGATGTTTTCGCTAAAGATGATTGTTAGATTATAGAAGGGGACCTGCCCTGCCCGTACCGAAAAGTGATGCATAAAATGTATAAAATTTTGGCCAAATAAATGAAAAAAAGTTTGTATAAACGATATATTATTTTTGTATCATTTATATAAAAATTTCGACATGCTTAATTTTTTTAAGCATGAAAATCTGGATATACATAATTTTTGCATATGACTTTTTTTCCATTTTATGCTTAAATACATAATTTATGCATTTTTTATGTATGTTAAATTTTTTGTATAATTTATACGTGATTTTTATATTATTTATGTATGTCTGGGTATTAAGCACAATTATGATGTTTTGCTCGTAAAATTGGGGTGGGCGATTTTCAAAAAAAAAAAAAAAAAAAAAAATCGAAAAATTAATTAATCGATTTTTATTATTTTTTGATTTCTTAAAATCGATTAATCCCAAAAATTTGAAAAAATCGATTTTTTTAATTTAATTTTTTTAATTTAATTTTTTTTAGTTGGTTTCTATTGGTTTTTATTAAAGGATTACTAAATTATTGGTTGTTAAAGGATTAAATTTAAAATTTTATTTTATTATGAAGGAGATTTTCTGGACTGCCCACTTGCCGGATTCAGTGACTATTTTTTTTAAAAGTCTAAGTATTATTTTGGTCTTTTTTTCTTTTTTTTTTAAAGGAACAACAAAGCTTAGAAATGTGCAATGAATTATTCTACAATGTCTACGCAGATACCGAAGTCCGCCTGATGGACGGTGAAATCGTGAAATTTAATAAAGGCATGCTTTGTGTCAGTGCTCAAAGCAAAATCTTGTTTCAATTATTTTTTGGGGATCTTCAAGACGAAGTCACTCACATCACGGACATCGATTCGAAAACTTTCAAACTTCTACTTGACCACGTCATGTCCTTCGAATCATACACATTTGAAAGCGCGTACAAAATATTTCCGGCAGCGTGGAAATACCAAATAGGCCACGTGATCGATAGCTGCGTTCAAGTTTTGACTTGCAAGGACTTATCAGATAGTCAGTTTTGCGAGGCTTTCAATATGGCGGCTTTTTACTCTTGCGAAAAAATGATCGCGGCACTGAGCGATTTTAAATCTCCGAAAAGTGTTTTATCAGATAGCAACATTTGCCATGCTTTGGAACCAGAATCGATGAATGTATTAATTTCTAAAATATCCAAGATAAATTATTTTATAATACTTCATTTGATTGACTGGGGGAAAAATTACATGAAAAAAAATGAGACCGGTTGCACCTCATTTCGTGGTTTCATGAATAAAGTTGATTTGCTGAAATTTTTCAAATTGGAACATTTCGAAAAGCACTCCGAAATATATGATTTCGTTTTTAAAAAAGGGGGAGAACATTTTTTCACTCAGAAAGAGACATTACGACGTCTTGCGAAATTAGCATCTGGCGAGAGTTGGAAAGTGATTGGGAAAGGAGGAAATTTTACCGATGAATTAATACTGGAAGGGATAACAGAAGCAACGGTCCCAAATTTAATTAGGTACGATATACATCTTAACGATGTAAAATTTTGTGACGGTTTAGAGTTGTACGATAAAAAGGAAAAGCTAATTATTTGTAATGCACAATACAGCGGGAGAGGAAACTCTACCGAGGATTACGAGGTTTGTTATAAATCTAAGTTGATAATCACTCGAGAAATGTTAGAAGAACGCTTAGTCCAAACGTTGGATTTTAAAAAAACGAATCCGCAAGCTGTTGGTGCAAGATTTGGATTGAATCGTAAATATGAATTCGAATGGACGTTTTTACACCCGTGTACTGTGCTTCTTTCCGCTTTGAATGACTCGGAAAAATTAAATTGGGTTAGAACAATTGAAAACGAACGGTAGGCGAGCATTGGATTAATTTTTAATGAAGTATATTATTTCAAGGAAGAGTAAAATTATAATAAATTGACAAAACATGGCGTTCGAATTTATTTATAAACCTAATTCGTGTTGCGGAAGTAAAATGGCGACCATCATAAGCAAGGATAGGTTTAATTCTCGAACAGATTGACTGGCAGGCGTCCATTTTGCATCCTAAATCACATGATATCTTATGAGCAATTGAAATAAGTTTAAAGGCTTCTACCGTATAACCATATGGTATCTGCCCAAATCATCGATTTTGACGAAACAGAGTTTTTGGAATAATTTTATCCCTTCGCAAACGAGAGACGAAGAGGAAGAGCCACGTTTCATTTTTTTAAAAATAAAAATTTATGATAAATATTACTGTATCGAAGAATAAAAATTCCATTTGTCCATTCCTCTTGACTGCCAAACCTAAATTGTTTCCATCAAAAACTAGAACATGTGACTGACTGATCGCTAAAGTCACAAATATCCTACTATGTTCACAATGATTCAACACCATTTTTTACAAATACAGGGTTGCCAGGTCTAAAATTACAGATCATTACAACATTTTCCATTGGCGGAAACAAGAAATTGATACCTCAAATTATCAAGAACTTTAAAATTTATTTTCAAAGGCAGAAATTGGCCTAAAAAAAAGCCGAAATCTTATAATAGATTTTTGGCAGTCACCTATTTTCCGGATCAAAATTTCGCTTTCAAAGGTTGAAAGTACTCCAAAAATTACCCCAGACACGAATTTTTCCGTATTTTTTTTTCGGCTGAGAAAACGGCCCAAAAAAGGGCCGAAATTTTAACGACGTATTTTCAAAATTTTTTTTCAAAGGTAGAAATCGGCCGAAAATCTATATTTAGGCCTTACTTTTGGCCGTTTGCACAACCAGGAATAAAAGCGGAGAAATACTATTCTAAGGTAATTTTAGGCGTACTTTCATCCTTTGATAACGCCGTTACTGCGACGTTTGGTCTTCCGGCTCAAATTCAAATTTCAAGATTTCGGTCCAATTTTGGACCATTTTCTCAGTCGAAAAAGAATGCGGAAAAATACGTATCCGGGGTAATTTTGGGCGTACTTTCACCCTGTGATAGTGAAATTTTGGTCCGGGCTAAGGGTCGCGCCCAAAAATGAATTTTAATATTTCGGCCTCATTTTTGGCCGTTATCACAACTTCGAATAAGTGCCGAAAAGTACTCTTCTGCGTAATTTTAAGAGTACTTTTATCATATGAAAGCAAATTTACTGCGACATTTTGTCCTCCGGTTGAAATTCAAATTTTAAAATTTCGGCCTTTTTTTGGGCCGTTTTCTCAGCCGAAAGAAAAATACGGAAAAATTCGTATCTGGGGTAATTTTTGGAGTACTTTCGTTAACTGTATAAATTAATTAATAATATTATTAACTATTATTACTAACTAATTTATTAATAATATAAATATTATTATAAATTTATTAATAATTTATACATTTAACGGTACTTTCAACCTTTGAAAGCGAAATTTTGATCCGGAAAATAGGTGACTGCCAAAAGTCTATTATAAGATTTCGACCCTTTTTTAGGCCAATTTCTCGCTTTGAAAAAAAATTTTTAAGTTCTTGATAATTTGAGGTATCAAGTTCTTGTTTCTGCCAATGGAAAATGTTGTATTGATTTGTAATTTTAGACCTGGCAACCCTGTATTTGTAAAAAATGGTGTCGAATCATTGTGAATATAGTAGGATATTTGTGACTTTAGCGATCAGTCAGTCACATGTTCTAGTTTTTGATGGAAACAATTTAGGTTTGGCAGTCAAGAGGAATGGACAAAAGGAATTTTTTTTCTTCGATACTGTAATATTCATCATAAATTTTTATTTAAAAAAAAAAATGAAACGCGGCTCTTCCTCTTCGTCTCTCGTTGGCGAAGGGATGAAATTATTCCAAAAACTTTGGAAAATAAAAGCGGTAACGTAGTATTTTTTATTTATTTATTTATTTTTTTAAAGAAACGATTTTACACACGATGTGGGACATAATTGATAAAACTCTCCAGTTGAAAAAAAAAAAATGAGAGTAGAAAATAACTATTGAATTCACAACAGGAGATGGCGTTGACCCTGCTATTTTTAATAGCATCCGTTTTTAAATGTGCAGCTTTCGATTTATTTTTATTTAAGGGTAGGCTCCAGTCTGTTTTTTTTTTTTGCAACACCCTGTACCTCGAAAACTTTTTTTTTTCTTAAAAATCGGGATTACGATAAATTTTCAAAATTCCCGGGAATTTATCGTAGACTCAATTTTTTGAAAAAAATAGCTGATGTAGAAATCTGATGTTTTCGCTGAAGATGCTTATTTGATTATAAAGAGGGGCTTGCCCGTACGAAAAAGTGATGCATAAAGTGTATAAAATTTTGGCCAAATAAAAAAAAAAAAGTTTGCATAAAACATATGTTTTATTGAACATGCCCCCCAACATTTCAAAAATATTTTTAAAATGAAACACTCTAATGCCCACTTGCCGCGGATTCAAAGACTTGTTTCTTTTTTTTTTTTTTTAAGCCAATTAGGCCTATCATTACGCTCTTCTTTTCTTTTTTAAGGAACAAGAAACCTTAGAAAGATGCATGGAATTATTCTACAACGTCTGCGCAGATACTGAAGTCCGCCTGATGGACGATGAAATCGTGAAATTTAATAAAGGCATGCTTTGCGTCAATGCTCAAAGCAAAATATTACTTCAAATATTTTTTGGGGATCTTCAGGACGAAGTCACTCACATTACGGACATCGATTCGAAAACTTTCAAACTTCTCCTTGACCACGTCATGTTCTTCGAATCATACACATTTGAAAGCTCGTTCCAAATATTTCCGGCAGCGTGGAAATACCAAATAGGTCACGTGATCGATATCTGCGTTCAAGTTTTGACTTGCACGAACTTATCAGATAGTCAGTTTTGCGAGGTTTTCAATATGGCGGCTTTTTACTCTTGCGAACAAATGATCGCGGCACTGAGCGATTTAAAATCTCCGAAAAGTGTTTTATCGGATAGAAATATTTGCCATGCCTTGGAACCGGAATCGGTAAAGTTATTGATGTCTAAAATATCCAAGATAAATTATTTTATAATACTGCTTTTGATTGACTGGGGGGAAAATTACATGAAAAAAAACGAGACCGGTTGCACCTCATTTCTAGATTTCGTGAAAAAATTTGATTTGCTGAAATTTTTCAAATTGGAATATTTCGAAAAGCCCTCCGAAATATACGATTTCGTTTTTAAAAAAGGGGGAGAAAATTTTTTCAGTCATGAAGAGGCGTCAAGACGTCTTGCGAAATTGGCATCTGTCGAGAGTTGGAAAGTGTTTGGGAAAGGAGAAACTTTTACCGATGAATTAATACTGGAAGGGATAATAAATGCATGGGGCCTTAATTCACTTAAATGCGATATACATCTTAACGATGTAAAATTTTGTGACGATCTAGAGTTGTACGATAAAAAGGAAACGCTAATTATTTGTAATGCACAATACAGCGGGAGAGGGAACTTTTATAAATCTAAGTTGAGAATCACACGAGAAATGTTAGAAAAAGGCTTGGTCCAAACGATGGAATTTAAAAAAACAAATCCGCAAGGGGTTGGTGGAAGATTTGAATTGAATCGTAAATATGAATTCGAATGGAAGGTTTTACACCCGTGTGCTGTGCTTTTTTCCGCTTTGAACCATTCAAAAAAATCGAATTGGGTCAGAATGATTGAAAGTGAGGATGATATTAATTTTTTAATGAATATAATGATATAATTGATGATATTGAATCATACACATTTGAAAGTGCGTTCCAAATATTTCCGGCAGCTTGGAAATACCAAATAGGTCACGTGATCGATATCTGCGTTCAAGTTTTGACTTGCACGAACTTATGAGATAAATAATAAACTTATCAGATAAATGAATTAAAGGATATAATTTTATGAGCATGATATTAATTTTTTAATGAAGTATATTATTTCAAGGAAGAATAAAATTATAATAAATTAACAAAACACGACGTTCAGATTTATTATAAACCTTATTCACGTTGAGGAAGTATAAAATGGCGACCATAAGCAAGTTTAGGTATAATTACGCAAAACTGGTAGGCTTCCATTTTGCGTCCTAGATCACATGAGCTCATATCGGCAATCGAAATCAATTTAAATTTATTGAGTAAACTACATACGGACAATTATTTTCATAACTCACTAGGAAAAGCCCTTTCCGAGGGAGGGGAAGCCTGTTTCCTGTTATGGAACCCGTCATGTTCTTAGTATTCGTAAGGAAGGAAACGAGCTACTTTTTTCGAGAAAAATCACTTAAAAAGTTATTTTTATTCGTTATGAAAAGTATCGTGGAATAGTACGAAGGCAAATGAATTTTCTTGTTAAGGTTTTTAATGAAACCCTCGCTTCGTTCGGGTAATTAGAAACCTGAACGGGAAAATTCATTTCCCTCCCTAGTGTAACGATATACTATTAACCGCACGGGAGAGCATAAAGAACGAAATTATGAGCTGCTGTAATGTAAGTGATTCTAGTGATGGCGAAAAATTTTCGGTAGAGGTAAAGATGTTGGGGCAAAATTATATATAAATTATATATCAAAAATATATATCAAATATATATAAATTATATATAAATTATATATCAAAAATATATATCAAATATATATAAATTATATATAAATTATAAATTATATATCAAAAATATATAAAATCTATATAATTTATATATAAATTGTACATATTTTATATATAATTTATATATATTTTATATATAATTTTGCCCCAACATCTTTACCTCTACCAAATTATCGATATTTTTTTCAATATTGAGGAATTTGATATATCGATGTATCGATAGCTTTTACTTTCGATAATGAGACAATCAGGGTTGCTGTTTAAAACATTTTTTAATAAAAAACAGTTTAAAACGTTTTATATTATTTTCCCATGTTTTAAAACGTTTTAAAACGTCTTTTATTCGGCCTGGTTTTAAAACATGTTTTAAAACACGTTCAAAATGTTTTAAATTCGTTTCTATTTTTATTCAAATTTTTAAAACGGTGTTTTTTATTCAAATGTTTTAAAACGTTTTAAAACACTGTGTTTTAAACCAATTTGTTTTAAAACAATCATCCCTGGAGACAATTCGATTTGAAAATAGATTTAGTCTGCAAGTAGATATTTCCCATTTTTTCGACTGTTTGAAGTATTTACTACAGTAGAGGCTGAAAAATTACATACAAGCTATTTTTAAATATGATTTTAATTTTTTTGTTCATCAAAAAACCCACAAAAAAGGATAAGCTTGTACCTTCAAAACAATAGATGTACAGAGGGTAATGCACCTAAGAACAATACAGACCGAGTTCGCTGAACTTTTTTTGCAACCGTGACGCGTCCTTTTCTTTCTTTTTTTATTTATTTATTTTTTAAATTCTCTCTCTATTATTTCCATATAAAATAAAATAATTGGCAACTTAATAACCATATTGAAGCTTTTAAAAATTAGTTGAAAAGTCGTGAAGTGGATAAAGTCGGCCACAAGGCTTGGGTTCTACTCCAAAAAATTGTAATTTTTTCCCCCTTTTTTTTCTCATGAAATACGTTTAAAGAAGAGCCTTATAAAGTCCTCATGTGCTAACTATAGTGGAATTCAAGCATAAAAAATTAATATAGTGCTCAGTTAAAAATTTCAATTATAAAAATTTATAAATAGTCATGAAATTTTTATAATCGATCAAAACGTTATGGAGTTATAAAATTTTATAACGCACTTTTTCTTGGACCGAACTGCTATCATTCTGTAAATTTTTCCGTACGAGTAGAGATTCCAAAATCCCGAATTTTTTTTTTATTTCCTGGATATCGGGATTTCCCGTTTTCGAAATAAATGCCTACTTTGGGAAACAGAAATTCCCGTTTTGTTTATCATTTTGATTTCCGAGGATTTGAGAAATTATTTTTAAGTTCTCTGGATTCCTCATGGGCGGATCTAGGGGGGCTAGGAGGGACTTGCCCTCCCCCCCTCCTCTGGGAAGCAGAATAGTTTCCCTAGAATTTTAAAAATGATTTGCCCTAAATAGGGCCAGCCCCCCCCCCCTCCCACAAAATTTTTTTCCTTATTCTTAGCTCCCCCTGGAAAAAAATTCTAAATCTAGGAATTCTAGAAACTTTGCAATAAAACTAAAAAGAAACAAAAGAGGATGAGCCTGTTTATTTAAAAAAACAAACGTTTATCTAAATCAAAACAATTCAAATTCCTGGGAATTTTAATGTAAGCAGCGCGTCGTGAATAACAGACCCAGGGTTGCTGTTTAAAACATTTTTTAATAAAAAACAGTTTAAAACGTTTTATATTATTTTCCCATGTTTTAAAACGTCTTCTATTCGGCCTGGTTTTAAAACGTTTTAAAACATGTTTTAAAACACGTTCAAAATGTTTTAAATTCGTTTCTATTTTTATTCAAATTTTTAAAACGGTGTTTTTTATTCAAATGTTTTAAAACGTTTTAAAACACCGTGTTTTAAACCAATTTGTTTTAAAACAATCATCCCTGAACAGACCTCATACTGTATAATAAAAACCTAGGCATTGGTCTTCTTAGGTTAGACGATTTTAACTCCATCTGTCCCCTGCAGCAGGGATGATTGTTTTAAAACAAATTGGTTTAAAAAACACGGTGTTTTAAAACGTTTTAAAACATTTAAATAAAAAACACCGTTTTAAAAATTTGAATAAAAATAGAAACGAATTTAAAACATTTTGAACGTGTTTTAAAACATGTTTTAAAACGTTTTAAAACCAGGCCAAATAAAAGGCGTTTTAAAACGTTTTAAAACATGGGAAAATAATGTAAAACGTTTTAAACTGTTTTTTATTAAAAACAGTTCATTGTTCGTTTCGAACTCTACATTAATTGTCGTTTCTACTTCTTCTATCGAAGAAGTAGCTGAGCGTTTGTAGGTTAATGATAATATTTTTCTTTGAACTCTGCAATCTATCAGGTTTTTTTTTGCGAAGTATTTATGAGATTCCGTTCTTCCAGGAAAATGGAAGTACACCTCCTTGCCCTGGTAGGACACTTCCCCTTTGCCTAATTCTTCCTTGCTATCGGATTTCACTGTAACATTATATCTTTTTTTAGCTAAATTAGCCATTTGCAAAATTTTTGACTCCGAAGGGTCCTCGGCCATTTTTGCGATTGTTACCATAGAGCAATGCTCAGCTATCAGGGACGGTTAAAAAGCCTAGAAGGTTTTAGGCTCTCTAAGGCTTTTTTTGCCGCCTCAAAAGCGCTCTGATCAGTCGCTCCGATTATGTTAGTCTTATATTCTCCATATACTTACCTTCCTAGTTCCGTAATTGTTAGCGTGTTTGCTTTCAAAAAAAATTCTCTGATTGCATCACCGGCATTTTTTTAATATTGCTGATTTCAGCAGTTATATCAATTACATCTCGATTAATATGGCTGCATCAAAACCATAGGCCTTCATTGTGTGCCAATACGCAGGGAATACCACGTGGTTATTTCGACTACGTCACTTCCTCAAATTGAAGATACGGCTTCTGATTGTTTTTAAACGTTATTTTAGGGACGAGCCCATAAACTCGCAACCGAAAGGGACGTCACTCACTTTCTGTTTCTGACGACTAAGGCTGTCTCTGATTGGTGGTTTCTACGCATCGCCGACTTTCGCGTACCACGTTTTTTTACTGCGACATTCACTCAGATTAAAGGCATTGCTCTGGGGAATAGCGTTTTTTGTCGTGTTTTCGTGCCTGTGTAGCTAGCAATAAAGAATTTTTTTGTTAGTCAAACTATTCCATAATGGACGAAGTGAGTAAACGTTTTTCTTAAATAACGCTTTTCTAATGTTAGACTAAGTATCCGTTTAATTTATTTTTTTTCGTATTTCCTTTTGAAATTTGGTTTATTGGTTTATGGTGGAAATGCCTATAAGTGACAACTTTATCAAAAAAAAAATTAAATGAGCTTTGAAGATGGGCCTATAGGCCTTTAAGTACAGTATAATAGTTCAAAATATTAAAGTTTATTCAGAGTCGGTTTAATCCCAGAATGCTTTGCGACTTTTACAAAAGAATTGAAATCGAAATCAAATGCAATTTTCTTAAAGTTTGATGCCTCTTGTTCATTATTATACCTCAATTCAGTAACATTTTTAAGGGGAAACTTTTTTAAATACATAAAGGAATGGCTGCTTTGCCTTATACTCGACTTGTGGTGAAAAAAAATTCAAATTTTTGGTGTCCAACGAACCTGTTTGGAATTTTTGCTGCAAGTTTAAACTTGCCTAAAACTTGTATGCAACAGGAAAATAATGTCCAAAAAATTTGATTGAAAATATTTGATCTACTATTTTGGGGGTTCATACGTACTTAAAACAAGTTGAAACTTGCACACTTCGAAAAAAAAAAAAGTACTACTAATACGACTTGATGCTAAGCATTTTTCTAAAAATCCCGAAATTATCTTATGACGGAACCGTTCGTTTTTGAGCAGTATTTTTGCTTCGTTCCGAAACGTTGCATTTTGTTGCAAGATAGAGCTTGCTCAAGGTAATGACATTTCCTGTTTCTGAGTTTACCCAAAATACAAGAATAAGTCAAGCTTTTTATTTACATTGGAGAATTAAATACCTTATGGATTCAAATGCAATTTTTTTTATACTCGTGGTTTAGATTTTATTTAACGTTGGATGACCTTGATTATGTCTATAACCGTAAGGTTGGTTTTTTTCTTTTTTTTCCCCCTTGTCTTTTTTTTTTTTTTTTTTTTTTTTTTTCTTTTTAATTGGTGTTTAGAAATTTTTTAAACCATTTGTAATGTAATACTTAATGACTAGACTTTTAATGTCCAAGGATCGATATATTGTTCAGATTAGCAGTCGGTATTTTTAAAAAGTCCGTGTAAGAACAAAAAAAAAAATTTTTTTTTTTTTTTTTTTTTTTTCTGAAAAAGATATTTTGTATCGAAAATTTGCTTAGATTATGAATATGAAGTCAAAAATTCATTTTTTTGTACAGATTTTAAGCTAAATGGGAAGCGAAATGGGGCCTTAAGTATTTTAGTGTTTAAAAATAGGCCTAACGTTCAAAAATCGTACATTTAAAAAAATTTTGGGCTTTATTTTCGTTGGGCAAAATTTCCGATAGAAAGCAATGCTTTTTTTCAGCAGAAACATTCTTTATTTTTTGTCCTTAAATGGACTTTTCAAAAACTTCAACGTCAAAACCTCAAGGTGTCTTTGAAAAATCTAAAAAAAACTAGGGTTAATACTAGTGTACAAAGGCATCGATTCCCATATCATATCTTTAGACCCAAGCTTCAATTTGACGGTATTAGTGCGAGCCCTGAAAATACAACAATTAATTAAAGAATTCATGTCCAGTTTCTGTCTTTTTTTTCCAACAGGAGCTTTTAAAACAAAGCATGAAAATGTTCTATGATGACTATGCAGACACAGAAGTTCAATTAAAGGACCAAGTAATCCTGAAATTTAATAAAGTTTCGCTTTGTTGCATTGCTCGAAATAAAATGTTGAATCAGATTTTTTTGGGAGAACTAAAAGCCGAAGAAGTGACTCATATTAGCGACATAGATTCCGAAACTTTTAAACTACTCCTGGACCACATTATGTTATTTGAACCGTACACTTATGAAAGTGCATCCAAAATATTTCCAGCTGCGTGGAAGTACCAAATTGATGGTGTAATCGATAAGTGCATCGAAGCTTTGATTTCCACAGACTTATCAAACTCGCAGTTTTGCGATCTTCTGAACACGGCTAACTTTTATTCTTGTAAAAAACTTTTTAAAGCGATACTAGACTGTAAGGATTTCACCGAAAGCAGATGCAGGGATATTTTAATACATGAAAATTATTGTCATTCGTTACATCCGAAGTCTCTGAAGGTAGTGTTGATAAAAATACCGAAAATAGATTACTGTACCATGACGATTTTGATGGATTGGGGAGAGAATTACATGAAAAAAAATGAAACCGGCTGCTCCTTATTGAGGGAATTTTTGGAACAAAATAAGTTTTTGGAATATTTTAAAGAAGAATATTTTGATTCTCCCTCCGAGATATGCGATTTTATTCTTTCCAGACAAGGAGATAAGCTTTTGCCTTTGGATAAATTAATTAAAAGAATTCAAGCGTTGTTGTATTGTAAAGACTTCGTTAAGTGTACTTGGGTTAGAAAAAAAGAAAACGAAACGATGGTCGAAAAATACGGAATGGCAGAAAATCAGTGCCGGTACGTCCCAAATTCTTTAAAATATAAATTAACGTATGGTGATATAAAATTTTATCAGGGTTTAGATTCATACGACGAAAACGACACATTGGTAATCCTTCAAGGAGAATACCATGGTCGAGAAAACTCCGATCAAGATTACACGATTTTTTTTTCAGGCGAATTGAAAATCACTCGCAAAATGATTCAACAAAACCTGGACCATAAATCTAACTTCTTGTTTGTGACTTAAAAAAAGTTAATGACCAAGTCAGCGACGCAATGTTTCGATCTGAAGGAGACGCTAAATTGACGTGGACATTTTTATATCCGTGCTGTGTGTTATGTAACAACGAAAATAAGGAATCAGAAAAATTATTTTTTTCTACCGATAGATCAATGTCTTGGTGATTTTTTTTTACGATCGCCTGTCTGTTGCTAATGTTTTTGGCTTTTTTTTTTCGTGTTAAAAAATGTCGGTGGAAAAAACAGGATTGTCGTCTCTTTAAAATATATATTGTAAAAAAGTATTATATGGTAAGAAGTATAAGTATTTGATGTGGAAGAAATCTGTTTCAATAATTTTTCATCACTCAGTGCGGAAAACTTATTTTTCCGCACTAGTGCGTTTTAGAAAAACCTTTATTGCGCTGTGCTTTGTGATAAAAAGTAGCTTACAACGCAAGAACTGCAGAAGAATTGCCCGTCGAGACCTTTTTAAAATCGGCCTCGACGGACAATTTTTTCTTTTGCAGCTCTTGTGTTGTAATATACTATTAAAAAAAATTTCTAAATTGAAAAAAAAAAGTATCGAAATCATAAAAATATTAGGTTTTTGAGTTGCCAATTAGTTTGAATAATAATATTTTCCAGATTTTTCCGAATTTTCGGTTTATTTCTTGTATTTTTAATCCCACAAAGGCTCCAAAATAAAGAAAAATAGAAATAGAAAAATTCGGGAAGCGTTAGAAGAAAGTAAAAAAACTTAAAAAAAAAAAAAAAACTGGAAATAATTTTTGTTAAAAAATTTTATAACGAAGTTTAAATTTTTAATAACTCAATTTTATAACACACTTTTTCTTGGGTCGGCCTTTTCCAATTTCTGGATATTAAGTACTAGAATTACGCTGGTCTATTTTTAATAGTATATTACATATCAGGTATGCAGGTGGCGTATTGCAGGTCGAGACTGGGGTTTACGGCCCGAACGTAAACCCCAGTTTTTAAATCTAATCGAATTCCCGAACACTGGATAATATTTCTGATTTGTTTGTAAGCAAACCGTGAGTCATATACTAACAATCTAAGCATTGGCCTTCTTAAATTAGACGATTTTAACTCCATCTGTCCCCTGCGCCAAAAATTACAACTCGATTGTAATGCCATCTATCCGCTGCATCAAAACCATAGGCCTTCATTGTGTGCCAATACGCAGGGAATACCACGTGTTTATTTCGACTACGTCACTTCCTCATATTGAAGATACGACTTCTGATTGGTTTTAAACGTTATTTTAGAGACGAGCCCATAAACTCGCAACCGAAAGGGGGCGTCACTTTCTGTTTCTGACGGCTAAGGCGGTCTCTGATTGGTGGTTTCTACGCATCGCCGACTTTGGCATACCATATTTTTTTTACTGCGGCGCTGCATTCAGTCAGATTAAAGGCATTACTCTATGGAATAATGCTTCTTTTTTTTTTCGTGCCTTTGTAGCTAGCAATCAAGGATTTTTTTGTTAGTCAAACACTGCCATAATGGACGAAGTAAGCAAATGTTTTTCTTTAATAAGGGTTTTCTAATGTTAGCCTGTCCGTTTAATTTATTTTCTTTGTTTTTTTCCTTTTGGAATTCGTTTTATTTAATGGTAGAAATGCCTATAAGTGACAATTTTCTCGAGAAAAAAAAATGAAACGAGCTTTGAAGATGGGCCCATAGGCATTTTAGGTGCAGTATAATAGTTTAAAATATTAAAGTTTATTCACAGAGTCGTTTTAATCCCAGAATGATTTGCGACTTTTACATAAGAATCGAAATCGAAATCAAATGCAATTTTCTTAAAGTTTGATGCCTCTTGTTCATTATTATACCTCAGTTCAGTATCATTTTTAAGGGGAAACGTTTTTAAATTCATAAATTTTGCCTTATACTTGATTTGTGGTAAAAAAAAAAAAATCCAAATTTTTGGTGTCCAAACGGACCTTTTGAAATTTTTGCTGCAAGTTTCAACATGCCTGAAACTTGTATGCAACATGAAAATAATATCCAAAAAATTTGATTGAAAATCTTTGATCTTCTATTTTGAGGGCTCATACGTACTTGGAACAAGTTGAAACTTGCACACTTCGAAAAAAAAAAGACTACTAATAGGGCTTGTTGCTAAGCATTTTTCTAAAAATCATGAAATTTTCTTATCACATCATGAAAAAATTTGTTTTTGAGCAGTATTTTTGCTTCGTTATGAAACGTTGCATTTTGTTGCAAGATAGAGCTTGCTCAAGGTCAAGACATTTCCTGTTTCTATGAGTTTACTTAAAATACAAGAATAAGTCAAGGTTTTTATTTACATTGCAGAATTAAATACCTCATCGATTACAATGCAATTTTTTTTTATGCTCGTCATTTTGGGTGGTTTTTAGATTTTATTTAACGTTGGATGACCTTGAGTGTCTATTACCGTAAGGTTGTTTTTTTTTTTCCTTTTTTTTAAAAAACACTTTTTTAGACATTTTTTAAAACGTTTTTAGTGTAATTTACTTAATCACTAGACTTTTAATATCCAAGGATCGATATATTGTTCAGATTAGCAGACTGCCATTTCGACTTATGAAGTCATTCTGAATGCTAAAAAGAATAAATGAAACGGAATATACAATATACATTACAATTAAATAATTATAAATTACAAAACATATGACCTTAAAGTCGTACGAATGCCAATTTTATCTTTGTATTTCAGTCTCGTTTGCTAAAAATGACTCCAGTGCAATTTTCATGGGGAAAGTTGGCTCCCGACTTTGATTGACGGTTATTACGGTCACCCCCCAGCATTCACTAAGCTTCTTCTTAATCTGAAATAAATCAGTGAATCAGAAAACTTATTAGAATGTCCTTTTTTTTTCAAACGCTTTACGAGTGCTCTGTAACTCAAACATGACCATTTCTTTAGACCCGTGGTTCTAAGTTAGTAGGAGCCCTGGAAATTTACAGCAATTAATTAAAGAATTCATGAATTCATGTCACGTTTCTGTCTTTTTTTTCAGCAACAGGAGCTTTTAAAACAAAGCATGAAAATGTTCTATGATGACTACGCAGACACACAAGTTCAATTAAAGGACAATGTAATCCTGAAATTTAATAAAGTTGCGCTTTGTTGCATTGCTCGAAATAAAATGTTGAATCAGATTTTTTTGGGAGAACTAAAAGCCGAGGAAGTGACTCATATTACCGACATAGACTCCGAAACTTTTAAACTACTCCTGGACCACATTATGTTGTTCGAACCGTACACTTATGGAAGTGCATTCAAAATATTTCCAGCGGCATGGAAGTACCAAATCGATGATGTAATAGATAAGTGCATCGAAGCTATGATTTCCACAGACTTATCAAACTCGCAGTTTTGCGATCTTCTGAATACGGCTAACTTTTATTCTTGTGAAAAACTTTTTAAAGCGATACTAGACTCTAAAAATTTCACCGAAAGTAGATGCAGGGGTATTTTAATACATGAAAGTTATTGTCATTCGTTACATCCGAGGTCGCTGAAGATAGTACTGGCAAAAATATCGAAAATAGATTACTGTACCATGACGATTTTGATGGATTGGGGAAATAATTACATGGAAAAAAATGAAACCGGCTTCTCCTTACTGAGGGAATTTTTGGAACAAAATATGTTTTCGGAATATTTTAAAGAAGAATATTTTGATTCGCCCTCCGAGATATGCGATTTTATTCTTAACAGACGAGGAAAAAAGTTGTTGCCATTGGATAGATTAATCACGAGATTACAAGGATTGGTGTGTTCTAAAGCCTTCAATAAGTGTACTTGGGTTAGAAAAAAAGAAAACGAAACAATTACGGAAAAAATCTCAATGTCAGGAGCGAAGTTCAAAGTCGTCCCAAATTCTTCAAAATTTAAAATATCGTATGGTGATATAAAATTTTATCAGAGTTTAAATTCATACGATGAAAACGACACATTGATAATCCTTCAGGGAGAATACCATCATCGAGAAAACCCTGATCAAGATTTCACGGTTTGTTATTCAGGCGAATCGAAAATCACTCGAAAAATGTTTCAAGAAAACCTGGACCGTAAAACTGACTTTGTTGTTTGTGAATTAAAAAAAGTTAATGACCAAGTTACCCTCGCAATGGTTCGATCTAAAGGAAACATTGCATTGACGTGGACATTTTTATATCCGTGCAGTGTGCTGAAAAGTGACCAGATATTTAAATCAGGAAAATTATATTTTACTAAACGTGTCATTTCGGCTTAGCTTTTTATGTATATGACCCAAAAGTTCTGCTATGCGAATGATTTTGCTTCATAACTATTTTTTTTTACACCAAAAATATAGTTTTTAACTACATTTGTAGATCAAAATTGTGACACTTACTAGTATTTCCGATGCAATGTCCCATTTTCCAAATCAGCCTTGAAAATTAAAGGGAGCTGGTTCGGAGTTCAAAAGAGCAGTAGCATGAGAGAACCTCCGTGGACCAGTTAGAAAAAGGAAATGTTTTGAACAAGTTCTGTCTTGCAACAAACCCGGAATATTTCGTAGGAAAGAAAAAATTCTTTGCGACAACGGACATGCTGTTTCTTGACAAGATCTTTTCATTGGTTTTGCATGATTTTTAAGAAAATATTTTGTCACAGGGCATTTTTGCTGTTAGTCACTTTTTTTTCTCTAAATAACCCCTCGCTTCTCCCAAAAGCCCAAAAATAAAAAAGTCTGCAGTTCTGCAGACTGTTGAAAGGATCAGTAATGCAGAGTAAGAATCAGTAATCTCCTTAAGGTGACGCAGGAGTGATTCATTTTTTCGAACACCCTATACTTCGAAATATGCAAATATTATCCTTTTGGTGCTAGATATCAAAATTCCGCTTCCGAGCAACAATTTTTATCAATCTTAGGCACCTTCAGGAAAAATTCCATACCTGACCATACAGTACTTTTTTGGGAAACCTTAATCTACTATAAATTCCCGGGAATTTATCCCAAATCAAAGTTTCCCGAAAAAGTACTGTATGGTCCTTGAGGTGCCTGAAGGTGCCTAAGATGGATAAAAATTGTTGCTCGGAAGCGCAATTTTGATATCTGGCTCCAAAACATTAATACTAGCGTTTTTCGAAGTATAGGGTGTTCAAAAAAATTAATCACTCCTGCGTCACCTTAATATAGTCCAGTCTTAAAAACTCGACGGCTCTGAAGTCGAACGTCAGATCCCAATGTTTTACAACATTCTTCCATGGATCTCTGCGTTCAGCCAACCATGCCAAAGCATCGTAGCACTCCTGAGTACTTTCTGAAAGGTTACCCATAAAGAACCCCGCACAAAATAATAGGAATTCGGCTGTCGGATGAAATTTGCATTTAAAAATAAACAAAAGAACAGCAAAAAGAAATGGAATTTTATCCGATAGCCAAATTCCTATGATTTTATGCGGGGTTCTTTAAGAAACTATACTAATACGTCGTTTTTAAATGAAATTCTTACCGATCGACACAGTGGCCAAACTTTTGGTTTTGTTACTTTTGGGAATCAATCCAATTTCCTGTAAGTTTTGAGTCTCGTTTCCCAATTTATCGTACAATTTCCCGCTCGACGGTTGGGGTTTTGTTTTTTCCCCAGGAAGTTCTGTTTTGTAGGCTTCTAAATAATAAGTCCAGACACTCTCCCCAAGGAATACAGTACGAATAACGTCTGCAATCCCTAAATAGTCCGCTGGATCTAAATAACTATAAGGGGTCGTACATAAATTACGTAAGCACATTTGGGGGGGGAGGGGGTCCAAATTTAACATCTTACCCATAAGCTAAGCATAGGCGAAATGGGATAAAGCGTGCAAAAAGGGCCTAACCCATGCTTACGTAATTTATGTACGACCCCTAAAATTAAAATAGAAATGGTTAATTTTTTTGATGACTTAATTCTGTACTAGGCAGGTCAACTGAGATGCTATGTCCCATCACGATCGTGCTTGGAGATATCTCTTCTGCTCAGAACGGGTTCAAGCAGCGGTTCAAAAAAAATGTATAAACTCTTTTGAACCGCTGCTTGAACCCGTTTTGAGATGCAACGGTTCAAAAGAGTGTATCTCCATGCACGATTGTGATGGACATAACTCAGTTGACCTGCCTAGTACAGAATTACTTAATTGTATGAATTGCTTAATAAATGCTGAAATATTTCAGCATATATACTTACGTTATTTTTTGACTCAAAAGTTCGTATCAAATCATTTCAGTTAGGCGATGCTTGATCTTTCGCCAGAAGACGTAGGAATCCATTTGCAGTCCGGTGCTCATATCTCCCCACAATGAGGAGTCCACTTTGCTCTTTCTTTAATATATATTTCAAGTGATCATCGAACTGCCGGAAATTATAGTTGGAGCTTGATGGGCTTTTGTTTTTTTTGTAATCTAACGAAAGACCTTTCCTAAAATATTCACTCTCGTTTGGTTTCTCCTATTTGTCCTGATCCTGAAATCCAAAAGTATGTTAATTAATTTAACAATCTAAAAAGATATGAATATTTTGAAATACTGGATTTTACAGCAAAAACCATTGCCCATACCCCTTTATGTATGTTTAATATATTTTAGAATATTTTTGGGGTAGAGGATTACGAATTTCAAATTATTTTTCTAGAATTCGGATTCATATTGCCTGTACTGTGGCTTTGGCAGACCCCTGTTCGAAAAACGAATCATATTTTTGAAAATTATTTAAATAGTCGATAAAGCGCTTTGATCGGTTCACCGGATCGCATTATTTTTCATAAGCTCTACCTTTCCGGTGTGAATGCTTGATGTAAAAATACTTAGAGTCAGTTTTTTACAAGGAATCCAAATCCGGTCTGGCCTGTAAAGAAAGACCGAGTGTAATACTCGGCCTGTGAGCAAGAAGTATTTTTTTGCTAAAGCTTTAGCTGTCCGGTATAAAAGCTTGAGGTAAATAAAATTTTTTTAGGCTAGTTTTTTTACAAGGAATCCGAATCCGGTCTAGCCTGTTGAGAATAACCGAGTGTAATACTCGGCCTGTGCGCATGGAATTTTTTATAATCAAAACAATAAAAAAAAAAAAAGTGGTAGCTGAAGAAAAAAGTCCAAAAATGTACAGCATTTCTCATGGTACAATTAATTGTACCCTTCGATTAATTGGCCAATGGAGACAGGACTTTAAACTTGAGGTCTCGTATAATTTTCTTTCTGCGGATGGAAAATGTTGTAAATCATTTTCTGGAGATTAATTTATTGGTAATAAAATGGTGTTGAATCATTGTGAATATAGTAGGACGCTTGTGACTTTAGTGATCGGTCAGTCACATGTTCCAGTTTTTCATGGAACAATTGAGGTTTGGCAGTCGAGAGCAAAGGACAAATGGAATTTTTTATCTTCGATACTTTAATATTTATCACAAATTATTTTTCACAAATGAATTGCGTCTTTTCTCCTTTGTTCTTCTATATGTAGTTTCGGGAAATTTGGAACTAAAAAAATTTTCTTATCGAATGTGTTTCTTCGCTAACGTTTCGTCTTTTATATTGAAGACTTCATCAGAGCTGTATAATAAGAAAACATTGACATAAGTAAACAAAATTGTTGAAAAACATCTCAATCCTATTGACACATAAATATAAGAATTTACCTCGAAAACAGTCAAAAATTTAATAAATAGTAAATATCGAGAATTAAACAATTGAGGAACATAACATAAAGGTACAAGCGACTAGAAATCCTTTTATCACGCATTGTTTAAAATTATATAAATAAATTAACGAGATTAAAATAAATACGAAATTTAACCTAAGCTGATCAGCGTAATGTGCACCGGTATCACGTGACAATATCGAGAGTTGGTAGACCTGATGACGATCAAAGGAAAAAAGGAGGTTATTTAAATTTTTTAATAATATTGTTATAAATGTTATTAAATCCATTGAAATCGCTTTGAATGTTCAGCGTATTATCATTGGATAAGATGTGATACATTTCATAAAAAAGTCTGGTATTACCTTTCGAGAACGGGTTTGTCGGCTCACATTTACAATAACAAAGATCACAAAATTGATTGGGATAATGTCCGAATATTAGATACGGTGTCAAAAGATAATACCAGACTTTTTTATGAAATGTATCACATCTTATCCAATGATAATACGCTGAACATTCAAAGCGATTTCAATGGATTTAATAACATTTATAACAATATTATTAAAAAATTTAAATAACCTCCTTTTTTCCTTTGATCGTCATCAGGTCTACCAACTCTCGATATTGTCACGTGATACCGGTGCACATTACGCTGATCAGCTTAGGTTAAATTTCGTATTTATTTTAATCTCGTTAATTTATTTATATAATTTTAAACAATGCGTGATAAAAGGATTTCTAGTCGCTTGTACCTTTATGTTATGTTCCTCAATTGTTTAATTCTCGATATTTACTATTTATTAAATTTTTGACTGTTTTCGAGGTAAATTCTTATATTTATGTGTCAATAGGATTGAGATGTTTTTCAACAATTTTGTTTACTTATGTCAATGTTTTCTTATTATACAGCTCTGATGAAGTCTTCAATATAAAAGACGAAACGTTAGCGAAGAAACACATTCGATAAGAAAATTTTTTTAGTTCCAAATTTCCCGAAACTACATATAGAATATCAAATCGGAACGATAACCAATAGAAGATTTTCTCCTTTGTCTCGCGTTAGCGAGGGGCTAAGATCATTCCAAAAACGTTGGAAAATGAAAACGGTAACGTAGTATTTTTATTTTTGTATTAATTTTTTTTAAAACTATTTTTGCAAACATTTGCGAGACATGTTTGATTAAACTCTCCAGTTGAAAAAAAAAGAAAGTAAAAAATAACTATTAGGGTGCGTCAAAATAAATCGGTCCCTTCAGATTTTCGCTCCGAGGTCAAATTTTGGTTATTTACTGTGTAAAGGACCCCCTTAATTTTTTTTAGATTTTTAAAAAAATTTTTAGAGGTCGCTAAAGTCGTTTAAAGCTTTTTTTGAGGGAAAAAACGGAATAAAAAATATTTGTAGGTGAATATTGAAAAATTCACCACTAACGGAATACGGGGATTAAAAATTTGGTTTTATAGGGTGATGTTACCTATATATAGGGGTGTCGGGAAAAAAATAAGTCAGGCCGAAAATATCATCCATGTGGAGTGTGGAGGGTAATTTCACTTGAAAAATGTAAAAATTCGGGCAGTCTTAGGCCCAAAAATTTGGGTGACGGGATAGTGATTAAAATTTACTTAAAATATGTAGAATTAAGGCCACGTATGATATTTTTTTCGCATTTCAGTTTTTGCCCGAAAACAGGGCATAAAAGTGATTTTTAATGTTTTTTTCGCATAAAAACGCTATAAATCGCTTTCGAAAAATATTTTAGATGACTTATAAATGCCCAAAAATTATCTTCTGACTTCCATTGAATGTACAGTACACCTCGGTTATAAAGCCCACAGAAATAACGCGAAATCGCTTATAGCGCGGTTATAACGCCGGTCCCGGCGGAATCCCATAAGATTATGTATATTTATCCTCGCTTATAACGCAGTGAGACCTCGGAAGTAACGCGGCGTTCTATTTGAAATATTTCGGTCTAAGAGCCTGAACCTCCTTTTTTTTTTCGAGACTTACCTTTTCCGACATGTTATGACGGTTCTTTCACATCGGTTATAGCGCGGTTTTTTGGGTGATTTTGTTAAAATCCTATATGATCATCTGTATTTGCCCCTCGCTTTTTGCGCGGTCCGACTTGGGTCAGGTTTTTTTGTCTAAAAACGTTTTTATTGCCAACGGAGCGGAGCAGAAAACCTTTTTTTATGGGTTTCTTTTGTTTAAGTTTTTTGGGGCGTTTGAATTACTCTGCAGATCTTTTATTTGGAAGTCAGAGAAAAATAAATGAAAAAGGAAGTCAATTTCTTTTTTTAGGGCTTCAAGGCTGTTTATTTGTCAACATTTGGTATTATTGAGCTCAAAAAATGTAACCCTTATTGCGTACCTAAATGGCAATAAGATTCATAAAATCAGTCTTCCGGGGTTTTTCAAACCAAAAAGCAAAAAATAATTTTGTTTTCTTGTTCCTAATAAAGTCTTTCAACCTAGAAAACATTTTTAAAAAAAGGACATTGAACTTTGTTTATAACGCGACCCCGGCTATAACGTGGTTTAGGCTCCGGTCCCTTGGAACGCGTTATAACCGAGGTGTGCTGTATAACATTCAACATTTTTTCCAATTTGCCATTTTATTTTATTTTATTTTATTTTATTTTATTTTTTTTTTTTGCATGAAATTAGATTTTACCCTCGCTAAGAGACATATTACTCCCCATCATTTTGCTATTTACTACGGTCAATAGACAGGTTGAGAACTTTTTTTTTTTTTTTTTTTTTTTAATTAATAAGGCAGATAGCCTAGGCCTATTCTGTTCCAGAATTTTTTTTTTAAAGTAAACTTTATGATACATAAATATTTACAATTTTTTGAGAATTGCTTTTCTGGTTATTTTAGAAAATTTCTTCCTTTTCAATCATTTAACGGTTTGTGGTTTATTTCTATAATGTCAATAATAAATAAAGTTGACAAATTTGAATGAAACTTGAAACAGTCGAACTAAATTGCAAAGAGCGGGGAGTAAGATGTCTTTCAGCAAGGGTAAAATCTAATTTCATGCAAAAAAAAAAAGTTCTCAACCTGTCTATTGACCGTAGTAAATAGCAAAATGATGGGGAGTAATATGTCTCTTAGCGAGGGTAAAATCTAATTTCATGCAAAAAAAAAAAAAAAAAAAAAATAAATAAAATAAAATGGCAAATTGGAAAAAATGTTGAATGTTATACATTCAATGGAAGTCAGAAGATAATTTTTGGGCATTTATAAGTCATCTAAAATATTTTTCGAAAGCGATTTATGGCGTTTTTATGCGAAAAAAACATTAAAAATCACTTTTATGCCCTGTTTTCGGGCAAAAACTGAAATGCGAAAAAAATATCATACGTGACCTTAATTCTACATATTTTAAGTAAATTTTAATCACTATCCCGTCACCCAAATTTTTGGGCCTAAGACTGCCCGAATTTTTACATTTTTCAAGTGAAATTCCCCTCCACACTCCACATGGATGATATTTTCGGCCTGACTTATTTTTTTCCCGACACCCCTATATATAGGTAACATCACCCTATAAAACCAAATTTTTAATCCCCGTATTCCGTTAGTGGTGAATTTTTCAATATTCACCTACAAATATTTTTTATTCCGTTTTTTCCCTCAAAAAAAGCTTTAAACGACTTTAGCGACCTCTAAAAATTTTTTTAAAAATCTAAAAAAAATTAAGGGGGTCCTTTACACAGTAAATAACCAAAATTTGACCTCGGAGCGAAAATCTGAAGGGACCGATTTATTTTGACGCACCCTAATAACTATTGAGTTCACAACAGGAGGTGACGTTGACCCTGCTATTTTTAATAGCATCCATTTTTAAATGTACAGTACCTTTTTTTTTTTTTATTTATGGGTAGGCTCCAATCTGTTTTTTGTGCAACACCCTGTACTTGATGTACATTTTTTTATTCAATTATGAAGGAAATTTTCTTGCCGCATTCAAAGACTTTTTTTTTAAAGGCCAATTATCATTTTGCTCTTTTTCTTTAAAGGGACAAGAAACCATAGAAATGTGCACGAAATTATTCTACAATGTCTACGCAGATGCTGAAGTCCGCCTGATGGACGACGAAGTCGTGAAATTTAATAAAGGCATGCTTTGCGTCAATGCTCAAAGCAAAATATTATTTCAAATATTTTTTGGGGATCTTCAGGACGAAGTCACTAACATTACGGACATCGATTCGAAAACTTTCAAACTTCTACTTGACCACGTCATGTCCTTCGAATCATACACATTTGAAAGTGCGCTCAAAATATTTCCGGCAGCTTGGAAATACCAAATCGGTCACGTGATCGATAGCTGCGTTCAAGTTTTGACTTGCACGGACTTATCGGATAGTCAGTTTTGCGAGGTTTTCAATATGGCGGCTTTTTACTCTTGCGAACAAATGATCGCGGCACTGAGCGATTTAAAATCTCCGAAAAGTGTTTTATCGGATAGAAAAATTTGCCATGCCTTGGAACCGGAATCGGTAAATGTGTTGATTTCTAAAATATCCAACATAAATCATTTTATGATACTGATTTTGATTGACTGGGGAGAAAATTACATGAAAAAAAATGAGACCGGTTGCAACTCAGTTCGAGATTTCATGAAAAAATTTGATTTGCTGAAATTTTTCAAATTGGAATATTTCGAAAAGCCCTCCGAAATATACGATTTCGTTTTTAAAAAAGGTGGAGAAAATTTTTTCACTCCGGAAGAGACATTACGACGTCTTGCGATATTAGCATCTGGCGAGAGTTGGAAAGTATTTGGGAAAGGAGAAACTTTTACCGAAGAATTAATATTGGAAGGGCTAATAGATGCATTGGTCCCGGATTTAATTAGGTACGATCTACATCTTAACGACGTAAAATTTAGTGACGGTTTAGAGTTGCACGGTAAAAAGGAAACTCTAATTATTTGTAATGCGCAATACAGCGGGAGAGGGTACTCTGACGAGGATTACGAGATTTGTTATAAATCTGAGTTGAGGATCACTCGAAAAATGTTAGAAAAAGGCTTAGTTCAAACGATTGTTTTTAAAAAATCGAATCCGCAAGCCGTTGGTACAAGATTTCGAGGGAATCGTAAATATGAATTTGAATTCAAGTTTTTACACCCTTGTGTTGTGCTTTTTTCCGCCTTTAATGATTCAGAAAAATTGAATTGGGTTAAAAGTATTGTTCTAAAACTATAGGTAAAGTAGGCACAGTTTATGGTGAGCATTGGGTTAATTTTTAATGAAGTGTAAATTATTTTAAGGAAGAGTAAAATTGTAATAAATCAACAAAACATGACGGTCAAATGTATTATAAACCTTACTCTCGTTTGGGATGTATAAAATGGCGACCATAAGCAAAATGTAGATTTAATATCGAATTATGATCCCACTCGAATCTGTCATTTGGAACAACTCGGTATCGTTCGGTATAGTTCGTTCTCGGGCTCGCTTAGCAAAGTAACTAGCAGTTATTTTCACAACGTTTTGGCACGAATTGTTTATTTTGTATAATAAAGAAGTTATTTTTTTTTTAATTTACTTGTTTTTTTTTTTTTTTTTTTCGTTTTCATTATTTTTAGTTTTCGAAAAAATAATCAAAACAATAAAAGAAAAAAAAAGTGGTAGCAGAAGAAAAAAATCCGAAAATATACAGCATTTCCCGTGGTACGATTAACTGTACCCTTCGATTAATTGGCCAATGGAGACAGGATTTTTAATTTGAGGTCTCGTATTTTTGTTTCTGCGGATGGAAAATATTGTAAATACTCCCTCTGTAGGTTTAAAAATTTAAGATGACGGATGCAATATGGCGGACGTTCACCGATAACCCCCAATCATGAATTTGACTGAAATGAATTTGAGGTAAGGGACAGAGGGAGTAATTTTTTGAAGATTAATTTATTGGTTATAAATGGTGTTGAATCATTGTGAATATAGTAGGACGCTTGTGACTTTAGTGATCGGTTAGTCACATGTTCCAGTTTTCGATGGAACAATTGAGGTTTGACAGTCGAGAGCACATGGACAATTGGAATTTTTTTCCTTCGATATTGTAATATTTATTATAAATTTTTTTTCGTAAAAAAATTAAGTGTCTTTTGTTTTTTGTCTGACGTTATCGAGGGAAAAATTAAACGTTGGAAAATGAAAACGGTAACGTAATATATTTTTTTTTAGAAACGATTTTGCACATGGTGTGGGACTTGTTTGGTAAACTCTCCGGTTGAATAAAATGAAAGGGGAGTGGAGTGACATTGGCCTGAAAAATGAAAAAAAAAACAGGAGGTGACACTGACCTTTCTATTTTTAATAGCATCCATTTTTTATTTATGTTTGATTTATTTTTATTTAAGGTTAGGCTCAGTCTGTTTTTAGTGTCACACCCTATACTTCAAAAATCTTTTTTTTTTTTTTTTTATAGTAATATATTAAAATTCTACTTTCGAAGCTCCTCTCTACCAGCGAATAAGCACTTTTCGGTAAATATTTCAGATTTACGCATTTTTTTTTTCTTAAAACTTATGATTACGATAAATTTCCTAAATTCCCGGGAATTTATCGTAGACTCAATTTTTTGAAAAAATAGCTGATGTAGAACTCTGATGTTTTCGCTGAAGATGCTTATTTAATTACAGAAGGGGGCTTGCCCGTACGAAAAAGTTATGCATAAAGTGTATAAAATTTTGGGCAAATAAATAAAAAAAAGTTTGTATAAAAAATATATTATTTTTGTATCATTTATACAAAAATTTCGACATGAATAAATTTTTTAAGCATGAACATCTGGTATACATAATTTTCGCATGTAAATTTTTTCCCTTTTATGCATAATTATATTAGAGGATGAAAAAAAATTTTTCCGATAAAAAAAAAAAAGAAAAAAAAAATCCAAGTTATGTTTATACATAATTTATGCATTTTTTATGTGTTTAATTTATACATGGTTTTTATATTAATTATGCATCTCTGGGTGTTAATGACAATTATGATGTTTTGGTCGTAAAACAAGTTATGCATATCAATAGATTTCCGAAGTATAGGGTGCCCAAAAAAAATTGAATGGAGTCCAACCCTAAGATTAGGCTTCAGTGAATACAGGAAAGAATGGCTGTTTTGTCTAATACTCGATTTACGGGGGGGGAATCGAAGTTTTAGGTATCTGACGAACTCCTGGAATTTTTAGGGAAATCTGAGGCTAATTTATTTATTTTTGATTACAAGTTCGAATTATATTTTCTATAAATTCCTGAGTATTTCTCTTAATTTACATTTTTTTAAATCGATGATGAGGGAGATTTTCTGGACATTTCCCACTAGCCGGATTCAATGACTTTTTTTAAAGGCCAGTTATCATTTTGCTTTTTTTTTTTTTTTTTTTTTTTAAAGGAACAAGAAACCTTGGAAAGATGCATGGATTTATTCTACAATGTCCACGCAGATACTGAAGTCCGCCTGATGGACGATGAAATCGTGAAATTTAATAAAACCATGTTTTGCGTCAATGCTCAAAGCAAAATATTGTTTCAAATATTTTTTGGGGATCTTCAGGTCGAAGTCACTCACATTACGGACATCGATTCGAAAACTTTCAAACTTCTACTTGACCACGTCATGTTGTTCGAATCATACACAGTTGAAAGTGCGTTCAAAATATTTCCGGCAGCTTGGAAATACCAAATCGGTCACGTGATCGATAGCTGCATCCAAGCTTTGACTTGCACGAACTTGTCGGATAGTCAGTTTCGCGAGGCTTTCAATATGGCGACTTTTTACTCTTGCGAGCAAATGATCGCGGCGCTGTGCGATTTTAAATCTCCGACAAGGGTTTTATCAAATAAAAATATTTGCCATGCCTTGGAACCGGAATCGGTAAATTTATTGATGTCTAAAATATCCAAGATAAATTATTTAATAATGCTGCTTTTGATTGACTGGGGGGAGAATTACATGAAAAAAAACGAGACCGGTTGCACCTCATTTCGAGGTTTCATAAAAAAATTTGATTTGCTGAAATTTTTCAAATTGGAATATTTCGAAAGGCCCTCCGAAATATATGATTTCGTTTTTAATAGAAAGGGAGAAAATTTTTTCCCTCAGAAAAAGACATTACGACGTCTTTCGAAATTAGCATCTGGTGAGAGTTGGAAAGTATTTCGGGAAGGAGAAACTTTTACGGAGGAACTAATACTGGAAGGGATATATAATGCATCGGTCCCAGATTCAATTAGGTACAATATACATCTTAGCGATGTAAAATTTTGTGGAGATTTAGAGCTTTACGATAAAAACGAAAAGCTAATTATTTGTAATGCACAATACAGCGGGAGAGGAAACTCTGCCGAGGGTTACGAGGTTTTTTATAAATCTACCTTGATAATCACTCGAGAAATGTTAGAGAAAGGCTTAGTCCAAACGATTAATTTTAGGAAATCGAATCCGCAGGCTGTCGGTACAAGATTTCGATTGAATCGTAAATATGAATTTAAATGGAAGTTTTTACACTCGTGTGCTGTGCTTTTTTCCGCTTTGAATGACTCGGAAAAATTAAATTGGGTTAGAACGATTGAAAACGAACGATAGGCGAGCATTGGATTAATTTTTAATGAAGTGTATTATTTCAAGGAAGAGTAAAATTATAAGAAATTAACAAAACATGACGTTCAGATTTATTTTATAAACCTTATCCGCGTTGGGGAAGTAAAATGGCGATATGATCGGGTAGGTTTATTTCTGCAACTTATTGATAGGCTTACCAACTCTTGAAAAATGAGAAGAAAAAAAAGTTTACAATTTTGAAAGTAAAATAAAAAAGCAAGCTACATTTTGATCCCCCCCAAGAGTGTCAAAAAAGGCTGCTTTTGATCCACGTTTTTTCGGCTTCTAGGTCGTTGAGAGGGAAGGAGAAGAAATTCTATTGCAATTTTATGGCTTAAGCTTTAATTTAATTTTGTCGTAAGAAAAAAAAAACGAACTTTGAACTATGCACAAACAAATATGTGTATTGTAATAAATAGTATACTTCTATAGAAGGAATGGAAACGACAGAATTACCCGTCTCGACCTATTTAAGGCCCTTTACTTCGGCTCGGACCTAAAACTCGGTCTCGACGGGAAATTCTGTCGTTTGCATTTCTTGCATTGAAAGTTATTTTTCGTGTACGACAATAAAATAGTCTGTGAATTCTTCCACTTATCCACCGTAGGGCGGAAAAGTGGACTTTTTTGCGCTCTGTGATATAAAATTATTTATTTCTTATTATTTATCTCTTATCTCTGATTAATTATATATCTTTAATTTTTATTCTTGAAAATTATTAAATTCCAAATTTTTGGGAATTTTCAATTTTTAAAAAATGATCAAAAATTAATTTATTAATATTAAAAACTGAGAGAAAATTAAAAAAAATTGAAATTGCTTAAAAATTTTAATTTAAATTTTTTATTTTGGAGAACTTCTCAAGTTTGTTAATTTGGGTACTTACATGCGCTGGAAATTCCCTTTTTGGCTTTCAAAATGCAATTTTTTAGGAAAAAAGAGCCAAAAATAAGGGAAAATGGGGTTAACATAGGGTAAAAAATGTTTGGCATCGAAATTACATTTGGGGCATTATTTCTACATATTTTTGGCACATTTTGGCTATTTTCGAATTTTCAAAATTATTTGCCCTAACCCTGTTACAGCCATCCCCGTTTTTCTACTATAATCCTGCCAGGGCGGCCAACGGGTCAATATTTTCGAGCCGAATATTTTTTTTTTTTTTTTAGGTAGCTCAATACGTACTTAATATACCCTATAAAGGACAATTTTTTATATTAAAAGACGTTAATTGGGCGAATTTTTGAAATTCGTCCAAATTAAGTACCATCTTGGCCCTAAAAACTTCAAACCCCTGGGCCTGGGCGAAAAAATTTTTTTTCGACCTAAAAAAAATTCAGGCTTCTTTTTACATATAAATGAAGGATTTTTTGCCCAGGGAGCAAAAATTAAAAAATAAACCTTCAAAATGAGCCACCCTAATGTACGGAGGTGAATGCACGTGAAGAACAATACAAACCGAGGTCACTGAACTTTTTTGCAACCTTAAAACATTCTTTTTTATTTATTTATGATATTATGATTTATAATCATATTTATATTTTATAATCATATATTAAATTATATGATTATATAAATATCATATAAATATCATAAATTTTATGATATTTATAATCATATTTATGATTTATTTATGATTAGGATTTCAAAAGTGTGAACTGTGAATGTCGACGAGCCTAAAATACCATTTAGCCAAAGCAATCCAAATCCCAGGAAATTTTAATGTGAGCAGGTCGTGAATGAATCCATCGAAAAAGTTAGCAGAAGTCATATACTAATAATCTAAGTGTGTGTCTTCTTAGGTTAAACGATTTTAACTCCATCTGTTCCCTGCTCCAAAAATTACAACTCAAATCTCTACCCGCTGCATCAAAACCATGGGCTCACGTCTGCCAATGCGCAAAAAGCACCACGTGGATATCACTTTCTGAAATTGAAGATACGGCTTCTGATTGGTTTAAAACGTTCTTTAGATACTAGCCCATAAACTCACAACCGAAAGTGACATCACTTTCTGACGGTGAGGCGATCTCTGATTGGTTGTTTCTACGCTTCGCCGAGTTTGGCATACCTTTTTTTTTTTTACTGCGGCCTTCAGTCAGTTTAAATGCATCACCCTGGGGATTAACGTTTCTTTGCTTTTTTCGTGCTTATGCAGCTAGCAGTCAAGGATTTTTTTTGTTAGTCTAGCAATCCGTAATGGATGAAGTGAGTAAATATTTTTCTTAAATAACGGTTTTCTAATGTAGGCCTATCCATTTTCAATTTATTTATTTATTTATTTATTTTTTTCCTTTTGAATTTTTGTTTATTTAATGGTGGAAATGCTTATTAATGACAACTTTATCGGGAAGAAAAAGTTAAATAGTGGGCTTTGACAATTTATTAGATCGGCCAATAGGTATTTTGGTTGCTGTATAAATAGCTAAAAATATTAAAAGTTTTTTCACTGAGTCGTTTTAGTCCCAGAATGCTTTTTGCGACTTTAAATAAAAATCGAATCAGGAAGTTTAGATTTGAAATGACAAAATACCTAACCTGAGGCCAGTAACATCCTTAAGGGGAAACTTTTTTTAAGAACAGGAAGGAATAGTTGCTTTGTCTTATACTTGATTTGTGGTAAAAAAAAATCCAAATTTTTGGGTGTTTGGACTTTTTGCTGCAAGTTTCAACATGCCTGAAACTTGTAAGCAACAGGAAAATAATGTCAAAAAAATTTGAGATTGAAAATCTTTGATCTATTATTTTGCGGGTTCATATGTACGTGAAACAAGTTAAAACTTGCTCTTGGGAGGAAAAAAAAAAAAAAAAAAAAAAGGATTATACGAAAGCAAGTGGCTTAATTAAAAATTACAAAACGCGGTCATGCAAATGTCAATTTTGTTAAATCGTTCGACAGAGTATACTTAAAGTATACGACAGAGAAAAGCAAACTGGTTAGGGCACGTCTTGAGGAGGAATTGTCTACTGCACGACGTGATAGAGGGTAGATTAGAGACAGACGACACTCGTAGGGCTGGCAGAAGAAAAATACAAATATTAGATGACTTTAGAGAAAAAATGAAGTATTGGGAATTAAAAGAGGAGGCAGAGGATAGAAATAAGTGGAGAGAATACTTTTCGATCCGGGCAAAAGCCTAAGACCTGCCTTCGGGCAGAATACTAATTATTATTATTGTTACACAAAAGCTTCTTCTTGATCTGAAATGAATTAGAAAGAAGTAGAATGTCTTTTTTTTAAAAAAAAAAAAAAAAAAAACGCTTTACAAGTGCTCTGTAACTGTAACTCAAATATGACCATTTCTTAAGACCTAAATTTCCAAGTTAGTGGTGTTTAGGGAGCTTTGTAAATTTACAGCAATTAATTGAAGAATTCATGTCCAGTTTCTGTCTTCTTTTTTTTTTTTTCAGCAACAAGAGCTTTTAAAACAAAGCATGAAATTGTTCTATGAGGACTACGCAGACACACAAGTTCAATTAAAGGACCAAGTAATCCTGAAATTTAATAAAGTTGCGCTTTGTTGCATTGCTCGAAATAAAATGTTCCATCAGATTTTTTTTGGAGATCTAAAAGCCGAAGAAGTGACTCATATTACCGACATAGACTCCGAAACTTTTAAACTACTCCTGGACCACATTATGTTATTTGAACCATACACGTATGAAAGTGCATTGAAAATATTTCCAGCTGCATGGAAGTACCAAATTGATTGTGTAACCGATAAGTGCATCGAAGCTATGATTTCCTCAGACTTATCAAACTCGCAGTTTTGCGAGCTTTTGAATAAGGCTAACTTCTATTCCTGTGAAAAACTTTCCAGAGCGATGCAAGACTCTAAAAATTTCATCGAAAGTAAATGTAGAGATATTTTAATACATGAAAATAATTGTCATTCGTTATATCCGGGGTCTCTGAAGATAGTACTGGCAAAAATATCGAAAATAGATTACTGTACCATGACGATTTTGATGGATTGGGGAAAGAATTACATGCAAAAAAATGAAACCGGCTGCTCCTCACTGAGGGAATTTTTGGAACAAAATAAGTTTTTGGGATATTTTGATGAAGAATATTTTGATTCGCCCTCCGAGATATGCGATTTTATTGTTAACAGACAAGGAGAAAAGTTTTTGCCATTGTATACATTAATCACAAGATTACAAGGATTGTTGTGTTCTAAAGTCTTCATTAAGTGTACTTGGGTTAGAATAAAAGAAAACGAAACGATTGCGGAAGTAATCTCAATGACAGCAGCGAAGTACACAGCCGTCCCAAATTCTCGCAGATATAAAGTATCGCATGGTAATTTAAAATTTTATCAGAGTTTAGATTCATACGATGAAAACGACACATTGATAATTCTTCAGGGAGAGTACCATTATCGAGAAAACCCTGATCAAGATTTCACGGTTTGTTATTCAGGCGAATTAAAAATCACTCGTAAAATGTTTCAAGAAAATAAATCTGACTTTGTTATTGTTTGTGAATTTAAAAAAGTTAATGACCAAGTTACCCTCGCAATGGTTCGATCTAAAGGATACATTAAATTGACGTGGACATTTTTATATCCGTGCAGTGTATTGAAAAGTGACCAGTTAGGTCAAACAGGAGAATTATATTTTACTAAACATATCAAGTCGGCGTAGCTTTTTATGTATATGGTGCTATGCTTATGATTTTGCTTCATAACTATTTTTTTTTACACCAAAAATATAGTTTTTAACTACATGTAGTTCAAAATTGTGACACTTACTAATTTTTCCAAAAATTTCCCATTTTCCAAATCAGCCTTGAAAATTGGAGGGAGCTGGTTCGGGTTTCAAAAGAGCAGGAGCACCAGAGAGCCTCCTTGGACCAGTTAGAAAAGGAGAATGTTTTGAACAAATTCTGTCTTGCAACAAACCCGGAATATTTCGTAGGAAAGGAAAAAGTCTTTGCGACAACGGACATGCTTTTTCTTGACAAGATATTTTTATTATTTTTGTATGATTTTTAAGAAAACGTTAAAAATATGTAAAAAATATTTCCCGGAATATATTTGATTGTGAAAGTAAAAAATTATAGCCTAATATTGGTGATACGAGCTAATATCAGTAAATAAAAGTGCCAAATATACTGTATATAGTACTTTGTTCATGTGCCTATAGCAAAAAAAAAAAATTACTCCCGAAGGCTCCTATCATTCTATATCTCGCGTAAATTTTTCCGTATGAATAGAGGTTCCAAATTCCGGGATATCCTGTTTTCAAAAAAAAAATGCGTATTCTGGAAACAGGTACTCTCGTTTTGTTTATCATTTTAATTGAGAAATTATTTTAAGTTCCCTGGATTCCTTATGGGCGAATCAACACCCCCCCCCCCCCCCCCCCCTCGGAAGCAGAATTTTCCCCCTAGAGTTTTAAAAATTATATGGCCTGAATATGGTCAGCCCACCCAATTTTTTTTTCCTTATTCTTAACCCCCCCTAGAAAAAAATTTTAAATCTAGGAATTCTAGAAACTTTGCAAAAACTAAAAGGAAATGAAAGAGGACCAGCCTGGATTTAAACAAATGATTTTTCTAAACCAAAACAATCCCGAAATCCCAGGGAGTTTTAATGTAAGCAGCGCTTCGTGAATGAACCAGTTGAAAAAGTTAGCAGAAATCAGAAGTCATATACTAATAATTTAAGCATAGGTCTTCTTAGGTGAGACGATTTTAACGACATCTGTTCCCTGAGCCAAAAGTTACAACTCGATTCTAATGCCATCTATCCGCTGCATCAAAACCGCAGCCTCACGTTAGGCCTTCAGTCATGTCATACATAGAACCCTATACATGTATACCAGTATATAGGGCTCTAGTCATACACAGTCTGCCAAGTACCACGTGGTTATCACTTTCTGAAATTGAAGACACGGCTTCGGATTGGTTTAAAACAGTTTTTTTAGAGACGAGCCCATAAACTCGCAACCGAAAGGGACATCACTGGCCAACGCGATATCTGATTGGTGGTTTCTAGGCATTGCCGACTTTGGTATACCATATTTTTTTTACTGTGGCCTTCAGTCAGATTTAAGGAATTACTCTAAGGAATAACGTGTCTGTTTTTTTTTTTCGTGCCTGTGTAGCTAGCAATCAAGGATTTTTTTGGTAGCCAAACAATTCCATAATGGACGAAGTGAGTAAATGTTTTTCTTAAATAACGGTTTTCTAATGTTAGCCTATCCGTTTAATTTATTTTCTTTGTTTTTTTCCTTTTGGAATTCGGTTTATTTAATGGTGGAAATTCCTATAAGTGACAACTTTATCGAGAAAAAAAAAAAAAAATTTATTGAGTTTTGAAGATGGGCCCATAGACACTTTAGGTACTGTATAAATAGTTTAAAATATTAAAATTTATTCATAGAGTCGTTTTAATCCCAGAATGCTTTGCGACTTTTACATAAGAATCGAAGTCGAAATCAAATGCAATTTTCTTAGAGTTCGATGCCTCTTGTTAATTGTTAAACCTCAGTTCAGTAACCTCTTCAAGGGGAAGCTTTTTTTGAGTACATGAAGGAATGGCTGCTTTGTCTTAATACTCGATTTGTGGTGAAAAAAAAAAAAAAAATCCAAATTTTTGGTGTCCAACGAACCTGTTTGGACTTTTTGCTGCAAGTTTCAACATGCCTGAAACTTGTATGCAACAGGAAAATAATGTCAAAAAAATTTGAGATTGAAAATCTTTGATCTATTATTTTGCGGGTTCATATTTACTTTAAACAAGTTGAAACTTGCACGCTTGGGAAAAAAAAGGAGTACTAATGCGAATGCAAGTGGCTTGTTGCTAAACATTTTTCTAAAAATCATGAAAATATCTTACCACGGAAGAATTTGTTTTTGAGCAGTATTTTTGCTTCGTTCCGAAACGTTGCATTTTGTTGCAAAATTGAGCTTGCTCAAGGTCAAGACATTTCCTGTTTCTGAGTTTACCCAAAATACAAGAATAAGTCAAGCTTTTTGTTTCCATTGGAGAATGAAATACCTTATCGATTAAAATGCAATTTTTTTTTGATGCTCGTCATTTGGAGGGGTTTAGATTTTATTTAATGTTGGATGACCTTGAGTATGTCTATAACTGTAAGATTGGTTTTTTTCTTTTTCTTTTTTTTTAGTTTGTTTTTAGAAATTTTTTGAACCGTTTGTAATGTAATTTACTTAATGACTAGACTTTTAATATCCAAGGATCGATATATTGTTCAATAAATAGTGAATTAGAAATTAGTGAATTAGGAAAAATGTCCTTTTTTTTCAATCGCATTACGAGTGCTCTGTAACTCAAATGTGACTCTTTTCTTTAGACCCAAAGTTCCAAGTTAGTGGTGTCAGTGGGAGCCATGCTTTACAGCAATTAATTAAAGAATTAATGTCACGTTTCTGTCTTCTTTTTTTTCTTTCAGAAACAGGAGCTTTTAAAACAAAGCATGAAAATGTTCTATGATGACTACGCAGAAACGCAAGTTCAATTAAAGGACCAAGTCATCCTGAAATTTAATAAAGTCGCGCTTTGTTGCAATGCACGAAATAAAATGTTGAATCAGATTTTTTTGGGAGCTCTAAAAGCCGAAGAAGTGACTCATATTACCGACATAGATTCCGAAACTTTTAAACTACTCCTGGACCACATTATGTTATTTGAACCATACACGTATGACAGTGCATTCAAAATATTTCCAGCTGCGTGGAAGTACCAAATTGATGATGTAATCGATAAGTGCATCGAAGCTATGATTTCCACAGACTTATCAAACTCGCAGTTTTGCGAGCTTTTGAATACGGCTACCTTCTACTCCTGTGGAAAACTTTCCGGAGCAATGCAAGACTCTAAAAATTTCACCGAAAGCAGATGTAGGGATATTTTAATAGATGAAAATAGTTGTCATTCTTTACATCCGGGATCTCTGAAGATAATCGTGTCAAAAATATCGAAAATAGATTACTGTATTATGACGATTGTGATGGATTGGGGAGATAATTACATGCAAAAAAATGAAACCGGCTGCTCCTCACTGAGGGATTTTTTGGAACAAAATAAGTTTTTGGTATATTTTAAAGAAAAATATTTTGATTCGCCCTTCGAGATATACGATTTTATTCTTAACAGACAAGGAATAAAGTTTTTGTCTTTGGATAAATTAATTACAAAATTACAAGGGTTGTTGCATTCTACAGCTTTCACTAAGTGTGCTTGGGTTCGAAAAAAAGATAACGAAACAATTACCGAAAAAATCGGAATGACAGAAGGGAATTTCAAAGCCGTCCCAAATTCTTTAAGGTTTAAAGTAACGTATGGTGATTTAAAATTTTATAAAAGTTTAGATTCATACGGTGAAAACGATGCATTTATTATTCTTCACGGAGAATACCATGGTCGAGAAAACTCTGATGAAGGTTACAGACTTTGTTATTCAGGCGAATTGAAAATCACTCGCAAAATGTTTCAACAAAACCTGGACCGTAAATCTAACTTCTTTGTTTGTGACTTAAAAAAAGTTGATGACCAAGTTACTGTCGCAATGGTTCGATCGGAAGGAGATGTTATGTTCACGTGGAAATTTTTATATCCATGCAGTATATTCAAAAGTGACCAAATAGATAATTCAGGTCTATATTTTACTACAGAATTCACTTTGACTTAGCTTTTTATGTATATGGCCCGGTAGTTCTGCTAATGAATTTGCTTCATATTTTTTTTTTTTTTTTTTTTTTTTTACATCAAAAATATAATTTTCAACTAAATTTTTGTTATATTTTTATAGTCTAATTAAGATCTTCCTAATGTACATTCAATAAAATTAGAACGATTAACAAAAGTGCATTGGTACTTTGAAAACCAATAAAATCTGGTCGATATTAAGTCATCATTACAGGTTGTTCTTGACAGAGTATCAGTAAGATTAGCCGACTTTCTTTTCCTGCGTGTAAATCAAACAAAAAAATATTGATAATCTAATTGTGATAATCAGTAGAATCAGTTGACCTCTTTGATTATCAGTTACAATTTAAAGACGAGCAATACTTTCTGTTGAGTATCGATAAGTAGATATTGTTAATTTGAATATCAGTTTATTGATCACTTTGGCTAGGGCTTGACTGTGCAGCTAGCAATCAAGGATATTTTTGTTCTTTAAGCGATTCCATAATGGATGAAGTGAGTAAATATTTATCTTAAATAACGGTTTTCTAATGTAGGCCTATCCATTTTCAGTTTATCTACTTTGTTTTTTTCCTTTTGGAATTTGGCTTTTTAATGGTGGAAATCTGTACGTCAGAGCCAAAAGGTTTAATATGCAAATTAAAGATGGCCGTTTGTTATGGGTAAACAACGTTTAGCGGACATCTTTAATTTGCATATTGAACCTTTTGGCTCTGACGTACAGAAATGCCTGTTAGGCGTTGGTTACTTTGCACGAAAATTTTTGTTCGAAACGTTTCGAAAATTTCTCGCGGGGAAAGTGGGTACATTTGTTTTCGAACATAGTTGTTTCACGTTATTTTTGGGGCTCTATTAGTAGTAGAGATAGGGGCATTCACGACCAATTTTATATAATAAGGATCTATATAATATGTGTGATAGACATATTATATAGATTTTTATTGTATTAAATTGGTGTATATACACCCTTTTCATCTTTAATTGAAACCATGGGAAAGCCTAAACCACGGTGTCATGTGACATGAGTATTCCTGATCTTTTTTTATCTTTTTTTTAATTATTTAAAAAAAAAGGAAAAGTATTAAACACCCATAATTCCGATTTCAGTTGAGAATTTTAATTTTCTTTGAGATGTTAATACAATTTATTTTATTTTTTTTCATAATAATGAGCTAAAATTCCCTTTTTAAAGGAGAAAACAAAAAAAAAAACGACATTTGTATGTCTTTAATTAACCACACTGTCTCTAGTGCATTGTAGTCAACATGTCATATACCTTTACACTTTACGGTAGAAAATCATACTTTTCGGTGAATTTGGAAAATGAGATAAATCTTCAAGAAGGGTCATGGTCCATCGGTTTGATTGATTTACACACCTACCACCATATTTCGAACGTTAACGAAAAAAGAAATGAACTTTTTATCGGTAATACACGTGTCATTATCCCCACCGGGTGTTACGAAATAAAGGATATTGACGAGTTTATTAATACACGTTACAAAGTTAAAGATGGTAAAGTTTTGACTTTAAATACCAATCGAAAAACATTGAAATGTGAGATGGTATCAAATATTAAAATTGATCTGACTTCACCAAATTCTATTGCACCGATCATCGGGTTTGGACATAAGATTTATTCTGAAAAAATTAAATATGAATCGGAATTTCCTGTTAGCATATCACCTGTCGAAGATATTAATATTTTATGCAACATAGCCCACGGAGCTTTGGTGAATGGTGTACGAAGCAATGTCATCTATGGTTTTTATCCGAAGTATGGATCTGGTATGAAGATTATTCAAACGCCTGAGCCAATCATCTATTACCCTGTTAATGTGGATCAAATCTCCAATATTGCAATTAAAATTGTTGATCAAGACTTTGAAGAAATCGATAATGGTGGTGAACTTTTCACAGTTCGTTTACATTTAAAACGGAATTACTGATAGATTTTTTGTTTCAAATAAATAATGAATTTAAAGATAAATGAAAAAAATTATATTGATACATACTTTTTTATTTCCACTACATTAAGATCTGTTACATGAATTTTTATTTTATATTTACATTATTCAAATAAAATTTTTTGAAATCATTAAAAACGTTAAAGTTTATTCAATATTATATTTTTTCACCATTTAATAAAACCTGATTTGAAGCAATTGAATGATCAGATGATCGATGTTCTTGATTTGTGATATCAAAATTATTGTAAAACACCTTCATTGCCTCATTGAAATCCATTGTTGAAGCATCCGGTTCAATTACCATCGAGACTGTCTTGTTCTTTTCCTCCACCATTGCAGCGATTGCTTTCTTCCTCTCCCTTCTCAAGTCGCTATACAATTTTCTGATTTGAACCTCAACTGACTTTAATGATTCTCCAATTCCTCGAAATGTAAGGTTATCGATTTCCAAATTTTTCATGGTTTTTTTGTCATAAAGTAAAACAGACGAATCCGATGTGTGTAAGTCAAACTCATTTTTAAAATTTTTCTTCACAAATTCTTTTTCGGCTTCCACAGCATTCATCCGCGAAAAATTTAAAATAGCTAAATAACTTCTCACTATTACTCTCCAAAATTTCAATGGTAAGATAATAAAGCGATCAGACTTTACAGATTTCAACAAAATTTTTAACGGTTCATCCCGCACAATGTAAACGTCTAATTTATCATTTATTCTCAAAATAAATTTTTGATTCTCCATCTTGCGTTCAAATCCTTTTTTTCATCGACCGTTTTCAATGAAAGTTTGCAGAATACTGAATATAAATAATTCTCATTTAATTTAAAATCACAACTTGAGAACGATCAAAGGTGTTATATTCCACAATTCGATCATGGATTATCAATGCATAACAACATGTGTTGTCAGCAAAATTTTGATTCGTTGTAAATTCAACACTGAAATTTACACCTCCTTCTTTTATTGAATCATTCTGGCGGGAACAATCGATAAAAATCAATGGTGATTTCTCTTTGAAAAATGTAGGGGAAATTGGGGTTTCCGCCGGTTCACCGTAGTATGATTCACAAAATGATGCGAACATTCGATACAGAATTAGGAACTGATCTGCTGAAAAATCAGTTCTCAAATTTATATATGGGAAAACTTGATTGTCAATGTATACCTTAACATCGGTTAGATCACAATGATCGAATTCTGAAGCCGATTTTGTATTAATTGATTTTCTATCGGTTTGAAACCCGAAAATCACAAATCTGGGTTTTTCTAACTTTGATGTTGTGCTTAGTTGCCATGTATCAGATGTCGTTTGTTTCATCTTTGCATTTTCAAAAACAGTCCAACTGCGAAAGGGGATTTGCAAAACGGCATGATTATTAATCAATCGTGCAATTGCTGTACTTTCTTTTGCCCCCAAAGTTATGAATGGTACTCTCCACGATATGTGTGAAATTTCAAATGCACATGATTCACTAGCTTGGGCTGGATCTTTCGTTTCAAATGCATTTCTATCATCCATAGTTCTTCTTAACATGAGACGTTGGCTAGCATTAACAATTACTTTTTTATAATCCTCAGCAAAACCGAGAATTGATGAGAGAGGAATGCATACTGAAAAATTTGATGTGCTGGATAAACGTGAAAGAGAATCATCATTGTTTGGATTCCAGCCGGCAATCGACATAAACTCCGTATCTGACTTCTTTAACGAAACAAAATTTTTCATTGTCGTAGCCTGACCCAAGAATCTTGTGGAATCAATTTGTTTCATATTGAGGTCAAATGTCACACGTTCGAATAAATGACAAAAGGCATTGTTACTGATTTTTGAATTTGTTGGAGCAGCCCTAGTTCTTGAATTTATAAATTTTCCTTCTAAATAAATGTAGCTTTTCGAAGGTAGAGTAACAATATCTTGAACTGTAAGCAAAAAATGAATATCGGTCGAATTACCAAAATGTGTACCGTTTTCTGGTAAAATAATATGTTCCTGCCATCGTTGAATTGAAGTATCTTCTACTACACGATTGAGTACGTCTAAAACATTCATCATTTCTTATTTAATATTTTAGAATTTTTTAAAATTTTCTTTATCAAATTTAAAAATTGTTTATTTTCATTCGTTAATTTTTTTTTCCCCGGTGTTTGAACCTTCTTCAAGCGCTGTTCCGGAATAATTGACTTAAAGACAGAACCACCGGATTTTTTATAATCAAGCATCTCACTTTTTTAGCTTCTTTTCAGGAGTGAATCTTTATGACAACTAATTATTTTTCAAAGTTTTTTTTTTTATCAATATATATATCTGATCTCTAAACCCAAACCATTTGACGATAGTTTAATACCACACCTCTTCACCCTCAATTTACTATGTATATTCATAGATAGGAATCATTTTTTAAATAATGAAATTTGAACTATATTTTAGAAATAGAATAAAAAAGATTATATTTTTTTGCTCTGGTAAATAATTTATTCACAGACATTTTTTTTATTTCTAATGAAATTAAATAATTTATGTGCATTTACATAAGCACAAAAATTAGAATTATGGTTTCGATATAAACACTCAAGCTTTTCTGGTGTATCCATTTTTTGATATGAAGGTGCTTCAAAGGTTAGATCTATGACATCCCTTCCTAAAATTTTGGATAGAATCTGCTTTTTTTCTTCTCCTTTGGTAAAAATATATTTGGAATCACGTGTCTGATGTTTCAAAATCCTTTTTATATCGTCGAATTCGGTCGTTCCTTCTTCCCAAAGCAGCTGATGTAGATTTTCTTCAGAATACTGATTAATCTTTTCCAAATTTTTCGGTAGCTCATCCCAACCGTGTGGTGGTAATGAAATGAACAAAGATCTTGAACCGTCTTTTAAAACGCACAATTCTTTAATCCAATATTTATTATTTTTATCTCGTAAAAATTGTACCTCCACAACAGTTAAAAATTCTTTATCCATTTTTGAAAATTTTTTTTTATATCCTCTTATTCAACCCAACAGTTGAGACAATACTGATTCTTTATCAACATATTTTTTTATTTCTATCACACAAACATCTGAGTAGACTCTAACAATTTCGGTGATCAACTCAGTTTTTTCTAAAGTTGGTAATAAAATTTTAATGTCATCTTCTTCACAATTATTTTCAGGAAACAAATTTTTGATGACTTCCCCTGCCTCAACAATCATAGAAGAAAATGAGAAATTTACCAGATCAGTTTTCTCATTAATTTCGTGAAGATAATTTTTGATACATGGATACAATTTCAGTAAACGATGAAATTGAATGTTGTTTACTTTTACACATTGATGAGTTGACAAATCTCTGAAAATCATCGTTTTTGGACTATCCATGGTGAAAAATAGAAAATTATCGTTGGCGGGGAATACACATTTCCCAACTCCATCAAACCAATCCGAAATGACCTGACTTCTTGAAACAAATATGGATTCAAAATCCACCCAAGTGAATGAGATGCTTTCATAATTATTCACCAAAATAATCCTCGGTCTAAAACTTCTACGTGTGAACTTCAGTCCGATGATTGCAAAGAGATTTTCATCGAGAAAAAAAAATTTATTTAAAACAGACCGCATGATGACAAATAAAATTCACTACTAAAGCATTATTCGAATGAAAATACTTCATCAAGTCCCTTCCGAAAATTCCTGGACTCTTTATCGATTGTTAAAAATCCATACGGTTCATTCCAAGCGATATTACACATTTCTTTAAATTGTTGAAATTTTAACCCGCTCACATGCTCATGAAAGATATGTCTGAGGTTGATGTCATCTTGATGAAAAATTATTAAGAAATTTGCATTGTCCCTTAATAAATGTTTTTTTATTGAGCAATATGTTTGAGCTATAAAAAAACAATCAATTCTGAAATGTCTTCCATAACTAAAATATTTTTGAATCATTGTCTGGTTACTCCCAACTAAATCATCGAAAACAAAGACAGAATCTGGTTGCGGTTTCTCAGGAATTTCACTAACATCATTTAACCCAAAAAATTTTATTTCTTCCATTGGTTTTATAATACGCTCAATATTTTGATATTTTGGTTGCTCCAACGATTTAGATACAATAAATATATTTTGAAATCGAATTCCATTGGGATGCTCAATGAGGCTAATTATAACGTTTGTTTTTCCGGAATTGCTCGGTCCTATTAGAAGACACCTAAGCGTATTTGGTAAAAGTGGGCCATGACGTTTTTCCACACTTTTCTCAGCCGTTGAATCATGATTCACGATAGGTAGAGAAATCTTTAATTTTTTCAATTTCATTTTTATATAATATATCGTTCTATCTTATCTGACTGAGCAAAATCTATAAAAACCCTGGATTTTATAGATTCCTCTTCATTCACTATGTCCTTTCTGAACACGCTAATAAATAAAGCCCCTGTAGAATTTCATATCCCAGGATATCAGTTTTGCGGTAATTAAAGAAATAAAAAAAATTTTATTTAATAGAAATAATATGGTATGAAAAAAAAATTTTTTCTTTTTAAAGTTTAGGTCCCGGTACAAGATTACAGGAAAGATTGGCGAAAGGTCAAACAGGGATTGATAAGTTAGATCAGGGTTGCAGAGAACATGATATTGCATATTCACAAAATACAGATCTAAAAAACAGACATAAAGCCGATAGAGTTTTAATAGATAGAGCTTGGGAACGTGTAAAAGCACCCGACGCATCTTTTCGTGAAAGAATTAATGCCTGGCTGGTTACAAACGCAATGAAGACTAAAGTAAAACTCGGTCTCGGGGTGAAGGCGCGGAAGGGTAAAGGTAGGAAAGGAAGGAAAATCCATGGAAAAAAGGGTGCAGGATGTAGTAGTTTCAATGGAATAGTAAAGAAAGCTAGAGCCGCAATAAAGCAGGCAAAGAAAAAGACATTAAGTCAAGCTGTTGCAGTGGCAGTTAAATCAATCAAAAATGTAAAGAAAAATAAATTCAAAATTCCTCGAGTAATTCCAATTCCAAAGTCGGGAGGGTTTCTACCGCTAATACCACTTCTGTCAGGGTAAATATAAAAAATTTAAATAAGTAATCGTATCAACTTTTTTCTTACAATTTACAATTTTTTGAAATCCACATATAGACTTGCAGCTGTGGGATCAATAGGATCAGCTGCAGCGAACATTGTGAAAACAGCAAAAGAAGCCCAAAACGCTAAAAAACAACTCTTGGAAAATAGGAGGCATAATGAAAAAATGGAGGCGATCGCTTTGGGGAAGGGACTTGTTTTGAAACGTCACAAAACCGGATTTGGGCTCTTTTTGAACCCTCCAAAAAACTTCTAAAGACTCCTCCGGGTTTACCTCGGAGACCTCTAACTAATTTCGATATCGTAAAGCATTGCTCAAAAATAAAATTTTTTCGAGGTGTATTTATGCATGATGAGTTACCCCGAAAACCATGGATTAATGAGAGCTTTATTATGAATCTGCATTCGAAGGAAAAACCTGGAAGTCATTGGGTGTCTATCGTGAAGCGAGGGGGTAAAGTTCTTTATTTCGACTCATATGGACAAATTCCACCGTCGGATGCACTGGCGAAATATTTAAAAGGGTGCCAAATTAAATATAATTTTGACAAGTATCAGAAATTGGATGGATCATATAATTGCGGTCATTTGTGCATATCTTTTTTAAAAAAGTATTCAGAATGGAAGCCAAATCGTTAGCAGAAGAAGATGCAAAAATTCGAGAGAATATTAAACGTAAATATGAAGATTTAAAGAGATTACAGGAACATTCAACTAGAGTCCTGGAGGAGACATTCAAACCGATATCGAAACCGTTGAATCAAATTAAAAGGCGACAGATTATTGATTTAAGTGATGATGATGATGAGAAAAAAGGGTTTTTTAAAGATGATGATGATAATAATAATAATAATAATAATGCTGATGCTGATGATGATGATGATGAGTCAGTGGTGGACTATAATAAGAAATTTTTAGAACTTTTGAAGAGAAAAAAATCAAAGTTAGATTTTCGCTATGGATTTAAAAAATTGAAAAATCAACAAGGTTACCTTCTAGGTAAACACCAGGCCCAATTTGAAAAAAATAAATTGATTATAGGTAAAGTTGAATTTCCTGTTACCAAAGGTCTATTTCAATTGCTAACAATGAGTGAACCATCAGATTATTTGACAGAAGATTTGAAAAATTATAAAGAAATTTTAGATCTTACAAACATTCATAGAAAAAGAAATTCACCGACGGGGAAAATTATTGAAAACGTAACACCAAAATATTTAAATATTATTAAAAAATTGTATGAAGGGTCAGGACTGTTCAAAAAATATGGTAGGAAAAAAATTAATATCGAATTTAAATACTTCGATGATCCGAATGAACTGTTAGATCGATTAAGGATTCTTTGCGGTGAGGTCGAAGCCGGAAATATTTCCCATTTAATCGAATCAGAAATTTTATCGATTTTAGAAGAATTGGATGAATTGAGGCTTCTATGAGAAGAAATATGACGACTGACATTTTTGGAAAATCATCTCTTGATCACGCTGTTTTAAAATCCATCGAAGAATTGCGAGGAAATGAAAAATTTTTAGTTTTCAATGAAAGTATCAATGGATTTGATGCTACGAATAAAGTTATATCGAATGTGTTGGCTCCTCGTTCAGGAACCGATGCAATCAACAGAAGATACTTCAATTTAAATGCAATGACCTTAAATGGAAATCAAACAGCATTCGATGGAAAGGATAAAATTATTTCAAATGTTGCTGACCCCATTTCGGGACGTGATGGTGTAAATAAAAATTTTTTAACTAAAAATGTTATAATGAAAGATGAAAATGGAAAATTTAATGCAACTAATGTCATTTTAACAAATGTCAGAGACCCCGAACTTGATTCGGATGCCGTTACTAGAGGTTTCTTGAAAAAGTATGTAAATCATGTAATTAATACATTGTTTACGCGGGATTTAGATGTCCGTTCAAATAAAATCGTAAACTGCAATAGACCCACGGACGATTTCGATGTTGTAAACAAGATTTTCATGGATCAGTGGTTGAGTTTAAACAATTCTATCAATTTACTTGTTTTGACAGGGATAGATGAAAGTGATTTTTTCATTTTTCATCCTTATGAAACATCGTTTTTCATCATTCCATTTGATTGTTCTATAAGATTAACCTGGACTAATCTACTCAAGTCGGATGTGGAAGTTTTTAATGACACTCATATATTAGAATATTTTTTCGATGGAAACTATCATTCTTATATTAAAGGGACACATCTGCGAGTGAAAGCTAAGAAAAATATAAGTGTGGAAAAAAATTTTTATTTACAAATAGCTATAAACTGTTTTTTGTGAAAAGAAATTCTAATAAATAAAAAGAATTAAAGAGAGAATGTCATCTGTTCGAGAAGAAATCATTCAGGAATTATTCGCCCCTGCAAGACGAAATTTTCCTACAACAAAAATTATTGTAACCGATCCATGGGAGACAATTTCATCCGATTTAATTGATATGCGGAAGTATAAAAATTACAATAAGAATTATTCCTATATTTTAACCATCATAGACAATTTTACAAAATTTGCTTTTGCCTTTCCTTTGAAGACAAAGTCAGGGTGTGAGGTTGCAAAAAACTTAAATGTGGTTCTTTTAAAAGGGCACCCAATTAAAAAATTATTTACTGATGAAGGAAAAGAATATAATAACAAAATTGTTCGAGAGCTTTTAAGAAAACATGGAATCACATGGTATCATGTTTTCAGCACGGTCAAAGCCGCGATTGTTGAACGGTAATACAATATTTTTTTTAGAATATATAATATATTAAAAAAATATCACTTTATCAACATTTTTTTTTAAAATAGATTTAATAGAACTCTGAGATGTATTCTGGAGCCGATGATGTTATCGAAAGGAAATAAAAGATGGATTGATGTTTTGGATGACGCTATAACGCTTTACAATAATCGTGTTCATTCGACAATAAAGATGTCACCAATCGAAGCTCAATTACTTAAAAATCAAGTGAAATTGAAAAAAACCGTCTTTAAAAACTTGAAAACATATGTCACTGCTAAGTTTAAAAAGGGGCAGTATGTTAGAATTTCGCGACATAAGGATTTGTTTGAAAAAAAAACAGGGTTAAATTGGACTTTTGAAATCTTTAAAATTAGAAAAGTTCACTTGACAAATCCGCGTTGTTATCAATTGTCAGATTTAAACGGTAATCCGATAATAGGAAAGTTTAATGAAATGGAATTACGACTCACAAGATTCCCATTCGACTATTTGTTGGAGAAAATAATAAAAAAACAGGGGGATAAAACTCTTGTCAAGTGGTTGGGGTTTAGTGAACCGACGTATATATTAACAAAAAATTTGATAAATGATTAAGAAAAATCTTCTGAAGGAATGTTATTTACTATAGTTAATAAAAACTTTTTTTATATCATAAAAAATTTTCTTTATTTATAAATGATCTCATCTATGAATATGCACAGTTTCAAAGTAAAGTAAATTAAATTAAGTAATGATCTTCAAAAAATAGGTAATTAATTCAATATTGAATCAATATTTCTACAGGAAAAAATACTGTAATATTGATCTCAATTACATTTCTTTTCCTCATATAGAAAATGAAATTGTGTATACATATTTAGGATTATATTTTATTCGACGTGGTATGATCCACATCCTTTTTAAACAAAAATTTTTTCTCATACAAAAATAAAAAAAATGAAAATGACATTGCATATTATTTTTTTTAAAATCTTTTCTTATTAGATTACGTGATATGAACAAATTTACAGATTCGTATTTGAACCCTCTCTTACATGACCCTTTTTTCTTAATACTAAATTAAGTAATATTAAACATAATTCTACTTTTAAAAAATTCTTTTATTTTAATTTCTTTTACCCCTTTTCCTTTTACTTTACAATGCAAATTTAGTTTTCATATTTCATTAAATAATTTCATTTTTTCACCAAATTTTTTAATTGAAATTATACCCATATGGTATGGTCTCGAAATTATCAGACAATATACGTTTATCATCTTTAGCACTAAGTGTCTGCTTATTCATTTTTACAGTGTAAAGATTAAGTTTTTCTGATCTAATCATATGCTGTGTATCATGCGTATGAAATTTTTCACCCATCAAACATTTTTCATAATCAAAAAAAGTTAACCGCTTTAAAACATTTTTTGGGAGACCTTTAGCTTTTTTATCTTCACCAATTTCTTTTTCATTTTCTTTTAATATTGCATACATTTTAGAGCTTAAACAAACACATTTTAAAATCTGCTTCCCTCCCATCTCATCTTTTAATAAACCTATTTTCTTATTGTTAAGTAATTCTATTCCATACTGATTATTTAGATCATAATTCGCTGTATCGAAATGTTCAGGATTTTTCTTTATATATTCATATGGATTACAATTCGTAAATTTCAAAATTAGGCTATCTGTATCTGTATATACTAAGGTTACCCTATCTATGAAATCTTTTTTGAAATATTCATAGAGGTATGAATACAAAAGCCGTTTTGATAAATCCAAAACGGTGCTACCTAAATAAATAGGGCGATCATATTTAATTATTTTTTTCTTCACCTCAATACTCGCTAAATTTTCTGAAAATATCGTGATATGCTTAAAGGCAGGGTTGGATATTAATTTTCTGGCACCACATTTTCCATCCCAATCTCTGACCAATGTTATGTCTCTCCTCTTCTTTATATTTTCGCATGATTTACCCCAAATACAGTTATTTTTCAACTTAAAAAAATTTCGTGCGTATTCGCTTGTGGCGCTCTCCCTCATCGATGTATTTTTATCAATGTAAGGGGCCATCCACGCGGAATGTTGAAATTTCAAAACGCGATGTATTTTATCAATCTTCATTCCTAGCGATTTATATAATCTTAATGTTTCAATATGGATCGGATACTTTATTTTAGGATGTAAAGTTGCTAAAAGTTTAGGTATATTTGACCCAGGGGGTTTTTCCCTTGTTGGGGCCAGCGGTAAGTCTTTAAAATTTTGGTGTAATTCATTAGGTGTTGATAAATCAACTTCCAAAAAGTAGCCAAAATACCTAGTATCAGCCTCATCGATATTAAAACCTTCAGGATTCTCGACCCATTCGAACCCCCCTGTTGGCAATTTTTGACGCATAGCCCATCCATATTCATTATTGACATCCAGATACAATATGAATGTCTCATCTTTTTCTGGATTATAATTTTTCATATACCTGTTATTGGCTTCACAGTATCTGAGAGTGACCTGACTTAACCCTCCTCGAAGTGCATTTTCAAAAAAATTTAAATGCTCATCGGACAGTAAAAGTTCGATATTTACCCCCGTCATCTTCAGCATAGCATCCCAGGAATATCCTGGCATTGTGAAATACCAACCTAATTCCAATCCATCAGCCATTTGACTTAAATTTTTAAAATTTTCAAAGCAGTCAAATAACAGCATTGTATCTAAAAATAAATACTCCCTCATATAATCTCTCAAAGTTTCACACTCCATGACTCGAAAAATTTCGCAAGCTCTCTGGTATTCCGTTTCTGATACGGATAAACCTGTTAGAGAGCTATAAAATTTTTCGCGGCATGGTAGCATTTTTTCATCAAGAGACTCCCAACTTTTACAGTACTCATAGGGAAATGCAGATTTTTTGCACATTATATCGAATTTTCCCCCGAAATATTTCCTTGTAGATCTCAGATTCTCCTTCCCTGTAATCTCAACCATAGTTTCCAATGACCCCTGCATAAATTTGTACGAATCTAAAAACCTAAATTTAACAGAATTTAATTTAATTGTAAATGATATATAATTCTCATTACTTAAAGGTAGAACGGTAATTTTTAATTTTGGATCGGCGTTTGCAAATGCCTTGACCAAGATTTTAGAATCATAGCGAGCAGAATTATGTAAGTAAACGGAAACAATTTTCCGAGGGTAGAATCGTTTATTGCATACATTACATAATGCTAACCTATAATTTCGTCCGGGGGTAAAGTGACAATGATCCCTATCCTTTTGCACATTTTCATTTTCAAAGGAAACCCCACAAAGTTCACAATTATCGGTTTCTTCAAATTTTTTCTTATCATCACGGGTCCAATTTAAGGGGTATTCTGTTGCGTACACGTCATTCACTAATTTAGATATTTCGACTAATTTTAATAAAAACTCTTCTACACACTTAGGCCCGTCGATGACCTGTGTAAACTTAAAATATTCATCCTTAAAATATTTAACAGCGTAACCAATGGCGCAAGGAATGTGAATATTTTTTTTTTGAATGTATGGTTTCTTAGGATCATCTTCAGCCCCCTGAATTGGGATTAAAAGGCATTCAATATCGCCGTATATACAAAAAGGTTGTTGGAGTCGTTTCCAATGATTTTCGAATTTCATAAAATTTCGGTCTTTTGGTGGAAATACTATGTGAACATTTTCATTCGCATCATCATCATCATCATCACTCTCACATTCATACCTTTCATGATTTTTTAATTTATCTGCATTATGAAAATATTTGAAGCAAAAATCACATGTATATTTCTTTTTATGAGATTTGGAAATTTGGCTACCTACGAGGCGATCTAAATTTTTTATCCACACGTAGTGGCTTTTCGTCTTGTCATCATTAGAAAAGAGAAGTAGATTTATATGATTCTTTTTTTTTTTTCTCGTTTTTCTTTTTAAAGATACCCCGCCCGTCTCATCTAGTTCGAACACGTTTATTGAGATATTATTATTCAAATTTTCGAAAACTGTAATGTCAGCAATAGGTGTTGGAGATCTGACTCCATTACATCTCATTTTATCACCGAAATAAGGGTATGAACTCACTCTATCTACATGTGTTTCCGCGGGGAATAAATAGCTCGTAACAGCCCAAAAAAAACAATGCGAATCTTTATTCTTTACATTAACACAAGCTTTTTTTTGCATAATTTTATCCGGTAATGGTATATATGAGGATCCTTTATAATTGACAGGGTTATAATAACAAATATTTATTTGTAAGTGATAAATCCTAGAGAGTGCCTGCCCTGAATGTAACTTATTAAAATCTGAAATACGATCCATTTGATCTTTTTTTACATTAATTTTAAAAATTTCATTTAAATCGGTCGCTCTATCAACTATAAACATTTTGGTAACGAAATTGATATCTGTAAAAACCTCATCATCTTTTTTTTTTATGACCCATTCCGTAAAAAGTTCAGTGTTAATTTTTAATGTGTCGAACTTTTGCAAATGTTCCTCTATGACTTGCACGAAAATTTCATTACACCCATCAAGAAACTCATCAGGATCCTCCACATCAAAGTAATTCCCAATCGTCCCGCTCAAAATTCGCCCGCCGAACATTTTTTCATTGATAACAAATTCCATAGCCAAAAAGGTAGATATTTTTTCATCAGAGAAAATCAATCTTAATCAATCTAAAAAGAAAAAAAATAATATAAAGTTTTTTATTAATAATATGACGGTGTTTATAGACAACCCTGGTAAGGGATCAGTTTTCAATACTCGGTTGAAAAAAAAAATCTAACGGTTGTTGGGGTCAGCGATCTATGATTTTATACAATATGATAGCAAAAAAAAAGGAAAAAAAAGTAAAAATTTTCCCTCCATTTCACAGCAAATTGTAAACAGCAGCCTGTTTATTATTTTTTTTCTGAACGTTAATTTTTTATATTAAAAAACTTGGAAACGGTGTAAATTGATACAAAAATGGAATAATGAAGGTTTTTCCCGCTCATATGAACCTGATTCTGCATGTAAATAACATTATTTAATGATACTTTTAAAAAAAAATATCGAATGTTATTTTTTTTGTTTACTGAGCCATTTTAAAATCTCTAATGACACGTCATTTTTTTTCCCCCGTAGTAAACAAAAATAAAATTCTATATTCTTTTTAAATGTATATTATTAAATAATATCATTTGGATGCTAAATTATGTCTATATGAACGGGTGACCATTATTTTATTCCATCTTTATATAATTTTACCCTGTCGCCAAGTTTTTTAATACAGAAAATTTAGATTCGGAAAAAATAAAGAAAATAAAAAAAAAGTTTTTTTTAAAAAAAAACCGCGGTTAAAATTCTATATTCTTTTTAAATGTATATTATTAAATAATATCATTTGGATGCTAAATTATGTCTATATGAACGGGTGACCATTATTTTATTCCATCTTTATATAATTTTACCCTGTCGCCAAGTTTTTTAATACAGAAAATTCAGATTCGGAAAAAATAAAGAAAATAAAAAAAAGTTTTTTTTAAAAAAAAAACCGAGGTCCGATGTTTGCTGTGAAATGGAGTCCTTAATTAAATGAATTTGTTAAATTAATTCATAATATGTAAAAAAAAAAATAGTTTTGCCTCCTATTTTGGACTTTTTATAAATATACATCACTGAACCCAATTTCGGAAAATAAAAATCATCATTTTTAAAAAACCGCGGTCTGAGGTTTGCTGTGAAATGGCGTTCTTAAATAAATGAAGGTATTAAATTAATTCATAAAATGCAAAAAAAAAAATTTTGCATCCTATTTTGGACATTTTATAAATATACATTACTGAACCCAATTTCGGAAAATAAAAATCATCAAATATCCCCCACCCCAGTATAAAAATAATGAAAAAAATTAATGCATCAATGATTAATTCTTACCTTATTTCGGTTGATGCATCAGGATGTTAACTCATCTGTATGAAGACACTATTTGAGTTAAATAAAGGAAATTTCCGGTAGAGTGCATGACAAATCAGGGAATCTTTTTCCATTTTTCTCATAGTTTTCTGAAGTCAAATTACGTGGCATCTTCATATTTCACGATTTTCCCTTTTTTTAAAAAAAAAAAAATGATGAAATATGAAGATGTCTCGAAATTTGATTTCTGAATACTATGAAGAAAACGAAATCAGTTGCTTTGTATCACTCGGTAATACCGTTTTAATAAGCTATATATATAATTAGGGGAAAAAAAAGGGGAAAATGTTTTTTGAGGTAAAAGATATAGATTTAGACACTGAGATCTCGTTATATAAATCTTGCTTTTACGATGATAAATATAATTTCGAAAGTGATTCTTTAAATGGTATGGAAGATAGGATTAATTCTGTTGTGGAGAAAATGCATAAAAAATATTACATCTTCATTGTTATTGAAGGGACTGGGAAAAGGCTGGTACCATACCTAGAAGAGATGAGATTAATGTGGGCGTTTAACTGTAAAATTGGGGATGACCCCGACAGATTCCCAAAGGATTTTCTTATGACCAAAGGGATAGTCTTTAACCAAAATTTTGAAAAAAATTTAGGTAATGTCGGAAGAGAACTTAAACAACATTTTAGACCTGCAACTGCTGAAAAAAATTTTGAAGTCCGTTTTTTTTTCCTGGATAAGATGATGTCACTCGAATTATTGGCATTTTATTCGATTTACAAATCGAATTTTGACCTGAAAGAATTACCTTTTGGCATAAAAAAAAAAATGATGAGGTATATTAACCTTTTCAATTAATATTTGAATTAAACGTAGTGAAAATGAGAATAATATTTTTTTTGTTAAAAAAGTTAGTATTAAATATATGGAGTGGGGAAAATTGAAATCAGATTCAAATTGTGATACATGACTCGGCTTTAGAATAGAGACAAAACAGTTAGTTAGTAAAAGTCTATCGGTGAATTAATACTTAAAAAAAAATCTTAAAGGAAAGGTGAGTATCTAAAGTGAAAAAAAAAAAATTTTGATATATATGTGAACTTTTTTTTCTTAAGTAATGGATTTTTTTTTTGTTCTGTTTATCATAGATGGCTTACTTAAATTTAGAGGGATTAAAAATGGCTAATAAAAAGATGAAGGATGTGGCGTATATCAAGCCTTCTGCGTTGAAAGTAGATGTTAAGTACAGTATACAACGTGTTGAACGAGTTATAACATCGAAGAATAAGCAAGCCGTAAGGATTCAAATAACGAACCCGTCTGAGACTAGCGAGGGTCATCTTGTGGACACAGTCTTGTACCCTATTATCTACATCTCTGAGGTATACCTCAGCGCTTTTAGTGAAGAGTTCTGCGAAAAGTATAACAATATCACGATCCCTAGGAACCTCAAAATTATATCTCAAGGTCCATGTGCCGACATGCCTTCAAAAATCATTTACCAAATAACGCCGGAAGTGGACGAGACCTTTTCAGATGATGACATCATTTTTTCACCTTAAATGATTATGTAGTGAAATGTAGATTTTTTTTAAAAAAATATAGTGAAAAAAAAAGATCATACCACCCCATCTCTACTTTAGTTTTTTTTGATGGAGTATATATGCTCATTTTTTTTTCTTTTTTTAATTTAATACAATTAAAAAAATGGGCAATTTTTTCTCTTAATATGTAGTGCATATAAATAAATTGAAAATTTTTCATTCTCATACAATGTAGTGCAAATAAAATTTTTTTTTCTTAATGAATCATAAACGAAAAAAAAATGTTAAATTTTCATTTTTTTAATGTAGTTTAAATAAAAAAAAATAAAAATTCTTTTTTTTCATAATATTTATTTTTATTTATTTATTTATTTATATTCAGCATATCAACAGTCGTTGTCGGCCTATTACAGATTGCTTATAGGACGACAACGGCTGTTGAAACCGTGGGAAAACCACGGTGTCATGTCACATGAATATACCTGATTTAAAAAAAAAAGGAAAAAGGAAAAACAAAAATGAAATTGAGACGTATCATTTTTATTTACATCACATTAAGATGGTCGATTTTCTCTTATTATTTAAATATTTTTTTAATTATTAAAAATGTTCAATTTCATTTACTTTTTATATTTTCTTCCCCAATTAAAAAAAAACCGATTAGAAGGAATTTTATAAATATCCAATGTGCAAGTAAAAATATATATTACACGATTTTTTTAATGGAAATGGTTATTTATAAAATTCTTTCTAATCGGCTTTTTTTTTTTTTTTTTTTAATTGGAGAAAAAAAATATAAAAGTAAATGAAATTGAATGTTTTTTAATAATTAAAAAAATATTTAAATAATAAGAGAAAATCTAACATCTTAATGTGATATAAATAAAAATGATATGTCTCAATTTCATTTTTCCTTTTTTTTTTTTTTTTCTCTTTTTCTTTTTTTTTAAATCAGGAATGCTCATGTCACATGGCACCGTGGTTTAGGCTTTCCCATGGTTTCAATTAAAGATGAAAAGGGTGTATATACACCAATTTAATACAATAAAAATCTATATAATATGTCTATCACACATATTATATAGATCCTTATTATATAAAATTGGTCGTGAATGCCCCTATCTCTACTACTTCTATTGTGTTTTTTACGTAATGAGGGATACACATTACAGAGGCCGAGTTCCTTTATCAATTTATGATTTAAGTCAATTTTTTGTTACAAAAAGTTGGAAAAAAAAACACTTAAAAAGAGTTGGAAAAAAATTAATTTAAAAAAAAGTTATAGTGGATTACAGTCTCATCACGTGTATGTTTAAAATCTTTTCTTTCAGATAATAAAACTGCAACGTTTTTTATTTTTCATAATTTTTTTTTTTCAACTTTTTTCAAAGCCTTTTTTTCCTACCACGTGTAGGCAAAAATTTTTTTCAATTGATGAAGGTACTTGGTCGCTGATATATGTATCCCCCTATTACTTAAAAAATTGAACTTGATTTTACAACTAAAAAAAATGCTTGAAGAAGCTTCTGTTTAAGCCGACTCCAGACACTTAGATTTGTTTGTTACTTTCATTTTTTTTTTCTTATTATGCTTACCTATTGTAACTGTTGTAATAAGAAAGAACAGTAATAAATAAATAAATAAATAAATAAAATATAATTGAGCCACAAACGTAACGTCAAATATCATCAAATACTTTCGAACATGTTCGAAAACAAATGTAATCACTTTCCTCGTGAATCGAAAAGTTCCGAACAAACATTTTCGTGTAATGTAACCAAAGACAAAACCTTAATGAAAACTTTATCGAAAAAAAACTTTAGAAATTTATTCAACAATTAATTAGAGAATTTATGTCCAGTTTCTGTCTTTCTTTCTTTTTCAGAAACAAGAGCTTTTAAAACAAAGCATGAAAATGTTCTATGATGACTACGTAGACACGCAAGTTCAATTAAAGGACCAAGTAATCCTCAAATTTAATAAAGTTGCACTTTGTTGCAATGCACGAAATAAAATGTTCAATCAGATTTTTTTGGGAGATCTAAAAGCCGAAGAAGTGACTCATATTACCGATATAGACTCCGAAACTTTTAAACTACTCCTGGACCACATTATGTTATTTGAACCATACACGTATGAGAGTGCATTCAAAATTTTTCCAGCAGCATGGAAGTACCAAATTGATGATGTAATCGATAAGTGCATCGAAGCTATGATTTCCACTGACTTATCAAACTCGCAGTTTTGCGAGCTTTTGAATACGGCTACCTTTTATTCATGTGAAAAACTTTCCAGAGCGATACTAGACTGTAAGGATTTCACCGAAAGCAGATGCAGGGATATTTTAATACGTGAAAATAGTTGTCATTCGTTACATCCGGAGTCTCTGAAGATAATTCTGTCTAAAATATCGAAAATAGATTACTGTACCATCACGATTTTGATGGATTGGGGAGATAATTGCATGCAAAAAAATGAAACCGGCTGCTCCTCACTGATGGAATTTTTGGAACAAAATAAGTTTTTGGGTATTTTGAAGAAGAATATTTTGATTTGCCCTCCGAGATATGCGATTTTATTCTTAACAGACAAGGAGTAAAGTTTTTGTCTTTGGATAAATTAATTACAAAATTACAAGGATTGTTGCATTCTAAAGCCGTCACTAAATGTACTTGGGTTAGAAAAAAAGAAAACGAAACAATTACCGAAATAATCGAACTGCAGAAGGGAAGTTCAGACTCGTCCCAGATTCTTTAAAGTATAAATTAAAGTTTGGCGATTTAAAATTTTATCAGGGTTTAGATTCATACGATGAAAACGACACATTGATAATCCTTCAAGGAGAACACCATGGTCGAGAAAACTCTGATGAAGATTACACGGTTTGTTATTCAGGCGAATTGAATATCACTCGCAAAATGCTTGAACAAAACTTGAAATATAAATTTGATTTTATTTGTGTGTTAAAAAAAATTGGTGACCAAGTTAGCATTGAAATGGCTCGATCTGAAGGAAAAGTAATTTTGACGTGGACATTTTTATATCCTTGCAGTATGTTTATAAGTAATAATTTATTGAAATCAGAAGAATTACATTTTACTACTGATCTCATTCCGCCTTAGCTTTTTATGTAAATTGCCCGGCAGTTCTGCTAATAATTTTGCTTTTTTGTTTTTCTGTTTTTTTGCACCAAAAATGTTGTTTTTTTACTACATTTTTGTTAATGAAGAATTGGGGAAAAATATATCACAAGACCATTTAAAATTTATTATCTTATATTTAGGGAAATTTTGAAATCTACGGTTTTTACAGCAAAAACCATTGCGGAGATTCCTTTGTGTAAAAGAGGCAATGTTATTACTTACACGCCATATTTTAATATGGCGTGTAAGTAACTACATTGCCTCTTTTCATCGTTTACTTTTGTTTTTTAATAATCATTTTACCTAATTTTTATTTTTATTTAATTGGAAACTACAAATCAAATTATCGGATAGCTCGTTTCTGTTCAAACTCTAATTATGTAAGTCCATATGAAAACCTCCCAACTATCAGAACGTCATTTGGAATGTTCTGATTTTTTGTTTTGTTTTGTTTTGTTTTCCTTTCCTTTGCGCTAAAATCAAAACATTCCAAATGACGTTCTGCCAGTTGGGAGGTTTTCATATGGACATACACAATTTTTCTTATAAAATTTCCTCCTTTAAGATTCGTTACTGAATGTTACTGAATGCCAAGTTGTGAAAAAATCCAATTTTGATTCGATAGTGTTGTACAACCGACGTCGAGATACCTAACTTGTGGTATTTGGGGTTTAGCTCCAAACGCATATTCTCCTTAGCATGATTTTTTCGGGTTTCAGTATGGAACTAAGGGAGTCAGAACTCTTCAATAGTTACAACGAAATTTAGGCCTTGAAAGTACCGATCTTGGCACTAAGGTGTAAAGTCTAAGGTCTACACAATTGGGCTTTCCTAATTGATTGAGAGTTCAGCGTGATATGAAATAGGCTACCGTGCCTGGCAGGGTACTCTACCCTACAGGGGAACGTTCAAGTATTACGTAAGACTTTTTTTCGGGTTTTTGGACCCCCTCCCCCCCCTTCGTAAGAATTAGTAAGATTTCTTTGAACCCCCCCTATTATATTACGTAAGATTTTCGCGGACCCCCCCCCCCCTCTTTTTTTAACGCCAATTTTAAATCGAAGTAATATTTTTCTTAAATCTAGATTTATAGTTCATACTCATATCCCTGAAGATGGCTACAATTGGCACAAAATCTCATCAAAAAAGTAAATTTTTATTTCTTAAAATTTTTTGAAAAAAGTTTCAATTTTTCTACTTTAGACATTCGAAAAAAAATTAAAACAACATAATTTTTGAAATGAAAAAAAAAAAAAAAATCTGAGCAATAAGTCATAATGGAAATTCTTACGTAAGATTTGCCAAACTCCCCCCCTCCCCCTAGTAAGAAATCGTAAGATTTTCTAGTACCCCCTCCCCCCCCTTTCGGTCTTACGTAATACTTGAACGCTCCCCAGAGTACTATTACAATTACAAAATTGTTGAGTGAGGTTAGGTTATCTCTGATCTTGAAAACCAGCTTGAAGGTTAGGTTATCTCTGATCTTGAAAACCTCTGATCATTTGTCATTAAAAGTCAATATTTCACGAAGACCCTCTAATGTCAGTCTACAACAAAAACACTTTTAAATTAATTAATGCTTTTTATAGGGAAGAACAAAGAAAAATGAAAAATTTCCATAGAAAATTTTTTTTAGTTTTTTTGTGCATTACAAGTGGATAGCGATTAATATTGGTCACGCGAAGTGGTAATGAATGACTAGTGAAAGTGGAGGGATATTGTTCAGCGCAATGCATGAAAATCCACATATCGGATCACTGTGTTGGAGTGAAAGGGACAGAAAGAACAGCTAATGAGGAAAAGAGATTGTTTTTTTTTTTTTTTCATTTTAGAGGAAAATTTCAGTAGTGGAGGACTACGTACGGTTATTTGAAAAAAAAAAAAAATAAGCATATTAAAATCTTGCGGTGAATTTTGCTAGGCTCATTCTTACGATTTTCGTAAAGTTTCACTCTCCTCGATCAGTTGAATTCCTGAATTTGTTCATATTGCATAATGGGAAAGGAATATAAGTCTAAACGAACTGAGCTCATCTCAAAAGTTCTGTTAATTTTGGGTTTTGATCGATCTTCATAACGGAAGGGGAACGACATGGCGGTCCCAACTGAGAGGTTCGGAAAAGGCAGGAGACGTGCTTTTAGCTTTAAATCTGTTTCTGGTCTGATATCTTTCTTAATTGGTGCTTTCTACAAAAACACCGGGAATGAGCACTGCCCCTGGAGTCCTCACGTTCCTGAGTTTTTGCTGACATACGGGATCATCAGTTTGTGTTGTTCCGCTGTTGCTTGGAGGGTTTTCAAGCCCAACGATACCCTGCCTAGGAGAACGAAAGCTTTTTACACCGTCCTTACCTTAGGACTCACTCTTGTCCTGGACATTGGATTAATTGCTTGGGGTGCGTTAACGAAAAAATTTAGTCGTGGATCTAACTAATCGAAACGTATGATTCCAGGTAGTTACCTGATAAATTCACCGTCGAAAGAAGCGACTTTTGACAAGTATAATCGGAGAGATGATTTGACGTATGCCAGGAATGAAAACTACTGCTGCACAGCGCTATATTATGGTTCTTTGCTTATTATGTATATGTCTTTCATCTTATACACCATTGTCGGCCTATTGATTTCTTGCACTTTCGGTTGTATATGCGTATCCACTTTCTTACGCTGAAGAATGGTTTAATAAACCCTAGTTGGGTAGACGCTGTGATGGTGATGTATGATAAACGTGTTTTATAAGTGTACTAACAGGCCAATTGGGAAACGTGTTGTAACACGTTTTTTAAGCAATGCATTCTGCTAATGAGTTCATTTTTAACAAGCTGTCGGGATAAAAATAACATTTTCTGAAAAACTAAAAATGAGTGATGAAAGTATTTATACATCAGGTGCGTTGGTAGTTTGCACGACTGGTTCCAGTCTCAACATGAAAACGCTACCTCCACACCTTATATGCAGTCTACTATTTCTGAGTGAAGACTTTTTACTTGACCGAAAAGTTCATTTTATTTTTAAAAGTGAAGTGTCATAAGCTAAATGTGGAATCAGTTTTACTTATGAAAAAGTAGGAAGTTCAAAACTGACTAATTTTCTATAGTCGATTTAAGAGGAATTTTTTTTAGTGTGTAGTGCGTCGATAGGGTGTTTGGAAATAGTACTTTCAACGGAAAGACTTAACTTTGGGAAAGAAATTCTAATCACTCCTTTTTTATGTAAGGATCATTTTTAACTGAAATTTTACTAGGAACTTAGTTATTCTTATCATTGACATTTGCTTGTGTTCTATATCAAATTTTGTAATGAGGAAAATAATTAAAGTTTTGAACTTGTATACATGTTGATGATGAAAAATACTTGCGGTACGCAGTATGGCCGAGATGCATGTATGCCCGAGATGGGTGTCGTCTCATATTTAGACTTTTTTCTCCCACGGCAACCATGTAAACTGCATTATATCTTTCATAATCATTACAATAATATAGCTTTTAAGTCAACATACCGTAATAACAATGAAAATAAATGTAACGAATCCTTTTAGAAATTGATAAAAAAAAAAATAAAAGTTGTTAACAGAATATATTTCAAGTTCTGTAAGAAAGTCTTAGCGCATGCGCCAGGAAATAACGAACATATATGACGTCATTACCAACATAAACCATGCTGCACCGCTGATAGTTTGTTTACGTGACTTTAAAGAGTTTTAAATAACATCAAAAAACAAAAATTGGTCAGTTATGTAGTTTTAAGTAATTTCGAATATTTAAGGAAGAAGTTAAAAAAAATGTTCTTCAAAGTTCAAAGTAAATAGTGCCGAAAAAATAACATTTTTTTTTAATTTTTTTGAATCTGGCGTTTTGCCAAGTATTGTCAAGTTAGGAAAATAAATATTAAAAAAAAAAAAAAAAAAAAAGGAATCAGATTAATATTTTCTCGGAAGTACGAATGTGAATAGCGCATATATGATTGGCCTTGAGACAACCAATGGAATACTTAGTAAACACGTTCAACAGTAATAAAAATTCTTTACTGTTTAGACTGCGTGCAGAATGTACAAGAAGAGATGGATCTTTTCGACATGTAGTAGACGAGAGTTCTGCTTTTTTTTTCTTGATAAGGAGCCGGGTCCTTAATGACGTTGATTAAAAAACTTAGTTTTTAAATTCGTTCAAATAATAATCTTTAAAGAGAAGAGTGCTCACTAATAAGTGTTTATACTATTCATTTGCTTTTCGATTTTAATATTGGTAGCTTGAATGATAACAAGATCTGCCGGTAAATTGAAGTGTATTTGAACTGATTAAACGTTTGTATGTATTACAATTTTTTATTTATTTATTTATTATAATTTTTAATTTTTTTTTTACTTTTTTTTCAGGGAAAGATTCAGGTGGAGAAGGCTTATTTAGAACACGGGATATTCAAGGAATCCGGTAAGTTCAGCTTGTAATCTTAAAACAAGTCTTAAGTTTTTTTTTGGTGAAAGCTTGCTGAAGAAATTAATTGTGAGATGTCAAAAATGCGCAAAAACACCCGAAAAAATTTTTTGTATTGAATTTTAATGGGAAAAGAGTAAATATGTATGACCCTTATTTGAGAAAAAAAAGCTCATGCTTGGTATGTTTTTTGTTTGTGGACTTATTTTATTGGTGAACGTTTTTTTAAAAACTGAATGCGATTTTTTTTATTCGAAATTAGTGAATCCGATTCGAGTTCAAGGGGTCCTTCCGATCAACTAAGAACATGGATAAGAACAATGAGGAGTGAAGGATAAAACTATCTCAACACAATTCTACCTCAGTCTTATAGGTATGCGCTTGCTTGATATGCTTCGATAAATTCATAAGAATTTAAAAAGTGATTGGGGAATAGATGTTGATATCTAAAGGTTATGCTGCCGGAAACGGGAAACGTGACTAACGACCCGAGATGCAAGTTTACTTCTTTTTCCTTAGGAGAACATTGATTACAAGTTCATTTATAAAAAATGACACATGCCAGTATAGATTTTCGTGTCTTGCTGAATGCTGAGCTGGAAAATGTCTGAAAACTCACATTTTAATTAAAGGACTTGCATAGATTTTTAATACCGTCAACTACAGTTCTAAAGTCTGACGCTTCTGCAAACAGCCCAGATTTTTTTTCTTAAGCCTATCTTTTTTCGTTTGCTTATTTTTCAGTTACCAATAAAAGAACTTATCAGCAATGTTCTCAAATAAATTCCGTACGAAGCTGGCAACGGTGGGCAGGATTCAGTCAGGCGAGAAGAAGAAGCAGCCGCCACCGAAGATAACTGTTATGTTCATAGTTGCCATTGCTGTTCGGAAGTTCCAAAAATTCGAATCAGACAAGTATAAAAAGTCGCTTAAATATAATTTTGACAAGCAGGCAGCATTGGATGAGTTGAAAACTCTCTATGCTGGAGATAAAACTTTCTTCGTTAAGGAGTTCGTCAAACTTTCGTACTTTATACGAAAATTTAATTTGACTTTTGAAGATCTAAATTCATTCGATAAGAAGTCCGAGATTTCACAAAAAGTGTTCGCACACTTAGCGGGTGCCTTGAGCTCGAAGGGAGATAAGGATGAGCGGATGTTGTACTTTTTATGCTTAGCGTTGAAGTATCTAACTAGAAATAGCAGAAGGGAAACTAGTGTTGCTGAGATTTCTTCCATCGCGAAATTGATTGGGACGTGCGATAGTTTTCAGATTAAGAATGAGCTCGTTTCGTTGCTGATGTGCAGCTTTGAGACGTTAAGTACCGCCGATCAAAATTCTGAGCTTGAAAAAATAGTTCAGGACCTGCCCGATATAAACCAAGATGTTAAAGCTTTTCTACTTAGCAAACTGGAAAGCAATAAGGCTGCAGACCAACTTAACTCAGACGACAGTGCTAGACCCACGATGGAGATACGAAAGGTGAAGAAAAACCAGCAAGTCGTCAGCAAAACGATTCAAACGGTCAAGTCGAAACAGGAATCGAAAAAATCAGAGGAAGCCGATTTTAATTTTTTGAATTTGAGTGACTGCATGAAGAGCCGAAACAGGCAAGTCAATGCCGTGATAGAACCTGGAAATGTGGAGAAAGAGTCGGGGAGTGATCAAGCATGGTATCGAACCACTTGGGGAGAAGCGGTATATCTGTTTAACCTAGTTTCAAATGGCCGGGTGCTTAAGGACGGCGACAAAGACGATTGGTTGCCAAAAAAATTTCTCGGAGAGCATATCTTTGATGGGACAGCATATAGCCGCAAAATGTATTCGTTCTTTATAAATCGAATGTTCGCATCGATATTTTGCCAGATTTCAGCAAAACAGCAACTTAACGAGAAAGCAATCGATAAGTTGCTAAAATGCGTTACAAACGTAGAAGATCTGGTGTCCTTTTTGGATATAGAGGAAGATTATGTAACGTTTTTCGTTAGTCGAGTACTAGACAGATATTGGGAACTGAAAAAGCTAACTGATCCTTATATTCTGAAAACGTTTTTCGATACTATTAAAAAGGAAGTAGCAGAGGAATATGTGGTTCAAGGTTGGATATATAATTCGTATAAAGTAAGGCAAATACAGCAATATAATCGTGATAAAGTGGAAAAAATTATTGTTGCTGAAATGAAGGCCTTAAGACTGGATGCAATTACAGCAGTCTGCAAGTGTGCTGGACGTGATAAGTCAAAAATTTTAACCAAAGATCGAATTGACATTATTCTTAAGTACGCAAAAAAGCCTGACAAGGGTGTCTATGCTGATAAGAAATTTATGGATTTTATTGTCCAGTTTATCGAGTTGGCTGAAACGCTGAACGATTTCGATTATAAAGATGTGTTCGGAATCTATCTACGTCATTTAAATTCGGAATCAACTGACAATATGGAATTGATTGACATTGATATCATTCTCAGATTTATGGATAATCAAGCCAGAGACTTAAATCGAAGTGAAGAACTTTTCGATGATCAAGTAATGGAGACACTAATCAAGCTTTTGGGTCCTAATTCGACTTTTAGTACGACACAAAAACAAAAACTGAAAGTCTTGAAAATAATTAACAATTATCTACAGCACGAAAAAACCAAAAGTTTGAGTGAAAAAAACTTGAAAGAATTGTTGGACTACTCTTTCAGCGAAGGTACGATTCATTCAGACGATGTAGAAGATTCACCAGATGGTTCAGACTCCAACAATTCAGGAGAGGATTCCGAAGATTCAGCAGACGACTCAGATGATTCAGCAGATGACTCAGATGATTCAGCAAATGACTCAGATGATTCTGATGCTTCAGATCATTCAGCAGACGGTTCGGTTGATTCAAAGGACGATTCGGACGATCCAGCTGATTTAGGCGGAAAGATAATAAATTCAGCTTTGGCTTCCTTGCTTTTCTCGACGAACAAAACTCGCGTACTATCAAAAGACATTGTACAGAAACTCTCCGAAATTCTCGTTCAATTAAGCCACGATGAACATTTCACGAGTTACGTTGTGTTCATTCTAAGTCGGGTGTTTTGTGCTGAGAGTCCATCACAGAATTGTTTCCTTCACGATAAAGATTTTCTTAAATCGATCTCGAGTAAACTGCTGTGCGATCATATTGTCTTACTGAATGACGAAGACGAGCCGGTTAAAATTTCTGAACCATTGGAAAACAAAAGTTACAGCATTTCTAACCAAATATCCTTTCTCTCGTCGAAGATTATCTCAAGATCAGTTGAGAACAAGGTCATTCTGACTCCTGACACGATTGATAATCTATTCTTAGTTATGCAAAGCAACGATGAGAAGGACAAACAAACAAAGATTGTGACCGCTAGAAGCCTCTACAATCTAACAAAATATATGTCCCTTCAAGAAAGCCATTTAAAACAGCTACTCGATTTAATGAATTGCCCGATTTATGATGTCAGCGTTTACCTACAAACAGCGTATCTCAGAGAATGCGCGAAAGTTGCACAATCGCCTAATGTCCTTGGTACGATACACATGGAGAACGTAAGTGCACTTTACGTAACCGAGAGCTTGAAGATCGGCCATTATGATTTCCAAGAAGAAATTAACAAAGATCTTTTCAAAACTCTGTTGTACGAGGCTCGGAAGCAGGAGTTTAACGATAAAAATATTTTCTTGCTATTTGAAAGCATACTTCGCCTCAACGGAAAATACGCTCCTCAAGTATTAAGCATTCTCGTAGCGTATAGCTATAATTATACGGTACCAGAAACTACTGTCCGAACATTGGAAAATCTTTTAAGCGTCTCCAGTTACTTTGAAAAGGCTCTTTTGATATTGCAAAATGTCATCCTTAGCGGGAAAACCCCTGTTACCAGCAAGACGCTTTCTATCTTCATCGACTACCTCTGTTCCTCCTCCAACGATCGTCTGAGATTTTATTCCTTTAAATTACTGGATAAAGCGAGTCAAAACCAGGAACTTCCTTACGATATATTTTGCAAGTTTGAACTAGTTAAAGCTGCTTACGCCCTAAAATGTAATCCAGGGGACAAACAGATAATAACTGACTTTATCGCTGCTTTGACGGATAAAGGGATGCAATTACCAATCGATACGAAGCTTGTTCTCGAAAAAGAAATCCGCAACACAGGCGTTCTGAAAATATTCGCCAACGTTTCAAGAAACAAACAAATAATGGGGGAAAAATTGTTAAACAGTTTGATAGAACTGTTCGACCCGATGAGTTCGGCCGATAAAGAACTCCTTATAACGATTTTTCGGAACGCAGTTAAAAATAATCAGACTCTGCCTCCCGGAGTCCTTAAAAAGCTGGAAGAAGCACTAGGGAACAAGGAATTAGAGAGGAGAGTTCTTCCGGTATTTATTTACTTGGCCCAGAAAGGTGAAAAGTTACCGGAACAGGTTAACAACAAATTGCTCGATTGGCTCTCCGCTGACGGCGACCCAATTTTCAGACAAGAACTCCTAAGCTCCTTAGGATCGCTCATTGATGCGAATAAAACTGCAATTGATCGTTACCAAGCGAAACTTAATCAAATACTGGCCAGGGAAATCAGGTCTGATAATTTCAATGTTCAAAAACTGTGCATCACTGCGATCAAAAAGTTGGTGACGGTGTCTAAGCGAATAGACACGGTTCTTCTTGAAGAAGTGGTAAAAATCGGAACAGATTTAAATTGCAACGAATTCATCAGGAATTATATCGAGACGCTTTTCGAGTCCGTTGACGATGTTTGTAACCCTTTGATTAGTCAGAAGGGTTACAAAGAGAGAATTAAACTCGCTAATTTACACCGCAAGTCTCCCAAAGAGATTTTAAAACAGCTGAAGGTCTATGCAAACCTGGACGATGGATTTCTCCCTCAAAATTACAAACAGCTGAAAGACATAATCGACGATAGAAGTACGGGACTACAAGAAGAAACTTTGACATTGCTTCTCACTTACAGATACAAAAACAAAATGACTGACGAATTGCTGGAGAGTGTGGCCACCTTATATGACAGTACCATGTCAGAGGAAGTGAAGAGTTCATGCCTACGATTGTTGAACGACACTGTTAAAGCTGGTAAAACTCTGAATGGTAGAGCTGGTGAAATATTGGAAAGTGAACTCAATCGGGACGAAAACATTAACAAATTCTTTAAGAGCCCAATCATCAGCAAAATTAAGCAAGAGTTTCAACTAAGCAATGAAGTTGTTCTGGATTTTTGAAATTGATAAACTTGACAAAAAATGTATTCGACGTGGAAACGCTGGCTGACCTCATCCAGCTAATCACTAAAGAGAAAGTTGATTATTTTAAGAACCAGTCGTTCGTTTTGTTGATTGAGAAATGCTTACTAGCGAACAGAATTTTAGAATTAGCGTTACCATGTTATTGTCGCATAATCAAGGAGAGAAAGACCGGCAATGTCGACGCATGTTTAGAAGCTTTGGTTAAACATTTTTGTGAAAAACAAAAGAACATCGCTCCTCTGCTGGAGACTCGACTGTTCGAAGCCTTGTATCATGCAAACAAGTTCACACAGTTGTCCGATGTCTGCATGCAACTGATTGTTAAAAATCTTGACAATACCAATGAAATCATTAGAGGATATTCGTTTGCTGTATTGAGGAGTTCGAGTGAAAAAAAATATGCAAATATTCTAAACCGTTGGTGTGATATAATGTTAGCAAATCTGTCTAAGAAGATAAATAATAAAATCGAAAATTCACATCACTCTTTAGATCTGTTGGAAATAATTGTATCGGTCAAGTTTCTGGACGTCAATGTTTTTACCAACAAGAATGGAAAGATTTGGAAGCGAGAGCTTTTGGCTTCGAGCATTTTCGAAAGCTACAAAGTTTTCCAAATGGATCAAATGCTTTTTTACGTGTCTTGGTTTGCGGTTGAAGAAAAGTTTAAAGATCAGGATACCTGGAAGATCCTATTCTTGATTCAGAATTCTCAGTTCAATTCATTTTCGGAAATAGTCAAACTGATCTCGATGGTTCCTGAACTAAATTTGGACGAAGTTATTCGACTGTTGACTATTCATGGGCCTGAACCGTACGAAGCTTTCACGCGAGATTGGTGCATCAGAAGATAAAAACGTGCACGTCAAATAAAATCAGCAGCGCGTTTGGCAATAAACTAGCTGCAAAATTATGCTCTAGATTTGACATAAATTTCATTGGTAAACTGTTCAGCTGTCTCAAGTCAATTGACAACTTGAGCATGTTCGAAGATCTCCTCGAGTTTTGTTTAAGAGAAAAAATCGATTTAGAGAACGTGATAGGCCTCGAGAGCGTTGAACTGAATGATCTGAAGCTCCTAATTGAAGCTAAACATTTGTGCAAACATTGCAAAACCCAACCAGAAAATGAAATGGAAGAGCTGAATTTCTTGCATTTATATGGAAAGTTAAATAACTCGGGATGGAATTTCGCCCATTTGTGCGAACTTGTAACTGAATTTAATCCGACTGCTCCATCTGATCGATTTCAAAATTTGTTGCACTTATTGAACACTATTTTCGTGTACCAACTGTCATCGTCTTCCAATTTTAATAAATGCAAGCAGATCTTTACCGACTGTAGAAGTTTCCAAGAAATGATTCGGGGTATTCATGATCTTGCTATTGAGAATCACTTTCAGCGTGAAGGGAAACCGAAAGACCAACACGAACTGTTGGATGAGCTAGAACGCACGAATAAACATGATTTCGGAATTACCGATTTTACTGAAGATGGTCCGCTGAATGTACAGAAACTTATAATCGAGCAACATGAGGACAAATCCAAATGGAACGAGAAGCAAATTCTGTTGTGGGCGTTGGAAGTCAAATCCACGGGGAAGACATTTACCGATTACGAAGCCATTGCTATTATTCGACGAGCCTATTTGCTTATAACTGGACACACTCTCACTAACGTCCAGATATTGTGCAGCCTAATTGCACTGAGAAACGGAGAGAAGGGCCTGAAGGGAAAGCTACTACAAGTTGCTACAGGTGAAGGAAAATCTACCATTATTTGCATATTGGCAATCATTAACGCGTTGAGAGGCAAAAAGGTTGATGTCATTACTAGTTCACCTGTTTTGGCTGAAAGAGATGCAAAGCAAAAAGCACAGTTATACAGGTACTTTGGCCTAACGTGCTCCGACAACAACGACAAAACGGTATATTTAAAAGGCAAAAAGGAATGCTATTCGGCTGACATCGTTTATGGAGAAATGTCACAGTTTCAATTTGACATTCTAAGAGACAATTACAGCAAATTGGGAACACTGGGAGATCGCACTTTTGCGATTGCAATCGTTGACGAGGTGGACAGTATGCTGATCGACGATAGTTCGAAAATAGCTCGTTTGTCCACCACTGTTCCAGGGATGGACCATTTTCAAGCGCTCTACGTCATCCTTGGCAGCGCCTCCTTGCCATTAAAGAAAAATTTATAATGTTCAAAGGAAAGATGTATTATCTCGATGGTAAAGTCGGTTTTGAAAATGGAAAGATTATTTTAGAGTTTGTTAACGAAAATAAGGACATCATGAAAATTCCTGATCTGGAAAACTATCTGCTTAATACGGAAGACATAAGCCAGGTTGGGGAAGTTGTAGAGGATATGGAGAAATATCTAACTGAGTCTTTAGGAAGATATCTGGATTATCAAATCAAGCAGAATAAAATTTACATTCCGAGCAATTTTTCCGAGTTTCTTGAGAAGCAAAAGCCTAAATGGATCGCAAATGCTGTTGAAGCTCTAAACTACCAGGAGAACGTTCATTATGTCGTTCAGAACGGAGAAATCAAACCGGTCGATTATTACAGTACTGGTATTATTCAGAGTTCCACCAATTGGAGCGATGGATTGCACCAATTTCTTCAGCTAAAGCACAACGTCAAAATGACCAGCGAAACGCTTACTACCAACTTTTTATCCAACATCGGTTTCATGAAAAAATACGAACAAGTATACGGAATGACTGGAACTCTTGGTTCAGAGACTGCCCGAAATGTCCTGAAGGAAGTATACGATGTTGATCTAATTAACATTCCGCAGTCAAAGCAAAAACAGTACCTGGAATTGGACGCAGTTGTTGCCCAGGGCGAAGCCGATTGGCTGAAGCAAATAACGTCCAACGTCACGCTTGAGATTCAAAAGAACCGAGGCATTTTAGTCATATGCGAAACAATCGAGCACGCCAATCGAATTAGCATATTACTCAAAAAGAAATTGAGATCGAGTGCTGTGAAGTTGTACACGATGAACGACATGAATCAGGAAGAAAATGTTGAGAAAATATTGCCCGGTGAAGTCATAATTGCAACAAATCTTGCGGGAAGAGGTACCGATATTCAGACAGACGAAATTGAAAGCTCCGGAGGCTTGCACGTGATTTTAACTTTCATGCCGAGCAATCAGCGAGTTGAAGATCAAGCTTTTGGCAGAACGGCAAGGCAGGGCAAGCGCGGAACTGGCATGATGATTTTGAATGCTGAAAATTTGGTCGGAAACTCAACTACGACCTCGACAAAAGATATCAAAGCGGAGCGAGATACAGTGGAGTCTAATCAATTGAAGGAATTTAAAGAAAAAGAGTTAAAATTAATTAATGTCAAAGATGGATTATTCGACACGTTTTGTAGGTTTTTAAACAATGATATACGGATGAAAATTAGAAAGGAGGAATACAGTTTTCTGGCGCAAATGAACCCGTTGAACTGGTGGAACGGAGATGCTGAGCCTACCACCTATGAATGCAGCGTGCTTGCTGCCGTTGAAGAGCAATGGGCCAATTTCTTGAGAAAACTAGACGATGGTACTGTTAAATGCGAAAATGGCGAAAAGGAGTGTTCCGCACTTATTTCTCAGCTGGGAACTGATTTTAAAAACAAAAATTTAATCAAGAATCCGTATTACAACATCAACATTGGAAACGACATACTCATGAACGATTCGAAGAAAGTCCCGGAAGCTCTTGAATATTTCAAAAAAGCGATAAAATTGGATGAAAAACAAGGAAGTAAGAAGGATGAAAAACCGGAAGTAGATGAGCTTGAACCGGATTTTGAAGCAGATGGGGAACCAAGGGAGAAAAAGTCCGAAGAAGATTCGAGTTCTGTATTCAGTGCTGGAGCTGCACATGTGGGTGTTGCTTGGTGTTCGCTTGTCTTGAAATCAGAAGGCTATAAAGAAACTGCTCTTGCGTCATTCCGAACAGGTTTGAAGTGCCTGTCAAATGAAATGAGCGTACTGAATGCAACTCAGTTGCTTTTAGAGCAAAAACAGCCTGGATTTGTGAACAGTGACTTGTACAAACAGTTAAACGTTAAAGCTACAATATTAGGTTCATATCTGAACGGAATTCAAGCCTGCATAGAATCAATAAAAAGATCAAAGCGTCTGATCGACGTTGTCGTAATTAAGAAGCCCAAGGAAGGTAACATCTTGGAAACAATCAAATACTTCAAAGAGCAGGAACGAGATAAGAAAGATCCGAGTGCGTTCAAGAGTTTGAAGCTAAAGAGTGACGAAAGCTATTCTCTGATATTTAATAATTTGATTAAAGCAGAAGACGATCAGGCCTTGGAAACATTAGAAAATGCATTTTCGGAAGAAGCAGAAAGTTCAACTTCGAAAATTAAAAGCGCAAAGAACAAACTCTTAGGATCAGGTGTTCTTGATGAATCATACTCCGATATCCGAATAAACTTAAAGCAAGTAGACTTGGCCAGCATTAAAACGTCTTTGCTCAATCCACATAAGGAATTTAATGATCGTACTAGAGAAAGTGCCTTAAATATTCTCAAAAATGAACGTTCATACTTGCATATGTTTAAAATAACCAGTTCGTTCAAAACTAATTTGACAATAAGTTCGAATGACAGAAGAAATTTGAACATAAAGTACGATGGCAAGCAAATAAACGAACTAATTGAAATTATTGAAAACCAAGATATGGACGATGATGCTTTGCGTTTTAGTATCGTTATTGAGGAAGCCAATGAAAATGACATTAACAAAATTTTTAAGTCAAAAACTGAAAGTGAGAGATCAGCCAAATTAAACGTAGGTTTTGACAACTTGAATAAGGAGGTCGCAGCGAAAAAGCTTTCCTCCATCAAAGCAGAATCGTGCGATGTTGAATTCGTTGAGACTAAATCAAATCTATTAAAATTAATCGAAAGCGATACAACTCTTAAATCCTGCAAACTGTATGTCAGCAAAGAAAAATCGTTTGAAAAAGTGAAAATAGTTGAGCTGAAAAAACGATTGAAGGAGCCTAATGCAAAGGACTCTGCGTGCTTCGTCAGGTTTGAAGAGCTTGCATTAGATCAAGCACAGAAAATCTTAGAGCATTGTCACGAAAATGTAGCGTTTGGTATTTCCTTCATTGATGTTGACCTTCATAATAGTCAACTTGAAGAAGGTCAAGTAAATTTTAGTTTCGATAAACTAGATCAGAACACTGCCAAATTAATTATAAACACTCTTCGAAAGGAGAATTTCGAATTCTCTCTTGAATTTAAAAACTTGTCTGAAAAGCAAGCGAAATTCGTACTAAAGCGTGCAAATATGGAGCAAGAAGATATGGTGATAAGGAAAGTGAGCAACATAACCGACAAGTATATGAAAGATTCTTGTCCTATTCAAGAACTGAACGAATTTGCATCAAAAGGGATGGAATATATTATCGAGATAAATGAAAAACTGTTTGTTCCTTGGCGTGGCGTGATTGCGGTAGCAGCTTTAGGCGTCGGTCAGGTTATATTGGGTGGTGTACTGATCACTACCGGTTTTGGTGCTGCTCTTGGAAAGGGCCTCATTCAAGAAGGCATTGCAGATATGTTTACGGCATATAGAGCATACAGTTCCAGACAATTCCACTGGAGCGATTATTGCAAACAGAAAGCTATTAGTTTAGTCATAACTTGTGCAACTATGGGATTGGGCAAACTAAAAAGTGGAGCTAAAGGTTTGAAGACATTAACTGCGGGAGCGAGCGAGCAGGCTCTCCAACAAGCTGGTAAACAAGTTGGCAACAATGCGCAGATATTGATAAATACGGGTGGAAATTTGAAGAACTTAGCCTTTGGGTTTGTGGCCCAAAAAGCTGTTGAGGCAGTTGCAAGAGAATGTCTAAATTCTGGTATCAAAGCTCTATCTGATATGTGTTTCGAAGCCTATAAACCAGATATTAGCCTACAAGTGCAAACTAGTGTAACGAAATCATTTTCTAATTCGGAGCTTATGGGTTTATTGCGTAAAATGCACGCAATCGACTTGGCCACAAAGTCAAACCAACTTCAGTCTAGAATTAACAAAATCGTTGCGGATACGATTAATCCTCAGAAAGACTTTATGCGCAGGCAATGGGACTCTATTGGTTTACCATTAATAAGGGGCATCCTCTCCGATTCGAGTTTGTACGGCTGCAGCGTGAGTATGGCTCTCAGGATTACTGGCACTCTTAGTGGTCTCATAGAGATAGCAACACTAACGGACAAAGTCGCCCACGAATTAGTATTAAAGCTCCGATCAGTGGATAGAGATTTTATGACCATGAACCTCGTTTTACACAGTAATCTGAAGATCTCAAAAAATAATGCGTCAGACATTGCCAACAAGTTTAGAGACCTTGAAATCTTCGACAAGTACGACAACTTTCAAGTGTCACAGAGTAATGTGAAGTTTGATCACGAGTTCAAAGTTAAAATAAAACAATTATATAAAGAGCGAAAGAAAAACTCTTCGGTGAACTCGATGAAGGAAGACTATGAAAAAAGCGTAACCTTCGTTTGGAATTTATACAAGAAATACGTTGAGATTGATTTGGATTCGTTCAGTGTGATTATGAAGTCTGTGTCGGATCAGATCACCGACCAGTTAATAAGAATAATAGACTCGCAGCTGATTCAGCCATGGTCAACTTTGGCGGTGAGTAGCCTAGTTGACAACATTTCCTCGAAAATCCAACACCACTACCTCGGCAGCACGATTTCCGAACAGATAGACTACAACAGCCGGGCGTATTGCCTTGCACGCAGCCAGGCCGAAATTGCACTCAATTCTAGCGAATCTGGATCTGGCGAGAGTTTATCAAAGGACGTTAAAAAGATGGCAGACGATGTTAGAAGTGGGGGGCCAGCCAATCTGGCCGTGATAATAGCCATGGGGAAAAATAACGGAATCCCATTAAAGGTTGTGAACGATAAAAATTATGTTAAGACACAGGAAGACATCGATAATGGAGTTGAAGTGATTTATATTGAACCTGGCTCGAATAATGAGCCTGGTCATGGCTACTACATGGACAGCGAGGGGAAGTTTGTCCAAGCGGAGGGAAAAGGAAACGATTGTTGCTTTTCCGCTGTTAGTTCGATTTTGCAGAACAGAGGCATCTCTAAGCCCGCACATATCCTTAGAGAGGAAACAGCCGAACAGATAGAAGCTAATTCGGAAAACTTTGAAAAAGTGCTTTCTGCAGAAAAATGGATCAGAGAAAACCATCCGGACTCCTCCAACAAGCTGTTATTCACTGCTGGGAAGTATGGAGGAATTGGCAATTTTATAGCGGAAAATGAAAGCAGTGATCGCAGTGAATCAGAAGACGGAAACGGCAGAAAAAAGTTAAAGGTAAATAAATTGAAATTAATATTATTGTTGTTGAGCGTCCATGTATAGCCTCCTCCAATCATCAACTAATTTACCAAACAATTTCTAATTTTGATAAATCCATTAAAGTTTTTAAAAGCTTTATTGTATTTGATAGCTTTTTTAAATCCAAAAATGTAAGTCCAGAGGCTGGAAAATTACATAGGGACTGCTCATTTGTGTCGTCATTGCTTTTCTTACGTATTAGCATATCGATTCTTTCAATTTTTTAGGTCGACGTTCCTGAAGATTCCAGTGCAGATTCAGAAAATCAAACTCTTAGGAATGAGAAAGATTCGGAGATACACACCCAATCGGACGACTCGTTCGCAAATGAATTGGAAGAAATGATGATGGAAAAAATGAGGATGGAAAAATATTATACTGATTTAGCAATAAAAGCTAAGATCCCGAAAGAACGTATACCAGAATTACTAGAAAATTTAGAAAGCTATGACGGAAAAACGCCTACAACGTCGGATGAGTTGCTCAAAGTTGCATCCACTTTTCAGTGGGAAGGCACATTTTACAAGGATCGCTTTCAAAACCAATCGAAAGAAGATCGTGCTTGGTGCAAAGAGGGGAGAGAGGAGTGTGACAAAGATTTGCACAGGGGTTCTAACAAACGTTACCCAGATTTAAAAGAGGGGGATAAAGTCAAACTTGGTAACAAATCTTATTCTGAAGACCCGAAAGTTGCTGATGAATTTGGAAGTGAAACCGTTATTCATTTGCAAGGGAAGGTAAAAGCGACACCTATGGAGGATTATAGCGCTTATAAAGATGAAAAAGAACATATATTGATGGGTGGAACAAAAGGAAAAGTTACGCAAATCAATGACACATCCCCGAAACATGTTTACATTGCCCTGGATGAATCTCAGCCGGAGAGTTCCGAAACGGTGGAGGATTCTGTTGAGGTAATATCCAAATACCGGTACCTGAGTACCTGTGTGCCAAACTGGCATTATTGTATCTTAATCATTTATTCGTGTTTGGCAGGTTAATGAAAGACGACCAGACAACCAGAAATCGTAAATCTTGCAACTCTTGCCTCAGTATAATAAGAAAATAATTCTGAAGCCAATTTCGGATCAGCTAGAAGATGGCTAGTTTTGGGGATCAGCTAGGATTTTGGTTCCAACAGTTTTCGAACCTCTACACTATATCCCTAGTGACTTTCCCCGATCAGTTTTTGCTACCATTTTTGTCGAATAAAAACTTTCGTTGAGACTTACCGTAAAAAGTGCCTTTATACTGTATATTAATTTTATGTTAAAAAATTAACTCATAAATTTTATGTTAAAAAATAACTCATAAATTTTATGTTAGTATTTCATATTGTGTGATTCCAGTCAAAAAAAGTCGTAATTAAATATGGTGGAATACTGGTGTATTATGTTAAGACTTTTTAAAGACTTCCACTAGTTTTCCAACAGCTCCTGGACGAGAGGACGACTGGTGGAAAATTCGTGGATCAAGTCTTGAAACACAGGTGTGGAATCCACTAGTGGGGAATCCACATGTATTTCACATGAATTTTTTGTCTGGACATGTCATACTGTAAACTTTAATCCTTCCAGAGATCAAAGTTTCGTGTTCATAAAAATTATGTAGAAATACTCATAGATTTGATTAAAAGATATTTTTTAATACAAATTATTTTTAAAAAAATGATCCTTTTATGCTTTTTTCACAAAATCATCTTGCTCTTCTCAGCATCAAGAGCAGCCATAAATTGCACATTATAATCCATAACAGAAATTAAGAGGATGCCCTTGTTTTTTTTTGTTTTTTTTTTTTCTCTCTAGAACTGCGCTTAAAACTTATTGAACCTTTTAAAATGTAATGTTAAAAATTTAAATTTTGTTCTAAGCGCGGGTTTCACTGCGAAATCCCGAATGCGTGGTTCAAACTGCGCAAGTTTGACAGCGCTTCGAACGAAACGAAACAGGCCTTTTGTTTATTTTAACTGTCGTTCGAGCGGGAAATATTTTTAGGTTGATTATCTATTTTATTCACACTTCATACAATAATTCTTTATCAAATATTTGGTTGTTAACAGTTTTATCTTTCTTTACAGAGAACGTCGTGGACATCGCGTAAAAACAGAAGTATAATCCAAGAATAACCTTGCACCGTTTCAATCTGCAATGGCAATCCATTTAAACCTCTCCAATGTTTTATCAAAAAATGACGAAAGAAAAGATGCAAAGATCCATCTGATGCCTTGCCTGATTAAAGCAAACGACGAAGCAAATGTGTCAAAATTTTTCGAACCGAATGTCACCAATGTCACGGATGACAGTAAGTATTTTAAATTTTTAACCTAGTTAGGTTATGTCAATTTATTTATTATTTTTTTTCTTTTAGTTTTGTCAGCTTCATTCAGAGGTTATCCGTTATTAGGAAAAGAAATTAATGTACCTAAAAATTATTGTGGGATTGTTTTACAAGAAACTCGTGAGAAGTTGAGTGAAGAATCAACAAGGAATTTATATGCGACTGAAACATTTAAGAAAATGACTTACTGGAACTGGGATAATACTCCAACCGATAATGATAAATTGATCTCCGCTTTAGATTGGCTGGATATTTCTCATGCTGTAAGTACATCATTTTTTTTTTTTTTTAAAAGATTGATCAGCAGTATGTAAAAAAATTGTTTTTTATTAAATTTTAGATTCACGAACCAATTGAATCATAGGTGCAGGATTAGGTTTAAAAAAAAAGAATGTTTTATAAATATGAATAATTTAATTATTTCCATTTTACAATTCATCACAAGACATGTTTCCATGAAAAACTTTTTTTTTACAATGACAAGACTAAAAAAAAGTTATCGACATTAATTCTATAGCTAAATACCAATAATGAAACATGCAAGATAAGTGAAAATTTTTTTTTATAAAATTTATAGTACAGGATGCAGGAATTAAGCTCATCTAAATTTTCATTGAATTATACTTAAAAGTACGATTTTTTTTTTTTGAGTTTCTTTGGTTTATGCGTAATGATTTGCCTTAAATAATAACTTAAGATGTTTTTGACAAGAGCGATAATGGACTGAGACAAAAAAATTTTCATAGCACTCTATTTTTCATAAACATGGCAGTGCTGATATTTTTTTTGGCATTAAAATATTTTTGTAAATAAATACTGCTCAATAAGAGATCAGTTGATTTCGTTTTCTAAAAGTTGTTCATAGCTGCTGTTTTCACAACCGTTAAATACTCATTGTGTCATGAAAGTCTTAAATTAGAACAGAAATTGTAAAATATAAATAGGAATGTAAAAAAATTAAAACGTAAAATAAAATTAAAATATGGAAAGCTAAAAAAAAAAAAGAAGCGAATTGACTTTGAAAAAAATGAATGTTTGCGTTAGTTTTTTTTTTAACTTTCCAATTTTCGACTGATACAGTTAGACATTCAGATCATATACAAATAACATACAAAAAATAATAAAAAAACATTAGGAATTATATCACCAATAAATAAATATAAAATAAATTAGTTAATCGTAATTAATTTTTAATTGCCAATAAATAAATTGATAAAAAAGATTAAGGGGAAAATTTTTCGGTTAGAGGCTGCAAATGCATTGGGCATATTTTTGCCTTAGGAACGGTTACAACCTGCTCAGGTTTGCTGTGGCAGTAGATGTTCCTTAAGCTCTTAAAGGAGCCTTAGACCTTTGTTTTGGCTGCAGGGCTCTCCAGCGAAAAATTTTCCACACTATTTTTTAAAAAAGAAGTAACCATTGGAAGGATTCCGTTCTTTGTGACAAAAAAAAATTTTATTTGGCACATCTTAATGTACAGACTGACTAGCATTCGAATTATCGGTGATGCTGTTGACATCTCCGCTTGCTGCCACGTTCCTAGCTTGTTTTCTGTTCAGCTCTTGCTGCTGTTTTATAAACGCGCTCAAGCGATTAAGTAAAAACTGTTTGTCGTGACCTTCTAACACCAACTGATTTTTCAGAACGGCGACCATGTGCTTATTGGCCTGAGAAACGGCGAAGAAGTAATAAAGTGAAAGCGTGAGGATTATGAAAGCCGGAACCGCGAATCCCGCGGTCGCGAAGTAAAAAATAACGGATTTAAAAGCGTTCGGGAGAGTTTCGAAAGCGGACGTCACTACGGCCCAAACGGTTTCCTCCCCACGGAACGGACCGCAAGATATCGAAGGCTTTATCTCTGCAATGCTTAACCCGACGGGAGTCACTGCCACTATAAAAGCTAAAAGTAAAATCGTCATGAACAAGGATTTCGATCTCGAAGCGAAATGGACGACGGAACCCGGGTTGCTGTTGACCAGACACGCGAACTTTTTGACGTAAAACATTAAAAATAATTCGACGGTCGCCAGACCAGGCAGCAAGGGAGAGAAGTACATGCCTAACCAGCACAACGCTTGACTGTAAACGATATCGAGGACGTGCTTCGGTAAATCGAACTCTTGTTCCCCGATTTTTTTAGCGATCCTGCTTTTGCAGTGTTTGGCAATGAGCATACGCGGAAAATTAAGGAAGAATGTGATTAAAACGTGAGCAACGAAATCCAGGAGGAACAACCGGTAGATCTGTTGCCCCGCGTAGGTTTCCCAGCATAACGGTGTATTGCATTTGTCGCTGACGCATTGCTGAGGGTAGGGTCTGCATGAAATCAAAGTGTAGATCGAAGCTAGAAGAACGAGAAGTGATGCGAGTCGGAGGAAGATGGTTCGAAGGAGCGTGATCTTCACGGAGAACATGGGGCTGTAGTGTTCGTAAGTTATGAGATGACTGAAAAAAACAAAAAAAAATTGAAATTAATCACGGGATCCCCAAATAGCCTCAGGATCAGTGACAATGACTTTTTCGTCATTAACCCTACTTGCTCACCTAAAAACAAACGGAACGATCGTATTCAATCCAATTATAGCAATAGAAGGCAAATACTGAAGTAGCAACTTCTCTATCCATTCATTATTCTCATCATCTACATTTTTCGTCTGATAATCAATCGCGAAATAAATAAAAGTCCCAGATCCGCTTAAGACTAGCAAAACTATCACATTCACAACAGTCCTCACGATTAATAATTTAGTTTTAATTTGACCAGATCTTTGCTTTTTCTCTTCCTTCCTCTTCTCTTCCATCAAATTACTTTTAATCTCGTTAAACAGCGCTTTGTGCTTCATATTCGCCGCTTTTTCGTTCTGGATGCAAAAATCCCATCCTCCGAATACTAAATTACAATACTGATAAAATTGCCCTTCGCCTTCTAATAATCTGTCTCGAAAGCCTTGGGCTGCTGATTTTACAATGGCTACTAAGCTCATTATGAATACACAGATCGTGACTAATACATATGCCAATGGCAAATTATAAAAATACGAAGAATATGGTATATTGTATAGCGAGCAGTCATATTTTCCGTAGAACATGTATGTGTCTTCCATCCAACCGGTACCTTGGAGTATGTCAAAAATATCTATTTTACTTGTATCAGTTGAATTAGTGTAATTTGACGAACATGTTCCTACAAAACTGTTTGTTTCTCTGCAAAATAACTTTTCCATTTTCAAACCGAATAAATCATCACTCAGGTCTGACACTACAGCAGGGAAAACAACAAACTTAAATATAGTTAGAAAAATACTTAGATTTAAAAACATTAACCATTTTATAAATTGAAAATATGTAACTACGCCTGTTCCATAATGTCCTTCAATTTGTTTTAAACTATATTTCCATAATTCTAATTTTGAGTATGTTTCTTTCCACTGAGATTTTAATGACTGAAACATTTTTCGCCTTTGCCATTTGAATTGTTCATAACCCTGCAATCTTAACTTAGTAGCACTTTGTAATTTAGCCTTTTGCTCCTTTTTTTGAGACATCCCTATTGGCATGTCTTTTATTTTCATTATTTCTTCCCATGTCGTTCTTTCATTTGATAAATTTTCAGACAGATCTGGCATCATCGCCACATAATTATCCTGTACAACTGACTGTCTCCTAACGGTCATTGTTGCTGTCCTTTTTATAGTGTTTTTATTTTTTGCATCTTTGTGATGAAATTTACGATTGTAAGTTGTTGCCCTATTTTGTTGGCTTGGAAGTAGGGTTGTTATTTTCCTGGGATCCCTTTCCAGAGCTTCAAAATCCATCATGTCTGTTGGATAGCTTTCCTGATAAAATTCGTCTTTAGCTTCTTCCCAGCCATGGGCTTTGGAGGCTCTTTTCTTTTTCTCCCCGCCGGACATTTTTTTTCTGGAAAACAAAAAAAAATAACGGTAAAAATGTATGCATAAAACACGTCTGAAAATTCGCTTCGCGGAGAAGATAATACCTACGAGATTTTTAAGTTAATTAAGATTCATTTTAGAAAATAATGATGATATTTATTTTAATCCATTGTTCTCAAAAATTCGATTGGAAGTAAGTACACATCAGCAGAAGACGGCCGCCATTTTGGGCGTTTAATATTTATTTATTTTATGGAAGACGACCGACGTGACCTCTAGCGGCGTTCATTGGTATTATTTTTGTAACGGCCATTTGGAATTTTGACAAATGAAACTAATGTTTTTTTTAAAAAAATGATTGAAAAACGGATTTTTGTGGTTGATAAAAGAAGTTTAACGAATTTATTTATGAAGGATGGGCTCAAAATGCTGATTCGATTTCGTTTCATTCCGGTATTAAACATTATGCCATTTTATTTTCTTTCGGGACATTTCTGTTGTTGGGACTATATAGGTTCGCGCGCTGTTCATTTTTAATTGCATTTTAAAGGCAATAATTAAATGAAATCAAACTGATTGATCGCTTCTTTTTGTTTTAGGTGACGTAAATGAAAGTCTGATGGGTTTAGATTCCAATGCCAATCGTTTTTTTACGTCGTAAATGGAAACCAAAATGTTAACCTAACCTTAAACGGTGAGTCATAGCGAAATCTTTGTGATTGTAAATACATCATCATACATCGATAGTAAATCTTATCTCAGTTTTACATGAATGACATTAATTCAGGATTTATGGTGATTCTCAGATAAGATCCATTTTAATGATAAGTCGTTTTGTCAATGAAATTTTAATTTATTGACATTAGATCGAGGATCATTATTTTGAATATAATTTTTTTAAAAATTGATAACATTGAAACAAAGTAATGTTTTACGGAAAATGATTTGGTTATTTTTTGTATATGTGAATAAGCGTTAGGTAATGAGGAGTTTTTTTTCTTTTATCTCATCTTCATTATACCTCATGCAATTTTAAATACTTTAAAAAAATTAATAGCAGTTTAATTTTGATGCAATTTTTTTTTTTTTACTTTCTTATTTTGAGCTATGTTTTAAAAGGATTCGAGTGAAAAAATTTAAGAAAGAAAATTCTACGATTACTTAATGGAAGAAATTTTTTTTCTCAAAAAGGGAGTTATGTGGATGGAGCGTTAACTATTCTGCCGTTGATGGCGCCGCGTTGCTCTCTCAGCAAAACCGTAAATTAAGCAATTACTTTTTTTTTGTAATGTATGTAATTCTTATTGCAAAATTATTCTAATTCTATAGCACAGAAAATTATTTCATAAATCATTAATCTTCTATAAGTTGAAAAATTTTGGCCAAAGTAAACAAAAAAAAAAATGATAATTATTCAATGACTATTATGACAGTCGCGTTTCTTGATTTTGAATGATTCTTATTTGCTCTTACAGGAAAGGTTTATTTTAAATCCGAAACGAAAGAAAAAAAAAATCCTGTCGGAAGATGATTCATTTAATTTCCTGCAACTCTTACTCAAAATCAAAATAAAAGATGTTTTTTTTTTCTAGTAAAAATGTTACAGTGTGTTGGCAAAGCTCACGGGGTTCGGTCGTGTGGTGCTTTTTAATAAACTTTCGCTTCCGTTAGAGAATTTTTTTTTTTTTTTAATCGAGCAAAATGCGGGTGGGAATTTTTTGAATTTTTTTAAATTTTCTGCCAAAAAGTCATGCCGCATTACAGTATAAATCCTAATCCTTTTCCAGCTTATCACTGGGATGGAAATCGACCCCGTGGCCCTTTTAATAAGTACGTTCTTTTTACTTTTTGAATTAATTCCATGATTAATAATAATATTTTTTTTTTTTTTTTAATTTCCAGGCAATCCAGCCAGGAACGGGTATTCCCGCCCAGAGGTACCTACAAAATCACAAACAGGATTATCCAAAGCAGCTTCAGCGGTTCAAACGAAAGTTTAAATAAAGGATGGAAGGAAGATATTGGAAAACATCCATTAACCATATTCCGGGTAAGTAAACACTTCTAAGTAATAAAAACTTATTTATAGATTAAACACCGTTTTTATAAACTAGAGCATGATTTCTTCGCGCCCGCCGGATAATTTTTTTTTTTTTTTAAGTTTCAAGTAGAAAAAAAGTTAACCAAAAACTTGGGGTTCTAATTTCGTTCATTTTTCTAATTTTAGAATGAAATACCCCACGTGAATAATGATTCAGTTGTACATTTTGTTTTTTTGTCTCAGATTATTTTTTTTCCCCCGTCTGAATTAAAAAGCCGCACAATTTATTTTATCTTTTTTTTTTTTTTTTTGCCCGCCGGTTTGGATATTGACAATAATGAAATTGGCATGGTTTATAAACATTTCGCGTTGTAAAACGGTCATGCTTTTAATTTCGTTTCAATAACATCTGGTTAAATTGGAATTTTAATACAAAAGTTTGAAAAAAAAAAAAGTTTTGATAGCACATGGGTTTTGATTAAGAAAAGATTATTCAAAACTTTTTTTTTTTTTTGAGATAAGTTAAAACCGATTCGCCCAGAGTATGTGGGGCAGAGCATGAATATCGCACTTTTGGGCCAAATGTTAAAGGGATATTTAATAATAATACAAATTTAAAAAAATTTTAAAAATTTTAAAAGAATTTTAAAAAATCAGACTGGTATATGGGGGCATATCCCTACGTGGGACTACGTCTTTGGGTTGGTGTCCTGATATTGCTAAATTTAAACAATGAAACGATTTAAAAATTTTAAGGCGGTTTTCTTTGCTCGTTTTTGGTCAAAAGATTAGAATTTTTTGATAAAAATATAATTTTTTTCCTGAGACGAAAAATATTTAAAATTTTTGATAAAAAAGGTCAAGTAATGAAGAAAATTAGTCAAAATTTTAATTAAAGTCTTCAAAGTTAAAATTTTAATATTAAAACATTGCTTTAGTTCATATTCTTGGCTAAAGGAAACAGGATCAAATTAAAAAATGTAGTGACCATTTTATTTAAAATTTCTAAGTTCTTGTTTTTGTTTACCTATGTAGTCTAATTTTAATTAAAAAAAAAAAAAGATACTTATTTCAAAAAAACGGCAAAAATTTTAAAAAAATGTTAAATAAAATTTTTAAGTCTTGCTTTAGCAACTTTAAGTTTCTTGTAAAAGTTAAGTTTCTTGAAAATTTACAAGAAATTTTTCAAATTGAAAATTTTAATATTAAAATTAAATAATTTTTGGTGCTAACAGACCAACACCCGGACAGACAGATTTCCCCAGGACCGAACCCCAAGACGTAGTCCTACGTCAAAAAAAATAAATAAATAAATAAATAAATAAATAAATAAATAATACTAAAAATTTGAAAAGAATTTTAGAGAAAAGGATTTTAAAGGTTAGTCCAAAGTCCATTTTTATACATCTTTATACGATATTTTCGGCGGCCGGTTATATTTGAATTTTTTTTATAATAACGTCAAGTAAGGTAAGGGTAGGGAAGTGCGACCGGGTTCTAGAAAAAATTGATTTTGACCTTTATTAGTTCTTAATAGGAAGAGAATCAAGCCAAGTTTTTTATTACAATATACTGCTCCATTATTAAGCTTTAATGTGCATTAGCCTCAAATTTGAAAAACGGCGCGATTTAGAGTTCAACCATATTTTTCTGACTGCCGACGTATAATATTTCAAACTTCCATTTTTTGAAAAGTGCGACCGTTCTTATTTTTTTAAAAAAAATGAATTCTCCAAAGCAAAAGTTATTTGTTTATAAAAGAACGATGAATTTTCTTTCAAGGGCAGTCTCCACTTGATAACGTTCACCGCATTCGCGTTATCTGCCTTCTCGATGAACGTAATCGCACCGGAAGTTTTGTGGATCTTTTACCACGATTTTTTTGATCATCTTCTGCTTTTTTCTATTTACAAACATTAAAAATGGCGGTTTTGAAAGATGTTTTTACGGATTTAAAAAGAAAAATTTTAATTCGGGCATGGGGAAGACAATAAATCTGTTCCAAAACAAATTCTGGGTAAGCCAATTTTGTATACTTAATGAAATATACGGTACTCTTTTTATGCCACAAACGTTTACGGGAGCAAAACCTGCAAAGTACTTCCGGTGCGATTACGTTAACCGCGATGACGGACAACGCGAATGCCGTGAACGTCATCAAGTGGAGACTGCCCTTCAAAAATTGCTGAACATCGTTAAAAACAAATAATCCTTGTTTATTAAAACTACAATTAAATAATTATTATTAGTGGCACTCCGAATTGCATATGTAAATAAAAACAAGATGGTTTCCTTTGTCAAAGGAATTAAAGAAGTCGTCTGCTAGTCGCACTTTCCGAAAATATTATTTTTGCCAAAAAAGTGCGACCTATTAAGGTTTATCAAATAGGAAGTCGAGTAAAAAATTCTTGATAGCATAGAAAAATAATGCAAGGTATTGACAATTGAATGGAGCATATTTCATAAAATAAGCCAATGTTTACATAAAATTAAATCAAATTGAAAATGAGGCAGTCTAACTTTCCGACGAATATGAATTTTTGCTTTTGTAAAATTATTTTTTTTTATTCAAAAATGGACGACAACAATACATTTCTTTGATCATAATAGGTTCTGGAAACATTAAAAAATCGTCCCTTGAAATATTTTTTTTTAGTATGGGATTTTTATCAGTTTTTATTAAACCGGTCGCACTTTTCAGACGGTCGCACTTCCCTACCCTTACCTTATTTAAGATGCTGCTTCTCCACTATGTCTCAAAATTAATTTTCAAAATTTCCGAAAGTACTGTGCTTTAATTATTCAAACATGGATTACGAATAAAAAAACGCAATGTAGCAAAACTGGCCAACTTCATTTTTAAAGCTTGCTTCAGAAATCCATAGAACAAAGCACAGTACTTCCGGAAATTTTAAAAATTGTTTTAGAAAATAAATTTTGAGCTATAATGGATAAGCGGCAAGAGTCCTAAAGCAAAAAATAATAACCAAATTTATATGCCCTCCGTTTATGCAATATAGGCAATGCGCAATATTTTCATTAAAAACATCATGGAAGTGTTTTCATTATAATATCTAAGAGATTAAAACGGGTTCGAAAGCTTTTTGGGTCACATATTTGAAATATTTAATCATAATTTTGATGGGCGCTTGCACTGGGTTTATAAAATCAGGTCCTTTTCTTTTACCTTTTTTTAGGTCCTTTATTATCTGTCGGAGATTTTAAAGACTCGAAAGACGCGTGCCCAATACATTAAAAATAGATAACGCGAGGGAGTCTTTTTACGATCTCACTCGAATCTGAAATTCGTGACAACTCGGTATCGTTCGGTATAGTTCGTTCTCGGCCGCGCATAGCAAAGAAACTAGCGGTTATTTTCACAATGTTTAGGCACCAAGTGTTTATTTTTTTTGTATAATAAAGAAGGTTTTTAAAAAAAAAAAAAAAATTTACTTGTTTTACAAATTAAAACTCATATTTATCAATAATTTTTGGTTAGCCCCATAAGCTAAGCATGGGCGGAAAAAATGCTCGTAAGGTAAATGCAAAATGTTATATTCAGTGATTCTGGAAATATTTCTTAATTAACACAGAATATTATTGCATAAGCAGAAATTGACTAATAGCGGAATGTATTTTAAATCAAGAAAATATTCCCATAAGCTAAGCATAGAAATCGCATTTTTTTGAAAATTAAAACAAAAATTTTGTTTTGAATCTCAGCACTTTAACTGACTGCAAAAATTCTAAAACTACTAGTATATTTTTGCCGCCTGATTCTGAACCCAAAGTCAGAATTTTGAAAAAAATTAAAATGCAAAATGGCGGAGCATTTTTAAAATTTTGTTTTTTGTGTTTTGACGTTTGGGCTGTAGCAAAGTCAATGACTTAAAATCGAAAGTACATTTTTCTCGATGCAATTATTTTACGGAGAAAACAAATATTATGCGACATTTTGCATATTGCATGCACGCGATGACGATTGCCTATACTCGAAGTCGGTAGGCGCTCAATGTAAATTTTAACGCAGTTCACGAATATCTATTTGGGAACAGGAGATAATTTTTTGCTTGAAATGATTGAAAAATAAAGATTTGGAAAGTATTTGGAAATGAGAATCGGAACAAATAAAATACGTGGGGAACATTTTTTTTAGGGGAAATGTAAGAAAAATTATAAAATTCCGGGAAGTTAAAAATCGATAGCAAAACTCTTACGTGACATGTCTAGGGTGGTTCTAATTTTGCGAAGTTTTGATTTTCGGAGGTGCCACCCCTAACTTTTTTTTTATTTATATGAGATAAGTTTCCCTAAATTTTTTACTCGGACGGGAAAGCGTGCTTAGTCGAGCTTTTAGTTCGGAAAAATCCTATAAAAACCAAAAAATTTATAATTTTTTTCAGGGGTCCAAAGCTTGAAAATTTTGGCCGATGCTAGCATCGGCATTGAATTTTTTTTTATATCCGAAATCGGCATCGGCATCAACTCGAGATATTTAGCCAGCTGCGGCTGGCATCGGAATCGGAATCGGAATCGGAATCGGAATCGGAATCGCCACCGGTACCGGCATCAGAATCGGGCCCCTGATTTTATATTGAAATAGGAAACAAGGCTTTTTTTACAAAACAAAACCAGGGGTCCGAATCCGATGCTAGTGCCGGTGCCGATGCCGATACTGATTCCGATTCCATATTATTCATTTAACTCCCGATTCTGGCACCGGCACCGACACCCGGTGCCAATGCCGCCTCTTAATTTCAATTTTGTTGGAAAAAAAAAAAAATTATAGACGATTTTTAAAATCAGGGGTCCGATTCCGATGCCAGCCGCGGCTGGCTAAATATCTCGGGTCGATGCCGATGCCGATGCCGATGCCGATGCCGATGCCGATTTCGGATATTAAAAAAAATCCGATGCCATCGACCAAAATTTTCAAGCTTCAAACCCCTGAAACAAATGATCAATTTTTTGGTTCGTATGGGATTTTTCGGAACTAAAAGCTCGATGAGGCACGCTTTCCCGTGGAGTAAAAAAATTGAAAAAATTCAGGGAAATTTATCTCGTAAAAATAAAAAAATTTAGGGGGTGGCACCTCTGAAAATCCAAACTTTACAAAATAAGAACCACCCTGTATACGACCCCTAAGATCACTTCCTAATACTTCACCCACTAAAGTAAATATTATCACTGAGGCAAATTCCATCAAATTTTGCTTTTAACAAATTTATGCTCCAGAGATAAAATTCTCCTCCAATCATTTCCTTTCACTTTCACATTAAACGGGGAAAATCCGATTGATTGAGATCGAAAATCTTTTCAAATCAATCCGAATTCCGATAATCGCGATTAAATCCCCATTTATAATTATGATTCGCCCATAAGTCACACGAAAATCCCTCCCGATTTTCTGCCAAAAGGGATTTCAACATTATAATAATCCTTGATTTTACATCAAAGACACATGTTGAACCGTTTCCAAGAAAATCCTCGAACATGAAAATCTTCCACACGAGATAATTAATCCCAATTAAATCAATTCTCGTTTTTTTGTTTTTAAATAAAAATCATTTGCGCGCGGTATACGCATTGACATTATATTATATCGATCGCGTAATATTTAATGAATGTGCTTCGGTTTAAAAAAAAAAAATAAAAATTATACTGCGTTAATAATTACCGTTTGTTAAAGCGATCGCGTTCGTACATGCACACACATGTTGATATACTGGGCTTATCTCCTCTTTAAAGTTTTCAAGCAAAGGGTTCCGTTTTAGCGTGTATGTACTTGCTTCAGTACGGTATGTAAAATTCATGAGAGCATAAGTGGAATATTTTTTTTTTTTTTCGGTATTTGTTTCTTTTTCTTTTTAAATTTTAGTTTTAATTATGGGAAGTTACGATCGGAGCGAAACGGAACCGTTGCTTAATAAACAAAGCGTGACAAATTCGGAGGTATTTTTTTTTTTTTACACTTACCGGAAGTTAATTTTTGATAAGAATACATTCGCACACTCGTTCTGAATCGAAACTGAATGGAGACGAAAAAACAAACAAAATTTATTAATGGATTAACAATCATTTTTTTTGTTATCTGATTTTCGAAGATTGTGAAAATCGTATTGACGTATGGTTGTGATATTTTTTCTTTGTGTGTGTGTTTTTTTTTCCTATTGTTTATTTACTCGTTTAATTAACTGGGCGCTGTTATCGGAGAAAGAGGAAAAAAGCGACGTTATAGATTAAGAGATTACGGATCACATGGCAATAAAGAAGTTATGATGCTTTTTATTCTTTTTTGAAGAATATTTCAGTTTGAGAATGGGGAATTGTGAAAATAGGACTCCGGCCGATTATTAAATTATTTGTATGCTAAACGCAGTACGTTAATATACTTAATTTCTGTAATGGCCGCATTGTGTGTGTGGTTCAGAAATGTTTAGGTATTTCTATTTATGGTGTATTTATAGCTAAAGAAAGTAGATGACTGCATTTACTAGGACATTGCACCTTGATGTGGATTTATGATAAGAGTCTTTTTCACCCTTTAGTGTATGCATTAGGGTGGGTCGAAACTGACGAATTCTGAAATTTGAAAGCTCTTGATAGTGGAATGGGTGCTTTTGGCAACATTAATTATTTTAACCCTAATTTTTTTCAAATTTTTGAAGTTTATCTTGAGGTCGCGCAATGACCTTGGAAGTTTTTGAAAAGCTCACAGGCATCATAGTTGTCCTACATGTCCCTATGAAAGTCCTATTTTTTGAGTTTGTCCTATATTTTTGTAGTTATAATTAAAAAATTCCTAAAAAATCGATTTTTTCTTAGCTGGAATTAATATTTTACGATTTTGCTATTTCCTGCTGCAATATTTCATTTTTTTTTTTTTTTTTTTTTTTTTTTTTGATAATTTTTTTTACTTGACAAAACTTATTTCTGTATAACTAAAAAAAAAAAAAAAAATTATTTTTCAAATTTCTTGATAAAAAAATTTTGATCCCTTTAAAAAAAAAGAAAAAAAAATGTAAATGACGAGTTTTGGTCCTGTATTTGTCCTATATTTCTTTAAAAAACCGGTCCTATGTTTTTTTGAAATAACGTCCGATTTTTTGTTATGGAGGGACTATGCAGCCTGGATGCTCGTTGAAGGGCAAAAAAATTAGAGATACGGTATATCTGAAATTTTGAGTAGATTACAAATATCAAAGTCCAGAATTACTTTAGTGTATGGTATTTGAGCTTTAGGCCTTATTTTTTTTATCACCGAAATTCTCTTGACTTTTTTCCCCCTTACCTTAAAAACCATGGGTGAAATTAGAATTTTTTTCTGAGGGCGGCTAAGAATAGGGAAAAATCTTTTCTGCGGGGGGCTGACCCTATTCAAGCCATATAATTTTCAAAATTCTGGGGAGTTTATTTATTTTATTTAAATTTTTTTTTTATTTTAGAAAGGGTGGTTACGCGTGGGAGAGGGAGCTATTCTGCTTCCTGAGGACGGCAACCCCCCCCCCCTTCTTTCCAGCATTTTTTGCCCTTATATGGGCTTTTCAAAAACTTGAAAGTCATTGCGCGACCTCAAGATGACCCTTCAAAAATCTGTAAAAAATTACAGTTAACTGCAATGTTAAAAGGCACCCATTCCACTGTCAGGAGTTTTCAAATTCCAAAATTTTTCAGCTTCTACCCCCCTAGTATGCATATACGTTAAATGCACCGGTTCATCGTGTTTAGAGAATTTTTCGGGGGAAAATAATTCGGTAATTTCCCTAATTTATCTGGAATCCCGTTTTTGGGCAATTTATTTTTTCTCAATTTTGTTTCCGATTCCCGATTCATACGAATTTCAGAAAATCAAAAAGATAATTTCTCGAGTCCTGAAAAATTCAAATAGATGTAATCCGGAAATGGAAAAATGTCGGGAATTTGAAACCTAATTTTTCGGGCTCGAAAAAATTTGAAACAATTCATCAGCAATGAGATCAAAAATGTACCTCTGCATTAATTAGTGCATTGCCCTTTAATTCGTTGGTAATGCCCTTTTTTTTTAAAAAAAACCACACATCCAAAGCTCTCTCGAAAAAAAACTCTTTTATTTCTCTTCATTTCGTTTCAATATGTTTACTCCGACTTTTTGTAAATTAGACTTTCTGCGCTACCGATAAGTGCTTATCGCTTAATCGTCTTCCACTTTCCAAAAAAGAAAATAAATCCTTAACCCTTTTCCTGCTGTTTTCCCCGTGCACCGGAAATTGGCGACGCCAGGTCGAGACTATAGGGGGGGGAGGGGGGGGGGGAATTGACAAAATTGATGGTGGTGCTGGCATTGATACTGGAATCGGCTCCGGCACCGGCACCAGCGGCAAAAATTTTGCTATTCCGGCGCTAGCTCCAGCTCCAGGACTTTGGATATTTCCGTGTTAAATTTTTTTTATTTTATGCTTTAGGATCCGAAATACTTGGTGTTATTAAAAAAAAATTCAATTAAATAAAAAAAAATTAAATTATAAAAAAATTAAATTAAATTAAAATATAGTCGGGTAATGCGTTTTTATCAAGGGAAGTTCCGACCGGAAAGGGTTAAACTGGCGCGCTGTACCCCAAAAATTAATTTAGTTGCCGTTCAGACGGAATAAGGAGCAATGGCTAATTTTGTCGATTTTTTTATCAAGACACTGTCAAAGGGTGGAAAGAGGCAAGAAAACATACAATAAAAGCAATTTAAATTGGCCGTGGCAATTGATTTGTTACGGCTGTCGTTCATACCGTATGTGATGTGAAACAGTGACAACTGAGGTTTCAGTCAAAGATTTTTCGCCCCAAAAAACGCTGTCAAATTTTTTTTTTTTTTAATGAAATACATGCAGGGCCCTTCTTATAGTTTTGTTGTTTAACGCCATTTAGTTCGAAGTTTAATCAATTAATTTTTTAGCCTCTACATCCTTAATTTGTGAATTGGAGGAATTATTAGCTTTTATTCCGAGTTCCATTGCTGTCAAATGGGCTAAAAATTAAAACAAAGTAAGCCCTTTTGAGCTATTGACCGAACTTGGACTACCTTACCTATAAAGTGTCAAAAACGAATTATTTAACTTTTAAAAATCTACAAATGGCACTTGCAAATTGCCGATTCAAGATTTGTGCTCCATGATTGTTGATATTTTGCTAATAGATTAAGTCTTCATATATGATTCACATAATGATTCAGCATATCAGAACCTTTTTAATGGGAAATGATTAAATCTAATCCTGGCTGACTTTGCATTTTTAAAAACTACCCTTCGGTATTATTGTCAATTTTTAAAAAAAGGTCAGTCGGTTTTTAAAAGGTTAAAAAGTCAGGTTTCACTATAACATTGTTAGACTAAAATTTTGTTGAGTCAAAACGCGGAAGTTTCCAAGAAAATTCGAGATTTTTTTTTTTTTTAATATTAGGCGTCATTTTAATATTTTTTTTCTTTTTATTTTCAGGTAAGTTTTCATCAATTTTATAACCGATATAGATGCAAATTCAACATGTGGTTGAACGGTGGTCGATGGTGGTTGAACATTTGATCGACGGGTCTTGGTTGTGGTTGTAGTTGAACATGAACATGTGGTCGACAGGTCATTAAGTTATGCTTTAAAAAAACCAAGGCAATCTTATTTCGGTTACTTTAAAAATATTAGGGGGTGCTTCCACCGGAATCCGAAAAAGTTGCATTTTTGTGGCCCTGCAGCATTAACCCTTTCTTGCCTAACGTATCATATTTCATACGCTCAAATGTTTGAAAATTTTACTTTTACTTACTTTGACGTATTGCTTTTTATGCTTGGAATTGTATCATTCTGACATCAATTTTGGAATCTGCGACATCGAAAACTCTTAGACGTATTTTTCCCGATTGTTTTACGAAAAAAACAATAATTATGCGATGTTTTGTACTACACTCATGAGACGTGGGTTGCCTATACTGCAAATCGATATAAATTTTAACGCATATGGCGAGTACCTATTAGGACGGGGGATAGTTTTTTTCGCTTGAAATTATTCAGGAATAAGAATTTGAAAAAATATTTTCGGAATCAGGGATGGCAAACCGAACGGAACCGAACATTTTAGAAAATTTTAATTAAGAAACTGAACCCCTTTAAAATTTTAAACGGATTCAAAATCGAACCAGAAACAAGAATAGAAAATTCGCAAGCCGAAATCGAATCCGAACCGGTTATAAAAAAAATACCAAACCAAAACCGAACGGTTTAAAAGAAAGATTGAACCGAACTGAAAGCGGGTTATTTTTAAAAAGAAAAAACCGAACCGAAGAACCGAATAGAACTAAAACCATGTTTTTTATATTTCAAAAAAATTCCGGCTTTCTACTAAACACCAGAATCAAAACTGAATTTTTTTTTTTTACTAAATACAGAACCAAACTGAACCGAAACCAGTTTTTTTTTGTGTAAAAAAACCAAGCCGAAACCGAACCGGATTTATCCAAAAAAACCAAACCTAGTAAATTTCGAAAACCGAGCCGAACCTGAAACCGATTTTTTCGATTAAAAAAACCAAACCGAAATCGAAGCCGAACCTAGTTCATTTCAAAAACCAAGCTGAACCTGAAACCGGTTTTTTCGTTTAAAAAACCAGACCGAAACCGAAGTCGAACCTAGCTAATTTCAAAAACCGAGCCGAACCTGAAACCAGTTTTTTTGTTTAAAAAAACCGAATCGAAGAACCGAATGGAACTAAAACCGTATTTTTTATATTTAAAAAAAAATCCGGTTTTCTACTAACCAAAACTGAAGTTTTTTTTTACTAAAAACAGAACCGAACTGAACCAAATACGGTTTTTTTTTTTTGAAAAAACGAAACCGAGACCGAACCGAACCGAATGTATTTAAAAAAACCAAACTAAAACCAAACCGAATTTATCAAAAAAAAAACCAAACCTAGTTCATTTCAAACATCGGGCCGAACCTGAAACCGATTTTTTCGTTTAAAGAAACCGAACTGAAGAGCCGGATCGAACTGAAACCGTATTCTTTACATTTTTAAAAATTCCGGTTTTCTACTAAACACTAAAACCAAAACCGAAGTTTTTTTTTACTAAAAACAGAACCGAACTGTACCAAAACCGGTTTTTTCGTTTAAAAAACCAAACCGAAACCGAAGCCGAATCTAATTAATTTCAAAAACTAAGCTAACCTGAAACCGGTTTTTTCGTTTAAAAAAACCAGACCGAAACCGAAGCCGAACCTAGCTAATTTCAAAAACCGAGCCGAACCTGAAACCAGTTTTTTTGTTTAAAAAAACCGAATCGAAGAACCGAATGGAACTAAAACCGTATTTTTTATATTTAAAAAAAAATCCGGTTTTCTACTAACCAAAACTGAAGTTTTTTTTTACTAAAAACAGAACCGAACTGAACCAAATACGTTTTTTTTTTTTGAAAAAACGAAACCGAGACCGAACCGAACCGAATGTATTCAAAAAAACCAGACTAAAACCCAACCGAATTTATCAAAAAAAAAAAAACCAAACCTAGTTCATTTCAAACATCAAGCCGAACCTGAAACCGATTTTTTCGTTTAAAAAAACCGAACCGAAGAGCCGGATCGAACTGAAACCGTATTCTTTATATTTTTAAAAATTCCAGTTTTCTACTAAACACCAGAACCAAAACCGAAGTTTTTTTTTAATAAAGACAGAACCGAACTGAACCAAAACCGGTTTTTTCGTTTAAAAAAACCAAACCGAAACCGAAGCCGAATCTAGTTAATTTCAAAAACTAAGCTGAACCTGAAACCGGTTTTTTCGTTAAAAAAAACCAAACCGGAACCGAAGCAGAGCCTAGTTAATTTTTAAAAAACCGAGCCGAACCTGAAACCGGTTTTTGTACTAAAACGGAAAAGAAAACCGAACCGCATTCAAAATTTGGATCGGTACGCAACCGAACCGAACCTTTCCTGGTGGACAACATTTTAAGCGAAACCAAACCGAATTCAACTTTTAAAAGAAACCAAACCGAACCAAACCATTTTGATTTTTGTAGCGTTTGCCAACCCTGTTCGAAATTTCCCAAGTATTTTCCCGACGTTTTCCAGAATTTTTTGGAGGCAAAAAATGATTTTCGAAGCCATCATTTTGAATTAAAAATTTTCTACCAAGTTAATTAACCGGGAAAAGCTTTGTAAAAAAAAAAAAAAGACTTGTTTTTTAATGATTAACTAAGCATATTTAAAAAGTATTAATTATTTAACGCCGTTAGCAAACAAAATTTTAATCTCTCGGAATTTAAAGTAAATAATCATGAATGAAAGTCATCCTTACGGTAATGCGATATGCACAAAGTGTACATAATATTTAAGAAAAAAAAAAAACAATAAAGTTAATGAACTCTCATCAAAACTTGTTAAGAAGCCAAAAAAACAATTCGGCGTATTTTTAATTTCTCTCCTACACTTCGATCGGCATTAGAGAGAAAGACAGGAATTTTTTTTTCGAATGATGTCATGATGGGATCATAATTGAACTAAATGTGAAATTTAGATCCGCGCACCTAGTCATAAAAAAAAAAAAAAAAAACTAAAAACAAAAGTGAGAATTTTAATGAACGACCGTGGTTGTTACACTCAAGGTCGTTTACATCACTCGTAATTGACAATTACGTTTTAAGTTTGAAATTCCCGCGTAAATCGAACCGATTCGGACGTGCTTAGCTAACCCTTTATTTTTCATTTCCAATTCGGGAAATTCAACTTAACGTTTCCCGAAGGTTTAAACTCCCGAAGAATGATTTTCGGTGGATCGATTTGATTAACATGGTTTTTCTCGGAAATCGTGGGACGGAATTCAGGCCCTTAATAACAGGTTTGTGCGGGTGTGTCAGTGATGCGATGATCCAATGTTGCTGTCATTTAAACATTTTTTTTTTTTGTTTTAAAGCTGTTTTATCAATAAAAGGGATTGTTTTACAATTTGAATAAGATTTTCATATTAAATTCGGGTCGTTTGATTAAATTTTGAAAGGATTTTCGGCCGAGAAATTTTTTAAAAAAAATTTTTGTTTTTTCGGTTTTGGTACAAATGGGAAGAAACTGGGCGACCCTGAGAATAAGTCTGGGATGAACTCCCTGACTATTTTAATGTTTGTGGTTATGACATCAGTGATTATGTTTTTACAAGCACCGAAAGTGAAATGATTTCCATTATTTTTGTTTGTGCGTGCCGTGATTGACTTGGTTTTTTTTAATTCAAAAATGGGATACGGAGACGAAGACGGGAACGAAATGGAGGAAGCGAACGGAGACTTGGGACCGGGGGGAGATGATCTCGATGAAATTACTAAAACCGTTTCGAAAATTCGAAATATTTTGCCGTCTATTTTAAGATTAAAACAGGTATTCAATTTTTTTTTTGTTTGGTATCCGACTCCTCCGTCGATTTTATTAATTTTTTTTTTTTTTCTGATATTTTATTCCCTATCGACGATAATTTGCAACCTTGCAAAAATAAAATAATTGTTTGTTTATGTCATAACCGATTTTAGAATTATGTTTTTTTTTCTTCTTATCTGGTCACGATTTAATAAATGGGAAGCATTCAGAAAATTTCTTTGAATTTTTGTGTGGTATCAGTGGAAGGAGTTGGTCGTATGGCGAACTGAAGTAACCTGTTGATTTTCTTTTAAAAGAAAAGCTCGCGTTTTTATTTTTTATTTTTTTTTAAAAAGAAAATAACAGAAAAATTGATGTCCTTAAAATTCGTAGCGTAAACTGTGGCATATTTTCTCACGTATGACTTAATTATACTGACCTTTAAATTTTTTTATTTCCATTGGGACCTTTAAAATCATTTGTTTTCGATTTTTTTAAAAATCCAGTGTACTTTTTGTTCCTTAGAAATGATTTTATCTTGAGAAAAAATTTTTCAGTTGCATTTTTCTGCTTCCAGTCTTTTTATCTTTCAGGAAAAATTTTCAGAATTTTTTTTTTTTCTGAATCGCTTCCACCTAAATTCCCGCTTATAGAGACGGGATTGCAATCCCGGAATCTTAAACATATTTTTAATCACAAATTCAGGTTCCTTTAGGAGTTACTAGTCCAAAATTGAGTAGAATTTACAGGAAAATCATGAAGAAAAAAAATTTTCAATTTTCGGTGGCTGTAACATGGGACGGAAATCTAATTTGATGAAAAAAAGAAGTCGAAATCCGAAAAAATCCTCTTTATATTTCGGGCGTTCCCGACCATTTTTCCTAAAAGAAATAAATTCCTAATCCATTTTTCCTAAAAATTTTCGTTTCCAAATTCTATTTCCTAACCATTTTTTTCCTAATTTTCAATTTTCCCAAAATTTTTTTGATTCCTAAAATAAAACTTCCTAAAATGTTTTATTTTTCCTAATTTTTTTAAATCCCTAAAGGGATTTTAGGAAATGTAATATTATGGATTTTAAGAAATTTTATTTTAGGAATCAAAAAATTTAAGGAAAATTAAAAAATTAGTTAGAAAAACAATTTTAGGAACCAGAATTAAAAAAAAAAAAGGATTAGGAATTTTTTTTTTTTTTTTTTAGGAAAAAAGGAGCCGTTTGATTTTTAATAATTTCTTGCGCCATATTGGATTTTCCGATCATTCTGACGTCAGATTTGAAATCAGCGACGTCGAAAACGTATAGAAAGTCGTTTTCCCGATCATTTTACGGAAGAAAGCAAATTTTGTGCTGAATTTTGTCTTGCATGTATGTGTCGCGGGTTGCATATACTGAAAATTGGCAGGCGTCTATAATGAAGTGTAGCGCACAGTGCTGGTCCCTAATGCGTTGTAGGTTAACTTTAAGTGCGAAACCATGAAAATAAAGAACATTTGGGAAATTTTCTTCGATTTTCCGGGAAAATTTTTCCCAAATTCGGCAGTTAAAAAGGTTAAGAATTAATACCGGACTACCGCTTGCCCTTTTGAGACTGAATATGGTGATTTCCCTGGGGTAGTCCTTTCCTGAAACCTTCCGGGGGACTCTATCAAAAAAAATTTCATTTTTCGATGAACTTTATTAATATTGCTAGGGTATCATAAGATCGTTTTAAGCCTTAAGATCATCAAGCACTATAAGGTTTCCTTCGTAAACTGCTGGAATTCCTTTATCCCTTTATCGTCTCTGAATAATATCCTTTATCCTTTTGCGTAATTAAATTTCCCTTTTTTAAAAAAATTCGTACTAAGGGGCTGTACAAGTATTACGTAAGCATGATTTTGGGGATTTTTGACCCCCTCCCCCCCCTAATAAGCAAAAATAGGCTTCCTCTTATCAGGGATGCGATGCCGGTGGCATTTTATCGCCATCGGCATCGCTGCCGGAATCGGAATCGGTAAAAAAAAAAAATTCGGAATCAGCATCGGCATCGGAATCGGTTAAAAAAAAAATTCCGGAATCGACATCGGCATCGGAATCGGCGGGAAAAAATTTGCCAGAATCGGCATCGGCTTCGAAATCGTTAAAAAAAAAAATTCCGGCATCGGCATCGGAATCGGCGGGAAATTATTTGCCGGAATCGGCATCGGCATCGGCATCGGCATCGGCATCGGCATCAAGTATTTCACCAAAGAAAAAAGAAATGGTTGACAGCAATAAAGAATTTTATATTTAAAATAAAACATAAAAAATTTGAAAAATTAAGGAACAGATCCTTTGCTTTCGTACTTCATCGAGTTGGAAGCAAAAAAAAAAAAAAAAAAAAAAAAAGTAATGCAAAAAAATTTTCGTTTGCTCAGATATTGATATTGAAAATGAAATTTTAGATCCGGTCGTCCATAAAACAAGTGATCATTATTGTGGCCATTTTTTACCCCCTCCTACCCCTTGTTAGCATAGGTTAGCATTTCGAGACCCCGCCCCCCTAAAATTACATTAGATTTCGGTTACCCCCACCCTTAAAAATTTAAAAAAAAAATTAATACTAAACATTTTAAAAAAATATGGAATTCTTTGGAACTTAAATTTTAATCTTTTTTTTTTTCGTGGAGTCGGAATCGGCGGAATTTTTGACTCATTTTTGAAAGCATCAGCGTCATCGTCGAAAAATTTTTTTTTCACTAATCGGCTTCGGCATCGGCATCGACATCGGTTATTTTTTAAAAAAAAAGGATCGACATCGGCATCGACATCGGTTATTTTTTTAAAAAAGGAATCGGAATCGGCATCGGCATCGAAATTATTTGCGACCCTTGGCGGCCGATGCCGGCATCGGCTTCGGCTTCGGCATCGGCATCGCATCCCTGCCTCTTATGGAGGTTTAACATTGCCGTAAGCATCTGAAGTACCCCCTCCCCCCCCCCAAGGTGCTTACGTAATACTTGTACAGCCCCTAATAAGTGAAAGGACTTTAATTTGAAAATTTTAAAACAAAGAAAAATGAAGCTTAGAAATTGATTTCACGTCTTTTTAACTTTAAGCGCGCAAATTTGCCAATAAGGCGCCGCAAACTTCACGCTGATTTCACGCTTTTTTCTTTCAGTTCTTTTATTTATTAGCGGAAAAAGAAAAATAAAAACATTAAAATGCGTTGACAAAGCATAATGACAGTCGTTTAATATTTTAATTTTGCATCTTAGAATCGAGATAACATTTCCAAATTCAAATGAGAATATTTTTCCGGCAATAGTCATGAGTTTTTTTTTCCATTTGTTTCCATTAATTGCCATTGTTGGTTGGGAAACTTTTTTTCCCCAAAAACGATCACTTGATAACTTTCAATTTGGACGTTTTAGTTCTGTAAATAAAAATTGGTATAGGACTGAATAACAAGTACTTTGAATAAATAAAATTGCTATATTAATTATACGAAAAATAGTTTTTTATATACAAACGTGATCTTTTTAAAAAATATTTTGTACATTATCAGTCTTCCTGCTTACTAAGCTTACTTCTAATAAGAAAAGAAAATCGATCGCAAATTCCACTTTCAAAACCCAAGTTTTCGACATAAAAGATTTTTTTTTTTTTTTCACAAATTGTTACGATAAGTATATATTTTATTGATAGGTAATTTTTAATATTATTTCCAGAAAGATTTATACCCGATTTTATATAAATAATAATACATCAAATTTTTAAGGATGTTCTACCGATGAATTTGAGATTCTTAGTTGATCGTTCTCCTGCTACTTAAACATTGGTTCAATTTTTTTAATTTTTCGAAGGAAGGTTTTTCCGCCGACAAAAATTTAATTAGAATCGAATAATTTTTTAAAAAAGTATCGAAATTTTCCTGTTAACATTCTCCACAACTTCTGTTACATGAGAATTAGCTTTAAAATGTTTTTCTCTTTAGAAAAATAAATTTGCGAAGATTGTAAACATGCCGGCGTTTTACGTATCTCCATCGTAAATATGATTGGAGATAGTCCGTTATGACATTTCGTGAAAGAGTCATGTGACCACAAATTCACACCAATGTGAGCGTGTAACATGATTTTCACAAACAGTCGAAACACGCTATCTCCAATTTTATTTACGATGGAAATACGTTAGTTCACCTCCGATGCACGAAATTAAATTTTTGCAGGCGGGAAAACCGGAAAAAAAAGTTGCGCCCATGTTTAAGTTGCAGAAGAACGATCAACTAAGAATCTTAAATTCCTCTGTAGAAACAAGAACCACATTATTAAGTTTTACAAAATTGGAGGTGTCGAAAAATCAGATTTTTCTAAAAAGTTATTTGTTTTATTTGTAGTTAAAAAGTAATATACCGTACAAATAAAAAATAAAGAGTGAATAGTGGGTCGATGAAAATAACTCTAAAATATTATTCAGAAAAGCAAATAACTCTTGACAAAGATTACGGAGAATGAAGAACCTGTAAAGTTATGGTTTTCTGTCCCGTATTTTTTGGTAAAAATGGTAAGTTTTTTTATGATAAATATTACAGTAACCACAGCCTATATCATATTATACCTGAGATCTGTTTTATTTACAAAATACAATAAGTGACCAGGGGCGTAGGAACAGAGAGGGGGTTCGCATGGCACTGATATGAGTTTAATTCAAAATTATATCGATTCCAGGTGTACTTGTCTTCGGTTTGCTAGAACCCATAAAAAAATTAAGACAATTAGAAAAATAATATTTTTTAGCCCAAGAAAAAGTGAGTTATAAGTCCGGCCAATACGTTTTAAAAACTTATAGCAACATTATAAGTTTTACGAGTATACTTAATAAACCCCAATCTAGGGATTACACCCCAAATGCCCAAAAAGGCTAAAATTTAGGCTCTGTTGTAAATTTACATATTATAAGTTTTATTTTTTTGTTTTAAGTCTTTATAACGTATTGGCCGTACTTATAACTCACTTTTTCGAGGGAGGTAACTTTTACATGGTGGGGATCCAAAAAAAACCATAGAATTATTAATAAACGCATCGAACTCATTTCGCCCATCAAAATTAGTGACTTTAAGGACCAAAAATGGTTTAAATAGTGACTTTCAATGACCTGACGGAAGGAATTTAGTGACTTAAAATACTTATATCCAAAATTTTTTAACGCATTAGACGTGAGCAATTGCGGTCTTTATTATTTTTAACCATTTTATTTGTAACTTAATTAATAAAAAGACCTTACGTCATATTTTTTTATGGAAGTCAAAAATTTAATTGTAAATTCAATGATAAATTATTAATCATTCTACATTAGAGATCAAAACTTCACATAAAATTACTTTTAAAGATGGCGTTTAGTGAAAAAACCTTTCCTTGAGCAACTTCAAATGTTGAATAAAAAATTTTTTAATGCTGGAGATTTTTAAAAACCCACCAATTTATCAAACAAAAGTGACTTTAGTGACTCTAAGGGGGAAAAGTGACTAGTTCGATGCTTGTAAGAATGAAATCTAAAGAATGAACTGGAAATGGCCCCATCGACCTGGCTGACCTTTTTTAACATCGATTTGAATAATAAAATAAAATAAAAAACAGCTTTCAGCAAAAATTCTTGAAAGTTACCCCAAACTCGGTTTTACATCAGTTTTTCGTTCATAAGGCTGTTTCAGTGAAAACTGATTGGACTTGAAAAAATTATATAATTTTGGGGTTATTCAAGCATTAAGTACCACAAACTTCATATCCGAAAGTATTTTCTTGAGAAACTTCAATATCGGGATTCCCGAAATATCCGAACCTTTACAGGGCGTCTACTAGGAATCAAGATTTGAAAATAAGGTCATTTTTATTTTCTTAAGGTCCCATTTATTAGAAAATTTAGGTCTAAAAGACGTTCCAAATAGACAAGAGCACTTCAGCAGAGCAAAAACTGACTCCGCCAGGTCTTTTGATCACTGAGAAGATCTAGGAAGCAAAGGAGATCACTTTTCAAAATTTAATAATGAAACTCCTTCAATTTTTAAGCTAAAATTAATTTCTTTTTCTTTTTTTTTTAGGTTTTAAAAGACCCAGCTGTTTTAATTAATTAATTCCGAGCGAGGCCGAAGGCCGAGCGAGGGAAATTTTGTAAAATATGCAATTGAGTGAATTTAAGCCTCCTTATTTTTTTAAAAAAATAGAACAGAAAATTTCACATCAGTCATCAAAATTAAATTAGGTTTTTATGGTTTTTTTTTTTAGGTCAGTAGACACCTCGTCCTTTTTTCAAAAATTAAAATTCCGGTTTAACACTTAAAATTTCAATCCCAATCGTTCCGCCTCCCTCAAAACCGATTATTTCAAGCTTATCTAAAAATTTACTAACCATTTCCCCTCCTGGTAAAAAAAATGTAAGAATTTCCCAGACCCCCGTCGCCCCCAAAACATTCTTGGAAGTTCTTCCTTTCAAATTTTCCCAAGAAATTTTAAAACCAGAAACTCGGTCACCGGAAATCGATGCAACTTTCGTTATCAGTGCCTGGGTTCCCCAGGGGGCATGCTTAGGCCTCCTTCTTTTCCAAGCCTTCGCTTCCCCTTTTAAGACTTCGTGCCGAACGTAAATAAAATTACAAGCCCTAAAATTTGACAGTTATTTAATTCAGGTTCCCATGTGTCAGGGAGACAAGTCCACCACGTCAGCTGTATACGGCGCCCATAACTGAGTATTTTTTTCGTCTTTTACCGCGCGGTAATTTTTAACATTGTCCGGATCTATCAAATCATCCATTCTTTTCACTCTCTTCGGAACCGGAGCCGGCACCGGATCCGTGTAGGGATTCCTTTTGTTGAAATCGTCTACGTGTTTAACTGTCACGTAAAACTTGATCTCGCGCTGTTTCGAAATCCTCGCGTTAGTGTTCTTCACTTCAAGCGGATCGTATTTTTTCGCTTCTTCCGGAGTCATTATGTTGGGTAAACATTTTGCGCTGTAACACATCCCCATTATGTGGTCCTTGACGCTCATTTTAATCGTGAAAATATAATTGGAAGCTTCTGCGTCTTTCCCGAGGTGATGGACAGATAACTGATAGGTCCCTGTCGGTACGTCGTAGTAAGTCATGAGTAAGAAAAATTTTTTCCTCCACAAATCATGTAAAACGCTAAAATAACAATTTACTTTGTCGGTGTAAATCGGGGTGGGCAATATCCCCGTGTACTCCCATTCCGATGAGGAAAACGTCGTTATGTAACTTTTGTGATTTTCCCCGACGTGTTTACTGTAGTACAGAAGGGGGATTAGCGAGGAACTGTGGCAAGGTGTGGAATCCTCATTTAAAAGGGGGCACTCGACGTAGCGGTAATCGCATCTTTCTTCGTGTTTGGTCAAATATTCCGGGACCATGAGCTCCTGACAGCCTTCTATCGAATATTTGCATCTGAACGGAAACGAATTTACAATTTGGTTGATAAAAGTGTTTTGTCCGAATTTGAAGCTGGCTTGACACAGCGGGCAGCTGCGGTTGATGGTTTGGGAGCATTTATGGCAAAGTGGGTGGCCGTTTTGACAGGTTGAGACTGGGGCCTGCAGCCTCTCCATGCAGACCGGGCACTCCATGAGTTTTTCGAAGTTTTCTCTGAGTTCAGCCAACTGAAAGTAAAAGAGGAGAAACATTAGTATGAGCATCTTGAGGCATCGTAGTCATTTCCCCCATCAAAATTAGTGACTTTAAGAACCAAAAATAGTTTGAAAAGTGAATTTCAGTAACCTGACGAAAGGAATTTAGTGACTTAAAATACATATATCCAAAATTTTTTTAACGTATTAGACGTGAGAAATTACAGTCCTTATTATTTTTGAGACTGCATTTTATTTTTAATTTAATTAATAAAATTAAATGATAAATTATTAATCATTTTACATTTGACATCAAAAGTTTCACAACTTTTCGTAAAATTATTTTTAAAGATGGCGTTTAGTAAAAAAATCTTTCCTTGAACAACTTTAAATGTTGAATACAAATTTTTTAATGCAGGAGATTTTTAAAAATCCACCAATTTATCGAAAAAAAAAACTTTTAGTGACTTTTCCTAAAAAAAAAGTGGCTTTTAGGGGAAAAAGTGACTAGTTTGATGCCTGGAACATCGAACCATTGTAGGCCTAAAGGGCTATTATAGGACTTAGGGCTAATTTAGGGACTTTGGGGACCAAAATCGGGAAAAGTAGGGACCTTTTGGGGACTAAAAATATTTAATTTTCAAATTTTTACTTAGGCTTAATTTGACCTCCTTACTGTTCAAATATTTCCTTTTGGTTCTTGGAAAATTTTCTCAAACGTTATTTCATCCCAGTTTTTCGGGTTTATTTTCATTTCCAGCCACTTTCTTTTTGAATTAAATTGAAATAGACTTTAATCGTTTTACAAATTTTTAAAAAAACATATGGACTATTTTTTGGAATTTTAGCGTCGTTTTCTGATTTGATAAAATAATCCAGGCATAAATATTAAGGGGAAGGAAAATAGGGACTTTCAGGGGCTCATGTTAAAAGTAAGGACTTTTCCAAAAAAAAGAGACTTCGTCCCTCTTCTTTTCATATATTTTGGTACGAACATCGCGACAACAGACAGATTTCTCCCCTAAGACATTGTACTGCGTCAAAAAAGAAAAAAAAAAAAAAATTTCGATAATCTGTATTGCATGCGTATGATGCGGGTTGCCTAAGTTGAAGTCTGAAGGCAGTTTTTGTCATCTTAAATCAGGGTGCGATATTCCTACATTGTCCTATTTTTTAAAAAGAACATACGCAAAGTTGAGGAAAAATTTGGACATATTACGTTTTGTTAGATTTTTGTTTCTCTCTGCTCATGGGCGCAATGAGAGTTAACGGCATTAACTTCTCTACTCGAGGATAGAGAGCCTAGAAGGAGAGAGTCGGCAACTAATGTACAATCTCTGTAAGTCCCGTGTGATCTTCCACCAATCACACAATCGAAAAAATCGAATCAACGAACCAAACTGAACAAAATCGATCTTCAGCCAATCACAACCCTCCAATTGAGTTGCCGACTCTCTCCTTTTAGGCTCTCTACTCGAGGATGAACATACGACTGATGCTATTTATACTAGTTTATGCGCCGGAAGTGAATTGATACTATTACATTGAGCGTTTGGATCGAAAAATTACTTCCACGTTCGTTAATTTCCCAGGAGAAGATACAAACAAACACCCAAGAGTGACGATTACTTTATTTCATCTGACAACAGAGATAAAGATATTGATGCACTTCCGGTGTGTGGATTAGTTGCATTCAAATTAATATTCAAGCGGAGAAAGAAAGCCTATGAGTCATGAAAATAAAGCCTGATGGAATTTTATGTGAAGAAAAAAAAAAAAAGTTTTAAAAAAAAGTTTTAATATTACCTTTTGCCGGGGAGGGGGGACAGGGAAGGAGGCTGCCTCAACCCAATTTTTAATTTTTGGCAAGATATACGTATATAAAAAAATCAAATAAAAATACAGTAATACAAAAAGGAATTCAAAATGACTTCGGTTTTTATATTTGAGTAAGAAGCTGTAAATGGCCGATTATAGCATAAATCACAAAATTTTCCGGTAGAGATCCCTATGTCGGTTTTTTTTTTTTTTTTTGTATACGAAATGCATATAAAATATATACACAGTAAAAAATTTTATGTCAAAATCAACATAAGTAGGTCCACATAATTCTTATGTTATTTTTGTTTATGCTTACCTTTTGGGAAAAACAACAGAAAAAACTTATGTGGACCGTTTAGAACATATTTTCATAATATTTTTTACTGTGTACCACTTTAATTTGTATAGAAAATGTACACCATTTGTATACATTTTGTATACCAAAAAAAACCAACATAGGGACTTCTACCAAGGCGGGGCAATGGCCGGTAGCTCCAAGATATTTAGTTTCTATGGTAATCCGTACTGGGCTCGACAAAAAAAACTGACGATTGACAGGTGCCTTAAAGAGCAGCCAATCGTAAAGTTTTGAAAAATGTATCGTTTACGCTAATAATGACAGATCGAAAAAAAAAAAAAAAGTTTTTGCGGTAAAGAATTTTTTTTGGTGACCTAAATATGGAGTGGAAAACATCCGCTGCAACTTTAAATTAATTGCAGGGGTTTTAGTGCACCGGGGAGACTGGGAATGGATACACAGTAAAAAATATTATGTAAATATGTTCTGAGCGATCCACATAAATTTTTTCTGTTGTTTGTCGCAAAAGGTAAACATAAAACAAAAAACAACATAAGAATTATGTGGACCTAGTTATGTTGATTTTGACATTAAAGTTTTTACTGTGTACGCCACTGACATGCATTAAACATTTTGAACTATTTCAAGTCATTTTCCTTATCATCAAAAATTTGCTTTTAAATCTAGTCATTTTATAGTTGCCAATCAATGTTTACTTTTGTTCCAATCGTAATTCTGTGCTTCAGCCAGGACTCAAATTCAATAATCGGAAATTTCTTAAAATTCGTATTTCAAGAATTTTTTATTTCAAAAAATAATCCTAAGTCCATGCTAAACCGAGGCTGCAATTCCAGCTCTGTGCTAAAGCAAAGGTTGTCCTTAAAAAAATGCCCAAAATTACAATTCCCCCCCCCCCAAAAAAATTTTCTGCGCCTTTGAAAAGGAAGTTATACTATTCGCTTAATTTTTAAAATGAAAGCCAACGGCCTATGATTCAATTATTACAACTACAGTATTTTCATTTACATACTTTCGCATTATTTTTCCCTGATTCAGCAATTTAAAACGACGAACGTGACCCCTTGGCCATTTTTTTTGTACGGTACTAACATGACCCCTTGGTAAACAACAAAGAAAGTCTCTATTTTTTTTTAAATACTCTGCGCATGTAGGGATCAACTTCGTTTTCGTCCAATCAAGAGTTTTAATCTTTCAAAAACGATTTAAAAACTGCCGACCAAAGTGTAACCTTGCCTGTCTGCGAAACAGAAATTCCATCGTTTATTTATTTATTTATTTATTTATTTATATTATATAATTAGTAGAGGCTAACAGCGAAAGAAAAAATACGCCTATTAGTAGCAATCTTTGTCAAGATGTTGAAAATAATTAAACAAAAAATTTAAAAATAACAGTAACAAATAAAACGGTAACAAAAAATCGAAAAATGGCAATATTTAATTATTTTTATTTGTTAAATTGAAAGTCCTTTAATTTTTAAAGCCTACTCCGGTACTGGTACTAGCAAACTAGTCACGTGATCGTTTCTCACGAAAAATAAACAAATGGCGGCCATTTTGATTTTGTTCAGATTTGAAGTTTTGGCTCTGATGGATAAAATATTAATTTCTATCATTATTGGTCAACTACATTTATTAAAATAGTGGTTCAATAAAAACGTAGGATATAAATTCAAATTAATTCACTGACCGTAAAAATCGTATTGTTGTACCGAAACCCTCGTCAATTTCCTCAAATGAAAAATCTCAAATCTTTTACTGTCACTTCACTTGTTGGTGTGCTAGGAAATTGTAAAAATTCTGCCGATGCTAAATTAACGGAACGCACTTTCAATAGATGCTATTGAATCTTTTTTTTTTGCCTAGAGCTATGTGAAGCATTGTCGAAAATTCAGGTAAAAAAAAAAAAAAGTGGAGATGTGTTGTCTTCTGATTTTTTGCAATTGTTTTCTTTTGAAAAATACACAAAGCACTGTACTTATTGTTTTCGATCAGTTATATAGGCTGTTTTTGGCCCAGATTTTTTTTTGCCGAATATTGGCCTGAACATAATTTTTGAACACAATTTCCAAAATTATTCTCACAAATAAATACCCTCATATGACTTCTCTTTTTTTTCCCCCCTTTTGAACGATTAATCGTTGGTGAATTCGGCACTTACGATTAGATTAGATTATTTTATACTTGCCGATATTTTATAAGTTTATTCATGACATGATTCATTTTTTTTTTCTTATTTACAAAAAAAGTGTTGCATTCTACTTTCTTGCACAGTAAAAAATTTTATGTTAAAATCAACATAAGCAGGTCCACATAATTTTTATGTTGTTTTTGTTTTATGTTTGCCTTATAAGAGAAACAACATACAAAATTTATGTGGACCTCTTAGAACATATTTACATAATATTTTTTACTGTATGTTTTTATGCATAAAAATATTTCGCAATTTTTCAAGGCGGGTCTGATTGATATAATTTTTCAAAGAATTCACTCGTCAACAAGCTGCAACTTGCTCTTGTTAAAAACACAGGTTCACATAGGTACCCGCTGAAAACACCACGAAAGGACTTTTTATTACCTTCATATTACCATACTAATGGATGGTAAGGCGTAAACAACATGGAACTCAATATTGAATTCCTCAAAAAAAAAAAAAAACCAAAAACGTCGTGGTATATATTCCATGGTTTATAAAAATATGTTTTATCCCAAAATTCCGTACTTAGTTTTCGATTTTATTGCAGCTAAAGCATTTTTTGAAATAACAAAATATCGAAACAAAGAAACAAAGAGAAAAAAAAATCACGCCGAGACTGGGCTTGTAATTCACCACCACGAATCTCACCAAACACTAATTTTTTTTCTACTAAATAATTTTGTAAACAGGGGGATTGCACGGTTTAAATACGTACCCGAAATTTTTCCATCCCAAATTTCACGGAAACACCAGAAAATTCACAAAATAAAAAATTTTCATTCCTAAAAAATGAGTCACAACGGTGAGAATGTAAACAGCACGATCCACACACTGGGGAAGGTTATGGTGGACGAGACTAGGGGATTATGTGACTTGTGCGCGACACTCTAAGTTTGCTCCTCGACACTCCGAGTTTTTACGAGTCTCGCCGACTGAAATGATCCAAACGTCACATGTCCACGTCACACCGTATCTCTCTCTAATGCAGCTGCTATCTCACTTTAACAGATTGGATGATCGGAAAAAAAAAAAGAAGAAATTTTTGAGGGTGGTGTAGGGGAATACCTGATTTGTTGGTACTTAAAAAATAGTGGGGTTTTTAAAATTACCCTCATTCGGGGTGGGGGAATAGTGGGAGAAGTGCATCCACGAATTTTTCGAACATTATAATATACGTCGCTTATGTTATAGGTGGCACACTATGCATGCGCCTAGGCAGGATCGCAAGTCAGGGGGGGCATACTAAAGGGGGCTTTAGGCTTTTGTACTGTACTTCGTAAGGGCTTTATTAAAACTGCTGATTCCAGGGGGGGCTAATGAGAGTGCCAGGGTGGCATGCCCCCTCAGCTACTTAGTGTCGCTATGCTATAGGGGTTGGAAGGAGTTCATTTCATTTCCGGGATCCCGGAGAGAGAGTATTTTTTCTGATGGATTTTAATCCGATCTGAGGGATGAGTCATTTCCTTAAAAGGGATTTTCAAAAGCTAAACCCGATAACTCCGAAAAATTTTTTAAGTTTGCTTACTATGAACTCTCAGAATCTGATTTTTCCTAGGTGAAATTTTTCCGTCTCTGGTCGCATTTTGATACGATCATTTGTGGTGGTTTTGCGATGGGGTCGGGATGGGAACGCTCAGCAGGACTTTTTTGACTTCCGAGGCGCCGCCCTGGCACTTTTTTTCAGAAATACTTTAAGCTTAGAAAGAAAAATACTTGCAATTCCAATAAAATACTGAAGCGCCCGGGCAATTTTTTTGGTCAAAAGCACCACTGCAGCGGTCCTGGAGGCATAGGAAGAGTGGGGTCATAAAAATGTCCCAAATTAGCCTTATCTAATACTGAAATTGCCTCTTGTAACTGGTGGATATGGAAAATGCACACATCAGAATATTTTTCCCTGGCTACGGGCCCAACTGCATAGGGGGAACAAGGACTATGACCCCTTACTCCCCTTAGCATTTCTAGGGGGTATTAAATCCCCCCGAGCAATTTTAGAGTAGCCATTCGTACTTCTTTAGGGGGCATTTGTACTTCTTTGAGGGGCATTTGTACTTCTTTGAGGGGCTTTTCCCGCTTCTAGATCCGCCCATGCTAAATTGAAGGTCTTATTTCCCGGTTACACCCAGATGCCCTGTCTCCACTTGTACATAATCAACCTTTTGCATTATCGTGAATAATCGTTCAAAACCGGTTTAGAGCGTTAAAATCGAAGAGAACTCGAAGAGAACATAATGCTAAACATGATTATCATCGTTCTGAACGATGATTATCATGTTGGGCAATTATATCGAAGTTTAAAAGTTAACGCAAACGTTGATTATCGTCAGGTGAAGACCTAGCAAGACCTAGCAACGTTTCGAGCAAAATTAAGTTGTTTAAATAAAAGGTCCTTTATTCCCTCTTTATATTCGACCCCCTCTAAAAATCGATTTATTTGACCTTACGTAAGAATGTATGACCCCCCCTCCCCCCCAGCGAGCTTATGTAAGACTTGAATGACCTCTTAGGGTTTTTTTTTTTTTTTTTTTTTTTTTACAGACTTTGAAATGAATGATTACATAGACCTGTCAGAGATTTCCACCCGAATTAGAAAAATTTCAGTCTGATTCTAAATAGTATATTACATATCAGGTATGCAGGTGGCGTATTGCAGGCCGAGAGTGGGGTCTGGTTACGTCCCTCACTTAGTTCGGGCCGTAACCAGTCGAGACCTGCAAGCCACCTTCATGCTTGATTTGTAAGGTATTTTTCATAACGAGGGCGGGAAATGAATTTTTTCGTTTTTTAAGCGGGCGGAAAACTTCATTTCCCGCCCGGAGTGATGAAAAATCCTTTGTGCACTTTAAGAAATTATACCAAATTATATCTCCCACTTCCGCCCTTCTCGTGTCTCGAGTTTTGAAGAATTTTTGGATAGGGGGTAGCTGCAGTACGACTGGCGTGACATTCAAAAATCATATTCAGTTTTAAAAATATTAGGCCCCCTCCGTTCCGCCCATGCCGCCCGCCCATGCCGCCCGCCAGAGTGAGAAAAAAACTTGGTTACGCCATAGACGGCAAAACTGGAGTTAAGAATAAAGTTTAACATCGTATTGTTATAACTTATTTTCCTATCAGAAGAAAATAGTGGTACTTTGAGGGAGGCAATTAATGTCCTGCAAGGTCGACAAACTATCTATCGTTTCACCCCCTCGAGGCTCAATTTAAAATGACCAAGTGACAACTGAAAACCAGTGAATATATTTAGACTTTCTCATAGGCTTGTGATGTCCACAGAGTAGCACGGATTAAATGGTTCGTCGACCCCTAAGGAAAGTATAAGGAAATTTCCTTGGGGGTGTAGAAGGCTCAAAGTCTGAAACATCTTAAGTCTGCTTGATTGGGGAACTAATGAAATTAGTGACCTGGGCAAGGTCTCGCATAAATAGGGCATTTTCAGGTATTTTTATTTTTGAATTTTGTTTTAAAATGAAGTACATGAATTAAAAAAAATTATTTGTGTGATAAAAAGTATTAAAAAATTTTTTTTTCATTACTCATAATAGAAAGGGCGATCAGAGCAGAAAATGACTTTTCCCCCCACAGGGCAAAACAATGTTAAACATGTTTACAGAAGACTTTGTTTACAATTTATCAAATCATTTCGTCTAGTTTTTCTGAATAATTAAGCATTGATTCGTAATGAAAAATACCGTACGAGGGGGCTACTTTGTATTCCAGGGGGCTACTTTAGTCACTTTTATTTTTTAAAAATACTCACGGTAAAAAATTTTATGTAGAAGTAACATAAAAAATATGTAGCCCTTTTTATTTAACATGAGTTGCGTTAAATTTTCAATTTGGAATTTCTGACGCCACGCTTTGATGTTAAATAAAAATTGCTACATCTTTTTTATGTTAGTTTTACATAAAATTTTTTACTGTGCAGTAGCCAAAAAAATTACGATCAATGGGGCTACTTTGTACAGATATTTCAATGGCGATGTCGCATGGGTGCTACATCCACAATAAATCGACAACGTTTCCAACGTTTTGATTACGTTTTTACTACGTTCGCTAATTTTTTAAACTTATAGCGATAGTCATTAATAGAACATCTAAAAAGGTACCGATCGTTTTATTATGACAATTTTCGTTTACAGAAACCTATAATTTGTCATATCCTTTTCCATTATTAAAGATATTCTGGTATAAACATGATTATGAAAAGTCGCCCCACTTTTGTTAGAACGACAGCTTTTGGAAAATCGAGTTTTCATTCGTGTTAGAACAAGTATACACGGTAAAAAATTTTAATGTAAAAGTAACATAAAAAAGATGTAGCCCTTTTTATTTAACATAAAAACGTGGCGTCAGAAATTCGAAACGTTCGAAAAAATTGAAGATTTAACCCAACTCATGTTAAATAAAAAGGGCTACATATTATTTATGTTACTTTTACATAAAATTTTTTAGCGTGTAGATATTGTAACAGGATATCAAACTAAAGCTTAAGAACTCCTCTTAATGTTCATATAAGGTAAAGGTAGGGAAGTGTGACCGTCTGAAAAGTGTGACTTTTACCTTTTAAACCCTATAAATACGCATGTTGAAAATTCGTTTTTGTCGGAATATATTCACTAGATAGTGATGTGTTTATTCGCAGAAAAACGGATTTCCTACACACATGATTGTGCAAAGTAGCCCCACAGGGTAAAAAATTTTATGTTGAAAGTAATATAATTTGCCTGTAGCCTCGAACAAAACACTAAAAACAAAGGAATGTTATATAGACAATAACATTCTATTTTCTTTTTTTTTAAATAAAAAATGTGTAGCCCTTTTTTAGCAAGTTAACATTATATTTTTTACCGTGCACTTTTAGGGTTGTAAAGTCATACTTTTCAGACTGTCGCACTTCCCTACCTTTACCTTAAACAGATATGAATTTTTTTCTACATTTTGCATCTGTTTTTCGGAAAAACATCAAAAAGCGTAGAAAGTAGCCCCTGGTGCGGTATCTTGTTTAACCTAGAAAGTCACATGAATTTTCCTCCCTAGGTTTAACAATATACTATTGAATGCTCATACCTTTAAATATCCAAAAACCAATTCCTTTTTAACAGAACTCTTGTCAAGACTCTTGTCTTGTGAGAGACCACTAAATGAAATCCATTTTTTTGAGAGAAAAAAAAACGCGATAATACAAAACCAAATAAAACTAAATTCTTGATCGTTTCATAAATTGTTAAATAATATAGTTTTCAGCGACAATAAAAATTAATTATTTTTTTAAATTCCTCGTCGGCGCCATCATTAATTTTTTTTTTTTTCATTTTCTAAAAATAAAAATATATGTCAAATTCAAATCTTGGGCCATGTGCGTCCGTAAAACGCTTGTTGATCTTTGTTAGCGCAAGTCAGCTGCAGGAAAATTTTCTTTCTATAGCAATTTTAAATGCCGGTCTCCATGCCAACATTCCTCCAGGAATCGATAAAAATGGTGCCACATAGTATATCAAAATTCCTCTTTTCCCCCTAAGGAGTTTTTTTTTTTTTATGCTAGTAGTCCCGACTATGCTGTGTTATGTGTTTGTGATTTGAAAACTTTTTTTTTCCATCTTCGAGAATTTCCCCTTGGGAGAACATATTTTTAATTTTGGAATTAAAAAAATGGAAATGGGGAAAATTCTAAATAGGAATTAAGTTCGCACGGGTGACCTTTATAGGTCGTTCGTCTTTTTTTTTTCTTTTTTTTTTTTCGCTTCGGCTTTCCCTTCTTTGTGACCTTAATTCAAATGGAACTGGTTAGCAATAATGAAAAATGCCTTATGGAGTCGACAAATACCTTATTTATCGGGTGAGTGTTTTAGCTGACGCACGTTGGGTTAGGTCTTTTTTTAATCGATTACGCAGCATCCCGATTTCGTCATATGATCTAAGTTTTTTGACGCGGTGGAATTTTTAATTTTTTATTTTTATGCCGCAATGAAAAGTGCTGCGGAACAATAAATTTCTTAGCTCTTTTTAGTTATTTATCATTTTGGAATTGTGCCCTGTTCTTTTTTTTTTTTCTTATGCACCATGGTACTTTACCTAAGTGATAGTAAGTTATTTTTCATTACTCATAAATAGAAAGAGCCACTTTCCGCAGATCGGAAAAAGACTTTTCCCGCACAGGGCAAAACAATGTTAAACCTGTTGTCAGATGACTTTGTTCACAATTTATCAAATCATTTTCTCTGATTTTTCTGAATAATTAAGCATTGATTCGTGATGAAAAATATCTTGCTTAACCTACGAAGTCAAATGAATTTTGAAATGAATTTTTTTAAAATCAACCTCAACGGGAAAATTCATTTTCCTCCCTAGGTTAACAATATACTATTGCTGGTTCATATACTCGGTCGATCAAATTTTAACATATGTTTACCCATATGAGAAAATATTATGTAAACGTAACAAAAAAAAATGGATCCACCGTGCATTTTTGCAGAGCGGGGAGGGGGCGTGCATTCAAATATGACGTCATCAATTTTCTCGACGAATTTTGACCCCATCCTCTGTCAACATTGTCCTCATAGCCTCACCCCAAGATGATTACGTCGTATTTTCACTAACTCCTCCCCTTTCCCCGATTTGAAAAACTTGTGATTTTAATTGATTAGTTAATAATAAATGAATGAATGAATGAATGAATGAATGAGTGAATGAATGAATGAGTGATTTAATTAATTAATCAATAAAAAAACGAAGCAAAAGTTTTGGTCGAAAATTAAGCAAAAAATTTGAGTGTTTGTGACCAAATTTTTTGCTTTTAATTAAATTATTTATTTATAAGTAAATGAATAATTTAATGAATTAATTAATAACTAAATGAATGAATGAACGATTAATTAATAAGTAAATAAATAAATGAATGAATGAATGAACGAATGAATTAATTAGTAAGTAAATGAATTAATTAATGAATTAATTAATTAATAAGTAAATGAATGAATGAATTGATTAATTAATAAGTAAACGAATGAATAAATTAATTAATTAATAAGTGAATGAATGAATGAATGAATTAATTAATTAATAAGTAAATGAATGAATGAATAATTTATTTATTAATTAAATAATAAGTAAATGAATAATTAAAAAAACGGAAAACAGAGAAAAGTTTGGGTAAAAAATTTGCCAAAAATTGAAATGTTTGTGACCAAATCTTTTGCTGAAATTTTCTCAATTTAATAAAAGCCGAAAAATTTGAAAAAAAATTATAGAAATCCTGAACTATGCCAATTTGGATTTAAAAGTAAAATTTTACATAAGAAAAAAAACGTGAACCAAAATCGAACCCGAACTCAGCTCACTAAAGAAACCGAACCGAACCGAACCGGAGTTTATAGGTCAAATGCGAAACCGGAACCGTATTTTTTTGAGATGGGTATGCCAGCCCTGCTTTTAGCAAGTTGCACCATTTCACTAGTGCTGGGAATCTGGAGGGAGAGGGGATAAGCTAATCTATAGGCAGTCAGTTTTAACCTATGTTTAGCTTATGGAACACTAAAACCCTTGGGGAAGGGAAAAAACCTGATGCTTCAAGTGACCCTACTGCTTTTTTTATTTCACCCTGACTTTAAACGTCATGGAAATGGATGAAAGCATGCCCTTAAACATTTCAAAAATTCCGGGAAAATTGCCAAAATATTAATTGTTATTTACTAATTACCCAATTATTTAATGTCAATTGTAGTGCACACAGTGCAATACCGATCTTTGAATTTTTAATTGTCGCATTATTAATTTTCATTTCATTTTTTTTTTATTTTCAGCTGGGAGAAAGAGGTTCAGGATTAAGAAGGAAAGGACCAGTACAGGATTTCTACGAAATCAGAGATGAGTGCCTACAAAACCAAACTTTATTTGAAGATCCTGATTTTCCATGTGAGGATTCCACTATTTTTTTCTCGCAGAGGCCGAGATACAATTTCGAATGGAAAAGACCTATGGTAAATTTTTTTTTTCACTCCCTATTTCCCGTACAAAAATGAGGTAGATTATATAAAAATCATATATAAATTATGCAAAAAAAAAAATTTGGACATACATAAAAAATGCATAAATTATGTACAAAGAACTTAACTCTTTTTATCGGAAATTTTTTTTTTCATCCTCCAATATAATTATGCATAAATAAATATGCATAATTAAGTATGCCTAAATAAATATGCATAAATAAGTATGTATAAAATGGAAAAGGATTTGAATAAGATAATATTTACAAATGCTCCTGCTTTATGATTTTAAAAAATTATATGCATAAATTATGCATGACCAAATTTTGTATAAATAATACAAAAATAATGCTCTTGTCTCCATTGGACAATTAATTGTACCACCGGAAATGCTGTTCATTTTTGGACTTTTTTCTTCTGCTATCACTTTTTTTTTGTTTTCATTATTTTTAATTTTCGAAAAAATAATCAAAACAATAAAAAAAAGTGGTAGCAGAAGAAAAAAATCCAAAAATATACAGCATTTCCGGTGGTACAATTAATTGTACACTTCGATTAATTGACCAATGGAGACAGGACATAATAAATTTAATTTTTTTTGCATCTATTTTGAAAAAATTAATCCCCTCCCGTTCAGACGTTATAATCTGATCTATACGTAATTATTAATTAACTAAATATTCCCAGATTTTCCAAAGTAAGACACATAATTTTTTTTGAAAAATGTTATCCCATGACGTGCATCTTTGCCCTGTTTTAATCCCCTTGACAATTTTTATTTTTGAGCAAAGGAGGGTTTTTCTCTCTCTTCGTCCGTCGTTTTGCGTGACAATCCGTTATTTTTCCTTCCGTTAATTACAGGAAATATGTGAAGATCCAAGGTTCTTCGTCGAGGGTGTGTCCCGGTTCGATATCCAGCAAGGAGAATTAGGTGACTATAATAATTAAAATCATAAATACAATCAAAATCGCCTATCCCCTTATCGTTAATTTTTTTTTTCTTTTTTTTAGGTGACTGTTGGTTATTAGCTGCCATGTCCAATCTAACCCTTAATCCCAGTTTGTTTTACCAAGTCGTGCCTGGAGATCAATGCTTTGAGGAGGATTATGCCGGAATTTTTCATTTTCGGTAATCTTTTTTTTAAAGCTTATGTCGAATTTTTGTAAATTTTTTTTTTTATTTTAGGTTCTGGCAGTATGGAAGATGGGTCGATGTTTGCGTCGACGATCGTTTACCCACCGTTCATGGAAAATTAGTCTTCCTTAGTTCGTCACAGCCTAATGAATTTTGGAGTGCTCTTATGGAAAAGGCCTATGCTAAGTTAGTATTTTCAATGGCCAATGTCAATCACCTTTTGATTGTCTATAAAGCAATGCTGCGAACTTAAACCCTTAAAAACTAATAAAGGAAAGGGATTTAGAAAGAAACGGTATTTTACTAGCTGAGTACAAGTTTTCAGGGTTAAGGTTCGATGCCTCTTCTAAGGGTATTAAAAGTTTACACGGAGTTAAGATTTCTTAGAAATCGTCCCTGGCAGACCGACAGCTTTCATATTCTTTATTCGTAAATATTAAATTTTCAGATGTATTAATCAAGAGATTCCCAAAGTTTGTTTCTGAATTTCTTTTTTTTCCCCCTTACGTTTGTTCAGCAATAAATTCTTAGTTTCTAGACAAGTTAGTCTTACTTTAGGAAAAACCGGCTCGTTTGGGTCAAGACCAAACACCTCAGATAAGAAATTTTTCGAGAAAAAAATACTTTATCTGAAATATCTATTCAAGTCAACAATTTTTTTGATTAGATTGGAGGTCTCCTTCCTGTATTTTTAATTTTTAGTTATTGAATCAGCGAAATAATTTGATCTCTTGGGGAGCGATGCAGATTTCAACAGCACGAGCCCGCTTCCTTCCTTTTATTTTGAAAATTCGATTTTTAAAGGGGCTGAAAATTTTTTGGCAACAATCAAAAAGATTTTTCGAGATTTTTCGATTAAAGAGAAATTTTCTTTCAGAAACCATCTATAAAATAAAAATAACGATTTCGGCTCGCATAGAATAAAAAAAAAAAAAAAAAGGGGGGGGGGGCAAAATTGTATTTTGACTGCTGTTTTGAAGACTGTAATTTGACGAAGAAAGGATTAACCCGTATCCGTTTTATAATTTTAAGAGCATCACTGCTCCAAAAGAAATAGAAAAAAATTAAATACGCTCTATGTGCATATAGAGTAAAGAAGACGTGAAACTTCTTATGGAGTTAAATATTATATCGGTCGTTATTTTATGGTGTTTACCACTTCAAATTCTAAAAACCCAACAAAATTAAAAAATGTTCTTGAAATTTTCTTCTTCGAATTTACTTTCACGGAAACTGATGAAAATTTCAATTTTTTTTTCAAATCTTTTGGCATAGCCGAAAATTTTACCGGAAATTTCAACCTTTTTCAAATTTTTGTTCAAACAGTTTGCCATAGTCGATAATTTTTCCGGCAAATTTTATCATTGAATTTTAAATTAATAAGATGTTATTAAAATTTAATACTCCCTCTGTCCCAAAATACTTTGTGTGTTTCTCATTTTTATTTCCCATTTCGCAAGCTTTTCATTTTTGCCGGAACTGTTTGCACCACTTTACCCACCCACCCAAGCACTATTTCACACCACCCCCCATCCCCCCAGGGGTCCCCCCTTTGGGAAATAAATTACCGAAAAAATGTAAAAAATTAAAAATTTCTATTATTTTCGCCCCGTTTCAGAAACGAAAGCGAAAAATTTGAAAGTGGTCGGAAATGAGAGAGTACATTACCCTAAACAAGAATCCCCCATGAGAAAATTTTTTTCATTTGTCGCAACCCCCCAAAAAAATTAAATATGTCGAGGGTCCGACCAAGGGGGCGAATTTTTAAATCTCGATTAGATGGTCGCGAAACGTTTGTTACGGGGGGTTTTTTAGGTCGCTGATTTCGATTCTGAGGTCCGTTTTTAAAAATTCAAGATGGCGGATCCAATATGGCGGACCTTTTCTTAATAAATCGATTGTTTTTCACTAAAACACGTAATCGGGGGGTTATTGAGGCCGCTGATTTCAATTCTGAAATCGGTTTTTGAAAATTCAAGATGGCGGAACCAATATGGCCGACCTTTTTTCAAAAATTCGACTTTCTTTCACATAAGCGCGTAATCGGGGGGTTATTGAGGGCGCTGATTTTGATTTTGAGGTCCGTTTTTTAAAATTCAAGATGGCGAATCCAATATGGCTGACCTTTTTTCAAAAATTCAATTTTTTTCCCACATAAACACTTGTCCGGGGGGTTATTAGGGACGCTGATTCCGAATCTGAGGTTAGTTTTTACAATAGTTCAAGATGGCGGATCCAATATGGCGGACGATTCCAAAAAAAATTTTTTTGATTCAATCAAATTCATGATTGGGGGTTATTGGTGAACGTCCGCCATATTACATCCGTCATCTTAAATTTTCAAAAACGGACCTTAGAATCGAAATCAGCGTCCCTAATAACCCCCCGGACAAGTGTTTATGTGGGAAAAAAATTGAATTTTTGAAAAAAGGTCAGCCATATTGGATTCGCCATCTTGAATTTTAAAAAACGGACCTCAAAATCAAAATCAGCGCCCTCAATAACCCCCCGATTACGCGCTTATGTGAAAGAAAGTCGAATTTTTGAAAAAAGGTCGGCCATATTGGTTCCGCCATCTTGAATTTTCAAAAACCGATTTCAGAATTGAAATCAGCGGCCTCAATAACCCCCCGATTACGTGTTTTAGTGAAAAACAATCGATTTATTAAGAAAAAGTCCGCCATATTGGATCCGCCATCTTGAATTTTTAAAAACGGACCTCAGAATCGAAATCAGCGACCTAAAAAAACCCCCGTAACAAACGTTTCGCGACCATCTAATCGAGATTTAAAAATTCGCCCCCTTGGTCGGACCCTCGACATATTTAATTTTTTTGGGGGGTTGCGACAAATGAAAAAAATTTTCTCATGGGGGATTCTTGTTTAGGGTAATGTACTCTCTCATTTCCGACCACTTTCAAATTTTTCGCTTTCGTTTCTGAAACGGGGCGAAAATAATAGAAATTTTTAATTTTTTACATTTTTTCGGTAATTTATTTCCCAAAGGGGGGGACCCCTGGGGGGGATGGGGGGGTGGTGTGAAATAGTGCTTGGGTGGGTGGGTAAAGTGGTGCAAACAGTTCCGGCAAAAATGAAAAGCTTGCGAAATGGGAAATAAAAATGAGAAACACACAAAGTATTTTGGGACAGAGGGAGTAATATTTAAAATTTTAACTTTGGAAACTTCCGAAAACTTGACTTCATTTCGCGGACCCGTCCCATAAGAAGTTTTCACTTCAATTAAGAAAAAATTAACGAAAATTAAGAAAACTAACAAAAAATTAACGTCGAGTTAAGAAAAATTAGGCCAGAAAATTATTCTTCAATGACCCGGCTCTTACTTTTATTTTTAAAATTTTTTTTGGTTTTATTTCAACAGATTGCACGGTTCCTACGAAGCCTTAAAAGGTGGGAGCACTTGCGAAGCCATGGAAGACTTCACAGGAGGTGTTACCGAAATGTATGATTTAAACAACAATCCCCCGCCGAATCTCTTCAAAATGATGCTAAAAGCCTACGAACGAAGTTCCTTAATGGGTTGCTCGATAGAACCAGATCCGAACGTTTTGGAAGCTCAAACGAGGCAAGGACTCGTGAGGGGCCACGCTTACAGTATTACAAAAATTTGTTACGTTGACATTGCCACGCCTAACATGAGCGGTAAAATCCCTTTGGTTCGACTGAGGAATCCTTGGGGGAATGAAACCGAATGGAACGGAGCCTGGAGCGACAAGTAGGTTTTATTTTTCCACTCAAAATCTTAATTTTTACAATTTTTTTTAATTTTAATATTTTTTTTTTTCCAGATCTCAGGAATGGAGGTTCATCCCCGAATCGGAGAAAGAAGAAATCGGGCTGACCTTCGACAACGACGGAGAATTTTGGATGTCGTTCAAGGATTTCGTGAACTACTTCGATCGCTTAGAGATTTGTAACTTGAACCCGGATTCCCTACAGGAGGACGAACAGACCGGAGGAAAGAAAAAATGGGAAATGAGCGTTTTCGAAGGAGAATGGGTTCGAGGGGTCACAGCGGGGGGATGCCGAAATAATCTAAACACATTCGCTCATAATCCCCAGTATCGAATCACTCTGACCGATCCTGACGAGGACGACGATGAAAACAGATGTACTGCTATCGTGGCTCTAATGCAAAAAAATCGAAGGTCCCAACGAAACATGGGCGTTGAGTGCCTGACGATAGGTTTCGCCATCTATAGAGTTAGTATATATAAGTTACTTGCAATTTATGAAATTAAACCTGTTCGGGAAATTCCAGAAACTGGGATGTAAATTCTTAACAGCGCAAATCCGACTTTTTTACCTGCAGATTTGGCAATGAGCTAGACCTGCTCTTTGTTGTGAAGCAGGGAGCTATACAAAGAGAAAATCCTTATTATTAATCGTCAGCAATGCCATTGACTCAGAATATCAAGTTCTAGTTTAGAGACATCCACCTTTGAATGTCCTCGAGCCAAGGACATTCACTTTCGAATATCCTCGAGTCAGGGACTTTCATCGCTAATTGTCCTCAAATCGGGGACATTCATTGTCCCCGCTGAGGTCCTCTGCGACAGGGACATTCATTGCTGCTTGTCCGCCAATGAAGGACATTTATCGCTGATTGTCCTCTCGGCAAGGACATTCATCGTTGATTGTTCTCTAGTCAGGGACATTCATCGGTGATGGTCTTCTAGTCATAGACACTCATCGCGGATTGTCCTCGAGTCAGGGACATTCATCGCTGATTTTTCTCTAGTCAGGGACATTCATCGCTGATTATCTTCTAGTCAGGGACATTCATCGCTGATGGTCTTCTAGTCAGGGACATTCATCGCTGATTGTTCTCTAGTCAGGGACATTCATCGCTGATTGTTCTCTAGTCAGGGACATTCATCGCTGATTATCTTCTAGTCAGGGACATTCATCGCTGATGGTCTTCTAGTCAGGGACATTCATCGCTGATTGTTCTCTAGTCAGGGACATTCATCGCTGATTATCTTCTAGTCAGGGACATTCATCGCTGATGGTCTTCCAGTCAGAGACATTCATCGTGGATTGTCCTCGAATCAGTGACATTCATCGCTGATTGTTCCATAATCTGGGACATTCATCGCTGATTGTTCTCTAGTCAGGGACATTCATCGCTGATTGTTCTCTAGTCAGGGACATTCACTTCCGAATATCCTCTAATCAGGAATATGTACTCACGAATGTCCTTAAGTCAGGGACATTCACCTTTGAAAGTCCTCGAGCTGGAACGCTCACTTTTTGTCAGTTCAGTGCTCTTAACTTTTGTTACATTCACATATTGCGGGTTGCCTATATTAAAATTCGACTAGCTTTTTTTCTAATAAGTTGTGACATTTTATAAAAAGTTGCAGGTTGGATAATGAGAAATAATTTTGAGGGAAATTTTTCCGAATTCATATGTTTTTGAGGCTACGTCGTTAGTTTGAGGAAAAAAAAAGTCAGTGGAAATTATTTAGCAAAGTGTTGCTAATGATAATAATTGTTTGTTTTTACAGTTAGAGGATCCGTCAGTTCTTCCAAAGCCTTTAGATACAAATTTTTTCAAATACAACGCATCTTGCGAACGTTCCCCGTCTTTCATCAATTTAAGAGAAGTTAGCTGCCGTTTTAGTTTAGCTCCTGGAGTCTACTGCATAGTTCCGTCCACTTTCGATCCAAATGAGGAAGGGGAATTTATACTCAGGGTGTTCTCCGAACATAAGAATCACATGGAGTAAGTGATTGTCGATATAAGAGAAAGAGGGGGTAGGTGGGGAGGGGGGGGGGGGGGGGTGAAAATATCTAAATGTTGTCCCTAAAAAATTTTTCCAACCTATAAATCTTCATTTTTAACAGATTTTTCATGAAATATTTTTCCCAAAAATTTCCCCTTAAATTTTTTCCGCGAATTTTCCTTGAAATTTTTTTCCATGGAATTTTTTTTCCTTAAATTTTTTTCCTTGGAATTTTCATGAAATTTAGTGAGGAAAATCGATTAAAAAAATTTGTGAGCTTTTATGGGGAAATTTTTTTTTTTTTTAATTTATTAAAATTTAGGGGGAAAATCTCAAAGAAAATTAATCGAATGTAAAATATTAAGCTAATATTCTGTAATCTTCTCAGGGAAAATGACGAAGACATCGGAATGGGGAAAGTGGATGACCGCGTCGTCCACCCAGAAGAACCAGACAACAAAGACGAAGTAAAAGAAAAAGATGATAAAGTACGAGAATTTTTCGCCAAATTAGCCGGAGAAGATATGGAAGTCGACTGGAAAGAACTCCAGGAAATCCTTAATTACGCAATGAGAGAAGGTAAATTTCCCTCCCGAAGTCCTTCATATCCTTTCTTGTTTTTTTTGAAAAAAGAAATCATTCCAGAGAAATCATAATCGAGAACATGAGATCTTCTCGAGTTTTTTTTTTTTCATTTTCTGCTTTTTTTGCCGTTAAAGCTGTAACTAAACAAAGAACCAAAAAGCGCTTTACAGTCATCGATGTATTAATATTTTGTTGTGTTCGACAAAAAAGAAAATAAAAAAAAAAGCTTTTTTAACCGTATCACGAACAAAAGTACTTCATTAAAGCTGTGAACTTTTTTGAGACTTTAAAGGATTGGATTTTGATTGGATTTTTTTTTTTTTTTTTACTTTTTAAACGAAAAAAATAAATTTTAAAACTAATAAATTATTTATTTCGTTTGCAATGTAGAATTAGCCAATAGTGAATCTAGTACCGAAAATGGCTCTTTCATCACTTCTATCCTTGCGTCTATCTGCAGCACCTTTTGTAGTGATACACCATTAGCTCAGGCATTTGGTAAGCATTCATCATTTTTTTTTTTTTCAAATTGAGGAAAAAATCGTTACAGCTTTATTGGAGAACTTAAAAAGAGTTATTTACCGGTGTTGGGTTTGTTTCGTGTGGAATTAATTTTGTTTTAACCGCACTTATTTGCAATTTATTTTTTTAAAAAAAAAAGCTGCGTTAAGTTTATGGAAAAAAATAAAATTGTTTACATTTTTTTTATTTTAGAAACGAAAAGGGAAGGATTTTCGAAAGATGTGTGTAGAAGTATGATCGCTATGTTGGATGTCGACAGATCGGGGAAATTAGGATTCGAAGAGTTTAAATCCCTGTGGACGGACATACGGAACTGGAAAGTAAGCTTAAAAAAACGTTTCTGGCTAGGATCCAGTCTGTTTTTTTTTTGAGCACCTTATACTTCGAAAAATTGTTTTAAAACTTTTAAATTCTATTTACGATGCCCCCTGTAATCTGATATGCATCTTCAGCGAAAATTTCAGACTTCTACATCAGCTACTTTTTTTTAAAAAATTGGGTCCGCGATAAATTCCCGGGAATTAAGGGAATTTAATATATTTCCGAAATTCCCGGGAATTTATCGTGGTCTCAATTTTTACGAAAAATAATTGGTAGCAGAAATCTGAAATTTACACCGAAGGTGGTTATTTACTAGTAGAAAGGCGCTTCGTAAGTAGAATTTTGACATTTTACTCTAAGAATAAGATACAGACGGTTTTAAAAGTATAGGGTGTTGCAAAAGCAAAACATAGACTTGACCTTAACCTATATTCGCCGGCCATAAGTTAAAACAGGAATTTTTGAGCGCGCTCAAAACCGACTTACACGAGCGCCCGGCTATTCCCAGCCAAAAATCAAAATTTTGAATCAATTTTTAATCAATTCAATTTTTTTTTCAGGCTGTTTTCAAATTATACGACAAGGAAGGGAACAATAAGCTTAACGCTTTCGAACTTCGCCAAGCTCTTAATTCTGCAGGTTATAGGTTAAATAATCACATTCTCAACGTTCTTGTTCACCGTTACGGAACGAAAGATGGTTTTATTACGTTTGACGATTTTATGATGTGCGCCGTTAAATTGAAATCCATGATCGGTAATTTTTTTTATCAGTCAGTTAGATGCAGAAAATAATACATCCTTTTGAATCAAAATTTTTTTTTCCTCCTAGATACTTTCAAAGAAAGGGATACGGAGAATTCTGGCTCTGCGTCGTTTACGTTAGAGGAGTGGATCGAGCGGACTTTATATTCTTAATTTGACAAAAAAAAATTAAATATTTGGCTTGGATATAAATCGATCATGCAGATGTGATGCTTTTAATGTATATTTAATTTTTTTTATCTATGTAATTAATTTTTTTTTTTTTTTTTTAGATTGTTGTGAACTAACAAATTATATATAAGAATCATTTTTGCTACTTTTAATTATTATGTGTAAAAAATTTTAACATAAAATTATATAAGATACCAGTTAGACGTAAAGAAGTAATCTAAATTATGCGGTTTTTTTTTTCTTTCTTTTTTTAAAAGAATTATTATTGAATATTTGGACCGTAAAGATATTTTTTGAACCAAACGTGCAAGCTTTTTTTATTAATTTATTATAATTTTTTTTTTTTAAATCATGCAGTTTTTTTTTATTTCCTGTTTTAACTTTGCTAAATGCCTTAAGATTTCTAGTTCAACGATTTTTTCGTGAAAATGGAGGCAACGATAAATTTCCGGGAATTTTGGATATTTATCATTTTTAGAAAAAACTGAAATTTCTTCTAAAAAGGTTAATTATTTCTACCTGTAAATATTGAGGAGATGGTTCGCTATGCAACACTTGAAACCTTTTCCTTCTCCGTCATTGCATTAACGAACCTTTTGCATCAACAGAATCATAACAATCTTCTTTTGTCAGGAATGTCAGCAGTCACCCTGAGGAACTGCCAAAAAACAAAAGCGGAAGTTGCCTTTTTTATGTTCCTCTATCGGCAGCCATAAAGGTGGCATGCTATAACTTCATTCTAAAAAACGTTAAAACCCATAAATGTGATATACAACAGCTTCATATTGTTAATTTATCCACGGAGAAAGCGCGAAAAAAAAACGAAAGGGTTAAAGAGTCAAAGTGTCATGGCGTCGGTTTTTAAAAAGCCCGCCAACCACCGCCAACGGTCATACCTTATGTCATAACTGCATTTTATTCTAATAATACTCGTAATAAATCGCTTCGGGTCATTTTAGGAAAGTCGTAGGAATGACAGGAAAATCCAAAGAAGGAAGAAGAAGTGTGACACGATTTCTCTAGACTTTAATATGACGTCACAACACGGTTTTTGCGTGCTCTATGGCCCATGGAAGGTGGTAGGGAAATATGGCTGACGTGTTTTTGTAGTGAGTCACTTTACATTTGTTTTTATTTGAAATTATCTCGTTTCTCAGGTGATCACTAAACGTTTTATCACGGAACGATGATTCAATAAATTTATTTTCATTGATCTGATCGATTTCGTAAGTGTCTGAGCGATTTTTTTGATTATGATTTAAATCGCGTCTGTTTTTTCAAATGTCAAGTAGAATCATTTTTTTTCTCTGTTTTACATTTTTGCAGGGTCAATCAAAGTCGATGCTGCACCCATTTCTGAAGTCATCGAGTATCTACTCGTTATCATGGATCCGGAACCCAATACTGACAGCAACAAAAACATCGAAACCTCTCCTATGGCTTTCACCATTGAATTCGACGATCAAAAAGTCGATGATAGCAGAAAATTGAAAATACACGAAAGGTTAAGTGCTTTTGCTTTGAAACACAGAAGGAATCCCTCTTTGCCAGATTTCGGAGTCGTTAAAAATGCGAAAAGCGAGAAACTGCCATCACCTTTAACCTCACATGTGCCTGGGAAAAAAACAAGTCCGACTGGAGTTCAAAATGGTTTAAATGATTTGCCAAAATATTTGAAGAATAGGAGAAGCTCATTGAATGATGTAGAAGCTAAAAAAGTTGCTTGCCAAAATGTGATGCCAATGAAAGTAGAATTTAAAGTAATTAAAAATGGTGCTGATGTACAAGTTAAAGATTCAGAAAACAAATCAGACACTGTTAGTGAAGCGGGTACATACACTGTAGATAAAGATGATAGTCCTGTAAATGAAGCTGAAGTGACGAGAGTTATAAATAAAGAAGAGAGTGAGGATGAAGAAGAGGAATTAGAAATAGCAAAGGAGAACACCAATTACCATCATAAATGGATCAACGATTGGGTTAATAAGGTTGCGGAACAGAATTTGTTGAATCCTGTACCAAAGGAACCTCCTCCAATAGTTACCAGAAATTCAGGAAGTGGAAATAGTTCACCTGGTACTTCAAAAATTCCATCTCCAATTAATACTCTAAATAGGCATAAGAAAACATTAAAACCTGGGGATGAAAAGTCATTAGTTTCGAAATTGAATGGCTCTCTTCACAGGCGTTCGTCTAGTCTCAGTGCTAAGGTATTGTTAAGGGAAAACATAAACAGTTTTTTTTTTTTTTTAAACGTTTTGTAAGTTTTAACTTTTATTTTTTTAGGATTATCATGAAAATCGTACAAGTGACAGCAGCTTAGACACTGAATCATATTTACGTACAACAGAATCAGTAGTAACAGCAATGCAAAATAGAATGAAATTATCACTTGATGGCCGAAATTCAGATCTGAGAAGATCTGACAAAAAAGATCATGGTGTTAAAGAAAAACCTCATCCACCGAGCACAGCATCTGATACAGATACAAATAGCGAAAATGAAAGCAAAGTTTTCAAAAAACCGATGGGAAATCCTTTTACTTCCGCTAGGTTAAACAGAGCTTTTAGGTATGCAAATATAATTTTGGTAACAGTTTGGTTGAAGCTAATTACGAAAAGCAAGCATTAATGCAGTAAAGCACATGCTTAAGTTGACAAATCGGACTAGGTTGTGGAAAGTGATCAAAAGCTTTGTGAACGTTGAAAAATAATTTTTAATAAGATTTTTAGAAATACGGAGCCCTTAGGAGGGTACAATATGTTTAGTTAAAGTTGCGACAATATGTTAACTATTAATAGTTTAGAGGTCGAGGAGGCAGGAATATGACCGATTTTTTTTTTTTTTGAAACGCATTCGGTGACCTAGATTCGCGTCACTGAAAAAAAAATCGCAAACACGTTCATTATTGCTCGATTTTTTTAAATATTTAGAGAATATGTTAATTAGGAAATTGACTTCCTTTGGTAAAGAAAAATATTTTAGAACATTTGCAAAACACAGGAAATTTTGTGCAAAAAAATTCTTACCGTTAAAACTGAGGAAATGATTTTTCATTCGAAAAGGTTCCATTGGAAATTTTGAGCCCAAAAGGGCTGCATTTTTCCCATGAGAATATGTGCTTCGTTTTATAATTAGGTCACTAGACTGCTAATCCAACCTGTTACCTCACTTTTTTTTGTATCTTAAATTTTGTAAAAAAAAATCCTTAAAATATTTACGTTTTCATTTTCTTTTTAGTTTAAGAAGAGCAAGAGCCGAGCCGGAAACTGACCGATCATCGGATTCATCGAAGAAAAAACCAAACGGAAAAGAGCTGCCGGAAAGTAAAAAGAGCATAAATGTCACGAGATCTACGCCAAGTCCGAATCCCGTAAAATCAAAACCACCGATCACATCACCATTTGCAAGGACCGATTGCGGAAGATTTAGTATGAGAAGCACTGTAAACACACCGAAAGTACGTTTCTCAAAAATTAAAAAATCATCCGCGTTTTTACCCCCGAAAAAAAAAAAAAAAAATATTATTCTTCATAACTTACCAAGAAAATTTTTTAAAAACGCCACATCTTAATCAATATATCTGGTGCCACGACGCGATATCTCCCAACGGTTTTATTTTTAATTTTTTGTTTTTATTATTTTTTTTCTTTAGCAACAAACTTCACCGATTGTCAGTACGGTTAAAAAAGAAATTAAGAAAACGAATTCGAACCCTAGGAGCAATTCCTCGCTGTCCTCGAAGGAAGTCGAATTTCAAAATTGGAAAAGGAGGAAAAGTTTCGATCCGATGAAAGCGGCCGCGGAGGGTAGGAAAAAACAAATGGAGAAAAAAGCCGCGATGAATCAAACGATGACACAGTCGGTTAATTTGGGGACTACCATACGTACTAGAAGGTTAGTTTTTGACATTTTTTTTTATTAAAATTGTGATGGTCTGAGTTTGATCTAATTTTTTTTTCCTTTTTAGCGGGAATCCGGTTTTAAGGTCAGCTTCGTTCCATTCATCCCCCCACCAGGTTTTAGGATCAGATGAAATCGAATCTGAAGAATTTCAGGATTTGACGTCAGGGGATGATCAGGAGGAAAATCTTCAGACTTCGTGGAATCAAAATTCTTCCCTAACTTATAATTCACCTATTCGAGTGAGTTAGAGATACATGAAGTTTTTTTTTTTTTTTTTTTTTTTTTATTCGAAAATAAATTTTGATCTAAATATCTTGGCTCTTTATGAGGATTAATCCGAGGGTAGATTTAAGGATTTCAGAGTTTTAATTAATTTTTTTTTTTTTTAAGATTTTTTGAATTTTTTGAACCCGCGAAAAATTCTAGAATTTACACAATACCTTTAATCTGTCTTCGGATTTTAATCTGTGTTATCGGATTAATCGCAAGCGAAGACAAGCACTTTAAAAGCAGATTATTTTTTTTATCGTTTTTATATTATTTAAATAATTTGAAATTTATTTTTTGTTGGTTAAGAAAATGATTTTGAATTTTTAGTAATTTCTACTTTTGTGGATTAATCCGAGAATGCGATTAAAGTGATTATATAAGAGTTATGAAGTCCAAACGTAAAGTTGAGCCGAAAAATCTAAAGATTAAAAAAAAATATTGATTGCAGATCTAAAACATTTTACCTTATCTTCGGATTAATTTAATTTTTGAATTAATCCGCAAGTTGAGACTAGATATTTTGTTTTAGAAAAAAACATTTTCTCTCCAGAAATTTTAATATCTTAAGAGACCAGGGATTAAAATCCTGGGATCACGGGCGATTTTTAGACGGGGTTAATCCCAGGTAGGGATGGACGATTACTAATCGATTAATTTTCTTCCGATTAATCGATTATTTGGCCGATTATTAAGAAAGCGATTTATCTGTTATTTGGCCGATTATTAAAGAAGCGATTAATCGATTATCTGGCCGATTATTAAGGAAGCGATTAATCGATTATCTGGCCGATTATTAAGGAAGCGATTAATCGATTATTTGGCCGATTATTAAGGAAGCGATTAATCGAATAATCGATTATTGGTAATCGATTAATTTTTATCCGATTAATCGATTAGTCGATTCTTTTTTTTTTTTTAGAAAAATCGATTATTAGTAATCCATCCACAAATTTATTAATCGCACATCCCTAATCTTAGGATTTTAAAAACTCAATCTTAAAAATTTTGCAATGTCTGTTGCTAAATTTTCCTTTTTTTTCCCAGGAAAATAAAAAATTTTGGATTTCTTTAAATTTTTAATTGAAACTTGCTTAATGGTCGCTGAAAATTCAGAAAACGGGGAAAAAATCTAAATTTCCAGGAAAATTAGCGAGAAATCACATGCCATCCCGGGAATTGCTCGGTATCCCGAAAAACTTTTCTAAAAAACCGGAAATCCGAATTCCCGGAAAACCCGACTATTTCCAAGGAAGTAAAAAATTTTGATAGGTTTTACATTTCAAATTAATTGTCGCCCTGGAAAATAGAAGAAAAGATGAATGAAGACAGAAAAATTTTATCTTCAGGTCAGGTTCAGGTACTCCTAGTCGAATCTAAAAAAAGTAAAAATGATCTAAATTTATTTAATTCGTCTAAAAATTATGATTTTTTTTTTTCTTTTTTTTTTCAAAAAAATAATTTGATATCAATTTTTTTTTTCAGACACTTGGAAGATACTCTCTTCAGACTCGAGCTCCAGTCTGCAGCAGTCGCTGCTCACTCAGCAGCATAGTTTCCGAAACTCACTCATCTCCTAGTCATCGGGTACGCGCCGAAGTTCTAGATAATTTAGTAATGACCGCTATCAATGATTTATCTTATAAATTAAAAGCTAAATCTTGTAATCTTTTAAAAAAACTTCAGTGAGTATTAATATTTTTGTTTATTTATTAACAACGTTCGGAAAACCATCATTAATTTTTTTTTACAGTTACCTTTACGACGCTGACGAAGATAGATCTGACAGGCTCAGAGACGAAATAGCCAATTTAGAAAATCGAAAAAATTCAAACTCCAGCTCTCCCATCCATCAAACGGCGTCCAAAGATTTATCGAACATATTAAAAAATTTAAAATGCATGGAAAACGTTTTAAAAGTTTTAGATGACGTTTTATTCGACGAGAACTTAGAGCTTTACATCGAAAATTAGCGGAAGAGGGAAACATTTAATTCTGAAACTGTTGCCAAATTTTTTTACCAAAATTTTTTTTTTTATATTTATTTTAGGGTTGTGATTTTAAAAAAAAATTGTTGGCTATAGAAAGAATTTTTTTTTTTTGGTGCTAGAAGAGGAATAAAAAACCAGTGTCTGATATTATTTTATTATTTTATCGAATTTAGATTTATGTCCAGTATTTCAGAGCAGTATTTTTTAGTCAGAATGTGGCATTTTGTTTAAAAAAAAAATTAAATCGGATTTAGATGTTTTTTTTAGAATAATGGTTGGCTCATTAGATTTTATGTATGATTTTTTTTAGCATTTTGTAATATTTTTGTTTGTGAAAAGGATTTCGCTTTTATATATTTGAAAATGGATTTTTTATTGTTTAGGATTGAAGGGTTTAAGGGTAAGGGCTTGTGAGATCGTTTTTTGAGGAAAGATGTAAAAAAGATTATGCAGTCTTAAAAAGCAGCCTTACGAGCCCTTATCCTTTTAAAAAATTACGAAATGCTGAAAAAAAAAAAACAAATGTTATGCAAAATGGTTTTATAAGCGAATTTTATCCATTAAAAAATTTTATAATGCTTCCTGTTCAACGAAATATTTCCTGTGAACAATTTCGCTTAAAAAAATTGTTTGTACAAAGCAACTAAGATTTTTTATTTAAAATGTTTTCCGCTAGGGGCGCTGCATGTCTTTATTGGTAACCAATCAAAATTTCGTTGGCTAGCACCAAAGACTTGCAGCGCCCCATGTGGAATAATTTCGAGTTCAAGAATTTTGTTCAAAAAAAATTTTCAACCACGAAAAAAGTCAAAACAAAATATTCTTCGTTGGGAAAATTTTTTTCTTGAACGAAATTCTTTAACAATTAAATTTTTTTGAGCGAAATTTTTTTCATAGGAATTGGTTCTGTCCAAAATTTTTTTTATCAGTACGAATTATCCAAAATTTGTCGTCCAGCAAATATTCATCTTGTTTTTGTTCTCAAAATTGCGTCCAATTGTTTATTAATCCTTTGTTAAAAAAAAACTTGTATATAATTTGTATTTTAAGATATTATTTTGTTATAAAAATCGCCAAATGTTCAATATTTTATTTGTTACCATCAGAATATTTACTTTTTTTTTTAGTACTATTTTTTTTCTAATCGATATCTCTTGCCTTTTTTCTGTAAATTAAAATGTTAACGGCCTAAGAAAAAAAAATGAGCCTTCCGTTGGAGAATTACCGCTGTATCAATGTAGTTTATACCACGAAATATCAATTTATATTTATTTGTTATTTTTAAAGGAAAAAAATTTGATGTTTTTGTTTTTTTTTTACACACGAAATGGATAATTTTTTTTTTTTTTTTTTTAGATTAAAATTTTTTTAATGTTCACAACAGATTTTGAAGTGCCTGAGTCGCGCTTTTTACTTTTACACAAAAATGGGAAAAAAATTATCCTAAGTCATGCTTTTAATTTTTTTTATTACAAAAAACAAACGCATAAAAAATATATGGAAAAACCAATTGTTAATTGCTTTTTATGATTTATTGTTATATTTTTCTTAGGAGCGGACGGCAAGTTTAAGGAAATGGCGTCTGCTTTTAAGGAAAATTTCGCATGTTGTTCTTCACAAATTGTGCCGTCTGCCGATTTGCGAAGGAAAACATGAGTCGTCTGTTACGTCCGTCTTGTCTCATCTTGTTTGATGTAAAATTAATTCTGTAACTAATGCGAGATTTTTTTCAGGCCCCACAACCGACAGAGAAGTGGAAAAATGTAAAAAGGTGCTTTTAATGAAAGAAGGAAATGAATTTGCTTGAAAATGCTTAAAATGAAAAAAGGACCGCATGATCCGGGTTTTAACCTTTTTACATTGAAATTGGTAGTCAGTAGCAGCGAAGGTTGCTTATTTTTGAGTTCTACGCGTCTCAGGTACGTTTAAATAATAAATATCATTTTAGGCTTAATTTTAATAATTATATTTTTTTTTTTTTTTTTTTTTTTAGACAGAAAAACCGTTAAAACCGATTGTATTCTGGATTCACGGGATAGGGTTTAATTTATTATTTTGTCGCTATTGACTGCAACAAGCTGAAACGGGACCTATTTATGTATTTCGGTCCGATCATCCTGAATCTTAAGCCAGAAAAAATTAAAATCCAAAATGGCGGAGAAATTTTATTTTTTAAAATTTTACTTTTGGCGCCAAATGGTAGAACCGTTTTTCGAGCTCCTATGTTTAGCTTATGTAAGCTCACAAACGGAAACGTTTTTTTTGCTTCCATAAGCTAAACATTGAAAACGGAAACGGTCATTTTTGCTAATTTCACATCCTTATTGATTTTTCTGTTTGACATTTCATCTTTTGAGGCATCAAGCTTGAAATCTACGATGTTGAAAACTTAAAAGGAATCGAAAAAAAAAATTATTCGATATTTTGTATTACAGGCAAGTGATGCGGGTTGCCTGTACTCGAAATCGATAGGAGCTCATTAAACAGAAATTTAACTTCACTGGAAAAGCTCCAAGAAAACGAAGCCGATTTTTGGAAAACAAATTCACCAAGGGGAAATCAAATCCGGAAGAAATCAAATCTGTGATTTAATCTGTAAAAAGAGATTAAAAAATTAATCATTGTTCTGCGTCGAATTCGAAATAGGAGTAAGTGACTTCCAAAATAAACAGGGGTGCAGTTTCAGTCTGTGCTGAAAATTTCAACGGAATTAAAAATACTGGAGCTAATCAGGGATTTTTTCTGCAGTTGTTACGAAACTGAACCAGCCTACAGTCCACTACCGGAAATGTTTCTTGGTATTTTTAAAATAAAAATCTCTACAAAAATACTTCCGTGTAAAAAAAAACTTTAAACTTGGCTGGGTGCACTCCGTGCACCTTGATCACTCTGGACACATTGAAGATATAAACTTTAAATATTTATTTTTTATTTTTAAAAAAACGCACAAAAACACGAAAAAATTATCCTGAATCATGCTTAGAATTGTTTTTTAATTACGAGAAAACTATACGATAAATTATGCTACAACTCGATTCTCACCGTGTAATGATTTGCCGTTCGAGTTCCCTCGAGATAACCTACACGGCTCGAAGTCCAATTTAAATGGTCTGAAATTCACATAAGTGGTTTAATCGTACGAGTAAACATGTCTCAAAATATCGTTTCGACAAGTGAAGGGCGCGTTCGCGGACAAAAATTAAAATCAGTTCGGAATTTTGATTATTTAAGCTTTCAAGGGATACCGTACGCGAAACCCCCTGTCGGAGATTTAAGGTTTAAGGTAATTCTTAATTTTCGAGGGAAACTAGTTCCGATCTGACACTTGTGATTTTTTTTTTCCAGGCGCCGCAATCGCCTGAAAAATGGGATGGCGTAAGAGATGCACTGAAAGAAGGTCCTTCTGCCCCTGCTTTGGATTTCATTACGCAACAGTGGATTGATGACAGCAGCGAAGATTGCTTGTATTTAAATGTTTACACTCCTAAAGTAGGTTTAGATAGGCCTAATAAATATCATTTTAGGCTTAATTTTAATTTTAATTTTTATTTTTATTATTTTTTTTTTAGACTGAAAAACCTTTGAAACCGGTTTTATTCTGGATACACGGGGGAGGATTTAACGGCGGTTCTGGGAGTTCAGATCTTTACGGACCCGATTACCTTATTGCTGAAAATGTCGTTTTAGTTACAATTAATTATCGTATTGGAGCTTTAGGTAATTTTTAATTGATCATGAGTTTGGACGAATCTGGAGAATTTCGTTTGCTCTAAAAATCCTAATCTGCAAAAGAACGTGTTGTACTAAACCGAATTAATTTGTCTTTCATTTAAAAAAATTTTTTAACATTTTTTTTATAGGTTTTCTGAGTCTTGAAACTCCCGAATGCCCTGGAAACAACGGCCTCAAAGACCAAATCGCAGCCTGAAATGGGTTCAGAAAAACATCGCCGCTTTCGGAGGAGACCCGAACAACGTCACTATTTTCGGGGAAAGCGCCGGCGGGGCTTCCGTTCACTACTTGCTTCTGTCAAAATTATCCAAGGGATTGTTCCACAAAGCCATAGCTCAATCCGGAGCTGCTCTTAACCCCTGGGCTTTGGCCCTAAAACCCAGGGAAAAAGCTTTTAAATTAGGGGAAGTCTTAGGCTGCAAAACCAACAACGACAGAGAACTTTTGAACTTCTTGAAAACGGTGGATCCAAGAACGCTCTTTACGAAATCGGATGCAATTAAACAATTAATTGACACAAATGAACCTTTTGTTAGATGGGCGTTCGTGCCGTCGATCGAACCCGATCTTGAAGGGGCTTTTATAACTAGGCATCCCATTGAAATTCTGCAGAATGGAGACTTTCAACAGGTTCCCTTAATGATGGGTTGTACTACTTTAGAAGGATTAATCATAGTGGCTCGTAAGTTTTAGATGAATTAATAGACAAGTCACATGTTTTGAGATTTTTGCTGGAAACTAATGTATAGCATGCTCTTAACCAAAAACAAGTATTTAAACGTGAAAATGTTTCATCAAATTAAAAAAAAAAAAGAAGAAAAACAAAGTCCGGAAATGTTTTTTTCACGTGATCACTCCTTAAACGATTTTCTATTGGTGTGACGTCATCTGCCTGTATCGAAGTGAGATATCGAACTCGAAGCGAGATATCGAATTTGAAGCGAAACAGGGTCTTGTTTGTAAACATTACGCACTGATGCCGCTCAGAGTTTCAGAAATGAACGCAACCATTTTTAGGCAGATGACGTCACGTTCCGTTTTGGCGGACATTCAAATTCAAATTTTGGTTTTTTCTCTTTTCCGGGGTAAACCTTTTTTTTTTTTTTTTTTATTGAGTCAAAATTACGCTTTTTGTCATACCTCCCTTAGCACAATTAAACGATGGAGTCATCTCAAAACATGTGACTTCTCTATTGTGACTTTTTAGCCAGAAATTAATTTGCTTTTTTTTTTCCTCTTACAGTTGGCAGCCAAACGGATATGAGCAACCTGGATTTAGACAAAGTCTTACCTAAATTGTTGCCAAGTGAGTTAGGAATAGAAGTAAATTCCGTTTTGGGTCGAAAAATTTTAAACGAAATTAAAGCACGTTATTTTCCGTCTGGTTACGCCGAACAAAATTTCGTTGATGTAAGTTAACGGATTCAAAACAAAATCAAGAATCCTAAAAAAAATGTTTAAAATTTTATTCTTCTAGGCTTTGTCGTGTATTTATTTTTTGAACGGAATAGATCGAGCTATAGAGTACCATGCCAAAGGTCGATCACCAGTTTTCGTGTATCAGTTCACCTACGAAGGCGAGATGGGATTGAAAATGCTTTTCAATAGCGCCCATTTGAAAGGTAAAATCAATTTAAATTAAATTAAAATGATTAATTATCGGAATAAGAGTGAAAAAAATGGACTTTTATTCATATCAAATTCGTTTTTCGTTTATAATACCTGAACGGATCGTCGGGTTTGAAAAAATGAAATTCGAGATGAAAGAGAAAAATAACAGCTTTATTTTGGTGTAAGTGCCAATTTTTTTAAGTGCCCAGAATAAATGCCAAAATTCTTCAAAGATTTAAAAAATTTTTTTTTTGTATAATGTGATCGCCGGATCCAAATTTCGCTACCTTAGGATTAAAGTACCCAAAAAGTAGCTTTAGAGACGTATTTTTTAAAATTTTTTGCGAAGGGCAAAAAGGGCCAAAAAAAAAAAATGCCAAAAATAATTAAATTTAATTTTACTTGCATTTTAAAAATTTGCAAAAAATTTTAAAAAAATACGTTTCTAGAGCAAGTTTTAGAGCTCTTTCATGCTACGCTAGCGAAATTTGGGCCCGGGGCTCAAAAGCGCGGGTAAAATTGAATTTAAAATTTTTGGCATTTTTCTTTGGCTCTTTTTGCCCTTCGCAAAAAATTTAAAAAAATACGTTTCTAGAGCAACTTTTATGCTACGCTAGCGAAATTTGGACCCGGGGCTCAAAAACGAGGGTAAAATTGAATTTAAAATTTTTGGCATTTTTCTTTGGCCCTTTTTGCCCTTCGCAAAAAATTAAAAAAAATACGTTTCTAAAGCTACTTTTTGGGTACTTTAATCCTACGGTAGCGAAATTTGGATCCGGCAATCAGATTATAGAAAAAAAAAAAATTTTTTTTAATCTTTGAAACATTCTGGCACTTATTCTTGGCACTTCAAAAAATTGGCACTTACACCAAAGTAAAGCTCTTATTTTTCTCTTTCATCTCGAATTTCATTTTTTCAAATCGGACGATCCGTTCAGGAGTTATAAACGAAAAACGGATTTTCTTCAACCCCCAAAATCGGGGCTGCAAAAAAAAATTTTCGACTTCACCAAAAATCATCTCTGAGGTACCCGAACAAAGTACCAATGATAACTCAAAACTTTTTTTCGTGGGCAGCTACCTTATGGTTATCCTGTACCAGCCTTTTTTGCTCTGAAATGAATGCCGAGTAAAGATTATCATAATTTTGTTTTTTTAAATTTTAGGCGCTTGCCACGGAGACGAGATACCTTACCTGTTTAAAATGAGACTAATCGACAATCCATATACACCCGGAACACCAGATCACTCCGTGATGGAGCAACTCACGAAACTTTGGGCGAATTTCGCAAAAAACGCTAAACCTCTTCCCGATTGGAAACCCTTGACAGAATCCAACAAATTTTACTTGGAACTCAACGCGAATTTAATACCGCGGGAAAATCTTCAGAAAGACGACTTTGATTTCTGGAAAAAAATTTATCAAATGGCTTCCCAGGAGAAATCAAAATTGTGATCGGACCGGTTGAGGTTCTATAATTCTTACGCTCAACAAACCAACACCGAAATAAGCAAAAAAAATTATACAATTTTAAAGAAATTTAAAAAGAAAGAAAAAAATATCCTGAGTCATCCCTGCAAATTTTTTTAAAATTAGAAAAACAATACCACAAAAAAAAATATAAACAGATAACCAATTTTTATCGTGCAATGATTTTTCATTCGATTTCCCTTGAGATAACCGACACGGTTCGAAGTCGAAAGTTGTTGTCCTTCACATGTTATACCGTAGACTCACTTGCACTTTAATCGTTCAAGTAAACATGTCTCAAAACACAGTCTTAACGAGTGAAGGATTCGTTCGCGGACAAATATTAAAATCGGCTCGGAATTTTGATTATTTAAGTTTTCAAGGGATACCGTACGCGAAACCCCCCGTCGGAGATTTAAGGTTCAAGGTAACGCTTAATTTTTGAGTGAAGCTACTTCCGATCTGACACTTGTGATTTTTTTTTTTTCAGGCGCCGCAACCGCCTGAGAAATGGGATGGCGTAAGGGATGCACTAAAAGAAGGACCTTGTGCTCCTGGTTTTAATCTCATTACGCTGCAGTGGATTGATGACAGCAGCGAAGATTGCTTGTATTTAAATGTTTACACTCCTAAGGTAGGTTTAGATAATAAATATTATTTTATAGGCTTAATTTTAATAATTTTATTTTTGTTATTTCTTTTTAGACTGAAAAACCGTTGAAGCCGGTTTTATTCTGGATTCACGGAGGAGGATTTAACGGCGGTTCTGGAAATTCAGATCTTTATGGACCAGATTATCTTTTGGCTGAAAATGTCGTTTTGGTTACCATTAATTATCGGCTTGGAGCTTTTGGTAATTTTTTAAAATTACGGTTATTTGATGCAGGGCTGCAATTCCGATTAATTTTTATTCGGAATCAGAATCAGAATCGAAATCGAAATCTGAATCTGCTATGTCAAAAGTAATTGGAATCAGAATCGGCATCGGCATAGGCATTCCAAAAAACTATTTTCGATTCATATTGACTTATTAAAAAGCACGAAAATACCGTTATTACGGTTATCAGTTTTGGTTGAAATCAAAATCAGAATCGGAATCGGCATCACCAAAATATTTGATAGTTAGAATCGAAACGGGAATCTGAAATTTTTTTTCCATCTTTCGGAATTGCAGTCCTGTGATAGGAGTCGGGAAAGGTGTTTAGTGAAAAAAAAGTTTTTGGAAGAAAGTTTTGAGGGCCCAAAATTTTTCTTAATGAAATTTTGCTAAAAAAAAGATGTTTGAGAGTCAATTGTACTATCTTTTAAACGCGAGCCAGTGCTGTAAAACCGAACCGAACCAAAAAGACCGGACCGAACCGTACGGAAAAGTTAACCATGAAAAACCGAATCCAGAATCAGATAGAAATCCGAACCTGAACCAAACCCGACCCTCGAACTATGCTGGAAGCGAACCGACACCGAATCGCAAATATTACAGGCACAGAACCGGATCAAACCTTACGTAAGACCAGAGTCCGAAGATTTAAAAAATTTTGGCCGCATCGGCATCGGATTTTTTTAATATCCGAAATCGGCATCGGCATTGACATTGTTAGTGCTGGCATCGGCATCGAAATCGGACCCCTGATTTTAAAAATCGTCTAGAATGGCTCTTATTTTCTGGATTTTTTTTTCACTAAAATTGCGATCAGAGGGGGCCTCGAATATCGTCGTAGATTGGTGGCGTCGGTATCAGCATCGGATCGGATTCGGACCCTACCCTGCGTGAGATCGGACAGGACCCAGAATTCAAACCGGATTTTAAAAAAGAAAAAATGTTGTTTTCCAAAATCTGTAGCGAAAGCTGTTATTTTCACCGCACACTCTAGGAGTCCTTTTTACCTAGGTATCGCACACTCCTGGAGTGTTTTCTACCTGGGTACCACACACTCTAAAGTGCGTCGTACCTAGGCACCACACACTGTAGAGTTATTCCTACCTAGGCACCACACACTCTAGAGTGTATCCTGCCTAGGCACCACACACTCTACTAGAGTGTATCCTGCCTAGACACCATACACTCCTAGAGTGTTTTCTACCAGGTACCACACACTCTAGAGTGCGTCGCACCTAGGCACCACACACTGTAGAGTTATTCCTACCTAGCACCACACACTCTAAGTGTATCCTGCCTCGGCACCACACACTCTACTAGAGTGTATCCTGCCTAGGCACCACACACTCTAGAGTGTATCCTACCTAGGCACCACACACTCTAGAGTGTATCCTACCTAGGCACCACACACTCTAGAGTGTATCCTGCCCAGGCACCACACACTCTAAAGTGTTTCCTGCCTAGGCACCACACACTCTAGAGTGTATCCTGCCTAGGCACCACACACTCTAGAGTGCTTCCTACCTAGGCACCACACACTCTAGAGCGTATCCTGCCTAGGCACCACACACTCTAGAGTGTATCCTCCCTAGGCACCACACACTCTAGAGTGTATCCTACCTAGGCACCACACACTCTAGAGTGTATCCTGCCCAGGCACCACACACTCTAAAGTGTTTCCTGCCTAGGCACCACACACTCTAGAGTGTATCCTCCTAGGCACCACACACTCTAGAGCGTATCCTGCCTAGGCACCACACACTCTAGAGTGTTTCCTGCCTAGGCACCACACACTCTAGAGTGTTTCCTGCCTAGGCATCACACACTCTAGAGTGTATCCTGCCTAGGCACCACACACTCTACTAGAGTGTATCCTGCCTAGGCACCACACACTCTACTAGAGTGTATCCTGCCTAGACACCATACACTCCTAGAGTGTTTTCTACCAGGGTACCACACACTCTAGAGTGCGTCGCACCTAGGCACCACACACTGTAGAGTTATTCCTACCTAGGCACCACACACTCTAAAGTGTATCCTGCCTCGGCACCACACACTCTACTAGAGTGTATCCTGCCTAGGCACCACACACTCTAGAGTGTATCCTACCTAGGCACCACACACTCTAGAGTGTATCCTACTAGGCACCACACACTCTAGAGTGTATCCTGCCCAGGCACCACACACTCTAAAGTGTTTCTGCCTAGGCACCACACACTCTAGAGTGTTCCTGCCTAGGCACCACACACTCTAGAGTGTATCCTCCCTAGGCACCACACACTCTAGAGTGTATCCTACCTAGGCACCACACACTCTAGAGTGTATCCTGCCCAGGCACCACACACTCTAAAGTGTTTCCTGCCTAGGCACCACACACTCTAGAGTGTATCCTGCCTAGGCACCACACACTCTAGAGCGTATCCTGCCTAGGCACCACACACTCTAGAGTGGATCCTGCCTAGGCACCACACACTCTAGAGTGTTTCCTGCCTAGGCATCACACACTCTAGAGTGTATCCTGCCTAGGCACCACACACTCTAGAGTGTATCCTGCCTAGGCACCACACACTCTACTAGAGTGTATCCTGCCTAGACACCATACACTCCTAGAGTGTTTTCTACCAGGGTACCACACACTCTAGAGTGCGTCGCACCTAGGCACCACACACTGTAGAGTTATTCCTACCTAGGCACCACACACTCTAAAGTGTATCCTGCCTCGGCACCACACACTCTACTAGAGTGTATCCTGCCTAGGCACCACACACTCTAGAGTGTATCCTACCTAGGCACCACACACTCTAGAGTGTATCCTACCTAGGCACCACACACTCTAGAGTGTATCCTGCCCAGGCACCACACACTCTAAAGTGTTTCCTGCCTAGGCACCACACACTCTAGAGTGTATCCTGCCTAGGCACCACACACTCTAGAGTGCTTCCTACCTAGGCACCACACACTCTAGAGCGTATCCTGCCTAGGCACCACACACTCTAGAGTGTATCCTCCCTAGGCACCACACACTCTAGAGTGTATCCTACCTAGGCACCACACACTCTAGAGTGTATCCTGCCCAGGCACCACACACTCTAAAGTGTTTCCTGCCTAGGCACCACACACTCTAGAGTGTATCCTGCCTAGGCACCACACACTCTAGAGCGTATCCTGCCTAGGCACCACACACTCTAGAGTGGATCCTGCCTAGGCACCACACACTCTAGAGTGTTTCCTGCCTAGGCATCACACACTCTAGAGTGTATCCTGCCTAGGCACCACACACTCTAGAGTGTATCCTGCCTAGCACCACACACTCTACTAGAGTGTATCCTGCCTAGACACCATACACTCCTAGAGTGTTTTCTACCAGGTACCACACACTCTAGAGTGCGTCGCACCTAGGCACCACACACTGTAGAGTTTTCCTACCTAGGCCACACACTCTAAAGTGTATCCTGCCTCGGCACCACACACTCTACTAGAATGTATCCTGCCTAGGCACCACACACTCTAGAGTGTATCCTACCTAGGCACCACACACTCTAGAGTGCTTCCTACCTAGGCACCACACACTCTAGAGCGTATCCTGCCTAGGCCACACACTCTAGAGTGTATCCTACCTAGGCACCACACACTCTAGAGTGTATCCTACCTAGGCACCACACACTCTAGAGTGTATCCTGCCCAGGCACCACACACTCTAGTGTATCCTGCCTAGGCACCACACACTCTAGAGTGTATCCTCCTAGGCACCACACACTCTACTAGAGTGTATCCTGCCTAGACACCATACACTCCTAGAGTGTTTTCTACCAGGGTACCACACACTCTAGAGTGCGTCGCACCTAGGCACCACACACTGTAGAGTTATTCCTACCTAGGCACCACACACTCTAAAGTGTATCCTGCCTCGGCACCACACACTCTACTAGAGTGTATCCTGCCTAGGCACCACACACTCTAGAGTGTATCCTACCTAGGCACCACACACTCTAGAGTGCTTCCTACCTAGGCACCACACACTCTAGAGCGTATCCTGCCTAGGCACCACACACTCTAGAGTGTATCCTACCTAGGCACCACACACTCTAGAGTGTATCCTACCTAGGCACCACACACTCTAGAGTGTATCCTGCCCAGGCACCACACACTCTAAAGTGTTTCCTGCCTAGGCACCACACACTCTAGAGTGTATCCTGCCTAGGCACCACACACTCTACTAGAGTGTATCCTGCCTAGACACCATACACTCCTAGAGTGTTTTCTACCAGGGTACCACACACTCTAGAGTGCGTCGCACCTAGGCACCACACACTGTAGAGTTATTCCTACCTAGGCACCACACACTCTAAAGTGTATCCTGCCTCGGCACCACACACTCTACTAGAGTGTATCCTGCCTAGGCACCACACACTCTAGAGTGTATCCTACCTAGGCACCACACACTCTAGAGGGTATCCTGCCCAGGCACCACACACTCTAAAGTGTTTCCTGCCTAGGCACCACACACTCTAGAGTGTATCCTGCCTAGGCACCACACACTCTAGAGTGTATCCTGCCTAGGCACCACACACTCTAGAGTGTATCCTGCTTAGGCACCACACATTCTAGAGTGTATCCTGCCTAGGCACCAGACACTCTAGAGTGTATTCTGCCTAGGCACCACACACTCTACTAGAGTGTATTCTGCCTCGGCACCACACACTCTACTAGAGTGTATCCTGCCTAGGCACCACAGACTCTAGAGTGCTCCCTACCTAGGCATCACCCACCCTAGAGTCCTTCCTACCTCGTCACCACACACTATAGAGTGCTTCCTACCTGGGTAGCGCACACTCTAACTACCTAATTGTAACGACCTAATTGTAACTAACCTAACGGCGTAATGGTATTTTTTTAAGAGGGGTTTTGCCAGCACTGGCGTGGACTAGTGCGCCTTTAAACTGAGTCTGTGTTAAATGGAAAAATATTTTCTTAACATATCCATGCTAAGGGCTCTTTTAATTACTACTTAAGTGCCTCAAGGAAGGAGGGGGTATAAAATTCCAAAATCATTTTTTTTGAATGGCGTTCGAGTTCTGATGTCTGTAATAAGGTTCTTTATAGGCGATATTATGATTTTTTTTTTTATCCATCTGAAAATCATTCTGTTGGCTGCACACTCCACTCAGAATAATATCTTAGATGGTACAGTATGAGACCGACGTCTATTTTACAACTAAAAGCGCTAAGAGCCATTTTAGTCCATTCTTTTTCCACTGGCCTCTTTTTCAAAGTCAACCCGTGCCCCTCACCGAATCAACAATATAATAATTTTTCCTCGCAAACTTATATTTTTTTTTTTTAGGTTTTTTAAGTCTTCAGACTTCCGAATATCCCGGCAACAACGGCCTCAGAGACCAAATCGCAGCGCTGAAATGGGTTCAGAAAAACATCGCCTCTTTCGGAGGAGACCCGAACAACGTCACTATTTTCGGGGAAAGCGCCGGCGGGGCTTCCGTTCACTACTTGGTTCTGTCAAAATTATCCAAGGGACTGTTCCACAAAGCCATCGCTCAATCGGGAGTCACTCTTAACCCCTGGGCTTTGGCCATAAAACCCAGAGAAAAAGCCTTTAAATTCGGGGAAATCTTAGGCTGCAAAACCGACGACGACAGAGAACTTATAAACTTTTTGAAAACGGTGGATCCGAAAACTCTCGTAATAAAATCTGCGAAAGTCAAGAAATTCATAGAACCAAATGAGCCGTATATTAGGATGGCGTTCGTTCCGACGATCGAACCCGATTTTGAAGGGGCTGTGATATCTAAGCATCCGATCGAAATTCTTAAAAGCGGAGATTTCCAACAAGTTCCGTTTCTAATAGGAGCCAATACTTTAGAAGGATTGATCATAGTCACTCGTACGTTTTTAACGAATTAGTTAAACGTTTACAGACAAAAATTATAATTTTTTTTTCTGTTTTCCGACAGCTAAGAACCTAGTTAATAATCTAGATTTAGACAGAGATTTACCGAATTTGTTGCCGAGTGAATTGGGGGTAGAAAAAAATTCCGCTTTGGGTCAAAAAGTTTTAAACGAAATTAAAGGACGATATTTTCCGTCTGGTTTCTCCGATCAAAATTTTATAGATGTAAGTTAATCCCTTAATAGAACGTAACCAAAATACTGATTAAGATTTTTTTTTTTTTGTTCCAGGCTCTATCGTGCATTTATTTTTTGAACGGAATAGATCGATCTATGGATTATCACGCCAAAAGCCGTTCGCCAACTTTTGCATACCTGTTCTCATATGACGGAGAGATGAGCTTAAAAACGATGCACAACTGCACACATTTAAAAGGTAAATAAATGGAAATTAATTTAATTAAATTGATTGAAATATTCGGGAGTAAAATGTGAGATAAAATTAATTCGTTTACTCTTGAATGTGCTTTAATCTACTCCTGAATTATTTAAACGATAAATTCGCGATTTATTTGTCGGACGGAAGATACCTTAAAATCAGTTACTTCTTTTGTATAAACTTCGCCTTAAATATGTTGATTAGATTTCCGAGTACCTTGGAATTTGATTACTCGGAAATCTAATCAACGTTTTTAAGGAAATAAGTGATGCGGTAAAATAATTTGTTGTGTTTCATTAGTTAAATTTTGAGTTAAATTTTCGTATGTTATAATATACAAAGAAAAAAAATTAATTTTAATCAGAATTAGAATTTATGTAATATTTTTGTAATTATTTAAAAAAACATTTTTTTCATCTGGAAAATATTTTAATAATCTTTTTAAATTACAACTTTTTCCTGATGAGCTGTTGCCGAAAAACATTAAAATTTTAAACAAAACATCGAACCGGGATATGGGGGCATATCCCTACGTATGACTACGTCTTTGGGCTACTGCTAAATTTAAACAATGAAACGATTTAAAAATTTTATGGCATTTCTTTTGCTCGTTTGGTAAAAAAAAAAAAAAAAATTCGGATTTTTTGGTAAAACTCTTTTTTTTTTTCCTGACACGAAAAAAATTTAAAATTTTTGATAAAAAATATCAAAAGTTAAAAAAGATTAGTCAAAATTTTAATTGAAGTCTTCAAAGTTAAAATTTTAGTATTAAAGCATTGCTTTAGCTCATATTCTTGGCTAAAGTAGAAAGGACAAATTTTAAAAACGTAGTGAACATTTTATTTAAAATTTCTAAATTCTTGTTTTTGTTCATGTAGTCTAATTTTAATATTTAAAAAAAGATGTATTTAAAAAAAACGGTGAAAATTTAAAAAAAGCCAGATAAAATTTACAAGAAATTTTTAAGTCCTTGCTTTCGTTCATGTCGTCTAATTTTACTGTTAAAAAAAGGCCAAAAGCTAAAAAAAAAATTGGTCAAAATATTATTTAAAATTTTCTAAGTTAAAAATATTTTTTCTTTTTAATTTTAGGCACTTGCCACGGGGACGAGCTAGCTTACCTATTCAAAGTGAATTTAATCGACAGGCCATTCACCCCCGGAACACCAGACCATTCCACGATGGAGCAACTCACGAAACTTTGGACGAATTTCGCTAAAAACGGTAAACCTCTTCCCGAGTGGAAACCCTTGACGGAATCCAACAAATTTTACATGGACATAGATGGGAATTTAACACTTCGGGAAAATTTCCAAAAAGACGAATTGGATTTCTGGAAAAAAATTTATCAAATGGCATCGCAGGACAAATCAAAGTTGTGATTGAATCGGTAAACAATGGATAAAAATTTATCATTGTTTCACCTTTTTTTTTTTTAAATAACTACCCGGATGCATAAAACGAGCCAACACGGAATGGAAATATTAATTTTGTGCATGATGGAAACTTTTCTTCCTAATGAGCAAAAAAAAAAAAAAAAAAAAGATGATATGGATCATATCAATCATGCATTTTTTTTTTTGTTAAAAATATTTTTTCACAAACTACACAAATGTTTACACAACAATTAAAATTTATTTTTAAAAAAAAAGAAAGAAAAAAAAAAGATGTCTATCACGGACTGAAAAACGAAGGTATCCTTCTGTTCGGATTCGTTAAATCGTTATAAGCGTTTATGTAAGCTTCAGCTGCGACTGCGGCTTGAAAAAAAGCGTGCGGAGTGCTCGAAGGCCCGACCGCCGGAAAAGGAAGCGGAAAAGTCGACTGAAAACCGGGAAAGACGGCAAACTCGCTGATTTCCCGTTTGAGACCGTGTCGACTTCTTGGAAATTCGGTTTCCTTTCCGGATTTTCCTGAGCGTTTTTCGGATTTTTGTAATATTTCTGCACGAACTCGCTCGATTTTTTCGGATATTCCGAAGTTTTTTGGGGTTTCGGCTTCCGCCTCGGTCTGTATTTGTACTCGGGATGATCTATCATGTGTTGCACCCTTAGTCTCTTAGCTTCGTCTATGAAAGGTCGTTTTTGCAACTCCGTCAACATTTTCCACTCCGCTCCCAATCTTTTCGAAATTTCCGAATTGTGCATTTTCGGGTATAAAACCGCCAATTTTCTCCTTTGTATCCTTGACCAAACCATGAAAGCGTTCATCGGCCTTTTTATGTGGACCATTTCGTCCACCTGATAATTTTCCATTACCGTTAAGTCTTTCACGCTCAGCTCCATGCCTTCGTAGTCATTTTTTTTTTCACAACCGGAAAATTTTTAACACCCGCGATTTTAACTAAACGAAATCCACAAATCAAATGCGAAATATTATTAAACACTATTCAAAAAAAAAAAAAAAAAAAAAAGTTAACACAATGGCACCAAAATATACAATACGAACAATTATAAATGGGACTATCTGTGCATTGTCAAAACATTTTTTTATATGCCCGGCTATCACGCTATTGACATTTTTTTTGCATGTATCTTCTTTTTTTTTTTGATACATAAAATTGTGAATTAGATGAGACAATGAGAGGTCAGATTTGTGATTAGATTGCGTTAAAAATATAAATAATGATTTGTGGATTTGGCGGAAATGTAAGAAATTTAAATTCAAAATTTTAATTTTTAATGTTTTTTTTTTTTTTTTCAGGGCGAAGTTGAATTTTCGGTCGAATGAAGAATTTCCGGTCAAATCAAGAATTTCCGGTCGAATCAAGAATTTTCGGTCGAATTAAGAATTTTCGGTTGAATCAAGGATTTCCGGTCAAATCAGGAATTTTCGGTTGAATCAAGGATTTCCGGTCAAATCAAGAATTTTCGGTCGAATCAAGAACAAGAGCGTCTTTTAGGGGAAGGGGTGCGTTTACCCTTCTCAATCGGATTTAGTTCATAAGCTAAACATAAAGTTACACAATGCAGTACCTGGCTTAAGACCTTGTCCTACCTAGACTTGGATGAAATGTCGCGTCAGATCAGGAATGATTGAGGTAAGTGTACAAATTTCTATAGAAAAAGGCAGAAGACGGAATATCGAATTCGAAAGCTGCAAGTGGCCTTCGAAATATTACGTCAACACGTTAGGCGGAGAGAAGGGGGTCTGAAATAGCGATTTTACCGTAAGCTAAGCCTAAAATATGATCCAAATTTCGAATTCATTTAGTGTAAAATTAATTTTCCAAAAACTCGTATTATGCGTAGTGTTGATTTTTTTTGAGGGGGGGGGGGTCACTCTGTGACCCTCCTTTGAATCCCCCAGTATATTTTAACTAAAAGAGAAAAAAAACTCCAGTGGGTGGGAGCTTTCTTTTTTCAGATTAATATCTTAGAGAAAGCGCCCCTAGGCAAAGTCTCATTGATTATCATTTGAATCACCAATAAAAAAGCACTGGTCTTACCACCAAAATACTGACATTCGGTAATTCGGTAATAGACAACAGACACATTTTGTACTGAACATATTTTTTAAATAAACCTAGCATATAAAAATAGTAAATGTGATTTTTGTTGTTATGCGATGTTTAATTACCGAATAAAAAAGAATAAAAATTTAGGCTGTTTGAATTGGCGCCGAAACGACAATGACGTCACAATTCACTATTTAGGTATGCTTCTAGGTGAGCTATCGGCGGCATGCCGCTGCAGGCCTATTGGAGCAAGAAGGGTTGTCGTACGAACGAATCCGTGTTAATCTTTAACAACGAGCAGGTGCACTCGTGGTTTTGTTTTTCAAATAACCGCGCGCTTAAAAGTGAACACTGACGTCACACCAATGAGAAACGTTTTGGAGTCGGGTCACGTGACAAAAAGTTTTTACGACTTTATAATTTTTTTTTCTTAATTTCTAAGAAAATTCCTTCTGTAAAAATTGCCATTAGATGACCAGAAAACTTTGAACTTTTATTATTCACCATAATTAGCAATCATGTCTGTTGTCTATTTAAGTTTACTGGTAATTCGAACGTACCACTGATTATCAATAAACTATGCGACTGACATAGACTTCCCAAATAGGATGTTTAAAAGTTTCTGAAAGTATTTCATTACCTAATCTTTACACAATTAATAATATTTTTCCACAGAATTTTTAACACGCAACTGTACTAATTTATACTTCTGTGTACATTAATTTATTTCAGAAACATTCTCGCGGAATGGAGTTATTTCCTTTGGATTCATATCAGCATAATTCTAGTGTTTTAAAAAGTTGTGAAGCCTGGTTGTCAGAAAACCTGCTAAGCAGCGACAGATGCCCGCAGGCGCGAGTTGTAATTCATGTAAGATCATACCCGCATTCATCATTTTGCTCAAAAATAGGTAAGTAAATACCTCCTACTTCAGGCTTGCAGAAGAAAGTCCCCCATACATCTCCAATCCAAAACAAAAGACAATCTCTCCGCCAGACTCGACTCGAGAAAATCGTCACAATTTCGTCATTTCTCTTTATTTTGGACTCAATTTTTTTTCTGAAATTATTTTAGACATCAGAAAAGGACTGGATAGGGTTTTTCACCCCTAAATATTTTTTATCCCCACAATAAAAAAAAAATTATAACCCGGCGATTAATTTAAAACGTAAACTGCCATCTACCGGAGAATCGCGGAATAACGGAGGCTTTAGTTGCCAAGAATCACGTTAGATGGCGCTGCCGTCTCCAAACCGTCCTTATTCCCTGCTTTATCATTATTTTCTTACTAAACTTTTTTTTTTCTTCTCTCTAATCGAATTGTACAAAATCTCGAGAAAATGATAATGTCAAGGGCAACGGATTCAATATCAACCCGATATACAATTGATACCTTTAAGATCTACTTAAACCCTCCCCATAATTGTGAAAAAGGAATAAAACTTGAAGGGCTTCCTTGAAAATTCTAAAATCAACACAATTTTCGATTATCAACCAATAATTTTCTTTTTCTGCCAGGTCGTGAATTTTTTAACGGTTCAAAATACTTATTTTTACACATAAATTTCCAAAGGCGAATGTCCTTAGGTTAAAAAAAGAAACAAAAACTTTTATTTTTATTTCCAAAAAAAAAAATAAATTAATCAACGATCTTTTTGTCGGTACTATTTTTACTCGTTTTTCGTGACTCAGGGCATCAATTCGAAAATTTCAGACCTGAAAACCGGTTAAAATAAGTTTTTATCACGAAAATATATATAAAATAAGGGAAACCTAAGAAATGCAAAAGATTTACTTAACCTCAAGCAACAAAGCGGGGAAAATTAGATTTGTGCGACAACAATAGAAGAGGAAATTGATATTTATTCATATGATGACGTCATCAATCGGATTTTGTATAATTTAACAGAATAAAAAAAATAAATAAATAAAAAGCTTTAAAGATTCCGATTTTTTTTTCTCTCTCTCTTTCCACTCTCCGAAATTCAATTTTTAAAAGGAGAAACGAGAACTGATTATCAATAGATATATAATTAAAAACTGTTATGTTGACAATATAAAAAGCAATAAAAATAGTGATTGAAATATGATTTACGATGTACACACATTATTATTAATTGATTTCCCCACTTTATGTCGCCACTATAACGTGATTCTTCGTCACTTTAACCTTTTGATGATGATATTTTTTTTTCCCTTCTCCTTCTTCTTCTCTTTAAGTTATTGAATGTTACAAAGAAAATGGATTTGTAACATAAATGTTTTCTCGATTCAATGAAAAGTCCAATTTCTTACTTTGTTGAATTGAAGAAGAAACACGTGGCGATTTTCTTTTAGTTTAATGACACGTTTTTTTAAAAATGTGGATTTAAAAATTATATTTAAGAGGGCGGTGCATTTTTTAAATTGAACGTGTTTCTATTTGTAAATATTATTAAACGAACTTCTTTTGTTTAATATTTCGGAACAAACTGTGTAGTATGGTAAAAGGACCCTCTACCACGTGGTATCTTTTAAAATGGCTTTGTTGTTAAAAAATAGTTCAATTTTTAAAAATTTTTGACCAAACTTTTCCGTCTTCCCCGAAAATAGTTGAGGATTCAGGTATTTTACATTAGCTTGCAATTTTGGTGCAGCTTGCATATTGTAGTTATATTTTCGTTCAAAATTTATTGTTGTAAACTCTGGAGATCCTGTATAATGAGAGATACGACTTATTTCTTAAGCCACCATATTTGGCTCCCATTAAATTCCGTAGGAGTAAGAGAGACAACAAATGCATTTGAACAAAATATGGCGTCGTTAAACTATATTTAACTTATGGGTAATCTCAGCCAATAGAAACCCTAAGAGAAATGTCGCATCTCTCGTTACCATTGTCCTTCGGTTTTCTTTTGTTTTTGTCTGATTCTAATGACACGACTTTTTCCTTTTTAGTAAACAACAAACAGTGAATAATGGTTTGTGGATTTCACGTACACGTATCTGTGCCAGTAAGGAATGAATCATAGTGATAAAACAAGGGGATCTTCACTCGGAGCTGGAATTTAAAGATAAACGGGAAGAAGCCATTTTAAAAGTAAGTTTATGGGTGTATGTTTCTTAGTTTCTTTGCTTAGTGCATATTGTTGTGCAATATTGGAGGTTATCATGACATGAGTACACTATACATAGAACATTGACTCCAGAGGATGTAAGCTAAAGCTTAAAAATTGAAAGCCTGACTAAGGAAATATGAACTTTGACGAAGAAATTAAGAATCCTCAAATACTTTCAGCTAAATGTGACAATTTTTTGGGGAACGAACAAGATCTTTTTCTTTCCATAAAACTGAAAGTCCTAGATTTTATTAATGCATGTTTAAGCAGAATCTCAGAGTTTGAAAATATTGAAATTGCAGATATTTGTGTACATGAATATGAAAACCTCTCACTTACACAATTGGGATTGTGTATGTCTATAATACAGAAAGTATGATTTGTTTTTTAAACCTTTTTTAAACAAATAAGTTTTTCGAACCAAATCAAACTATCCTGATTGTACAAGTGGGACGTTTTCATATGCATGCACACATTTATATATTTTTGAATTACATGACAACAGATTCACCGTTTTGGCTTTGATTATTTTTTGATTTTTAAAAATTTTCTTCAAGTCTCCATTCTCATTGGTTTGGGGTCACTAAATTTGCTGTCTAAATGCTTATATTTGTTGATAACAAGAGGAAAGGCCATTTGTTGGGGGTGAATTTGCAAGTAGCAAAAAATAATCTATTTGTGAAAGAGCGGTATTAAGGCCTGGAAATCTTTAACATTATCTCGAAACACCTCACAAAGACAATCAGATCAGATGTTATGGAATAGAGTATAGGCAAATCGCATCACATGCATGTAATATACAAGATGCCAAATTATTTATTTATTTATTTATTTTCGTAAATTAATCGGGGAAAAGAGGTCTTTATGTTTAAGATGTCGTTGATTTCAAATTTTATGTCAGATTGATGCAATTCCTACAGAGAAAGCAACATGGCGTCAAAAGTAAAATTTTTAAAAATAAAATAGCTGTGCCATTTTGGCTTTTAATTTTTTTTTTTTTTTTTTTTTTTTGAACTTCTGACTTAAGATGCGAAACCAGCGGTCCAAAATCCATAATTAGGTCAAAGGTCATTTAAAAGAATTATTTTTATAATTAACATAAAAACAAGAGTTTTTTACTTTGTGTATCATATGCGATGCTGATACGTTGAGCAAGAAAATATTAATTAAAAACCCAGCAAAATTATTTAATATTTATTTACCCTATTTATTTATTTATTTATTTTTTTAGGTTCAAGTTAAAACAAGATTAATTTAACCACACCTTAGAGTTAAACTTTCTAAGAAAAACATAAAAAAATATTCGATCAATATTTTCTTATAAAAATTTTGCTTCAGAAATTTTTAATCAGGGAATTTCCTGAAGTCTCGTTTTTGCCTTTTTTTCCTGAATTCCTTCCGTTTAAAACCGACCGAAAGGAAATCTTGGGAAGTTTTACATATAAAAGAAAAAAAAATCAGTTAAATGTTAACATATAAAAACGTAAAATATTTTACTGTCGAGTTCTTAAAATTGTGTTTTAAAAGAAAATACAATCAAAGAAATGCGTTTCATTTGGGAAAGTAGCACCAGTATATCAGCAGTAAAATGGACCCTTTCAGTCAGCAATATATCACTAATTGTTGAAAGCATTTGCAGGTAAAATGTAAATGAAATGGATTTCAAGTCCCAAGGGCCACATATCCAGTCGTCAGCTAGGCTATCTTTCAGCTTTTATTGCCTGCTATTTCTTTATTGATGTTATTTCGAACACTTTCTAATACAAAATGCGGCGACAAAAATCGTATGCTTGCTTTCCTTTTTTTTTTTTTTTTTTTTTTTTTTTGGAAGAAGAAAAAAAAAATGCACAGAATCGACTTGGGAGTTTTTTTTTTATAATTTGATCAAAGAAATTCACTTTGAAAATAGTCAAAGTAAATCACAAGAAAACTCCACTCATCTTAACAAAAACCAGGAAGGGGGATTAAATATTAGAGATTTTTTTTTTTTTTTTTTTTATTAAGAGTTAACGGAATGGTGAACAAATAAAAAAGAGCACCGTCTACTGTACGATTCTCCCTTTTTTTTCTCCATTAGCAACTTGTTAAATGACCTTATCGTTACTTGGGGTCACATCACAAAACTATAAGAGACCAATGTCACTTATTCTGCTCCGCTGCTTTTCATTCCGAGAAAAATATTTCTTTTTCTTTTTTTTTTTTTTTTTTTGGACTGTATTGCACATAGAATAGTTAAATTAGGTGAAGGTCGTAATCATTATTGTTTAATTAAAATTTTTTTCGAACCGATAAATATCTCAACAAAAAGAAAAAAATTCAAAGCTATATACATGAGTGAATTTTGGTTTTAGAAAAAAAAATAGTTATTTTCTTTTTTTTTTTAATTCAATGAAAAGTTTTGCATATAAACGCCCTGTTATCATCTATTGACACGGACAATAATGATCATTGTTCCGCCCGAATTGATTGTGCACCATTCATTACACGTACAATTTACACACATAAAAACTATTTTGCAATTTTGTTCTTTTGATTATTTGATTTCAATGAACCGAATCGTGATACAGAAAATAAAAATAGGAGCTGGCATTCAAATTGAAATCCGATCGGGGGAATATTTTCTTGACAGCGCGAAAATCAGGACTGTAAAAAGTCTTAGGAAAAATATAAAAAAAATAGCGATGGGCGATTCTTAGAGACGTACAGATTCTGAAATAATTAAAATTCTGAATAACTGAATTATAATTAAGTAGTTTTTCGTCAGGATTGTCTGAAATTTTGCATAAGGGGTAAAATGGAACGCTGATTTCGCATATGAAGTCAGAATTTTGATTAGATCAAAATCCGAAATGGGGAAGTCATTTTAAAAATGAATTATTTGATTTTCAACGCCATGTTGGATTTCTGCCTGAAATGTGTACCTCCACATGAATAGAGGCCCTAAATAAAAAGAGGCAGGGGAACCTAATTGGGTGATTCGATTGGTCAGGATTTTAGACGCCCTATTGTGGAATTCATATTGAAAATTGAACGGAAAATTGAAGTTTAAGCAGTTTTGCCAACTATTCAGTCGAAAAAATTGAAAAGTTTGACACTAACTCAGACTGTAATCATTGTTTTTTTTTTCTTTTAGTAATTGGATCTAGCCTGAGGCCATTTTTCCATCGACATAATTTAGTTTAATTGACTTTTCGGTCAGTCTCATTTCTTTCGTAGTTTATTTGACGTTGCGGTCAGACACAGTTTTTATAGGAACTACTTTTACAATGAGGTTAAGATGGCTGCATTTGCAGTTCCTACAATCCCTGCTAGAGAAAGTGTCGGTGGTCACCCATCCACTAACTGGCCGTTTTCAATGCTGCTTAACTTCATTGATCACTATGCCGCTAAATGAAACGAGTCACCACTCCGACCCCCTAGTCATTGTTAATGAACGACAAATTTAAAAATTCGGATTTAAAATGTTTTTATAAAGCCACGAAAATCGTCCATTCATCTGCTTTTAGCAGAGATCATTTCCTGCATGTATCACACACGAAATGGAATAAGATCTATCTACGCGCCTGCACCAATCAGTACGCTGGAACAAGACACAATCTTGGACTCAACAAATTGAATTCCGTGCGTCGGAGGTGAACTAACGTATCTCCATCGTAAATACAATTGGAGATAGTGTGTTTCGACTGTTTGTAAAAATCTAAAATCATTTGACTACAAGTTTACACGCTCACGGTGGTGTAAACTTGTGGTCACATGATTTTTACAAACAGTCGAAGCACACTATCTCCAATTATATTTACGATGGAGGTACGTTAGTTCGCTACCGACGCACGGAACTCCTTAGTTCATATCCTTGTTCTTATTCCGGTTTGTGTGTTTCAGCCTATACGGGTAGCCGTGTTAAAAATTGGGCGTCAATTTTCAGTTTTCCAGTCTTTTTATATAGGGTCTCTACACATGGAAAGGTCCCACTTGGCAGATGGTGCTTAGAAGGCTGTGAAAGTTTAACTTATAAGAAAATACTTTGTTTACAAACAAAAACTTCTAAGAGCAATTCGCCAAGTGGAACATTTTCATGTGGAGGTACAATTGCAAATTTGATGTCACTGACATCAAATTTCCAATCTACGAGGTCGAAATAAACAAAACAAGAAATTTTCCAAGAAATCCGTTCAAATTTGGTTTTTGATTGATAAGCCAATAAGGATCCCAAATTCAAAATTTCTTGCCCAAGATTCTTGTTCAAGAATTCTTGTACCATTTCTTGAAATGTTGAAGTGCTCATTCAAACTTTTGTATTATCGTAACCCTGTTAATCGTTTTATATTTGATTTAAATTCTTGGTTGAAGGGTTATAAAAATCAATTATAATATCGCAAAAATGATTTCAAAATACGACGACATTTCGTTCTTAACTACATTCGGACATCTTCAGGATAAAATATAATACATTTTGTACAATCGCTGAAGCAAAACAGAAAGACAACGAGATAAAAAACAAATGACCAAACATAATTAACCTAACCTGGATAAACTTAGGAAAATCACAGAGATACTCAAATAATCAGTTGAAGTTCTTATTTTGACATTTCGAACCCTAGCCTTTTGAATGGTCGAAAAACCAGATTTGTTTAATTTCTTGAAAAATGTCTTGTCTTGTCTTGTCTCGTCTTGTAATTCTTGTCTTGTGATAGATTCATAGTCGAAAACCCGCAGAACAAATTTTTTCCGATTATTTTGCGGAAGAACACAAATTTTATTCGATTTTTTGCATATATATACTGTTGCCCATATTTAGCTTATAGGTGTATATATATGCACACCAGCATTAAATATACCGTATATTTTACATCCCTATTTGGATGTGTAAGATGTAGTGATATCGATATATCGAAATATCGTCAATATTTATGAATTTGATATATCGAAAATATCGATACTTTCTGCCAATATCAAGCTTTAGAGTATCGAGGTGAAATGACAATCGGTTCGGTTCCGGTTTTGTAAGTTTCTTCAAAAAAAAAATGTTTGTCAAATCAGCCCAAAAAAATGTCAATTTTGAACCCACTGCTTTTTCAAAAGTAAAACCCCTTTCATACTTAACTTACGGACTTTTTTCTTTCAAAAAGTTAAAATAACTTTTTAATAAACCCGGGAAAAACCAAAAAAATAAAAATTTATTCATTTGTATACTATTTCAAATTTTTCAATTATTTTGATGTACTTCAAAATATTTTTTTATAGTTCTCACATTTTGTCTTTGAGATGCTCTCGCAGAAGATTTTAACATGTATAAAAAAGTATTGAAGAACACTTAAATGAGTTTGGAGAAATACCTTGAGTTTCGGAACTTTTTCGGAGGGGCTACATTCAATAATTCAATATAATATCATTTCATTCTTATCTGTACTTTTTCTCATTTTTTTAATACTTTTCTATACTATTAAGTAACACCAAAACTGTAGTTGTCGTCAATATAAATGAATAAATTTTTATTTTTTTGGTTTTTCCCGGGAAGCTAAAAAAGATTCGGCTCGAAAAGTAGCCATTTTTGCTCGAAAAAAGTAATATTTACTGGAAAAAAGTAATATTGACTGGAAAAGTGTTACTTTAAGATAGATATTAGCACTGGGTTCAAAATTGGCTTATTTTTAGCAGATTTTACAAGACTATTTTTTGTGTGTGTGTCTATGGCGATAAAATGGTGATGGAAGTCAGCGTAAATTTTTTTTGAGGTTTAAGTAAGGTTAGGTTAACAAGATAAATGACTTTTTTTTTTTTTACTTTTCTTTTCTCCTTTCTTCAAAGATATTGAAACTCGATATTTTTCTCCGAGATATATCGATATGTCGATACCAAAATTCTGCCGTGAAAAGGGGAATCGACCTATCACACATGTCTGGGTTGGCCATGTTTGTTTATGTTTAGCTTATAAAGAAACATGGCCAACCCCGACATGTGCGATAGGTCGATTCCCCTTTTCACGGTAGAATTTTTAATAACGATATTTATCGATATCGAGGATTTCAGAAAAATCACTAGATCTCTTAAAGGATTCTAGCCATTCCATTTGCATTTTTCAGTCTTAATACAAACCATGATTCCTCATATCCCGTTTAAACAGGCAGCCTAAAACTTGCGGATAGTTATAACGGGCCCAATCTCCGCAGCTCGGAGTGTGGCATGAAGAAGACATCTTTTAGATCAAAGCCACCTAATAGACGAACTTTTTGAAAAGAGGCATTAGAACCTCTAAAAGAAAACGTTTTCGAGATATCTGCTTGCTCTACTTAAGGCTGAAGGAATATCGTCTGCTGCCACGACTTTCCAAAACATGAAAGAAAATATAAACAAACATTCTTTCCCGAAAAATAAACGGGGAAAAACTCAAACCCGTCGAAGAATAAAAAAAAAACGATGTATTATTTGGCACAAATAGAAAAAAGAAAATATTGACAGGCAGTAAAATGTTAGATAATATATCGAAAATAACTATTGTGTATTACGTTATTGATGCTTTTCTTCCATTTTCCGCGACAATGGAACCTCGTTCAACGACAAAAGAAAAATATATACTGACTTTCTTTTACTTTCTTCTCTCTCTCTCTTTTTTTTTTCGCAACCGCATATACAGAGCTTTCAAAATTTGATAATTGATTAAAGCTTTAAAAAAACTTTGATTTATTCTTTATTTATTTTTTTCATTTTCGACGGAACAATTCTGATTATCTAAACTTTTTAACTGATTGAATCGAAATAAACATTCAATAGGGAATTATAAAAGAAACCGGAGCCTCCATATAATGTATTTCCATAAAATCTACATATTTTCCATTATTTTCTTTGGCAAGTTTCTCCGTCGTCAAACTTTGACGGAATAACAACCTTCTCGCTTTTTTTTTTTCGGAAAAAAAAAACGGGAAGAAAAAAAAAATCGCAAAAAAACTTTTTTATTTCTTTTGAATAGTTTCTGTATTTTGTAGCCTCTGTTATCACAATCTAAATGCTATTCACTTGCAGTTTCCCGTCGAAAAAATGTATCTCCCTTTTTTATGTTTCAAGTACGTCATGGAAGAAAAGAAAAGAAAAAAAAAATATGTACGGTATATATATTATGTATAAAATACATAACGAGGGGAAGGATTTTTAGTGCGATGCTTGAATTAAGAAGCAGAAGAGAAAAAAAAAAAAAAAAAAAACTTTCGCAGTCGACGTTAAAAACTTCATTAGAGGAGAAAATTCCAATTTTTACGCGTCCTTTTCGATAATAATGATAATAAAAGAGGTGGTGTAAAAAAATAAAAAAGAATGAGAATGAGGAGAAAAGAAAAAAAAAAAAGATATTGGAGTTAGTCAGTTTCTCCGGGAGAGCAGATACAATCTTTTTAATATCTGTCAAATGCATACAGATTTAAACAGCACACGCTTTCACAGTTTAGAATGAGGCGCCGCTCTGACACTTCTCAAAGAATGGCATAAATGGAAAGAAGCAGTGGGTTTGAGGGGGGGGGGGGGGGAGGTAACCGGGCCGGGGGGGAGTGAATAGAGGGAAATTCTATTTTAATGCAAAAACCACAGACAATTATTATTATTATCATCATCATCATCATTATCATTAATAATGTTTTGCTCTGTATAATAAAATTTCCGCCATTCAAATGCGTTTACTGTTTATTTTAAAAATATTTACCAAAAGGCGGTAAGAAGAGCAGAAATGAAAGAAAAAAAAAAACCGATTGATTGAACACGCCTTGAAAATGATGACGCTCGTTTGGTTAACCTTGGACGTGATTGCATTTGCAGCGTTTGATGTTTGTAGGTGCTTGTTGAACAGGTTATTACATGCAGTAAAAACAGACCGGACTGAAAATACGAAGAGAATGGCATTGTGGTCTGCTTTTTTATTTTGTTTGCTTACGTTGCTTCTGCTGTAATTTTTTTTTCTTTAGGTCGAGAATTCAGTTTGTAAAATTAGTCGTTTTGTTCATCCCGTGAAAATCGTTTGGGTAAAAGGAAAGAAGAAAAAATTGTGTTAGGAGAAAAAGAGGAAGGAAGGAAGAAAATCATCTACCGTATTACTTGCAAAATGCTTTTTCAGGGCGAGAATAACGGAATTTGTTTTGTTTACATGATCTCGAAAATATACTTTTCGGGTCTAGCCCTGAAAAATACTAATTTGGTTTAACTTAATACTAGAGTTAACCTTTTTTATTGGCCATTTTGGACGCAAAATTTAAAACTATACCTATTTGGTGTATATTAGGGTGTCCGGTCCGTTTCTTTGGCAATTTTCGAATTTCAAATCGCGTACGCCCAAAAATGGTTCCCCTTGGTGTATCTATAAACCCGAATTTTTTTTAGATTTTTTACTCGACGGGAACGTGTGGCAACTTGAGCTTAAAGTTCCGAAAATTGCCGTAAGTAAGAGAAAAAAAAAAATTGCAATTTTTTTCCCCCGAAAAAATGTGGTTTCTTATCGGAAATTTTCCGTAGATCACGAACCTAAAGTCCTTTTTTTATGTATCTAGTCCTGTTTTTGAGCTAAAAGCCAAAATATGACAATAAAACGTGGTAAAGGGACAAAACATACCAAGTCCTCAGTTTCACTCCTATTTCCGCAGAGCATAGAATTAGAAAAAGTAACCGTTTCCGTTTCTAATGTTTAGCTTATGGCAGCAAAAAAACTGTTTCTGCTTTCGTTTCTGAGCTTGCATAAGCTAAACATAGGCGCTACATAAACGTTTCTACCCCCCCCCCCCTGCTATTTTGGTCTCTGGAATTGCCAAAATAAGGAACACCCTATAGTGTATATATATACGTCAATATATTTATAATAAATATACAATGCATTTGCGCATCTTTGCCAGAATAATTTGAAGCGATTTTGCTGCTTTTCAATTGACTGGCCATTCGTCAATCATTTCCATTTAGTGATTGGCACTGAGAAAATTCTCATTCAGATGTTTTTCAGAAAAATTGGAAAGCATTTTTTTCAAATATTTTTCAAAGCAAGTTTTTTAAAAAATATTTTTTATTAACTTGGAGTTTTTCTCTTTTCAGTGTCTATGACAGCTGGCACAACAAAAATGGTTCCAGTCAGTAGACCTACCTGGGTTTGAATTTCAATATGAAAAAATGGATCTGTTTCAAATGGTTAGTTATTTAATTAAGAAGAGTGTATGGACGATGGAGCTCGACGTGTTCCTTAAAAAGAAAATTTTGAGACTGGTACATCTGGAGTACCTTCCTTCGAAGAGTGGTAATAGTGACTTTGATGGCAGTATAATTTTGATGGTGACAATGATGGTGATACCCCTAGCGCTAGGAACAGCAATTGGTACGGTTCAAGGGGATTATTGATGTAATGACCGTGATGGGAATAAGCTAGAAATCGTGTCCTAATAGGCATAGTATTCATATATGTGATTAAAGCCTTCTGTCAGAAGAGAGGCAAGCGTAGCAAGTATCTAGGAGAGTAGGAAACATGAGCTGCGAGGTCTTTCAAAAGCAAAAGCTTCTCGAACGGAAGAAAGGAAGACGTATTCCTAACCTTGTGAACTGAATTTATGGAATCGTCGTAGGAGATATTGTAACAAACCATAAGGTAAGCGATTTTACGTAAAAAACTTATTTGGGGGCAGGGGGGTCTCCAAAATCTTACTCAATTATTAAATCTCCTCCTACAGTTAGCCTATTTTGCTTAAAAGAGTGAATAGGGGGAGGGGGGGTCAAAAATTGTTTATATCGTACTAATGTAATACTTGAATAGCCCGTATTGGGGGAGGGAATTTTTTGATAACAACTCGAATAGAACCGTTGTTGACAAAAGCTAAACATCAGAAAGAAGCTATTGTTTACAAAATGGAGATACGCTGAAGTCGCTTACAGGGGCAGTACTGGTCACCACAATGAAAGCAATGCAGTGATAATGCAAGTGATACTAACAATGGAGATGCAGACGTAATGCAAAGTAATGCACATAATGCAGCGAGATTGCACGTAATGAAGAAGTATTATATCTAATCCACAGTTAATGCAGTGGTAATGCAAGTGCATAGGTAATGCGAAATGCATGTAATGCAAAGGCAAGTGTACAACAAAACGCGTGAGTGAATAACCGTTCGGGAAATACATACATAGCGGTCAATTCTGATTTATTCAAATTCTATGTGCCGAAGGTCAGCTGACGTATCTCCTTCGTCAATGTAATTGGAGATTGTCTGTTCTGATTGATCATGTGACGGCACGTTTACCCGCTCATGTTGTCGTAAACTTGTCACGTGACACTTTTGCAAACAGTCGAAACAGACTATCTCCAATCATATTTACGATGAAGATACATCAGTTGTCCTTCGGCGTACGGAATTACTTCGTTACCGTTAATGGCTTTGCTGCCACGTTATAAATAACCTCGGCGCATCGCTTTGATATTTCTAATGGCTTTTCCATTGATCCTTTCACATTCAAGGAGATAGTAGCAAAAACAGATTGGGATTATAACAAGCGCAACTATGAAAAAAAAAAAATACATTTGCATGAAGAAAACTCAAAAAAACATTTTACCATTTCCATAACGTATATTTCATAATTTAAATAAATCATAAAAACCTGCAAATGGTCATTGTTTAACATAAAATTTTAGCACCTTTTTGTATTTTAACTTAATTACCTTTACGATTGTAAAATTATACAATGTAAGAATAAAAAAAAAGCCCCATATGCTTTTATTACTTATATAATTTATCTTAAATAAAAAAAGAATATTACGCAAAAGAATCTCTCAATTAGCAATGGGGTAAGCGGCTGTTTATATCATTAAACAGCACACAAGTAATTAAATCGGGAAAGAGGTGGGAAACATTGTTGAATAGGCAAACCACCCCCCCGGCATAAGGACAATGGATCGAATGTCGGGGTGGTCCTTGTCCGACATGCTATTGTTTAGGGTGTGAAGTACTCTTTGTCCGACTCAGGGCTCCGTGACATCCTCGACCGAAACACTTTTTTGAATACATCTGCCACCTATTGTATCAGCCTGGACCTTATTGCTTCCAAACACGTGTTACGACACCTTATTCAATACCCGATATTGGGATTTTCCATTTTGGAATCTGGTTTTTGTTCTTAATTGTTTTCAATCACGAAACCGTGAATTGATGAACTGGATGGAGGCTATGACATCGAGTTGAAATCGAAGAGTATGATCCCTATTTTTTTTTTTTTAATTGCTGGAAAGAACCGAAAAAAAAAATGTCACAGACGTATTAAGGAATTAAAAGGAGGGGAGAAAAAAGGGAAAAAGAAAATTTACATCTTGCTTAATGATATCGAGTGTCCTTTTTGAACCGTTGGGGACACTTGAGAAAAAGAAAAAGGAAACGTACGGGGTCAATTAAAATAACTTTTTCTTTTTTCCCCTCTTTTTTTTTTTTTTTTTTTTTCTTAAAATCGGTGATGTGTAATATTTTCGTGTGATTCAAGTCCGGAGTAATTGATTGGGGAATATAATTCAAAGAACGTTTTTTTTTGCTTGCGGGACACTCGAAAAATCAAGTTGAAAAAACAATCAGCAGGTCCCACGGTATGATGTCTATTATACTTTTCTTTAAAACACTTGAGTATTAATTTCCCGTATTTAGTTCGGGGCACACTCTCCCACGATAGGACGTCCATTGTTATTTCATTAAGATCATCTTGGCAGTTTTTTTTTTTTTTTTTTTTTCTCTCTTTCCTTAACAGGATGTGTGCATATACGACCCAGGAACTTTATACTTCAATTAAAAGTTAGTTTTAACTTTTTTTTTTTTTTTTTTTTTTTTTGCGAAAAAAAAAACTTTTTTCCTCCTTCGTTTCAATTACTTTAAAAGGAAGGCGCCTTAAACTTTTTAATATACGACCCTGAAAAAAAAAAAAAAAAAAAAATCGGGAAATTCATCTGTCAGGCACGGACTGGATGCGACGGGCAACCGGTCTAATTCCCTGAGCGCCTCCTAAAAATGGAAAGGTGAGGGCTTGGCATGGGCATATTAATGTAAACCTGAAGGGGGAAAATGGGGGAAAATAACTGGGAAAAAGCGGGAGAAGACAATTTAAATTTGGAAAAACCTAGAAAAGGAACAAAAAAATCAAACTGGGATATGGGGGCATATCCCTACGTAAAACCACGTCTTTTGGGGCACTGTTTTAATATTACTATTTAAACAATGAAACGATTTAAAAATTTTAAGGCATTTTTTTTTTTTGCTTGTTTTTGGTCAAAAAATTCGAATTTTTTGATAAAAATATAATTTTTTTCCTGGCACGAAAAAAACTTCAGATTTTTGGTAAAAAAGGTCAAAAGGACTGATAGATTTCCACAGGACCGAGCCCCAAGACGTAGTCCTACGTCAAAACAGGAAAAAACGGAATGTGACAAACTAAAAGAAACCGAATAAAAGTGAGAACGGGAAAAAGTCAAAAAAGTGGAAAAAACTAGAAAAAGAAGAGAAGGAAAACGGGAAAAAGGAAGGATTGAGAAAAAACGAAATAAGGATAATCGACAAAAAAAGGAAACTAGGAAAAACAAAAACTAGAAAAAAAATTGGAAAAACTAAAAAAAGAAAGGTACAAAAGGAAAAAATAAAAAATGGAGTGAGTAGACCCGGAAAAAAAGGAAAAATTGAGAAAAAAACGAAAAATTTCCTTATTTAATAAGGGCAATCGACAAAAACAGGAAAAACCAGGAAAAAACAAAAAAGAGAAGGAAAAACGGGAAAAAAGAATGGGAAAACCTGCAGAATTTTTGACAGTGTTATGTAGTTTAATTACCTGAGTGTAAAGGGGTTCGTTATAGGGTATTAAACTGAACGGTTGGTTATATACTCATGGGTTTCCACTAGTTTCCACTAGTGGGGCACTCGGAAACTCGCGCCCCTTGCTCCAGGGGGGAGCAAGGGGCGCGCTCCCTCCCCCCGAACTGAAACAATTTTACACTAAATAGAATGCAAATTTATTGGAAGATTAATTTTACACTGCATAGAATTCGAATTTAGGGCTAAGTTTAGGCTTTCGCCCCCCCCCCCACCCCCGAAAACATTTCTGGATTCGCTAGTGTTCAACCCCCACCCCACACTAGGGGCTCCAACGCTATGGATCCCGGTTTAAATCCTTGCAAAGCTTTTATATGTGAAACACCATTTAACATTTTACATTTCACCGCATAAAAGGGGCCCAGGGGGCGAAGCCTACAATTACCCATAAATATCTAAACTATATAATTCTTTTTTGTAATAGCACAACTCAGCTTCCTATTTAGTAAAAATTTTAGCCATAACTTAATTTCACTTTTACTTTTTTTTTTTTTTTTTTTTTTACCGCTGCGTTTTTGAAAACCAACCCGTGCCTGCACTTGTTTAGAAAATAAAAACTACTTCTTACACGCTTTTGAGTTTAGAAAGTCCACAAATAAGAATTAGCACGGAATATCATAGTAAAAAAAAAAAAAAAGTGTTGAAAAAAGCTGCAATAAAAAAAAACCAGTTTGTTGTATAAAAAAAATTTTAAACCATTTGTTGTGTCGAAAATTCTATTGAAAAGTTGGCGTTTGTATTTTGACAAAAGAGGCACAAAAAGTAGAATGTATCAATTTATATATATACACACACACATCCATATACGCATATACGATATTCTATACACACGCACGATACATATTGATTGCGTTTTGACATTTAGATCCCACTTTTTAGAAAATAACTTCCTCGGAAAATTTTTTTAAACTTGTTTTTCTTCTCATTTCTATAACCCGATTATTTTGAATGCACACGGAATATTAATAGTTGTATAATTTTTTTTTTTACATACATGTCGTCATTAAAAAAAAAAAGAAAAAAAAAAAACTCTCCCCGCATAAGTGCCTTTTTTCAAAAAAGTTTTTTTTTTTTTTATAAATTTTTTTCCCATCCTTTTGTTTTAAATTTTTCGTGTCGAAAGCATTATCGATATTGAAATTTTTTTTGTTTTGTTTTTGAATACGTTAGGGAATTTTATTTTGTTTTCCTTTTTTATTTTTTATTTTTTTTCCCTGCTCTTGTATATATATATATGATGAGGTCGGCTGCATTCTCATCAACGAATTCATTAGAATAAAAGCTTGGGATTGATTAAGTCACGTTTATTATTCTCGTTCGACGTTAAAATAAAACGTCTTATAAGTTTTCCTTTCTGGAATGTTTTATGGAAAATCTTGCCGTTAGGAAGAAGAATCCAAAAGAGGAAATCATGTAAACCCATTAAAATAATGAGGGGAAAGTTAAAATGATTTTGCATACGAATTGAAGGGGAAACAAAAACATTATCAAAATTACTTTGAAAAGCTGCTGCAAATAGTGTTTACATTAACATTTTCTGCAACGACGTATAAAGTGTTAAAACAAAATGGAGTTAGTGGGGTCTTATATTTAGGTCTCGCAACTATGGCGAAATTGATTATTAAAAAATTTATGTATGTCTGGCCTGGGCCTAAATTGGAAACTTATTTACTTAGCTTTAATTAATAGGAATAGAATTAATAATTTATAAGTTATAAGTTAAATATGGGAAGCGACCTAAACTAAAGGGCCGTTCAAGTATTACGTCAGAACGCGATTGGGGCAGTCTTCGATTATTCCCCCCCCCCCCTCTCCCCCCTTTTACAGGAATTCATTTAAAATGGAAAAAAACTTCAATGCAGTGCGCATATGATATTTGGTCAAATCTTAAAGAAGTTTCGATATATGGGCAATGCCTAGATATCTAGACCATTTTTGGGAAGGCCTAGATATCTGGAAAATCCCTACGTATGTATTCGAGCAATGTCTAGATATCTAGATAATTTTTAAAAACGCCTAGATATCTAAACATTGCCTAAATGTATAGCAACTGTTTGTAAAACGATTTTCCGAAATGCTTAGATACCTGGGCAATGCATAGATATCTAGACAATTTGTGAATGTTTCTAGGTATTTGGACAATTTTTAAAAATTTCTAGATATCTGGATAGTGTCTAGATATCTAGACCAATTTTGGAATGCTTAGATATCTGGGCAATGCATAGGTATCTAGGCAACATGTGAATATTCCTAGATATTTGGACAATTTTTAAAAATTTCTAGATATTGAGATCATTTTCAAAACTGTCTAGATATCTGGACCAATTTTGAAATGCCTAGATATCTGGGCAATAGTTATGTATTTGGTATACATAATGCCTGCCTAGGTATCTAGACAACCTACAAAAATGCCTAGATATCTGGCCAGTGCCTAATTGTCTAAATAATTTTCCAAAATGCATAAATATCTGGGCAATGCCTAGATATCTAGACAATCTGGATAATGACTAGATATCTGAACAGTGCCTAACTATCCGGACAATTTCCAACAGGGTCTAGATATCTGGGCAATGCATAGATATCTGGACAATACTGCCCCTGTAAGCGACTTCAGCGTAACTCCATTTTGAAAACAACTCGAATAGAACCGTTGTTGACAAAAGCTAAACATTAGAAGGAAGCCACTGTTTACAAAATAGAGATACGCTGAAATCGCTTACAGGTGCAGAATACATGAATATTCCTAGATATTTGCACAATTTTTTAAAGTTTCTAGATATGTGGGCAGTGCCTAATTGTCTAACAATTGTTTGTAAAACAATTTTCCGAAATGCCTAGATATCTGATCAATCCATAGATATCTAGGCGATATGTGAATATCCCAGGATACTTGGACAATTTTTAAAAATTTCTAGATATCTGGGTAGTTCTTAGATATCGAGATAATTTTCAGAGTTGTCTAGATATCTGGACAGGGTCTAGATATCTAGACCATTTTTGGAATGCCTAGATATCTGGGCAATGCCTACATATTTGGACAATGCCTAGTTATTTAGATAAATTTCAAAATTACCTGGATATCTATAGACAATACCTAAGTATTTGACAATGCTCAGATATCTAGACCAATTTTTTAACGCCTAGATATCTGGGCAATGCATAGATATATTAGCAACATGTGAATATTCCTAGATATTTGGGCAATTTTTAATTTCTAGATATTTTTGTAGATCCTAGATATCGAGATAATTTTCAAAATTGTCTAGATATCTAGACAAATTTTGGAATTCCTAGATATCTGGGCAATGGCCACGTATTTGGACACAGCCTAGATATCTAGACAATTTTCAAAAATGCCTCGATATCTAAGCAGTGCCTAGATTTTTAGATAATTTATGAAAGTTATAATAAAACAGTAATTCAGTTAAAATGTAAAAAACTTTAATGCAGCATCCGTAGATATTTGATCAATTCCGTCAATTCTCAAAAACGCCTAGATATCTAGCTAATTTTCAGAAACTCATAGATATCTGGACAATATGTGAATATTCGTAGATATTTGGACAATTTTTAAAATTTCCAGATATCTGGATAATGCCTAAATATTTGGACAGTGCCTAGATATATCTAGACATTCACATTTGGAATGCCTAGATATCTGGGCAATGCCTACGTATTTGACAATGCCTAGATTTAGATAATTTTTATAAATTGCCTACATATCTGCACAATATCTAAGTATTTTTTAGTCCTTAGGTATCTAGACAGTGCCTAAATATCTAGACCATTTTTTGAATGCCTATATATCTGGGCAATGCCTACATATTCGGACAATGCCGAGATATCTAGATAATTTTCCAAAACGTCTAGATATCTATGGACGGTGCCTAGCTGTCTAACAATTGTTTGTAAAACCGATTTTCCAAAATTCCTAGATGTCAGGGCAACTCATAGATATCTGAGTAATATGTAAATATTCCTAGATATTTGAACAATTTTTAAAAATTTCTAGATAATTGGATAGTTCCTAGATCTCTAGATAAATTTCAAAATTGCCTAGATATCTGCACAATACCTAAGTAATTGACAGTGTCTTAGATATCTGGACAGTGTCTAGATATCTAGACCATTTTTGGAATGCCTAGATATCTGGTCAATGCCTAGTCTTTTTGATAATGCCTAAACATCTGGACGATATACAAAAATGCCTATGGTTTGTCTCATATCTAACTGGCAGGGATCCGTCATTTAAACCATTGGCGAAACACGACAACTAGAAATGAGCTAACTGTAAATATTTAGACAGTGTTCGAAAATTTTTAACTAAAGCTTGGTTTACTAACATCAGAAGTTAAAACGAAAACTTATACTTTTTTTTTTGTTCCTTTTTTTTAGCCTGCTGTCACGCCACGTCACGTCAGAACAATCAAAAGTTGGACGACACCATCACACCTGAAAAATCACTTCATTACGAATGAATTTGAATGACTACCTTCTTTCAGCTGGTTTAGTTTATGGACTTTTCTTCTTTTCCGTTGAGGGCGCAAATTATATTTGACAAGGACTGCAAAATAGGGGGTGTACCCCTATTTCGGGGGTAATCGATGCCCATAAGCTAATTAAAGAGCGCTACCCGTGCTTTAAGGTTTCCGGGACGCTTATTCTGATGCCACGCCACAAAAGAAAAAAACAAAAATCAATAGTAAGGTGGGCGACTTTTTTTTTTTTCCTTTTTTTTTTTCTTTTTATCGTTATAATCTTCCGCTTTACTTTTCTTTTTCAGGGAAACATCCGCATATGAGGAATAGAAGCGGGAATAGTATAGAAGAAGGAAGAAGAAGCAGAAGAGAAAGGATTTCGTCAACAAATAACGACAACAATGGCGTTTTCCTTCATTTCCTCTGTACTATACAATAAAGCATTGTCGCCGTTTCCATTCAACAGTTTTTACCCATGGGATCCAGTCTTCAATTTTCGAACCCCCGACTGGAAAGTAAAGATAGAAAAAAAAAAAAAAAACTTCGCATAAAAACCAAATTTTTTTATTTTTTAAATATTTTCTTTTTAAACATTTAACGTTCGTTTTGGATGTTTATTCAGCATTGTGAGCACACGTCGGAATTCTTTCACAATTTTTTTTTCCTTTTCAAATCTCGTATGCTCAGGTATGTGTATTTTCTTTTTTATTTTTATAATTTATTCGAAAGGAGAAGTTACGTAAAAAAAAAAACAGTTTAATATAAAATTTCCCCGCGTAATTAAATCCAAAAATCTAAAGCGTCTTTTTTTTTTTTTTTTTTATTCCCCCCCTCGTCAGCATGAAAAACTCAATCCCCGGAAAAGTTGTCAGGGAGCTCTGATTACATTTCGCTTCAAACATTTCAAAATTTTACAATCGAAAACGGCAAAGCCTACACAATCCCCGACACCGTTTTCTTCCAATTTTCCATTGTTTTTCATTTTCCTTTCGACTTTATTAACTATTTAAAGGCTTCTCTCCTTTAACCTTTTCACTTTTCCCTGTCTTTTGTTTTTCGTTAATTTAACCATGATTTTCAATTTCATAGCTTTCCTTTGTTTTTGCCGGTCTTTTTTTTTCTTCTCTTTTTCTTTATTCGATTCCTTAAGATTTAATTTACCGATTTTTTTTTTTTTTTTTTTTAGAAATCTGAAGCTTGCAGGAGAAAAAAGAAAAGACGAAGAGAAAAGAAAAATACAGGGTGCTTGCAAATTACCTCCCGTAAAAAGGAAAGAAAAAAAAAGAAGAAAAGACTTTGAACAAACAAAATGAAAAAAAAAATTCGAAAGCTTTGTGGGATTGTTGTTGCGTTAAGAGCATTTTCCATCGCAAAAGCTATATAATAGGGAGCTTTCAAGAATATTAATTCGGCATACAGATTGTTTTACGTAAAAGGGCTGAGTTAAGAAGAATATTGCATGAGAAATTGTAGCGTGATTTTAGACAAAAAACTGAAAATTGCGGGTAAGCATTTTTCTTTTTTTTTCAAATTTTGGATTTTTCTACTGTCAAAAGTAGGGCCGTGCGCCGGAGGTCAACTAACGTATTTCCGTCATAAATGTGATTATAGATAAATACAAATGTGATTATTCTATGTTCTTAAAAATCATGTAACCACATGTTTACGAAAACATGAGCGAGTTAAAAACGCAAGTTTTACGTAAGCACGTTTGGGGGGTTTGGGAAAATCTTACTGTTGCTTGTAAGGGGAATCAGGGCTGGAATCTGACGTAATAGAGGTGGGGTGTCAAAAATGGCAAAAATGATGCTTAATTAATACTTGTACGATCCCAATCGTGTAGTCACGTGATTTTTAAAAACAATCAAAAAAGATCGATCTCCAAACATATTTATGATGGAAATACGTCAATGGACCTGCGGCACATGAAAGTATGTTTTTAAAAGAATCTGAAATTATTTCCATTAACTTACAGATGCGACAAGTCATATCTAAGGGGAAAGAAATCATAATCAACTGTCAAGATCAGCATCAAGCAAGAGCAGTTTTCGATTGTCTATAAGCTAAATATTTAGTTTAAAGGATATATGCTAGGAAAGCATCCATGTCGGTTGCCATCTTGACGGAATTTTGTTTCAAATACCAAGTAATGACCAAAAAAAATTAGAGGAAAACAATGGCGGATAAATTATTAAATTGATTCAGAGGAGCTTCTTAATTGGAAAATGACGGTTAAGTTATAAGCGAAAGAGGCGACTGAACAAAGGAAGCCGTGCAAACTGGTTGTAAGTGTTATTTAATTTGGTAATTTTCAACCCCCCCCCCCCTTACCCTCTAATCTAAAGTAAGAGTAATTTCACCAAAATGATGGATGGCAAAGGATGGAAAATATCTGCATATTTCGGGCTAATATGTATACTGTATATATTTACACCCATAAGCTAAACATAGGCGATTTTATATATATAAATTTCGTCTGCTAATTGCCATCATTATGTGGAGCTCTTTGGATTAAGATTAGCTTGAAGCGTTCAAGTAAATTTTAAATACATACATATACGCTTAAATATACCTATTGAGATTAGATCAAGGGAATTTTTCCTTTCAGCAAAACGTCAAGAAAGCTGAAACTATTACATAAGCTAAAAATAGAAGTAGAGGAGCGTTAAAATCATTATTTGTGAAATCCCATTTGTCCCACCTTTGCCCTAATCAGCTATAAAAATTTATTTTTTTATCAGCTTAGATAGATGTGCTTTAAGGTCACGCAAATCCGTCTATTTCTGACACTGTTTTAAGCAGGTCAACTTTAGTGGGTACCTTTTAGTTTTTTTAATAAATGATGTCCGTGCGCCGGAGGTTAGCTGGCGTATCTCCGTCATACGTATGATTGGAAATGGTCTGCACCTTAAAAAATTTCATGTTAAAATTGACACAATTGATGTGTCCAAATTGGTCTACATAAATTTTTTGTTAAGAAAAATAACAAAATCATTTTGTTTAATGTTCTGCGCCCATTAACGATTGTCATTTTTTTGTTTACAAGCAAGTTTTGTTGATTTTTCAACACAATAACGTAACATAGACTTTATGTAGACCGTTTTTAACATATTTACATAATATTTTTTACTGTGTGTTTAATTGTTGTTCAAAAGCATGTGACCACAGGTATACGCAAACTTTATCGGGTAAATGTGTAGTCGCATGACGTTTAAAAGCAGTCCAGATAGACTGTTTCCAATGAGAAATTATATGATGGAAATACGTCAGTTCACCTCTGACAAACGGATGTAATTATCGTGGCAGCAGACAGTTCTGAACGTCAGGCTTAAGAGTACGCATCAGTGAAATTTAATCGATCATCGATTCATAAGTTTAACATAAGCGGAAAAATTAAATCGCGGCAGCAGACAAGTGACTGATGCGTACTCTAAATATATGGAATTATTACTATTTTTAAGGATCCAAACAAGGCCCGAAACATACTTTTGAGTTTTTTAAATATCTTTTCACCAATATTTAGATTATTTTAAGGCCCTATCCGCTTCTGCTTATGTGTAAAATTTTAATACTGTATACTTTTTACAGGCGAGGATGGCTCAGTGTTCATAAACTCTAAATGAAGAACTGGTGGTTATACCATTTCGTGTGCTTAAGTTCTGGAAGTGCATAAATAATTTGTTGTTTGTATTGTGCTTGCATTCAAATACCCTGGATGAAAAGTAATATCAATAAACCAGCGACGTAATGTGACTCGACCTGATTAAAACAAGGAACGAAACATCCTACATCTTGGCTCCTTCTAATTTCTATGGACTAAACGCTGAGCAAATAATGACAATATGGCTACGGTTATTTGGTTTGCCAGATTCCTAATTGGAGATCTCTGTTCAACTCAGCTAGACCGTAAGTACAAAAAATTATTTTAGAACTTATTCGTCATTTATCCGCCACCTTAAAATTCCCTAACGCCATTTTGATTCCTTTAGGTTGGCAACGCTGCGCAGACGACATTCAACGCATGTGATCAATTGTTGTGTATTTTCATTTCTCCCAGTGCATTCCGATCGTTTGAAACGTTTAAAAACTGCGTTCCAAGTGCATGAAAGGCTTAATAAATGGACCGAAAAGCAAGAAAAGGTAAGCAAGCAAGTTTTCAAAGTTAAATAATCGAATGCCCCAACCACAAAATGACACCTCATTTATTACCAAACATAAAGTTAACCTAATCACATAGTAAAAGTCAAAGCTTAACAATAGCCCGAAAAAAAAAGCCCAGTTCCCACAATAATAGTACAATTGTAAAGGCAAATTCGCCATATAATTAGAGGGTGCAATTCAGTTGAAAATGAATTAAATAAGATGTCTTTGTTATGTTGTATATAAAAGGCACAAAATGCAGAGAGTTTTTTTTTTTTTTTTTTTTACCTCCCCACCTACATTTGAATGATATGTTGCTATAAGTAAACTTGTGACAAAAGAAAATCATGTTTCAGTACTTAAAAAGAAGAAAAAAAAAATATTATGTAACTATGTATGCTTTTAAATGTAGAATAAAAAAAAAAGTCAGAGGAGGAGTAAATAAAAACAGTTAAAAACGCGGATTGGTCGTTGATAAACACGCCTTTAGGTCCGCCCTCCAGCACGCGTGTTTGAGAATTTCCAAGACTACGGGTCAGTCTTATGAAGTGAATTCGAGCGCTCATGTCAGGGTTAAAAAAAATCGAGTTTTTGTTTTTAAAATAAATGCGTTTGAGTGTCAAAGTGACGTGATCTTTTTTTTTTTTTTTTCCGATTTATTTAAAAAAATAAAAAATGTCCAACGGTTATCCATTCGGATTACGCTTGGAACCCAATTCCGACTTGTTAGGCCACGGTGAAACTCACATAAAAAGACCCATGAACGCTTTTATGGTTTGGTCGAGGATTCAAAGGCGTAAAATAGCATTAGACAATCCGAAAATGCACAATTCGGAGATATCGAAAAGGTTAGGCGCGGAGTGGAAGTTACTAACGGAAATAGAGAAGAGACCGTTTATAGACGAAGCCAAAAGACTGAGAGCGATGCACATGAAAGAGCATCCGGATTACAAATACAGACCGAGGAGAAAACCGAAAACGTCTCTTCAACAAAAATCGGGGCCCCCCGGGGGTTTCCCGAGTTTCCCGTTGCCATATTTTGCGGCTCCGAGCCCTCACCCGTTGGATTATCCTCCCCTGCCGCCGTATTTCGGTTCGGCGTTCGACGCCGTTCACTTATCCAAATTGGTCGCGAACCAAGTCAACAACAACAACGAACAACCGAAATCGCCGTCGTCTTCGGCAGCTGCCGTCGTTAGTTCTTTTTATTCGTCTTTATACCCGGGGAATTCGGGTGTAGGTAAATCCTTTCAACCGCCGCCGCCGCCTCTTTCAGCGTTGTTTCAACCGCCTCCTCTTTTGTTCGGCGGGAACCATAGTCCTAACTATCCGCCTGGATCGCATAGTCCGAATTTTACGCAAAATAGTCCGACGTCCAGTCCCGATAGTTTAGATATCGAAAAACTAAGAAGGCCTGTGTCAGTGATATTCTAGTCTGTAATTTATTAAATTTTTTTTTTTTTTTTCTGACTGTCGTGAACTGTGGCGCGATCTTTTTCCGGATCGATTTTGCAGATTATTTGTATAAAAAAAAAATATCGTTCCAAGATATCGTTACCAAATTATGTGCAATTGAGTCGGTATTTTATTGACGTAATGAGAAAAATGTCGAAATTTAATTTGTGAAATTATCAATATGGGGCTACGCCCTCTTTTTTTTTTTTTTTTGTTAATAAAAGAAAGTAATTTCGGATGGATGCATATCGACTCATGCATGTGAATTATTTTATCGAATATATTGTATTAATAAAAAAGAAAGAAAAAAAAAAAAAAAAAAAAACGAATTCAATGTGTTGCAAATATATTAAATTGTTTCTTATAAAATTATAATGTCCGCTAAAAAAATAAAAAAAAAAAATAAAAAATAAAACTACGATGATTTAAATAAAAATGGTTTTCTTATTTTTTTTAAAAATGAAATAAATAGCATTGATTTCACAAAAATCGTCAGCCTGGAAATTCTCAAACACGGATTTTAATTAATACATCAGGCAGAAATAATTTAAGGGTACTTACACCGTTAACTGTTTTCGAATTTTATTTATAATTTAAACCTAGACTATCTTGGTGGGGAATTTAAACTGGAGGAACAGGGTCGGGGAAAGTCTGCCTCGATCCAAAATTGATCCAGTATTGATAAAAATTACAGTCTGTAATTCCGATTTTGATAGGAATTTCATTACAGACTGTTTTCAAAACTCGATCCAAACTTGATCCAATTTAATATTTCAACCAGGGTACCGTCTTACTGGTTTTGAAAATCGAAGTATGAATTTTCTCTGAATTGCACCTACCCCCAGCCCCCCAAAATGTTTTTTTGGAGGGGAGTGGGGGGTCCCTCCAAAAACAATTCTAGTGAGCTTTGAACTAGGTACTCTTATTTTGGAGTAAAAAGCGTTTATATGTTTAACTTACTGTATTTTTACTTTTGAAAATGTTAAATTAACTTTTTAATCGAGTAAAAACAGCCGAAAATGTAGTTTTTTTGAGTGGATTTTGCTGAAATTTTTTGGTTTTACGTACTTACTGGCCCTACGGTTTTTGAAAACCTCCCAATTCCAGTTGGGCATTTGTTTCACTAAATTTAAGATGGCACTTTATTACATTGTCTCCTTTAGTCAAGTAGGGAAGATTGTTGCCAACGGTAAATTTTTTAGATTTTAAATTTTCGGGACTTTATTCTCCCGCTCTGAGCCCTATATTTTCTTTGTCCTCCCGTCACGATTTTGTTTTGTTGGCAGTTTCTCGTTAAGGATCCAGCGAAAGAAAAATATTTCTTTTTTTGAGAAAAAATTAATTACTTTTTAACATTTTTTGATTACCAAAAAGTGCAATATTTGTCCTTTCCCGTCACGGTGCGTTTTTTCAAGAATTACGTTTATTTTTTATATTTAATTTTTTTTTTTTTTAAATGTTCAATTGTTAATGCAAAATTCTGTAGGGAATATTGTAAAATTGATTTCGGTTGCGGTTTTTGTAATTTAGAGTGTGCACAGCATTTGTAAATATTGAGAATGGAAAGGGAAGGGAAGTGGGGGGTTAAAATGACACGATAATTTTGAGTATGAAGTACGGGGGAGGGAAAGGGTTTCGTACGTCAGAATTTCGTTTAAAAAAAAGTCTGTTCATTACCAAAATGCCATACTCAAAAAAATAGTTTCTAACTACCGATTAAAAAATATTAGTTAACCAGTAAAATTTTCACTAGAATTCGCATCTAGTCAAAGGTGTACTGATGCAAAGAAGCAAATCTATATGTGACGGACGGGACATTTACACGCTTTAAAGCGTTACAAAGCCCCGTTGAAAGTGAAAAAAATTGTTTCCGTTTTTGTACTAGTACAATACTGGTCAAGATCTACCACCGGCATTTTTTTTCAAAAAAAGCTAGCTCGGGAGAAAGTATTTGTTTTCGTGAGACTTAAAGGTGTGTCATATGTTTGTAATTTGATCATTTCGAAAAATTTTGGTTCCATGCCTTCCACAATATTCTGAAAAATATAACTGACGGGACAAGTCAAAAGCTCCTTAAAATTTCTTACTTTCTAATTGTTGGAAAAAACTGATAGCATCCTACTTCGAAAATAGAGAATATAAACATATTATTTTGGAGAGGCCCGAAAAAAGTCTGTAAATTTCATCATTCATAATTATTTCCTACCAAAATATCAAAAAAGCTTCAAAATTCTTTCCAACTCAGTACCAGAAAAAAATTTCTCGCCTTAATTATCAAAGTCTAATAATGATTGAATGTTTAAAAAACCTTTCCAGGATTGTAATTTTAAAAGTTTTTTTTTTTTTTTTTTTTTTTTGCATAAAAAAATTTTTTCGGGGTGTTTATAGGCGACTCTTTTTGTTCCTCTAATCCAGTACTACTCAGCTTGCACCTTTTCAGTATTTATTATGGGTACTTTTGTGCCGAATAAAATTCAAGTAAATTTTTCGATGGTTAGATTCCGAAAAAATCAACTTTTGGAAAATCGGGGTGCTATTACACCAACTCTTTCGGGAGGAAGTCCGAAGCAAGAAACATGTACATTGAAGAGTTCTAATCGCTTTAGGAACGGAGCTAAGTTTGTAGAAAGTTGCGGAGTAAAAATAGGGCCAAAATGAGTATTTTTCCAATGGTTCGATGTGACGCAACAGAAATTTGGAATCCAACTGCGTTATATATAAAAAGCATATTCAAGGGGACTTCGAACAGAACGAAAAAAAAAAAAAGTGGCCCCTCTTCAGCAAATTTTAGAATATTAAAAATGAAAATGTTAAAATTAAATTTCATAGAGGTCATTGGCCCCAGGGGGGGGGGGTCATATTGGCACCAATTATTTGTCACCCTAAAATGTTCCTACTAGAATGCATGCCTCCTTTTTAATTGAAAAAGAAATTTAGAAAAATATTTAAAATTTTAATTTTGCATTTTCGCCCATTTTAGCCAAAAACGAAAGTTAAGGAGTCCTTTATCGGCAGGGGGTATGATAATTTTAGAGGTACAATAGCACCGACCCCACTTCCTTTTGGGGGCACTTTGACCCCCCTTTACTAAGTAGTTCTTGAAATTAATAAGTAGTTCTTGTACATTTTTATTTTTAGGCAATATTGCTTAACATCTTATCAAACACACACTGAAGAAATTTTTTTTTGCAGTTGATTTGCGTTTTAGAAGGTAAAAATGATATCCCTTTTCAAAAGAAAATAAAAATGATTGTTAAACCTTTTTAATTAGCTAAAGAGTGAATCATTTGTCCTTCCGTCACGTCTTGTTTAGTTAGCAACTTCTCATTAAGGAATCAGCGAAAAAAATTTTTTTGTTGTGAATTCGTGTTTTGGAAGGCAAAGAACGATATCCCTTTTTTTCAGAGAAAATGAATTACTTTTTAACCTTATTTTATTACCAAGAAGTGTAATATCTGTCCATTCCCGTCACGACACGTTTTTTCAAGAATTACCCCGACTGTTTTTTAATTTTTTTTTTTATTTTTTCTGTATTTCTACGAGTCCGCACAGGATTTTGATGATCAATATCGAGCTCTGTACAGGTCCTGCTTAATTTTGAAAACGGTCAGACCGTTTGTGACGCGGTCACAAAATCAGACTTTTTTCATAAACCTCTTGTTGAAACCGGTTAACTAAATTTTACCATTGTTGATTCGTTTTGATTGTTTTTTCGCCCTGACGAAATCTCTCATTCCCATCATCATATCGTTAGCATGAACCGCGGGAGAAACAAAAAAAAAAAAATGAATATGACATAAATAAAATTTTATAAAAATTGACATTTGAACTTTGTTCATTACTCTTTTGACAGATGAGCTAAAACAATTACTTATAACACCTTTCTTGACGCGCGGGTAGTTATAAATTTATACCTTCCTGCGCAGGTGACTTTTACTAATTGACGATGAGATATCTTTTACAAGATTAACCCGAAAAAAAAAAATTATCATTTTTCATCGTAAAAGGTGAAAATGATATCCCCATAAATGGCAATAAAAACGTAATAGATTCGTTTAAAATCAAGTTAAACATCCCTTTTCTTTTTTTTTTCTCTCTTTCAAGGTTCCTCCTAATAAATTTTTATTGTTATTAAAAAAAAAAAAAAAACCAAAGCACTTAAAAAATAAAAAAAATGTTGTAACCGAAACTAAAATTTAAAAACAAAAGCTTGGGTTAGCAATAATCAACACAATCGACTTTAAAAAAAAAAATCTATTGTAATCGAAATTTATTGGTTATGATGTATGTCATAATTCTGTTTTCATAATTTTTTTTTTTTTCTTTTTTGAAGTGCTTGATTTTTTTTTTCTTTCTCGAACAATTCGTTTTTAATTTCTTACATTTTGACTTCGTTTGTTCCAAAACACAATGGATTAATAATACTCGAACAATATCGATTTTGAAATAATTTTTGTTAAAATCCGATTGAAAGTGTGGAAAGCTCTTAAAAAAAATTATTGAGTGTGTCTTAACCGGGGGCTAAAAATTTTATTTTATAAAATTTCCGACTTGTTAATTTGTTTTTTTTTTTATATATATATTTATTAACGGTTTTTTTTCTTATAAAAATAAAATAAAGAAGCCTATGTGTATAAGATTTACGGGCTATTAAATAACACTTTTCGATCATCATTCGAACAATACGTGATTATGACTTGCAAGTGATCAAAATGGCCGATTCGACAAGCCATTCAATTTTTTTTTTTTTATTTATTTAATTGCTAATGAAACAAGACTTTTCCGGTTTACGTGCCTCGCGAGATTTTTTTTTTTTAATCGATAAAAACAATTATAAAATCGTGGGATTTTTCGAAAATTTGGTAAAATCAACACTTAGGGTTGTGGGGGGGTGGGGGTTTGAGGGGAACCCACTTGAATGATGAAAATCCCGCAAAACAAGCCGCGGGAAATAAATGAACTCGTGAAAATGTTTTTGAAAATGATTTTCGAAAAGCAATGAAAACAAGCTTTTTGCATAAAAGCTCTTGATGCATAGTCATTTCAAGTCGGGTTTTGGATTGATGTCCACTTGAAATAGTTTGGGAAATAGTGGAAAAGTTTTCAACTATCACTTATAGATTGTAGCAGTAGTTCGAGATTTCCTATGTAGGATGATTAATGTCCGTAGGAAAAAATTTGGGGTTTTTTCCAGGTATTTTGATAGGGCAGTTTGATATTAGGGGTGGCCGGTGTGTTTTGGCGGCTACTAAAGGGACTGTAAACCATCTACTGAAGTACATCTACTACTTTTAGAATTTTTTTGAAGTGCAAGGGTAGAGTTCTTGAAAAAACGTACATTTTTATTTTTAGGCAATATTGCTAATTATCTTATCAAACACAAACTGAAAAAAATTTTTTTTACAGTGGATTTGCGTTTCAGAAGGTAAAGAATGACATCCCTTTTTAAAAGAAATAAAAATGATTTAAAAACCTTTTTAATTAGCTAAAAAGTGAATTATTTGTCCTCCCATCACGTTTTGTTTTGTTCGCAGCTTCTCATTAAGGATGCAGCGAAAAAAAAAATTTTTTTTTGTTGTGAATTTGAGTTTTAAGATAAAGAACGATATCCCTCTTCTAGAGAGAAAATCAATTACGTTTTAACCTTTTTTTAATGCAAAAAGTACAACATTTGTCCTTTCCGTCACGGTACGTTTTTTCAAGAATTACCCGGTTCATTTTTCCGGGGTGAGCAAGTATCGAACTAATTTCTTTAAGCGGTATACTCAGTGATCTGTGGAATCGATTTTTGGGGGTAAAGCCTTGTCTCCACTTCTGATTAATCCGATAATCGGATTAATCGTATCCCGTGTTTTATCCCTACCTGAAATAAAGCCTGTCAAACATTCATTGCGCTTTTCATCATAAATTTATTACAATTTTAGTTCCCCGAACTTCGGACTTTTATTTTTTTTAGGGTTTTTATAAATTTTCGACTTATTTTTCTTCGACATTTTTCAAGAAAAACGATTTTATTTAACCAAAACACAAAGAAATCCATCACGCCATTTCTATAAATTTTGAATTTAGAAGGATTCGAATCGTACAATACTTCCGGTTCTCAGATATACGGAAGCCCTTAAGGGTCATATGCCATCTATGTTTTTTTTATTGATTATTGTTCCGAAACAGACAATAAAAAATTGTCCGTTACGGAACAGCCAATTAACTTATTAAACGTTGTTTGTTCCGGAACAAACATTGTTCCTTCAGACAATGTTTATTCCGGAACAAACATTTAAAAAAACATAGATACTTGACTTTCAGGGCTTCCGTACAAATAAAACCGAATTTACGATAATTCCGATCATCGGATTAATCACAAGTGGAGACACGGCTTAATATGTTTGGAAAATTCAACCCTCTGGAATGACTCGATTTTTTTTAGGCAAAAAAATTGTAAAATTACGGGGAATTTACATTTCGGAAAATATTTCCGAGCAGTGTGGTCCATTTTGAGAATTTTTAAATGTATTAATAATTGCAAAAAGAATGAAAAATTTTGGGAGAATGTCTTGGGTGAGTGTCAAATAACCGATCCAGACATTTGAAACGAATTTACGGACAAATTTTGACGTCACACAATTTGTCACAAAATTTCGATTTTTTGAAATTTACCAGCAACCTTTCGACTTTCAACGGTTACTGATTTATTAAATTCCAATCGTGAATTTTTAATTTAAGAAATAGGGAAAAAGCATTGGTTTTAAAATCATGTAATGTCGAGTGTAAAAAAATTTTTTTAATTATCGGAATTTAAAAATAAGTTGCTCGGGCTGTTCTTGAAAAAAACGTACATTTTTATATTTAGGCAATATTGCTTAATATCTTATCAAACACACACTGAAAACATTTTTTTTACAGTGGATTTGCGTTTCAGAAGGTAAAGAATTATATCCCTTTTTGAAAGAGAGTAAAAATAAGTTTTAAACCTTCTTAATTAGCTAAAAAGTGAATTTTGTCCTCCCGTCACGTTTTGTTTGGTTGCAGATTTTCATTAAGGGTGCAACGAGAAAAAACTTTTTGTGTTGTGAATTTGTGTTTTAGAAGGTAAAGAACGATATCCTTTTTTTTTGAGAGAAAATGAATTACTTTTTAACCTTTTTTTATTACCTGAAACTGCAACATTTGTCCTTTACCGTCACGTTACGTTTTTTCAAGAATTACCCTGTGTATGTGAAATTTAAAAGCCAAAATTTTGTGACAAAATTGTCACTGTTTATAATCAACAGTTATAATTATAGTTCCAAGTTTTTAATATTGGCGACATAGACTCGATTTTTAGCCCCTTTCTCATATTTTTGTTTTACCAAACATTTTCTGTCTAAACATTGAAACCTCATTTTTAGGGTGAAAAAATACTGGCATTATATTTATCCGAAAGTTTGTTATTCTGATTGCACCAACTATCCGCTCAGCTAATGGCACTCTATATTTTTTTACAGTTTCAGAGAAGCTTAAAAGTGCTTTCGCCAGTCTCCTTGTGCCTGCTACCAATTTTCTAAGTGATATGATCTCCGTGAAGAAAAGCTCCCCATCAAAATTCTAGCGTAAGGTAAAATTCTAGCTGCCTGAAATAGTAAACGCAATAAAAAAGCAGCGATTAAATCGATGAAAAAACTTTCACAATCCGACGATAAATAAAAAAAAAAAAAATAATAAGGAAATTAATCTAATCGACAAAATCTACATACCCTAAGTCGAGTATCAATTAAGAGCCGGTTCAAGTGCACAAAATTGAAATTAAAAGTGCTATTTGTTAGCAATTGTTGTGCTTGAATGCACACACGGGTTGAATGACGTCAAGCACATTATGGAGTGACTTTTTTTTTCCTGAAAAAAAAAGGGGTTAGCTTTTTTTTTTATGTCATTCACGCATATGAGTTCGTATAAAACGATTTTCGCGACCGACGTGAGAATTGAAAACGAAGAAAAAAAATTAATTAAATTAAAATTAAAGATTTTTTTTTAACACGACGGAATATATTTTTCCGTTCCGAAAAAAAAAGAATGTCGATTTCTTAGCCGACTCAGCATTTTATCGAGAGGACGAATTGGCGTCTCTATTTTGAATAATCATCCTGACTTGAAAACAATATCTCCGACTGTCAGAACAATTAAATATAATAAAAGATAGTTAATAAGTATTTTAGCGGTGGGAAGGAATAAGATTTTTATCCATTTTATTTTCAAGGTTAATAGATTGTTAGGGAAGCTCGTGAAAGGGAATGGTCGAGGAGTCCGTTCAAATTTTTTTTTCCTTTTTGTTTTTTTAAAGTTGCTTTTCAGATAGAGGAGCACCGAAAAAAACGGGGGGCTTAGGTGGGCTCCGCAATCTCACGAAATTTCGGTTTCCCTCCGTGGAAAAAAAAGATGAAGTTCCCAACCATAGTGATTACGATAGGAGAATTCCAAAGTAGCCATGTTCACCTAACTGACGGACAGTGTTAAGTACTATGATGGGTCTGTAATTATCAAGACTTATGAAGCACACATTGGCCACTACTTGACATACCTTCCCTTTTTCAAAAACCATAACTTTAATTAGATGTATTTTGTCTTCATCGATCAAAAAACAACCTACTAAAAATTTAGGTAACAAAGACTTTATTTTGATCACCGAAATCTAAAAAAAGAAAAATGAAAACAATTATGCCCTTCTCATCTCTCTCTCTCTTTTTTTTTTTAACCTTTCGGCTTCTGACGGCGTCCCAGGGATGCCATTGACTCAAAATGTAGTCATGTTCCTTCAGAATTATCTGGAATTTTGCACACGAGGGTAAAATGAAAGCTAATTTCAAATATGAGGAGGGAGCCTCAGTGAATACCGGAAGGAAGGACTCTTTTGTTTAGCACTCGATTTACGGGGAAAAATTCACAAGTTTCAACTTGTTCCAAGAAGTTGAAACTTGTGAATTTTATTTTTAATTGTTAACTGACAATGTCCAATGTTTTCTTCGTTAACAATGGAATGCTTACTATAATTCTAATTCAACGTGTTCAAACAACTATTTATTTAAGAACTACAGGTTTCAACTTGTCTCAAATAAATACAAACCCGGAAAATGAAACCCAAGTTTTTCGATTTTAAACTTCTTTAAAATTATTTTCCGACTGCGCTTATTTCATCGTAAGCATTTAAAACTTTTGCAAAAACGAGTGCCAACTTGTTGAAATTTGCGCAAGACGATTTCAAACTTGTTCAGACTTGTGCAAGACAATCTTAATCGTGCTCAGAAGAGCGCAAGACAATTTCAAACTCGTTTAGACTTGCGCAATAGAATCTCAGACTCGTTCAGACTTGCGCAAGATAATCTCAAACTTGTTTAGACTTGCGCAAGACAATCTCAAACTTGCTCAGACTTGTGCAAACTTGTGCAAGACAATCTTAATCGTGCTCAGAAGTGCGCAAGACAATTTCAAACTTGTTTAGACTTGCGCAAGATAATCTCAAACTTATTCAAACTTGTGCAAGACAATCTTAATCGTGCTCAGAAGTGCGCAAGACAATTTCAAACTTGTTTAGACTTGCGCAAGAGAATCTCAGACTCGTTCAGGCGTGCGCAAGGCAATCTCAAACATTTTCAAACTTGCGCAAGACAATTTCAAAATTGTTTAAACTTGTTCAATGTTCGCAACACAAGTTGAAATTTGTTGAAACAGACAAGTTCAAATTGGCGCTAAAAATTCCAGGAGACACGACAGGAGTTCGTTGGACACCTAAAATTTGGATTATTTCACCGTAAATCGAGTATTAGACAAAACAGCCATTCTTTCCGTTAGTCGAACCTCCATAACTTTCCATGCATTTTCCATAAGTTAAACATAGGTTTCAATTAGGAAGTTACGGATATTCACTAGGGTGGATCGTTTTTTACGAATTTTAGAAATCGAAACTGTAATAGCGCGGAAAAGTAGCATTTTGGTCTCCATATTAACCCTAATTTTTTTCAGATTTTTTGAACGACATCTTGAGCTGCCACAATGGCCCTGAAAGAACACCGCACACCAGAATAGGGAAATTGGTTTCGGTAAATTACGATATTTATTTTGAGCCAAAAGTTTGTTTACAAACATAAACAACGTATATAAAAACAATACTTAACCGAAACCTATTTCCCTATTCTGGTGTGCGGTGTTCTTTCCAAAAAGCCCATATAAGGGCCAAAAATGAAAAGTTTTTTTTGGCATAAAAGACCATGGATTCCTATCGGAAATTTTGCGTAGATTACGAATTTGAAGTCCACAATTAGTTTTGTTGCATGTTTTCTGAGCTACAGGCCGGATTTAAAAGCTCTGAAAACCTTGTTATGGTTTTTGCCTGTGGCTCAAAAACCGTGCACCAAAACTAATTTTGGACTTCAAATTCGTAATCTACGCAAAATTTCCGATAGGAATCCATGGTCTTTTATGCCAAAAAAAACTTTTCATTTTTGGCCCTTATATGGGCTTTTTGGAAATTTCAGGGTCATTGTGGCAGCTCAAGATGTCGTTCAAAAAATCTGAAAAAAATTAGGGTTAATATGGAGACCAAAATGCAACTTTTCCGCGCTATTACAGTTTCCATTTCTAAAATTCGTAAAAAACGATCCACCCTAATATTCACTCTCGAAATCTATGAAATCGAAAACCTTTAAATACTTTTTTTTCTACTTCTATTTTACGGAAATAAATAAGTTTTGTGCCATAATTCGCATTTGGCGCTGGTTGCCTATGCTAAAATTCGGCAGGCTCTGTTTTATAGGTTTAAACGCAATTCACAAGTCCATAAGAGTTAGCAGGTTAACTTTCCCCCCGAAATAATAGGAAATAATATTTCGGGGGAATTTTCCGGAATCCCCGAGTTAATACACTTCATACGTTATCGATCCAAACAAACAAACAAACAAACGAACAAAAAAATACCATAGATTTTCATCATGGGATGGATGAAGTAGAAAATAGACGACATACATAGGGAAAAAAAAAACGAATAATGAAATAAATGCAGAATATGTTTCCATTTGGAGTGGTTTTGTATACATAAAATTGAAAAGGAAAAAATGGGAGACTCCGGTGGTGGGTGTAAAGAGATGGGAGAAAGGGTGGAGTAGGTTGGAAGGGGGGGAAGCTTTAGAATAGCAAAATAGCAGTCACCGACATGGGTAAAAGATCAATAGTTAAAGATCGATATGTGAAAAGAAAGTTAGGCCTACAATTTATCAAAAAAAAAAAAAAAAAAACTTAATTGTTATTGAGGTCAATAATACGTCTCTGAAAGTTTTGTAAAAGAAAAAGAAAAAAACAAAATCGCGTCGATGATATAATAATTAAATTGTTTTTATTGTAAATGATTTTCGAACGCGAAAATGTCTTTTGCTGAAAACTCATTATTATTGTTTTCAAGGAGGAAAATGTATACAAAAGAGATTTTCTTCGAAGTCTGAAAACTATTATTATATAGATAAAACAATGGAGAGTATAGGAGCAAAAATCTTTTTAGGAAATATAATGTTTCATCATTGAAACAGAGCTCATTAATTTTACTTTGTTTTATATCACCGCTTTCTTTATTTAACTAACGTATACCCAAAGCTGCAAAACTGAAAATTCTAATAAACAGCTGAGAGAAAGGGAGAAAAGAGGATGGAAGTTCTGGCATGTTAAATGGGAAATGTGGGAGCAAAACTCAATTTTTGTAATTTTTGAACCCCCCCCCCCCTCCCTTTTAGTGTTTTTTGTAGGGGAATTTATCGTTGGCGTCAGGATTTTGTAATCGCCTCCCCGGTCACAGAGATGCTTATTTTCAATGTTCATCTGGAAGATATTATTGTTCGTAATCTTGAACCTTTGGTTGTGAGCTTATTTTCGTCTTAAAACTTCAGTGCCTGATCATAAATTCTTGTTTAGAAAAAAAGAGATAGAGGAGGTAGTATTTTTTGAAACTAAAAAGAGTATAAGCCTCTAAAAAAGAGTATGGGTCCGTTCAAGCCCAATCAACCCCTGACTATAGCCCCTATAGGTAACTGGGGTACCAGGAATTTGGACTTTTGCTGACTTTTCCTGAAAGCAGGGGAAAGGGTTTTGCTCAAATCTTACATCAGAGTTTCATCGCAAACGTTTAAAACTTTGCAAGACAAGTGCAAACTTGTCCAAACTTGCGCTAGACAATTCCAAACTTACGCAAAACAAATTCATACTTATTGAAACTTTTGCAACACAATTTCAAACTTGTTGAAAAAATGCGCTAGACGATTTTTTAAACTTGCGGAAGACAAATCCAAACGTGTTGAAACTTGTGCAAAAGAATTTCAAATTTGCACTAGACAATTTTAAACTTCCGGAAGACGAATCCAAACGTGTTGAAAATTGTGCAAAACAATCTATAACTTGCACTAGACAATTTCAATTTTGCGGAAGACAAATTCGAACGTGTTGAAACTTGTGCAAAACAATGTCAAACTAGCAGAAGACAAATACAAATTTTTTGAAACTTGTGCAAAACAATTTCAAACTTGTGCTAGACAAATTCAAACGTGTTGAAACTTGCACAAGACAAATTTAAACTTTTAATTTTCCAACAAACCTAAAACTGCTTTAAGGCAGGAGATGTGTAATTCTCTCAGTTGGGGTTTTCGGTATTTGGATCAAAGAGAAATTTAAACTTGTTCAAACTTAAGCTAGACAATTTCAAATTTGCGCAAGGCAAAATTCAAACGTGTTGAAACTTGCGCAAGACAATCTCAAACTTTTTCAGACTTGCGCAAGACAATCTTAAACGTGTTCAGACGTGCGAAAGACCATTACAAACTTGTTCAGACTTGTAAAAGAATTGCAAACTTGTTCAGACTTGCGAAAGCTAATCTTAAACGTGTTCAGACGTGCGGACGACAACCTCAAACTTTTTCAGACTTGCGCAAGACAGTTTCAAACCTTTTCAGACGTGCGCAAGACAATCGTAAACGTGTTCAGACGTGCGCAAGACAAATTAAACTTCTTCAAACTTGCGATGGACAAATTCAAACTTGCGCTAGACCATTTCAAGTTTGTCAAATTTTTTCAAAATTTTACAACGCAAGGTTAATAATTATTCGCTACAAATTATTTGGTCAGTATTTAAATACGATTTTTTGTCAGTATTATAATTAAATGGCCAGTATTTAAATTAATTGGTCGGTAGAAAAAATAAATGGTCAGTATTTTGGTGGCCAGTAACAACTTGGTCAGTAAAAAAATTAAATGGTCGGTAAAAAAATTAATTAAACAGTAAAAAAGTTAAATGGTAGGTACTTTATTCCAAATATTACCTACAATTAATATTTTGATCAGTAGCAAAATTAAAAGAAAAATCAACTTCTAAAAAAATTTTGGCTAGCCCTGCACGAAATTTATCATGAAAACAATGTAATGTAGGATCAAAATTTCTTGTTTCGACAGGAAAACCTTTCTGTTAAAAGTATGAGTAAAATGTGATTTTACGTTTAGATCATCAGACCCCAGGCTTGAAATTAGCGACCCCGATATCTCCCCGAACACGAATTTTAGTGGGAAAAACTCAAGGTTTTTAACAAAAGTCCGCCATTCTGAATTTTTGAAAACCGATCGCAGATTTGAAATCAGCGACCCCAAAAACGCCCATGGTAAAATTTTTGTGGCCCTTTAATAGAGTTTAAAAAATTTACCCCCTTGGCTAGTAGTCGAGACACCCAAATTTTTTGGGGGGTTGCGACGACTGCAAAAAATTTTCTCATGGGGGATTCTTGTTTATGGTCATATGTACTCTCTCGTTCCCGGTATCATTAAAATTTTTTGCCTTCGCTTCAGAAGAAGAGCAAAATTAATTCAAATTGTCAATTTTTTTCAGTTTTTCATTAATTTTTTTTTTCAAAACAGGGAATTCCGGGGGAATGGGGGGTGGTGTGAAAAAGTGTTCTGGTGGGTGAGTTATGTGGTACCATTCCTTCCGGCAAAAATCAATCGCCCACGAAATGGGAATTAAAAGTTAGAAACACACACATTATTTCGGGTCAGAGGGAGTACATTCCATAAATTTATGTTTTTACTGGCCGAATAATATTAATTTACTGCCCGGAAAATATTTATTTACTGCCCGAATATTGTTAATTTACTGTCCGAAAAGTATTAATTTACTGCTCAATCATTTTAAATACTGACCAATAATTGAAAAAAATACTGGCCAAAAATTAAATCAAATACTGATCAAAAATTGAAAAAAATACTGACCAGTTAAATGCAAGCCATAATTATTCTTATCTATTTTTTTAGGCTGTTCCCGGGCCGAAAATAAAATGGGGGTTTTCGCTTTACTCATAGTTATTATTATGATAGTTCTATTTAAGAATCAGCAAAAAAAACTGACAGGCTAAGGTGATCCAGAAGTGGAAAATCTATTTACTTTATACTAGTTATAAAACTTTTTTCACGGACCTTTTTTTATTTAATTTGCGCCCCCCGTCCCCTCCTATGTGTGTGTGGGGGGGGGGGGTATCATAAATCTGACGTAATTATTAAGCCGAATACTTATGCTGTCTTTTGCCCGACGATGAAGGAGGGAAAAGATTAAAATTTGCCAATTTCTTACTAACGTAATATTTAAATGCCAGGCCCTAGTCCTGGCCGCCCTCAGCCAGTCTATAAATTCCGTCGGAAAACAACGATTTGTCTTGCAAACCTTGGGTGGGAAAGGGTTCACACTCTTCTAATTTTTCCACAATCACTCCATCCCATCCATCAGGGTTAGAAAAAAACCTAAACGAAAAGCAATAAATCGTACGAAAAAAAAAAGCAAACCCGATCGCATGACCTAGGGTACATCGGGATTAAATTATAAAGATAATTTTATTTCCCTTTGGGTGAAATTTTGTGCAAACACAATTGTTAAAAGTGAAAGATATGAAATTGTTTTCATGCGGGGACGAGGGGACAAGAGTGGAACCACCCTTAGATCGTCGAAATATTATATTACATTGTTTGACAAGCATTCACCACAAGACCGGACCCTAAAACAATATGTTTCTGCTCCTCATTCACCATCCGCTCTTCATCTCTAAAGGGGGGATATAATTTTACACTTGGCAAAGCCATTTAAATTGATTTTTATATCGTGTTTTTGAGGCGGAATAGTTATCCCATTTGTAATCTCTCTTAACGCGCAAATTAATTTTTTTTTTTTTTACTAAGGGGGCGTGTCCCAATCAAAAATATACGCATGTATCGTTTTCATTATTTCTAAGGTTGAAAAGGATTTCTTGAAAGTGTAAAGCATCTCCGGTGTGTGCATGCTGTAATTGACTGCTACAAAGAGAGACATAAAAGCATACTTCCTTGAATGTCGTATACGAAAACACAATATTTAATAAAATACGTTGAAACAATGTGTTGAATACGTAAACACAATCGCAATCTCTTTTATGCGAATAAAATGAGCTTTCCGCGAAAATAGGTTATATCACATTATTGTGACTCGTTAACTGTGATTGAGACCTTATTTTATTTTACTTTTTCCGAAAAATTTGTTCTGCATTATTGAAATTGAGATGGTAGTTAGTAGGCAAATGCATACCTCGCAATTATACAAACAGTAAACTTTAGCAACATTATGCATGTCCAAATTTTTGCATAAATGATAGAAAATTGATACATTTTTTATGTAAATTTTTTGCTTCTATTTTGCAAAAATTTTATGCATTTTCTGAATCACTTTTTCTTACGGGCCGATGGCTCATATTTGAGATTTTTTAGGGCGCGAGCTACGGACTGGAAAGAGCGCCAAATTTTTCAAAAATTTTAAATGCTGAACAAGCTGATCGAATAGAAGATTCCCCACCATTTTTCCTGAAAAAATAAATTCCTAAACCACGTCTCCTAAGAAAATAAATTCCTAATCTATTGTTCCTAGTCCATTTTTCCTAAAAAAAAAAAAAAAAAAAAAAAAAAAAAAAAAAAAAATCCTACGTCGTGTCTCCATTAGCGATTTATCCGATGATCGGATTATCCGACCACCGGAAGTACTGTACTTTCGAACACTAGGAAAAAACTCGAACTTGAAAATAACAATGGCGTATTCGGTATTTTGTTTATGTTTTTTCCGTGCGGGATATTTTTTGCGTAGAATCTTCTGATTTGGAACAATAAATCTCTTTCTTTAATATCCCGCACGCAAAAAATAAAAACAAAATAACGAATACGCCATTTTTATTTTAAAGTCGAGTTTTTTTCTAGTGTTCGAAAGTACAGTACTTCCGGTGGTCGGATAATCCGATCGTCGGATAAATCGCTAATGGAGACACGACTCTAATCTATTTTCCGAAAAAAAAAATTCCTAATCAATTTTTCCTAAAAAAAAAAAAAAAAAAAATTCCTAATCAATTTTTTCTAAAAAATAAATTCCTAATCCATTTTTCCTAAAAAAAACAAATTTCTAAGTCATTTTTTCTGAAAAAATAAATTTCTAATCTATTTTTTCTAAAAAAATAAAAAAAATAAATTCCTAATCCATTTTTTCTAAAAAAACAAATTCCTAAGTCATTTTTTCTGAAAAAATAAATTCCTAATCTATTTTTCCTAAAAAATAAATTCCTAATCCATTCTTCCCCAAAAAAATAGATTTCTGATCTATTTTTCCTAAAGAATAAATTCCTAATCCATTTTTCCTAAAAAAAAAAAAAATAAATTCCTAATCCATTTTTTCTGAAAAAACAAATTCCTAAGTCATTTTTTCTGAAAAAATAAATTCCTAATCTATTTTTCCTAAAAAATAAATTCCTAATCCATTTTTCCCCCAAAAAAATAGATTTCTAATCTATTTTTCCTAAAGAATAAATTCCTAATCCATTTTTCCTAAAAAAAAAAAAAAAATAAATTCCTAATCCATTTTTTCTGAAAAAACAAATTCCTAATCTATTTTTCCTAAAAAATAAATTCCGAATCCATTTTTCCCCAAAAAAAAATAGATTTCTAATCTATTTTTCCTAAAGAATAAATTCCTAATCCATTTTTCCTAAAAAAAAAAAAAAATAAATTCCTAATCTATTTTTCCTAAAAAATAAATTCCTAATCCATTTTTCCCCCAAAAAAATAGATTTCTAATCTATTTTTCCTAAAGAATAAATTCCTAATCCATTTTTCCTAAAAAAAAAAAAAAATAAATTCCTAATCCATTTTTTCTGAAAAAACAAATTCCTAATCTATTTTTCCTAAAAAATAAATTCCGAATCCATTTTTCCCAAAAAAAAATAGATTTCTAATCTATTTTTCCTAAAGAATAAATTCCTAATCCATTTTTCCTAAAAAAAAAAAAAAATAAATTCCTAATCTATTTTTCCTAAAAAATAAATTCCTAATCCATTTTTCCCCAAAAAAAAATAGATTTCTAATCTATTTTTCCTAAAGAATAAATTCCTAATCCATTTTTCCTAAAAAAAAAAAAAAAATAAAGTCCTAATTCATTTTTTCTGAAAAAACAAATTCCTAAGTCATTTTTCTGAAAAAATAAATTCCTAATCTATTTTCCGAAAAAAAAAAATTCTTAATCAATTTTTCCTAAAAAAATAAATTCCTATGCTGCTTCTCCATTATGGTCCTAAATTAATTTTACAAAATTAATTTTAGAAAATTACCGGAAATTATGCGCTCTTTCTTTCTTTTTTCATTACGTATTTATTTTTTACAGATTTCTTATTCTTTTTTAAGTCATCCTCATGTTCGATTAGCAAAACAAAAGCATTATTCCCAATAATTTTATAAAATTAATTTTGTAAAATTAATCTTGAGCCATAATGGAGAAGCAGCACTAAACCATTTCTTCTAAGAAAATAAATTCCTAATCTATTTTTCCTAAAAAAATAAATTCCTAATCTATTTTTCCTAAAAAAATAAATTCCTAATCCATTTTTCCTGAAAAAATTAATTCCTAATTTATTTTTCCTGAAAATTGGTTCCTAAAATTGTTGTGTAACTTTTTTTCCTAATTTTTAATTTTCTTAAAATTTTTGATTATTAAAATAAAATTTCCTAAAATTCTTAAAGTTAAATTTACTAAAATCCCCTTAGGGATTAAAAAAATCTTTTCATTTTAGGATATTTTACTTCAGGAATCCAAAAATTTTAGGAAAATTGAAAATCAGGAAAAAAAATGATTAGGAAAAAAATTCTAGGAACCAAAATTTCTAGGAAAAACGGATTAGGGATGCATTTTTCGCAAAATTGTCGGGAACTGAACAGAATTAAGGGCGCCAGGGTGCTACATCCAGGAAGGCGCACCGGGATTTCCCCGGTAGCTCGGCGCCCCAGTGCCTTTACGGCCATTAAAAGGCTAAAACCTTTAGCCAAACTAAGCACCTTTTTCGTTTGGAGGGAATGGGTTAAAATCTAAGAAAAACGATATCAAAAGTTTTATATTTAAAAAAAAAAAAAAAATGAGACGAGAAGAGTTCAAAATGTTACAGACGACTCGTCATTCTTTTTCTATTTACTTTTATTTAATTAAATAAAAGTCTTATCAATTTTTTCTCGTCTTTTTTTTTTTTTTTTTTTTTTTTTTTTTTTTTTTTTTTTCTTCTCAAGCCAGTAAAACCAGTCTCCGATTCGACTCTCTGGCCAAGTGGAACCCGTCTTCCGTGGTTCGCTGAATACAGGAGCCGATTGGACATCATTCTCCATCTTCCTTCATAAAAATTTTAAACCGAATCCTTAAAAATACAATCATCATAAACTTTTACCGACCGCACAAAGTGCATTTTTCACCTCCGATGCATTTTTTTTTTTCGCAAAACAATTAAAATTTTCCATTTTGCACGCATGTTTTATTAACGAAGTGTTAATTCACTCGGGTACTTTTTTTTTTTGTCATTCTCGCCACCTCGGGGATCCCATCCATTAGGTTGCAATCGTAATAAATTTCCGTTTGGGGGGATTTTTCGTAGCAAACTCATAAAGACTTGATGAAGAGTTTTACGATGATATAGGCAATATGTATAGCAACGGGAGGTCTTCATAACACGATCAAAAACTACAGCTTCGAACACTAGGGCTCCTAACGTCGACTTCATTACCTATTATAATTTTATAGTTCTTGTATGATACTGGTTTTTAGTATTCCGTGGGGTAGCTTCGAAAAAAAAAACTTGATACACCATCCAGGTGTGAAAGTGATCGAAATCCTTTCATCCGTACGTAAGATAAAAATTTTGAACATTCCAAGAATGTTAGTAATAACGTATCTTTTTTTTTCTGGTTAGGATATTGGTTTTTTTTTTTTTTTTTTTTTTCTTGTACGAGTTTTTGTCACCAAGGGAAACAGAAGCTGTTTACAAACACACTACCATAGCCATATTGTTTGTCTTTGTAATAAGACACTTTTTTAAAAAAAAAAAAAATTCCTTTTGTTTCACGCCTGAAATACTTTGTGACGTGCATTTTGTCGCACACGAGTGAGACATTTTTCAAAGCTGATTGACGTTTTAGAGTTTTACACCTAATTAAAAGATTGAATGAAAGTTTTTTTGACAATTAGAATTACGCAAGAGCATTTTCATTGAATTTTTTTTTCTGGTTTTTAAAAGGCTCCGATGCTTACGACATTATGCCGAAAAATTAATCGCCCAGGCACTCGCGGATCGCGTATCCTACGCCCCTCACTCCGAACTGAAACAATTTTTTACGCTAAATAGAATCCAAAATGGCGGAACCTATTTTAGTTTGGTAAGTTTGATGTCCGGTGCCATATTATATTTTCTGTCAGGAATTTCGCCACGCCACTCTAGTCATCGAATTTGATATTTTTGAGATGAGAGACCCTAAAAACACTTTCTTCCCTTAGTATTTTGAGGAAGCAAACTTTTGCATGGTATTTTGTAATGCATACCTGCGATGCGGGTTGTCTATTCCACAAATTGGTAAGTGGCTTTTATAGGTATTAACGAGTAGCAGGGGCCTATGAAGAAATGCGGGTTAATTTCCTGGATTTCCCGGAATTTTGGAGTTACAATTGCAACTTAAATTGTAAATTTACCTTAAGGTTGATTTTATAACGTTGCAACCCCCTCCCCCAAATATAGTTTTTTGTCCAAGTCGGCCACTTAAACAGTCTCTGGTTCGGAAAAAAATACTTACACGCTGATGCTTCCAAGGCCATAAAAAGAGGTCGAGGTCATTTTCATAGAAAATGAAAAAATATTTTTTTTTTTTTTTTTTTTTTTTTTTTTTTTTTTAATGAAAAATTAAATTTTTTTTTTTCAAAATGAAGAAATAAATTTTTTTTCAGGGTGCAAATTCACTATGGAATGTTGGACCATCATGTACCAACTTGTTGGAAACGAACGAATCGACTATTTCAGAATTTACTCCTCCTACGCCGAAATTAGTGAGGAATGTTGGTCCAACAAGTTGGTACAACATGTCGGTCCAACATTCCATAATGAATTTGCACCCTAAAAGTAAAAATTAATTTTTTTTTTTCAAAATGAAAAATAATAAAAATTTTTTAGAATGAAAAATTAAATTTTTTTTTTAGGGTGCAAATTCACTATGGGATGTTTGATCAACATGTTGGTAAAACAAGTTGGATCAACATGTTGTACCATCTTGTTGGACCAACATTCCACACTAATTTTAGTGTAGGAGTAAAATCTGCTACAGCCGATTCGTTCGTTTGTCAAACATGTTGGTACAACAACTTCTTTGCTTTTGCACCAAGATGTTGGTCCAAATTTTTCTACCAAAACGTTGGTCCAACATTCCATAGTGAATTTGCACCCCTACGCCGAAATTGGTGTGGAATGTTGGTCCAACAAGTCGGTACAACATGTTGGTCAAACTTGTTGTATGTTAATCAGGGATGATTGTTTTAAAACACGGTGTTTTAAAACGTTTTAAAACATTTGAATAAAAAACACCGTTTTAAAACACTGTTTTAAACACCGTATTGTATTAAGTGAATAAAATACGTTTTAAAATGCATTTTTAAGAGGTCCGAGCCCGCAATTTGTCGCGCACGACTCATTTTATACAATCTATGGTATGGACCATACCATAGATTGTATGAGCCTCTCATATTCATAATGGTTGCTTAATCGCAGGGATGATTGTTTTAAAACAAATCGGTTTAAAACACGGTGTTTTAAAACGTTTTAAAACATTTGAATAAAAAACACAGTTTTAAAAATTTGAATAAAAATAGAAACGAATTTAAAACATTTTGAACGTGTTTTAAAACGTTTTAAAAGCAGGCCGAATAAAAGACGTTTTAAAACGTTTTAAAACATGGAAAAATAATATAAAACGTTTTAAACTGTTTTTTATTAAAAAATGTTTTAAACAGCAACCCTGATGTTAATCGAACATTCCGTAGTGAATTTGCGCCCGTAGTCGATTCCTTCGTTTGTCAAATATGTTGGTACAACAAGTTGGTACAACATGTTTGTCCAACTTGCGGTACCAACATGTTGGTCCAACATTCCATAGTGAATTTGCACCCTTACAGTAAAAGTGCACCCTTACTGTAAAAGTGAAAAATTAAAATTTTTTTCCAAATGAAGAATTAAAATTTTTTCAAAATAAAAAATTAAATTTTCTTTTATAAAATTTAGCCAAAACCTTCTTTTACGACCTTTAGAACGTATTTTTAAGTCTTTTTTTCGAACCGAAGACTTTTTAATGGAAAAATTGGACAAAAACGCTATTTTTGTTAAAAAAAATCGCCATTTTTGGCCAAAAAGTAATTTTTTATCACTTTTGGCAAAATTTGACAACATTGTGATTGTGATAGCCTATTCTGTTTCTAAAAACATACGTCGAATGTGTTTCGACAAAAAAAAAAAAAAAAAAAAATAAATAAATAAATAAAAATAAAAATAAAAAATAAAAAAAATATATATATTCAGCCAAGTAAATGAGGGGAACCATAATGTCAATATTAAAGTTAAAACACCCGCCATTTCGGCCAAATATGGCGGTTTCCAACTTCCTGCGGTTTAATTTCGGCAAAATATCGTGTTCATATTAGGATTCTACGACCTCAAAACATGTATTATGACCGTTTTTGACATTTTTAACGACATGTAATTGCAGGAGGGCCGTGGCTTATTCAGAGCCCAAAATAATCGTTTTTTGATTTGGTTTTTCACCTTGCGCCGGCAAAAAAAAAAAAATCTAAACAAATTTTTCCTTGAAAGAAATAATTTTTTTATAAAGCATATAATAATTATAATAAGGATATAGTACTTATAATGTTATGTTCAAGAGGAGTGGGCGTGGGGTGCGAAGGGGGCTAGGGTGTGTGTGAAAATCTTATGGAGTGTTGAATCTCCTTTTGAAAAGGTCTGTTTTGTGCTGGGGGAGCGTGATATAGGGGACCATAAATCACCAATCTTTGCTTTTTTAACGTGTGAACAGCCCCTGCAACCTTCGTGGGTCGCTTTTACGTTTTGCCTAATCGGCCAATTTTGCCAGTCCGACCCTGAAGCTAAACGAACATTATAAGTCTGTTTTTTTTTTCCGTTAAGGAATCCCCCCTCAACTTATGCTACTGACATCCAAAACGCATCTAAGTATAATATTTATAAAAGTAATTTTCACCGAAAATGCATGTGGTACTACCACAGGAGCACTTCACAGTTAGTCACTAACCAAAATTGTCATCGTCTGGGAATTAACCTCTTAACAATGTGTGAAAATGACAAAATTCCCTTTTGTTTTTATTTACCAGGGCGTTTTTTTTTTTCGTCACTTCATAATTGAATCCACAGCCGGAGAATTTTCACAGATTTTGTTTCCTTCCTCCAAAGATTCCTTTCCATTTTTCCTAATTAATTTTTTCTAAAAATTTTGCTAATTTTTTTTTAACTTTTCTAAAATTTTTTGATTCCTAAAATAAAATTTCCTAAAATATGTTTAGGAATTTAAAAAACGAAGAAAAATATTCATTTTAGGAAATTTTATTTTATGAATCAAAAAATTTTAAGAAAATTGAAAATTAGAAAAAAAAAAAAAAAAAAAAAATTAAGGAACCAAAATTTTTAGGAAAAATGGATTAGGAATTTATTTTTTTTAGGAAAAACGGATTTGGAAAAATGATCGGAAACGTCCCCCAAAAATTAGATATAAAAAATTTTATGAAATTAAAAAAAAGAAAAAAAAAGGAATGAATAGCATGGTCACTTGGAAACACAAAAGATATTTCAAACATTCAGGCACAGGACTGACATTTATACCTAAACAAAGGTGCTAAGATTATTACTATTGAAGGATGGGATATGACACCTGCGATGATGCCATACCTAAAAGATCATTTTTCCCGAATAATAATACAGGAGGGAAGAAGACTTCTTATTCGGTAATGTCGACTCTCACGAAAGAAGTTAAACGATTCGATTGATTCCTTTTTCATTTTTTATCCTTTTTATCGATGGAAATACCACTTCGAATGACTGGCAATTCTTTCGGCATTCTGGTATATCTTGATGTGGCTTCTCTGCTTGTGTGGGAGGTTCTCTTTATAAAAGAGAGCGAGAAGAAAAAAAAAAAAAAAAGAAAAGAAACAATAAATACCAATGAGAAATCAAAAATTAAACAATGTATTACTGTAATAGGTAATTGTTTGGTGATTTACCTATTGAAAGGGAATATGTCCTAGGGTAGGCAAGCTTGTTTTAGATTTAGAGTTTTTTTTCTAAAAAATTATTTCAGAAAATGAGGATTTGCGAGGAGGGGTTTTCATCGATTATTGCAGGGGATGTTAATGGAATGGTTGGGGCAAGTAATACCTCAGTGGTGTAGCTATTAGGGGTGCAGGAAATACAGCTGCATTAGGTCCAAATTCAAGGCATTGGCGGAACTAGGAGGTGTTGGAGGGAGGGGGGGGGAGATTAGCTCCCCCTAGAAACTAGAAAGTTTTTTCACATACTTTTGTCACCCTCCCTTTAAATTTTAGAAATTATGACATTTTAGTGTGCTTTTTATATTGGAAGAAAACAAGTGCATCGGGGCTCGGGTTTCGGTTGAGATTTTAAAAAAAGTTTTTAATTTAGACTTTTTGAGTTATTTGGATTGGATGTGGAAGGTGGGCAGAAAAAAATTCAACACAGTATTTAGCGGGCACCCTTCTCTGAACCTTTGCACTGTGAAAGCTCTAAGGTTCACTGTATATTGCTATTTTGTCGACTGTCAAATTTGAACCTGACAATGTCCAGGTTCAAACTCCAACTTAGCATTGCCGGATTTAAACTTCACAATCATGGGCGGATTTAGAATTTTTTCTTGGGAGGGCTGACCTTATTCAGGTAATATAATTTTCAAAATTCTAAGGGGGTAGTCTGCTTCCAGGGGAGGTTAAGCCCCCCCCCCCTAAATCCGCCCTTGGCCCATGTTTATACAATAAATCCTGGGGATTGATAATGGCAAGTTTGAACTTATTAATGCCATCGATCTAAACTTAACAATATCAGGTTTGAGCTCGGCCGTTTTTCAAGTTTGAGCCTGGCAGTGACATGTTCAAACATGACAGCTAGCAATAATCGATGAACCGTCAGGGACTCCGACTTTGTTGCTGAAACGCTGCAGCTTATTTTGGGATACATTGATTAAGGAACGCTTTCCAAAAAACGGCTGATCATAGCAAAACTTGGTTCTGGCCTCAGGAAAAAAATGCAAAGCAAAAATGCCTTGTGACAAAACATTTTCTTAAAAATCATGGGAAAGCAATAAAAATACCTTGTCAAGAAACAACATGCTTTGCTACGAAACATTTCGGTTTTGTTGCAAGACAGAACTTGTTCAAAACATTTCCTTTTTCTGAGTGTCATACAAATAGAAGATTTCATAAGAACAGAATAGACTTTTCATCCCAAATCGTGTCGTCTGACCGGGTACATTCTAATAATTCTTCCCATAAGCTAAGTATAGACATGGAAGTTAAAAATTCATTTTGCTTGGTTCCAGGAAAAAACTGTGTAGGTTTGACTTCGGAATTATTTTTATGAAAATAGCTGGCATCAATTATAAGAATTTTCAAAATTAATGCCTTGATATAGCTAAAATCACTGTACCGCCTGTTCTTAACTTACGAATCACACAGACGCAACGTCTGTTTGTTTGTCCCCATTTAGTCCCAGAATGCTCTGCGAAACTGGATCGTCGAAATCGTCTATGCATGATAGGCGATTTCGACAGTGACGTTTCATCCCATAATGCATTGCGAATCGTGTCGTCTGACCGGGTACCATAGTCTTTTAAACAGGTCAGGAAACTTACCCCCCCGAAAGTGTCAGGCTTAAGTACACGAATTTTAGTTCGGTGAAGCAGGCAACAGATGGCGCAGCGATCTTTCGGGACGTACATTCAAAACGATTATAGTTGCCTCTGTAATTATTCTTTTCAAATGACGCGTATTATTTTTTGATGTATTACACCTTTAATTGCTTTTTAAATATACTTCAAATAGTTTTTTACGCGTTTTGCTATGCGTATGCACTATATTTAACGGTTAGTAATGAAAAAAAAAATCACCTCAGAGATTACAAACACAATAATCTCAATCCTCCATATTTGTTTTGAAATGGCAACGACCAATGAAAAGCGTCCTGAATGCAACTAGCGCTACGGGTGGTATTTGGGTGGAACTAAAATCTGTGCAGTTAAGCCGGACACCATCTCCCATACATTTAAGATAGGAGTTTCCTGACCTGTTTAAAAGGCTATGCCGGGTACACTCTAATAATACTTCTTATAAGCTAAGTATAGACATGGGAGTTTAAAATTCATTTTCCTCGGTTCGACTTCGGAATTAATTTTATAGAAATAGTTGGCATCAATTATAAGAATTTTCAAAATGAAATGTTTTGAACTAAAATCTAAAATCATGGTACCGCCTATTTTTAACTTAAGAATCTCACAGACGCGTCGTCTGCTTGTTTGTCCCTTTTAGTCCCAGACTGCTCTGCGCTAATTCCACTCCCGAAATCGTCTATTCTTTTTTTCAAACTCTATGTAAATTCTAACCTTACCTGACCCATATTTCCCTAATAAACTTGGCAACTCAGCAACTTCATTGATTGATGATACCCGAAAATTCTCCCAACCGACATTTATAGACAGCAATAACCTTATCCAATTAATTAATTACACTTAATTGACTCCGATGAAAAAGGAAAAAAAAAAGTATCTTTAATCCGAATATCAAACTTCAAAAGATATTAGTAAAAACTTCCTTGTAAATATTTGCAGAGATCATGCATGAGGGGAATCACAATAGCATTAAACAATGTTTCGAAGATTTAAAAAAAGCATAACAAAAAAAAAAAAAAAAAAAAATGAATAAATTAATACGAAGCGATTGCGGCGAATGCGATTAAATAAGATTTAACAATTTCCAGATCGAAGGTGAATACTGACAATCCGAGCGGGGATTTCATACGAGGGGATTCATTTAAATCTGATACGATACACAACAGTATCAATTTGATGAGAATCGATTGTCTGGAAACAATGAAGGAAGGGGGGAGGGAGTGCTTGTGTCAAGAGATGAATCTTGTTTCAAAGTTATCCCCTCGATCCTTACGGAATCGTTTCGATTATGTAATTTTTTTTTTTTTTAGGAGGAGAATGGGAATCTATTTTTTTTTTATATATACACAATTTTTAATGTCGCGATTTTGTGGTGAGAAAGGCGTGAAAATTCCATTTTAAAACATGAAACATTTATAGGGCTCCACGGGGTCTGGTGTGGATCCATAGAAAAAAACAGTAAGTTAAAAAGATGTGGATGGCCGGTAGCCCTCCTACTGAGATTGTTATTGAATGAGGTGTCTGCTCGACTATCCTCCGGTAATATCACAAACGATTTCTTTTTCTTTTTCTTTTTTTTTTTTTTTCCTATCCCGCAATCCATAAAAAAAACAACAAAAATGGAAGGTAACTTTTCGGTTTAAGTAGCCGCGTGGTAACAATTTTTTTTTGTTGTTTTCATTCATTCTTGTTATATGAGGATGGAGTTGCAAATGAATGTCGGTTATCAGGGGCTTTTCTTGTTAGCGTCAGATGTCATAATTTTTGTTATACTTTTAAATTATCAAACTGGTTTTTAACGTGAAAAAAAAAAAAAGGAATTAAGGTGACAGTATGGGTTAACTGCTTTTAACGGCAAAGGAACCTGAACTTCCTAAAAAGCTTAGAGTAAATTTATAATAGAAATAATTCTGTACCTCAGTACAGAACTAGACGGGTCAATTCAAGGATTGCAAGCTTCTTATTTCAAAACCGACTTTACAAAAGGTATACAGGCTCAGCGGTTGGCAGTGCTGATTTTTATGCCATCTGCTAGCAAGTTTGTCTTGTTAACAAAGCAGAAAAGTTAACTCGCAGAAAACACGGCCGTATAGACAGGTCCGGAAACTTCCCGTGCCGCTCATGTCCCGCTTAATTACGCACATTTTAGTTCTAAAACGGACCACTCATGGCGCTGCGATCTTGATGGACATGTCTAATCGTTAAAGTTGGGACCACGGCCGCATATAGACGTCTATACGGCCGTACGCCGCCATCGTTGTTTACAAATCTCAACGACCTATCAAAAAGTGTCTCACGTACAAGTAGCGCTTACGGTGGCAGAACGGAAGATCTAATTTTCGCGTAGTTAAGCGGGACATGATCTCCCATGTAAAAGGGATAGGCTCTGAGTGACTTTGATTGCAGCGCCACCATTAAAATCATGTTTAGCTTATAAAAAAGCAATATTTTCCGCGAACTAATTGCGTGATGGAAATATATACGCTTCTATAAGGTAAACAGGTATATTTAAGTGTATATTTATGCAAAAATAAGTCGCTCGGAGCCTATAGGAGTTTTCGAACCTGTCTATACGGCCGTGGCAGAAGACATCAATTTAAGTTGGCAACGCTTGCATATGCTTTTGAAATAAGAAGTTGCAATCCTGGAATGGTCTTGGGCCGTCCGTGAATTACGTTAGCATTATTTTGGCCATTTTTGACCCCCTGACCCCCTTGTTAGCAAAGGTTAGCATTTTGGAACCACCCCTTCTAAATTTTTTTTAAAATTAGTGTAAAACATTTAAAAAATCTGAAATTCTTCGGAACTTAATTTTGCATAGAAAAGGTTGTTTTTAACTTAAAGCAAATGCGGGGGTAAAATTGAAATAATTTTTTTAAAATTTGATTTGAGTTACATAATTTTAAAAAAATTTGAATTATATTCATTTTTGCACGTTTATTTCATGAGACAGATGCTAACGTTTGACATGTAAAACCCCTCTCCCCCATTTGTTAGCTAAAGTTAGCATTTTGAATACCCCCCCCGCCTCCAACGTGCTAACGTAATTTATGGATGGCCCCTCTTGGAAAATCATGGAAAACTTAAGAATTTTCCCAAACGCAGTCTTAACAAAATTTTAAGCTCCACTCCTAAAGCTAAACCTGACAGTATGGAGGGTTGCATAAGTATTTTTTCAAGGAGCTCTGCAATTTTTCAAAAAAACACTCAAAATCATCTGTCATGAAAATCGCTTTTGACCAAAACGCCGCCGTCAAGAAAGGGTTAATGTTAAATGTTAATAATTCTATTTCGGGCGCCATATTGAATTTCCTGTTGGTGATTTCGTTATTATGACATGAAATTTGAAATCTGCGTTGTCGAAAACCCCTAGAAACATATTTTTACGCAACTAAACAAATTTTATGCGGTACTTGCAAGTTTTTTTTTGTTTTTCAAGAATGTCGATTATACGCCACTGATATAAAAATTCGGGAAAACATTTTCCACAGAACAGATGACGAGAAAAAAAAAGAGGAAAAAAAAAATACCGACAAACGATATGATATACCATACAGGAGTAAGTAACGGGTTCCACTGTCACAACAAAAGTTATAATAGAATTAAAGTGTATGTTTTATGGAATTAAAACGGAGTAGAATGAAGCTAAAAACGTGGTAAAAACAGATGATGGAGTAATAGGAATGAAATATGAATGGGTAACAATAGCATATTCCTGGAATAGTAAGCTCTATTGTCTGCTGCTAGGACAATACGGGCATTGTACAAGGGGAACAATGGCGAACGACCACACTCTCAATGCTAGGGTCACACTATCCAGTTATCACTCGGGAGAGATTAAGCATTGCTTAAATTGCATTGGAATGCCATTTTCATTAAGTGGTTTTTGGGGGTAACGAAAAAGAAAAAAAGGATAATTTTTTTTTTTTTTCTGTAGAGGAATGCGAGTTTCCGGATTAGAAAAGTAGAAAACAATCACGAAAGAAAAAAAAACGGTGGGATTGGACAAAAATGAAAATTGATTGAAGAAATGGGCGGACCGGAGAGTTACACAGGTGTTCACAACCTTATCTTGATTTAACTGTTACATTAGACTTTTCCATTATTCCACTAACTGAAGATCCTATCTCGATATATCAAAATGCGCTTGACTCTCGATCTCGATCTTGCATAAATATTTGATGTGTCAGATTTTTTTTTTTTTTCTTTTTTTCAAGGATGTTGATAAAAATGTCAGTTAGAGAAAAAGAAAGGGATATGGAAAAATAAGTAACGGGGGTTATAAAAGAAATAGATTAAAATAAAAAAAAAAATGGCGAAAAATATTTTTGTTTAGGTACGGGTTTGTACGAGGGATATCTAAACATTAATTGTAAGGGGTTGTTTTTTCGGGAAATACTAGGTAACCCGGTCGCGCCCTAGAAAAGTGGGGTATAACATTTTATAGCTTGTTTTTGGCGGATTATAAAAATTTATAACTTAGTTACAAATATTTTATAACGACGAAAAAAAGTTATAAAAATTTTTACCGAGCACTATATTAATTTTGTACGTTACTTACTTACCTTATAAGGAATATTTCGTTACAAGTGCAAGATTAAAATTATGGCCAGTACTCCATTTGGAGTACAAATATCCGATGGTATGTCAAAGAAGGAAGGCAAAAGGAAAACCACCTTCTTGGGGAAATTCTTCCTCAAAAGTACCATTGCAGTTCCTTGAACCCCGCCTTATGGCCGTTGGCAAAACCTGCCTTTGGACAGAATGACCAACAACAACAACTTAACATATAAGGACCCTATATGCACTTTTTTAACCTTTCTGGAATTCCGGAAAATTTTCCGGAATAATCAGAAAAACGTTCCTTTCGCCCTAATTTTAATTCTTATTATTTCGGGCCTAATGTTAATCCACAACCCTTTATAGGCTCCGAGCGACTTTTTTTGCATAAATATACACTTAAATATACCTGTTTACCTTATAGAAGCGTATATATTTCCATCACTCAATTAGTTCGCAGGAATATTGCTTTTTTATAAGCTAAACATAATTTTATTGGTGGCGCTGCAATCGAAGTCGCTCGGAGCCTATGGCGGAGCCTAAGCGTTTAAACCTAGAAAAGCGCCTGGCGAATTTAAATATAGGCAAACTGCACTACATGTATGTGATGCAAAATATTGAATAAAATTTTGTTTGCTTGGGTAAAATAATCGGGGAAATAGTGTTTCATAGCTAAATGTTTTATGTTAAATGTTTACTTTGAACAAGTTCTGTCTTGCCATGAAACCGGAATGTTTCGCAGCAGAGCAAAAATTCTTCACGACAACGGACATGTTGTTTCTGGAAAAGATATTTTTATTGTTTTCGCATGATTTTCAACCCCTTCCGGGGGGGTGTATCAATGTTAATTCATTATGGGTTTCTGTAAAAATTAATCATTCATCGACATGATAATCAAACTTGGAGCTTGTACATAAGTACACTCAAAAAAAAAGTAGGGTAATATATTTTTGACTGGACGCTTTGACTGGTCCGAAAACAAAATTGACTGGAGACTAATACAATTGTAATGGCTTCTAATCAATGTTTAATTAGGCGCAAAATCCAGTTTAAATTGTATTGGCGACCAGTATTCATTTTTTTGAGTGTAGCCGGAAAAATCAAATTGTAAATATTTGGCGAAAATGTAAACCCTATGTTTAGTTTATGGGAACATTATTACTTAATTAGAATCTTAATTGGTGGCATTCAATTTGTATTTTTGATATTCATGTAAATAAATGAATTACAAACTATTTTGATATGGCTAAAATTAAAAATCTTGAGCTGACATGTTTATCATATGACGAATTTTTTCCTCCCATACTTAGCTTATGGAGCTAAGATAAAATTAGAAGCGAAATATGACAAAAAAAATGCATGAGCAAAAAATTTTGATATCAGTATTCGTTCTGAGACTTCTTATCTTGATTTTACTGCATTTTATACTTCAGCTATTAGTTTTTAAGGATTTTTGTAAAAATTAATTAAAAATATTTTTTCCATAAGCTAAACATAGGCGACCAAATATTTTTTTTAGCTGTACTAACTGCCTCTATGGATCATACTGTATCAAAATATTGCCGAAAAAATATAAAACAGCATCTACGTCCCTAACGCTTCAGAAAAAAAAGGTTTCCGTTTACTCCAAAAAACTGCGTGTGCAGGGAAAATCTTTTAGTTATGCTGCTGACACATCTTTTTCTAATTAATCGTCAACTTCTCTTTTGTTTTCTTCTTTCTGTATATTTCATTCTTTTTTAATTAAAGAAAAAAGTTTTTGCATTAAGAGTAATCAGGGTCATTATTTCAAATGCTTTTTTTTATAGAAAAGCGGCGAAAAGGAAAGTGATTTACGTCTTTAAAAAAAAACTTAAAAAAAAAAAATAAAAGTTTTTCCTGTCCTTCCCACTTTGTTAATAAAAAAAAAAAAATTCACCCACGGCGGCACATAAAATATAAAAGAAAATTTATAATTCGATTGCCTTACAAACCTACGATCCCGATCGATTTTTATCAAGAAAAAAAAAAAAAAAAGAAAAAAGAAAACAGCAGGCAATGAAGTTATCAACTTGCTAACAATTAATAATAATAAGGATTATAAAGCTACAATTTAACAATCACTTGCTAATTACATGAAATTCTTTTGTTCATCATTTTACAATCCGTATTTCCAGGAGTCGAAATTAATTATTTTTATATCGTTACTGAGGATTATAAAAAAAAAAAAAAAAAAAAAAAATACAATTTTATTGTTTGACGAAAAAAAAAACTATTTTTTATTGTCTTGGCGTTCACATTTTTTTTTATATATATATTTTATTTGAAATAAGAAAAGGTCACTTATATAGTATTTTATTTTTTCAATTGTTCAAACGGCTAATGGATATAGACTTTCTTTATTTATTATAGTGGTAAAAAAAGAACCATTAAAAGCGTAAAAAAAAAAGAAAAAGTTTACCAATTATCACAATACGAGAATAGTTTCCGTTGTCAATAGAGGAAATTCTCTGGGATTTTCGATTCGGTTGTACTGCAATTATCGCGAAAAACGATTCTGGAATACTCTAATTAACACGCATTTGGACCACTAATTAAAATTTCAAACTACATTTAACGGCGCCCGGTTTGATTTATAAAGCTTTCTCGGAAATTACCAAATTTTTGGAATATTTTTGCACGTTTCAAACAGCTGCTGCTACCGAAAACTTTTGTCGAAATAGAAGTTGTCTAAGGCACTTTAATGAGGCCATCCGACTGCAGATGTTTCGGTTTTAATCTTTTGCTGTCGTAAGCCAATTTTTTCTTTGAAGCGTTAGGATGCTGTTAAGTCTTTTCGGCAATATTTTGATGCAGTATGATCCATAGAAGCAGTTAGTAAAGCTTTAAAAAATATTTGGTCGCCTATGTATAGCTTATTTTTGAAAAAAATGTTTTTAATGAAATCTTACGAAAATCGCTAAAAACTAATAGCTGAAGTATATAAAATGCAGTAAATTCAACATAACAAGCCTCAGAATCTATATTGATATCAAAATATTGCTTCTGAAATTTTTTTGTCGTATTTCACTTCTGAAAGTTTGATTTTATCTTAGCTCCATAAGCTAAGCATAGGAGGAAAAAATTCGTCATATGATAATCATATCAGCTCACAATTTTTAATTTTGGCCATATCACATTATTTATGTTACATTAATATCAAAAATATAATTTTAATGCCATTAATTGATATTATAATTAAGTAATAAAGCTCCCATAAGGTAAGCATAAGATTTACATTTTCGCAAAAAATTTATAATTTGATTTTTCCGGCCACTTATGTACCAGTCCAAGTCGATTTATTGTCGATTAATCATCAAATTTACAGAAAACCCATAATGTATCCGTATAGATATACATTTGCCCCGCAAGGGGTTTAAAAGCTCAGGGAAATGGTATGGCACCCGTCATCTGAGGCATTCAAAGCTTCTCAAGTGGCTTTATAAAAGACATTTTGCAAATTTTATAACGAGTCAGACTTCACATAGTTAAAAAAAAAATAATAATAATAATTAGGCACATCGGTTTTTTTTTTCCTTAATTGACATGAAATAAAAAAGGACAAAGAATAAAGGGGGAAAAAAGAAAAAAAACCGCTTTTCTTTTCTTTTTTTTTTTATTCCTTCAATTTCAACATTTTTATTCTATAAGATGATCTTTTTTTTTCCTTTAAATCTCTAGCCACTTGTCATAATAAGTACATAATTTTGAAAGAAACCTTTCATAAAGCTTTTTTTTTTTTTTTTATTAAAAGAGAGAAACGTTTTTCCGGGCCCTTCTTTTTGACTTTTCTTCATTCACTTAACTTAAAATAAAATTATTCTTAGAAACGATACTCTTAGTAACTTTAAAGTCAAATCTCGTTAGCGGAAGTTTATTTATTCTTTTATTTTTTTTCTCTTTTTCCTTTGATATCAGTGCACTTTTCGTCAATAAAATGAAGAGGATCACATGTCAGCTATGATATTTAAAAAAAATTTAATTTAATCTTCTTTTTTTTTTTCCTTTAAATCTCTAGCCACTTGTCATAATAAGTACATAATTTTGAAAGAAACCTTTCATAAAGCTTTTTTTTTTTTTTTTTTTTATTAAAAGAGAGAAACGTTTTTCCGGGCCCTTCTTTTTGACTTTTCTTCGTTCACTTAATTTAAAATAAAATTATTCTTAGAAACGATACTCTTAGTAACTTAAAAGTCAAATCTCGTTAGCGGAAGTTAATTTATTTTTTTATTTTTTTTCTCTTTTTCCTTTGATATCAGTGCACTTTTTGTCAATAAAATGAAGAGGATCACATGTCAGCTATGATATTTAAAAAAAATTTAATTTAATCTTCTTTTTTTTTTTTTTTAAGGTGAAAAAGGTGATCGCAATACTCTTCGGGAAATTTCTTATGGAGGAAAAGATCGTGGCACCAGACTGGATTATGTCGTTTGGTAATTATTTATTTTGTCAGGACGTGGCAAGCAGATAGGTCCTCATTCCACAAAAGTACCCTATCTCGGGAACTAGATCGAATGTTTTCCTTTTTGTAAAATTCTAGAATGACCTTTGACCTAATAGTTCTGAAATATATATTTAAGAATAATCATTATCATCGTGGCAGCAGACTAATCGTGTTTTACTTTTTATGGGGAAATGAAAAAAAAAATTTCAAAACAAAAAATATTAAGGGCTTTTCCCGAAAATTCCTTAATATTTTTTGCTTTGAGATTTGTCTTCGTTTCCCCGTAAAAAGTAATATACGATTAGTCTGCTGCCACGACGGATGGTTCCTATAATTATTTAAATATGTTTACCAGGTCACAATGGAAGCCGAATTTCAATTTTGGATCCGATAGGGCCCCTTAGTTGAGTAAGGGCCTATCAGCTTGTGCTGTCCTCTTAAGCTGTGCAGTAAATTTACATGATGTAAGGACAAGGGTAGGGTGGATCAAAAGTTTTCTTTTTCCCACAAGAAAGACTAACTCCGTGCTGGCGGATGTATCCATATGGATACATTTTTGGTTTTATGTAAATATGATGATTAATAGATAATAAATCGACTTGGACTTGTGCATAAGTGGCCGGAAAAATCAAATTATAAATTTTTGGCGAAAATGTAAATCCTATGTTTAGCTTATGGGAGCTTTATCACTTAATTATAATATTAATTAATGGCATTAAAAATTAAATTTTGGATATTAATGTAAATAAATAAATTACAAACTATTGTGGTATGACCAAAATTAAAAATTATGAGCTGAAATGTTTATCATTTGACGAATTTTTTTCTCCCATACTTAGCTTATGGAGCTAAACAAAGAAAAAACTTTCAGAAGCGAAATATGACAAAAAAAATTTTATTATGGCTATAAATTTTGATATCAATTTAAATTCTGAGACTTGTTATCTTGATTTTACTGCATTTTATACTTCAGCTATTAGTTTTTAGCGATTTTTGTAACATTTCATTAAAAATATTTTTCCCCATAAGCTAAACATAGGCGGCCAAATATTTTTTTAGCTTTACTAACTGCCTCTATGGATCATACTGCATCAAAATTTTTTCGAAAAAAAACAAACAGCATCTACGTCCCTAAAGCTTCAAAGAAAAAAATAGTCTTCCGACAGCAAAAGGTCAACCCTTTAACGGCCGAAATTTGGAAAATTTTCCGGGAAAATCGAAGAAAATTTCCCAATTGTTTTTTTTTTATTTTCATGATTGGGCACTTAAAGTTAACCTAAAAAACATTAGGGATGCGTTAAACTTCATGTTAGACGCCTACAAATTTTCAGTATAGGCAACCCACAACACATACATGCAATACAAAATGTCGCACAAAGAGTCATTCCGGTTAAGATAGCGGTTTTGGGCCAAGAGACCGATTTCGCTCAAACTTTTGGGTATGATACTATAGGGTAAGGGTAACTTTCCCCCAAATATTTCAGCCCTTTACCGTTGCTTGTTTTTGCCTCAGAGTCAAATATGTGATTTTTTGAAGGTTTTAGGAAAAAATTCATAACTTTACCAAAATTTAACCGATTTGAACGAACAAAGCGCAGTTCGATAGCTCATAAAATGGGCTTTAAAGGGGTGTATATGGCCCATAAAAAATTCGTTAGCAACAATTTTTAAAAATTGAAAAAAAACTGTTTTTAAATTTTTTTTTCGATTTTTGAAAACACCCCCTCGCCGTTTTCACATATGTTTTAGAGGGCTTTCAGAGCTTTTAAATGCTTTTTTGGAAACTAAAATCGGTTGCAGGGACAGAAGTTATGAATTTTTTTCGATTTTTCCCCATTTATTCCCATATTGTTACGTATGAAACTTGCAGTATGAAGTTTTGATGAAAACCTATAAATTACTTGTAAATTGGTCAAAAATTTATCTAGGACCATCTTATTCTCCTTTAAATTCTGCGTCGAATGCTTTTTTATTCGATTTTCTCCGATTAATAACGCAGGAAATATAGAATTTCTAAATAAGTGTTAATTATACAGAAAAATAATAAAAATTGGCATTTTTTCGGTGTTTAATTAGAATTCTATTACGGAACGACATACACCAAAAGCTCTTAGAGAGGATTTTAAACTCAATGACAATATTTTCTAGACAGAAAAATGGAGAATCAGAATTTATGAATTCCCCATTACTGCTACACTCAAAAAAGCAGTCAGCAGTTACAATATAATTGAAACTAGAATTTGCGCTAAGTTAAAATTTTACTTGTCGGCGGTCTAATTTACTCACGGCCATGAAAAATCGACTGACTGAGTAAAATTGACTGGTGACCAGTAAAATTTAAATTAGAATTTGCGCCTAGTCAAATTTTACAGGCCATTAGTAATCATTTTTTTGAGTGTAGTATTTTAATGATGTCTGATACTGCTTAAGGACTATGTTTTAATTACATCATCATTTTAAGAATGAGGAAAGACATTGCCTAGTGTTGAATGCAAGTTTATATCTCCATACGAAAAGTTAATCTTTTTTTAACTTTGCCATTGATCGTGAATATGTGTGGGTCAGGGCTGGGGAGGGGGAGGGGGAGGGGTCAAAACAAATTACTTCAAAAGTAATGATACAACTAATAAAGAGCTTTCTTCTTGACTTACTCTGGCTGATGCCAACATTAGAATTATCTTGAAGTACGCCCTATTATCCCATAAATGTGAGGGACCCAGCAATTTTCTGCGGCACAAAGGGAGACAGAGGGGGATAGATGGAAACATAAAAGATTTTTCAAACTGTTTTGGAGACCATAATTTTTTTTTTTTTCATTTTTTGGGTTCTTTTTTTGGGGAATTCATAAATTCTGATTCTCCATTTTTCTGTCTAGAAAATATTGTCATTGAGTTTAAAATCCTCTCTAAGAGCTTTTGGTGTATGTCGTTCCGTAATAGAATTCTAATTAAACACCGAAAAAATGCCAATTTTTATTATTTTTCTGTATAATTAACACTTATTTAGAAATTCTATATTTCCTGCGTTATTAATCGGAGAAAATCGAATAAAAAAGCATTCGACGCAGAATTTAAAGGAGAATAAGATGGTCCTAGATAAATTTTTGACCAATTTACAAGTAATTTATAGGTTTTCATCAAAACTTCATACTGCAAGTTTCATACGTAACAATATGGGAATAAATGGGGAAAAATCGAAAAAAATTCATAACTTCTGTTCCCTGCAACCGATTTTAGTTTCCAAAAAAGCATTTAAAAGCTCTGAAAGCCCTCTAAAACATATGTGAAAACGGCGAGGGGGTGTTTTCAAAAATCGAAAAAAAAATTTAAAAACAGTTTTTTTTCAATTTTTAAAAATTGTTGCTAACGAATTTTTTATGGGCCATATACACCCCTTTAAAGCCCATTTTATGAGCTATCGAACTGCGCTTTGTTCGTTCAAATCGGTTAAATTTTGGTAAAGTTATGAATTTTTTCCTAAAACCTTCAAAAAATCACATATTTGACTCTGAGGCAAAAACAAGCAACGGTAAAGGGCTGAAATATTTGGGGGAAAGTTACCCTTACCCTATAGTATCATACCCAAAAGTTTGAGCGAAATCGGTCTCTTGGCCCAAAACCGCTATCTTAACCGGAATGACTCTTTGTTTCCTTTTTGTAAAATGATCGGAAAAACGACATCTTATACGTTTTCGACGTCGCTGATTTCAAATCTGACGTAAAAATGATCTAATTTCACTCGGAAAATCCAATATGGCGGAAAAAATAAAATGATTAAAAATAAAACGGCTCCGCAGTATTGGGTTTTAGTTTTTTCAGAATTTAAAACTTCAGATTCAAAGGAACTTTATCCGGCGAGAAATACCCAACGGTTGTGAAAGGGTTAAAGTCTATAAAGTCTCCGAAAATCCGTAATATATTTAATTTAATTTAATTTTATGTTTTTCTGTTCTTTTTCCAGCTCACGCACGTTCCATTGGAATTTCGCAGTCTGTGCCTGATCGTTCGTCTCGTTCCATCTTCCTGATGAGTCTTGAGCTCCAGGAGACATAAAATTTGGGTGAGACCTTCACTACTATTTGAGGACTCTACAACGGTAAGGTAAGTAAAATCAGCAAAATGGCAAATTGCTAAAAATTGAATTGTTATATATCAATTACCGAACATGAATTGGACCGCAAAAAATAGGTCGGTCAAGCCGAAAGCAACTCCATAAAAAAGAACCTTTTTGAAAACAGTTTTTACAAACAAAAAAAAGGATCAAAAAATTGGCGTTATAGATCCATCACAATTTCCATAATTTACAACAGGTTTATCGGTATCAACAAAACAGCTCCAATTCCGACTATTTACCATTATATTGGACGTACAAAAAAAAAAAAAAAGAAAAACTTCATTGGTCCCATTCTTCTTCTACAACTAAATTACTTTACGACTCGCAATAAGTCCTATGTTTACAACAATGGGATATTCATAAATTATCACTGAATTTTGGTTCTTTTTTTTTTTTTTTTTTTTTTTTTCTCCGAGGTCGTAAAGTGGCATTTATAGTATATTCTGTCAATCGTAAATATTTTGGTTCTTTTTGAAAACAACTTTTTATTTTTATTCAAACATTGTCACATTTATTGGGAAAAAATAAAAGGACGAAAAGGGAAAAAAAAGAAAAAGAAAGAAAGAAACATTCAATTAGTATAAAAGAAAATCTCCACAATGTTTATCGTTTCTTTAAGAAATCGGCATCGTAAAAAAAAAAAAAAAAAAAAAATATTGAATTTTTTTCCCCCCTGGCCACGTTTCCGGGGTGTCGCGATAACAGTCGCGCGCTTTTGACACGACGAAGCCCCCAGGGGGGGGGGCGGGAGGGGAGGTGGGAATTAAATCAAAAAAGTAAATCAAACCACCTCGATACTTATTTTTTTAAAACGCTTGGTAAATATCAATTTGTTTGAATTCGATAAAAATCTAGAAAAAGTAATCAAATTGAAGATTTATTTATTTTATTTTTATGTTTTTCTTTTTTTTGTTGCAGTTCGAAAATTTTCTTCGGGTAAACGTCGCAAATATCGGGGTTGGATAAGAAAATGAGAACCCCGAAGTCTCCAGGTAGGAGAAACTTTGCTTTAAAAAAAAAAAAAAGAATTGCAAACAATTGAAAATCAATGGATGTTCATTGATTCGAATTTCCGGGGGTTGTCATATTGCAAAAGGTTATCTCTCCGAGAGTAATAGGATTACAATGGAAATCTCTGCCCCCCCTGCTCCCCCTCCCCTTCTTCCCTCTTTAGTATTATTGTCATTATCGGAACGACAACTTTTTGGCCATTGTTCTTTCTATAAAAAAAAAATATGTTATTTCTGGAATTTTCATAAATTTTTTGATCATCAAAAATTTGATTTATTATGGGGATGAGTTTTGAAAGATTTTTTTTTTTTTTTTTTTTCCAAAACAAACGCTAATCACTTTTGAGACAAACAAGCATAAAAAAAGGAAAAAAGATGTTTTTGAGGACTTTGTCGGCACAGAAACAAAAAAACGGAAAAATAAAATTTATGCAGTTTTTTTTTTCGGTTAACCATTTTCCTAAACAAAAAGTAAAATGTCAATAGATTGAATAAAATTGTCTTTGTCAAAAATTTTGTTTTTATTGTCTCGGGTGGTAGAGAAAGTAGGTTTTTATTACTTCTTTTTTTTGTGTTGTTGTTATGTTGACGGTTGTAAATCTATCACGGAGAGGTACCTCGTTCTTGTTGTTGCGGTTCGACATAAATGGAGTAAATTTTTTTTTTTTCTTTTTTGAAAACCCCATGAAAAACAAGATTGCATGCTGGTTAGTTGGTGCCTGTGGATTTTCGATGTCGATATCGGTAAAATTTGAGGACTAAATTGGCTTGAATTATACGGATTTCTTTGATTTAGGATGCGCAAAAGCACCGACTGGTGATCCGGGTTACAAATCTCAAAATTATGGGCAGCTCTTCTTCCCTTTTTTTCTTCTTTAATTTAAAAACGAATGAAAATCAGTCCCCTGAAAATCAGTCTGGAATTAATTTTCTTTTTTTTATGTTTACCCTTGACCAATGTTACGTCCACTATAGAGGCGTAGGGATGTAGCTTAGTCCACTGTAGAGCCACTATTTGGACCATACCTTCAAAGGCATATATTCCCCTTAATATCGGCAATTAGGCAATCCCCATTTTTTTATTTTCATAACACAATTCCCCATTCATATCCTTAAATCCACCGTAACATGCTTTGGAACCATCCAAAATTTCCACGGTTTAATGTCCCTAAATCGAAAAATGGGGAAGTTGCATTACTCGAATCGAATAAACAAAAATTTTAATCGGTCCGCAAAAAAACAATTTTTTTTTATTCATTTTAATATTTTGAAAAACTTATCCTTCAGGATGAGGCAAAAAAAAAATCATTTAAGGGAGGGGAAGGAATCATCAAAATTGTAGTGACAAGAATGATGCTAAACTTCTTTTGAAAATTTTAAACGTATTGTTGCCTGAAGAATGGGGACAATGGGATAGGAGACGTGTGTGTGACATTTTTGAGATCCGAACCGAATTTAGTTTTATTTATTTTTAATCAAGCAGAAATCATTTTCATTGTAGCTGAACTGGATTTAGCAGTGGGTTTTGTATTTCATTAAGGTAATCTCTTCTTTTTTTTGGTGGGAAATAAGGTGATGAACCGGTAGTCAATATTTTTCGCAAATCTTATAATAAATATTGAATTCCCCTGTTTGCGTTTGTTTTTTTTTTATATATTTTGAGATCCCATTTTTTTTTTTTTTTTTTTTAATTTAAAATTGATCCCCTTACCGGAAGTAGAATTGACAAGTAATTTCCTTGCGTTGTCTACCACACCCTGAGATACTATAACAATGGCTTCCTTTTTATCTGTTATCAACCGCTAGCACACACTCGAGAGGACTCATTTTTGTTTTCGGAAAGGTTTTGCGTTTTTTTAAACCGGCTTGTACCCTTTTCTGGATGGGCGTTCGTTCGTGCGGCGACTTTTGCGGAATGAATCGAATTCGTTTACGTTGATAAGCCTAATCTTATTAAACCCTGCTTTCGTATTCGACAATAGTTGGGGGTTGTAAACATGTGATGAGAATAAGCCTTGAGGGCGTTTAACATCCCAAGTTGATTTGCTGAAAGTTGCTTTGCTGATCATTCGGATTATGGCTAAGGAAATGGTTGACAATTGTCCTTGTGGGGGGTTGAAAAGGCATCAAAATGGGACAACAGAAGACAACATTGAAGACAACAGGGAAATATCGGTATGTCAGAGTTACAAATACCTTGGGGTGGTGTTTAATTCTTCGGGCACCGATGAAGAAGAAATCCAGGGAAGAATCGTATCGGCAAGGAAAGCGATTAAATGTCTCAACGGAATTTTATGGAGCAGGAAAATAGAGAAGGGAAGAAAGTACCGTATATACGACAGCATGATAAAAAGCATATTGCTGAACGGACCGGAGACGTGGAGACTAACGGAGAAAAGTAAAAAGAAAGTTGAAGCAACAGAGATGGACGCGATTAGGTCTTTGCGAGTTTCACGTTTGGATAGGGTTAGAAATGAGAAAGGATGGGTGTGAAAGGCACGTAATAGATGACATCGAGAACAGGCAGCTAACCTGGTACGGTCATGTTCGTAGGATGCCAGATGAACGACTTCCCAAACAGGTCTGGGATTGGGTGCCCAAGGAAAGGAGAAAGAAAGGGAGACCGAGGAAATCCTGGATGGAAGGAGTTCCGGAAGGCAATGAGCGCTCGAAACCTCACAGACCAGCAGTGGGGAAATAGAGATGAGTGGAAATTAGGCACCGGACAACGTCGGAGTACGTTTTAAGACCGGTTTTATATATATATCAAAATGGGCAATGATTTCCTTAATAATCTGAGATTTGGTTAAGATCTGCTTATTAACCATTTCAGGAGTGGAGTCGTACATAAATTACGTAAGCACATTTAGGGGGGGAGGGGGTCCAAATTTGACATTTTACCCATAAGCTAAGCATAGGCGAAATGGGATAAAGCGTGCAAAAAGGGCTTAACCCATGCTTACGTAATTTATGTACGACCCCAGTACACAAACTGCAGGAAATGGTAAAATATATCTAGATGTGTACACCTTATTGCAAAAGTCGAAAGTAATGAGGATTTTCACGGCAAACTAAATCCGCTAGGGGGGCTTTTGGCTGCTATCATGGTAAAATGGCGGCCGGCTTTGGATTGTTTATAAATGACATTAATATGAGAAGGGAATATTTATTGACCAATCCGAAGCCGGCCGCCATTTTACCATGATAGCAGCCAGAGCCCCCCTAGCGGATTTAATTTGCCGTAAAAATCCTCATACAGGCAATGCATAGTAGTGGTAAAAAACTATGGTTTTTTGAGGCTCCGGATTCTGGAAGGAGCCAGAATAAGAGAGTAGGAAAAGCTCAAAATTTTCTTACAGGGAAGGAATGGGGTCTTCATAATGACTTAGGTACAACAAACGTAATCGGCAAAGTATGTATCAGAAAGATACCCAGGGGCATTTCATGAGCCAGCCGGAGAAGCCTCTGCATTCTCTTGTTTAGCCCCTCATCTCCGGCTTCGGGGTCCCCAAACTTTAGAGCTTTCTACGGCCCTGATCCTTGTTACACTTTAAATGATTGGCTGCAAATTTATTTTAATTTTTTTTTTTTCTCTTCTTTTTCGATCACCCTATTTTCATTCTTATTGAGATTCCAACAAACGCCGAACAAAATATCCACTAAACTCAGCATTTTCTTTTTTTTCCCTCTGTCATGGAAAGAAAAAAAAAGCTCGTTTTAACTTCCGCCCTGCCTTAGAGATTAGTTTTGTTTACCCCTATTGACAACTTTGCATAAAAATATTTTCTAATGGAAATGGGTTGAAAATAATATTGGAATCGCATTGTGTGGAGTGTTTTATTCTCAAGAGGGTTGAACACAGCAAAGGGGGGTGGAGGGGGAGGGGGACACGAGGGGTAGGTGGCGAGAGGGATGTGCGGTTCCATCTGAAAAGAGTGCGAGGGAGGTGACGAATGGAAAAATACATCCCTCCTAAAATCAATTAAAATAATAATTAAAAATAATCATATATAGACTCAAGCTAATAAAAGTTGAATGTTTTAACAAGATAACAGGAGCCGCTGGTGTCACCCGATTTAACAATAGGGCTAACCCCGCAAATCCTTATTGTTCGGGAAAAATCCCGGAATCGGTCGAAAACTTTCAGGGTCAACAATGTTTTCTAAATTTTTTTTTTTTTTTTTTTTGCATAACGCGGCGGGGCACGAGTTCCTTAATAACGATTCCCTGCCCGAATCAGCACGTTTTTTTTTTGAAAAAATAAAAAAAACGACTTTTTCGTGATCTTCTTTTTACTGTTAACACAATGGCTGTCCGAATGGGAAAAGAAAGATGAATAAGTTGCATAATTGTGTTGTGAGGAGCTGAGACAGGTAAAGAAGGATGAATTGTGACTCAGACCTGAGGTATTGCCCCGAGGGCCGAGCGAAGCAAAGTTCAATCTAATAACAAGATGATATGACAACACAATTACCGCCCTTGATTGTCCTTCAGTGCGATTTAACCTTTCACCTTACCTTCATTCCTAATATCAAAATACAGAACCTTGTTTTTTTCACATTTCGTCAGGGGTTGGACTTTTCTTTTCGAAAAAAAAAAAAATTGGAATTTGAATTAAAAACAGTTGGTTACATCCAAGTGTTGTTTTTTGCTTATTATTCCGAAAAAAAAAAGAGAAGCATAGGAACCCCGGAGAAGTTCTAACACCTGATAGAGTTGTTATAATCTCGATTTCATTCATATTTTTGTTTATCCAACCGTCTCTTGGAGTTCCTAATGAAAACATTTCGTTTTTATGGCTGGAGAGGTGTTAAAAAAATAAAAACTTCTAGAATCCTTGGGTTATAAACTGGTCAAGGTCACGTTTTTTTTTTTTTTTTTTCTCCCTGATATTATTTCACATGGGCCGTATAATTGTTGCCGTAGAGCCGAAGTGAAAAAAAAGGTTATCAGTTTCTTGGGCTTTAATGAAGGGGGCCATTAATTAAAATGCATATGGAGGACAATAAAAAGAGAGAGAGAGAAAAATAAAAAATTTGGTAACGGTTTTCGCGAGTGAATGGTATTTATAATACGGTACATTTTAGTGTTTTATTGATGGGTTTTAAATCGAGTTTCGAAGAAAAAATTATCTCAACTCTCTGGGAATGGAAGATGAGGAGAGGAAAAGGTCAAAGGGATATCGTTGGTATCGTTAAAAAGTTTTGTTTGGTGGAGGTTTGAAAACGCGATCTGGTCGCGAAATGGTTTCGATGAAATTTTGACACAATAGGAAGGAGTGCCTGACTGTTGGGTGATGACGAAATCATGAGAAAGTGATCCGGGTGAAAGAGTGATTTCAGAGAGAAATGGGTTGTTCCGGATTGTGTTTTAGCCCTAGACAGGCGTATTTAATGCAGGGGGATTCGTCATTCAGTCCCATCAGTCGTGGCAGCAGTCAAACCTGCAGAAACCTAAAAATGGCCTTAATTTCGATCAAATGGAACTTTCTGTTTGGAATTGTACTACAAGCTTAAGACTACGCATCAGTCGTGGTAGCAGATAATTCGTATTTTTTATTTTACGGGAAAGCGAAGACAAATCTTAAGAAAAGAAAAGCTAAGAATTGTCAGGAAAAAAATGCGAAGATTTCTTGAAATACGATTTATCTGCAGCCACGATTATGCGTACTCTTACCCAAGTAGTACAGTAGGGATTTGGGCCTTCTAGACATCTAGAAATATTCTGTAGACACGCTAATGTCCCTCTAGGCACCATCTGCAGGACAAAGATATATTTCAGAACTCTAGAAGAAATCTATGTCTTGCAGATGGTACCTAGAGGGACATTAGCGTGTCTTCAGAACATTTCTAGATGTCTGAAAGACCCGAATCGCTCTTGTGCTACTTGCCTTAAGAGTACGCATCAGTCGTGGCAGCAGTCAATCCGTATTTGCTTTTTACGGGAAAACGAGGACAAAGCTAAAAAAAAATTAAAAATTAAAAATTACGAAATGTTCGAAATTTTTTCCTGAAAATTTCTTAATTTTTCTTTTTTTATGATTTGTCTCCGTTTTTCCATAAAAAGAAAAGTATGATTTATCTGCTGCCACGACTGATGCTTATGCCTGCTCTAAAATATTTTACATTTCCATTGAATTTTTCACATAATTATTCCTCTATCGGATTTCGGCCTCGCTCGATTTTAATTGCTTGGAAAGCAGGTCTTAAGGAGACCCAAAAAGAAAAAAGAAAAAAAAATGGCAGAAAATCAATTTCAGCTCAAAAAACTTCTTGGTTTTTGTGTAAGTTAATTTAGGAAATTCCCTCTCTCCCTTTCCTGGATCTTCGGGATGATAAAAAAATCAAATATACTGTGGGGAGGTCAACCGAAGTCAGTTCTTAACCTGCTGGGTGACTCTTTTTTGTTGCGTCGAATGATTTTCAGACCTAAATTTCCAAAAAATTAGAAATTTCCAAAAGATTTTCTTACCAAAAGGAAGGAAGCTTTCGAATGGCTCAGTATATAGATGCATTTTTAGAAAAGTCATGACTAGCTGTCTTTATCCTGACCTTGCGAGGAATACTAAGTCCAAGCGTAATGCAAGAATCGCTACAACTCTAAATCCTCTACATTCGCCCTTGATTCTGACAAGTGAGAAAAAAGCGAAAACATCTTTTTCTCTATGCATCGTTTACAGTCAGGAGAAATAGAATTGGTTCCAAAATGGCCATAATTGTGTTTTACACTTGGTATGAGTAAACAGCCTCCAAACCGGCCATTAGAAGGACCCATCAAAATTTCGACTGCTCCGAAGAACAAGTCCCTATTTATTTTTTTTAGTACATAGTACAAAAACTCCCTGTCTTTTTTCGGACAGTTGAAAAACTCCTTATCTTTTTTTTTTGACGACTTATAAACGACCTATTTAAATGGTCATTGCTATTTACGATAGATCGTTTTTGCACTAACAAAAAAACGATGGGGAGTTTTTCAACTGTCCGAAAAAAAGATAGGGAGTTCTTGTACTGCTAAAAAAAAATAGGGACTTGTTCTTCGGAGCAGTCTTCGTGATTAAATATTTAAAATAAGCGACCTCAAAAACATACGAACCCAAATTTTTGATCTCTTACGAATTGCAGTGAAGGAGTTTCCATGGTTTTTTAAAGTATTACGACTTTAATTGGCTAAAAAGTGAATTATTTGTCCTCCCCCTCACGTTTTGTTTTGTTAGCAGCTTCTCATTAAGGATGCATTATTTCATTTATTTGATGTCATTTAAAATCAAATTATTTTTGTTGTGAATTCGAGTTTTGGAAGGTACAAAACGATATCCATCTTGAGAGAAAGTGAATTAACTTTTTAACCTTTTTTTATTGCCAAAAAAGTGCAATATTTGTCCTTTCCCGTCACGGTGCGTTTTTTCAAGAAGAATTACCCAAGCACGGATTATTTGACCTTCAAATAATCATAAGCTTTCTGTATAACCCCTTTATACCCAACTTTTATACCATTTATGCTTTTTATGCGTCTCTTTTTCGTAGGTCTTGAAAAAACGTACATTTTTATTTTTAAGCAGTATTGTTTAGTATCTTATCAAACACAAACTGAAAAAAAGTTTTTTTACAGTGGACTTGCGTTTGAGAAGGTAAGGCACTTCGTTGGCTAGACAAAACCGGCCGGTTCACCGTCCGGTTTTTTGAAAAAAAAATTTTTTTTAATTAATATTTTTAAACGTTAATATTGCATTAAGTGGGGCGAAACTTATACCAAATTGTTCCTTATTGTTACAAGAAGTCGAATATACATGTTAAATATATCGGTAAGCTTATATTATGTCAATATTCGCAAAATTTAATGTTGTTTACATAAAAAACAAAATGGCCGATGTAAAAAAACATAAACAATCTGTTCATTTTGCGAATATTGACGTAATTTAAGCTTACCGACATATTTAACATGTATATTCGACTTCTCCTAATAATAAGGAACAATTTGGTATAAGTTTCGCCCCATTTAATGCAATATTAACGTTTAAAAATATTAATTAAAAAAAATTTTTTTTTTTTTAAAAACCGGCCGGTTCACCGTCCGGTTTTTTTAAAAAAAAGGTTTTTTAATTAATATTTTTAAACGTTTAATATTGCATTAAATGCGGCGAAACTTATACCAAATTGTTCCTTATTATTAGAAGAAGTCGAATATACATGTTAAATATAGCTTAAATTACTTAGTTGCTTAATTACATGTTAATTAGGCTTAGCTTAATTAAGCTGTAATTAAGCTTAGCTTAATTACATGTTAAATATAGCTTAAATTATAGTAAGCTTAAATTACGTCAAAATTCGCAAAATTTAATGTTGTTTACATAGAAAACAAAATGGCCGATGTAAAAAAACATAAACAATCGGTTCATTTTGCGAATATTAACGTAATTTAAGCTTACTGACATATTTAACATGTATATTCGACTTCTCCTAATAATAAGGAACAATTTGGTATAAGTTTCGGCCCATTTAATGCAATATTAACGTTTAAAAATATTAATTAAAAAAACTTTTTTTTTTTTTAAAACCGGACGGTGAACCGGCCGGTTTTGTCTAGACAACGAAGTGTCTAAAGAATAATATCCCTTTTTAAAAGAAAATAAAAATTATTTTTAAACCTTTTTAATTAGCTAAAAAGTGAATTATTTGTCCTCCCGTCACGTTTTGTTTTGTTGCAGCTTCTCATTAAGGATGCAGCGAAAAAAACTTATTTTTGTTGTGAATTCGAGTTTTGGAAAGCAAAGAACGATATCTCTCTTCTCGAGAGAAAATAAGTTACTTTTTAACCTTTTTTTATTGCCAAAAAGTGCGATATTTGCCTTTCCCGTCACGGTACGTTTTTTTAATAATTACCCAAGGGACCTTTCCGAAATAACATTCCGAAAAAATTCCATTTTCCTGGCTACTGTTACGGTTCGACATGTACTTTGGCTTCATTATTATAATCTCTTGATTAAAGGGGACACTTTCGACTTTAAAAAATCGAACTTTCATTAATTATAAAAAAATAAAAAAAACGGATTACGCTTTCATACCTAGTTTAGTATTATATTTAATATGTGCTAGGGAATCAACGTAAGTTTTTTTTTCTTAAAAGTTCACCGGTGTTATATGTGACATAAGATTAACATAAAAACATAAAGACCTTTTTTTTTTTTTTCGTTGTATCATTATTAAACACTGTTACAAGGAGATACGTTATGTATACTACGTAACTTCAAAAACATCTAAATTAATGGCCCCTTTATTATTTTTTAATGATGATGATTTAGTTTTGCTTTTTAATAAAATCGTCGTCTCATTAAAATTAAATACGACGAATTTCTTTTTTTAATTTTTTTAAAAATTTTTTTTTTTTATTTATTATTTTTTTTTTTGTTAAACCGACTAATTAGGGAAGAAAAAACACTTAAGAAGCATAATCGAAAAAAAAATAAAGGTATAAGATGATTTTTCACGTCGGGCAGTGTATGTATTAATACCCGTATCAGATATGAATTCTTGTAGTTGACGTCTAAATGATGAAGAGACTTTTGTCCATTGTCGTGTGTAATGAAGCTTATTGTATGTGTAAATCTGACCATAAAGACACTTCTTATACCGGGTGGCCCGAAACCGAGGGATCTACTTAAACATTTATATACGACATTTTTTTTTTTTTCGGGCGCGAAAGGAAAGGTAGAAAAATTATTTCCCATTCGGCGAACGGGGCGGTCAAAAGCCGCCACGAAAACAAGCAAAACGATAAATTTTCATATGTGAAGATGAATGGAGGTCGCCGGTCGGAGTCCATAAACCTTGTATATAAGGAATACCTTGATCTCACGATGGTAGGTTGTAAAGAATGAAATATGTCGGCTCCAACTTGTCTGACTCGGATACCTACCACCTTATAAATAAATACCTGAATGACCTTCTTACCCCTTCTGCCCCTGCCCTACACACCTAAATCATATATAAATTTTTTTTTTTGGAAATAAATTCCGATAAATTTTTTTTTGAAGTGAAACTTTTATTTGAATATCGTTAGGCTTTTTTTTTTCAAGTGTTGGTGTTGTATCGAAGGAGGATTTTCCCCGAAATTCCTTAATCCGGCACGTAAAGGAAACAAACCAACCCCCTGAAGAGTTCACCACATTCTTATGTCATCTGACGTGTTTAATGAAAAGTTAAAAAGAAGAAGAAGAAAAAAAAAGTCGTTTTCGGATTTTGAAATTTATTTCTTTTATGTGATCTTAAAGTCGCATTCATTCACATATGTATTTTTCTTCTTTTGAGCTGAAAAAAGAATTAAGAGGATTGGTTTGTCCAGATTTAACATTTACTACCTTTTTTTTTTTTTTTTCTCTTCTCCTCCCGCGTTTTCAGTTTCAACACAGGTGTTCCATTGTGATTTGCCTAAGGGTGGGTCACCCATATATTGATTCATCACCGTTTTTCCTCGGACCATCACGATTGTTTATCTTGTATATTTTTTTTTTTTATTATTCCTTTTCGAAAAAAAAAGCCCTTTTTCCATTATTTCTTTTTCGGAATTTCGATTTTTTGAAGTATGCCACATTATACCCTTTCATGTGAATAGCCTTCATTATCGTAGAAAAGAATCAATAGGGTGAGAATTTTTTTTTTTTTTTTTGAAATGGATCTGTCAGTTTTCCACGACGTCCCCAAAGAGAGCCGAAAGAGTGAGAGAGAAAAAAAAAATTATGTTTGAATGACTTCTTTTTTATTAGGATGATGCTATTTTGGATTTCTTTTTTTTTTTTTTGAAATGCAAGAAGAGGAAATCCTTTTTTTCTTCTGCTAATCCGTTCCTTGCACTTTTGAACAATAAGATTTTTATTTTTTCCCTTTTTGTTTAAAATTTTAACTTCTTTATTGCCTTTCAGTAAAAGTCGCTCACTTTTTCTTTTTCGTGACAGAATCAGCATTTGAAAGTAATGTCTTGGAATTGATTGGAAAGGTTTTTTTTTTTGTTTCTTGGAAAAAAACGGATTAAACAAAGTCTCTGCCTACGGCTAAATGTTTTTTTCCCACCCTTATAGACGAAAGTTTTTGACCTTTGAAACAATGGCCTTTTTTCTGAGAATTTCGGCCAATGCCTCCTTTGTAAATATCGATCGCATTGTTGGAGAGCAAATTCACGCTTGCGAGGATTCGTGAAAAATAAGATCGTTTTCTTTGGAATTTTCTTGTGCCAAAAAACTCGTTTTAAAATTACGACGGAATATTCCGGTGAGTTGGTGCGATCAACCGTTCGACATCTAGGAAGACGAAAGAGTTTAAAATTCCTTTTTTTAGGCAACGTTGCTTAATATCTAATCAAACAGACACTGGAAAAAAAAAATTTTACAGTGGATTTTGCGTTTCAGAAGGTAAAGAATGATATCCGCTTTCAAAAAAAAATTAAAATTATTTTTAAACCTTTTTAGTTGGCTAAAAAGTGAATTTTGTCCTCCCGTCACGTTTTGTTTTGTTAGTAGCTTCTCATTAAAGATGCAACGAGAAAATTTTTTGGTTGTTGTGAATTTGTGTTTTGGAAGGAAAAGAACGATATCTCTTTTTTTGAGAGGAAATTAATTACTTTTCAACCTTCTTTATTACCAAAAAATGCAATATTTGTCCTTTCCCGTCACGCTACTTTTTTCAAGAATTATCCTTTTATATTCTCTATTTTTACAGTAGGATACTAACAATTTTTTGCAACAATTAGAAAGTAAGAAATTTTAAGACTTGTCCCGCCCGTCACATTTTTCAAAAAATTGTGGAACGAAAACTTTTCGAAATAAAGAAATTACGAATTTATAACACATCTTTAAATCTCACGAAAAAGAATACTTTGTCCCGCTACCTTGAAATTCAGAAGAGAAATTTTCATAAATCTCGATATGCGTTCCTTTTGAGTGTCTCGTCCGTCACGCGCTAAAAGCTGTCGCTATGTCTTTTGCTGCATAGTTAAAATTTTGAAAAAAATACCGGTGGTAGATCTTGACCTGTATTATGCTACTATAAAACCAAAAACTATTTTTTTTTTCACTTTTAAGGCGGTTTTGTAACGCTTTAAAGGGGTGGAGGAAATAAAAATTTATCAAAAACCGTCTGAACGATGTCTTTTGCAGTCAAATTCGAAACTACCTTAATGTTTGCTTCAACTGCGGACGCTCCTGCCTTTTTATTAATAAATCGCACATTCCATATACGTCTTAAAACCTTTCTCTAAGCAACACAATTCAGGGCGAAAAAAAAAAAATCTCATTTAAATCATAAACACTCTTCTATTATAAACTACCTACTACTACATTTACACATTGTGTATAAAATTGATCTGATCACGCTCTAGGCCTTTCTAATAAATCGGATAATTAATATACGAAAGGAGGATTACCAAAACCTACGTACGTTTTCTATTGATGAGAAAAATACAAATAAAAATTCGAGTAGGTGGCCTATAAAAAACTGTATTCTATGGGGTGATTTTTTGACACAGTTTAACTCTTCACAATGGAGGGAACATATATGGGATTGCGGTCATTTGGAGGGCCCCGAAACGGTTAAAAACTGATTGGAAACTTTTAAATAAGAAAACAAGAGAATCTCCCATGTGGATATTAGCAACGGATGAATAAATTTTTGCCTAAAGGGGTTCGAAAAAAAAAAAAAACTTATGGTATCGTTTTCTCCGGTAATTATTGCTGACCGTACGGATATAACAATGACCCCTTAAAAAGATATTCTTTTGACAAAAGACACGTTGCGTGCGATATTGTATCCAAGAGGAGAGGAAGAAGAAGAAAAAAAAAAAGGACAAAAACAAGTTTTAGTTGAAATAAATTTGGACACAAAAGGCGAAAGACAAAAGCACCTTTTCTTCCTCGCTCCAAAGGGATTATTTACCTTTTTGAAGATGGAGATTAGCACCTTTTGTCGATCGATAAAAGACACCTGAGATCTTGACCGAAGCGATTCATTCGGCACCGCAGGAGTTTCTTTTTTTGTCCCCCCTTCTTTTTTTTTTTGTTTTGTTCGACTTCCATGAAATTTCACATAAAAATTTTTGTGCCGAATTCTTCCATTCATTCGTACAAAAATGTTAAAAAAAAAAAAAGGAGACAATAATCTAGTTAGATACCAAGGACAATTGTACATTGTTATCAATCCGTTTAATTACAGTCTTATTATCTTTATCCACTTCTCCATTTAATTTTCCAAGTGCTATTGACTTTTTTTTTTTTTTTTTTTAGTTTTGTTCGACTTCCATGAAATTTCACATAAAAATTTTTGTGCCGAATTCTTCCATTCATTCGTACAAAAATGTTAAAAAAAAAAAAAGGAGACAATAATCTAGTTAGATACCAAGGACAATTGTACATTGTTATCAATCCGTTTAATTACAGTCTTATTATCTTTATCCACTTCTCCATTTAATTTTCCAAGTGCTATTGACTTTTTTTTTTTTTTTTTTTTAGGAATTTTTTTTTGCCTAAGTTCACGGTCGACGAAAAGCAAAGAATTTTGGTAGGGCTATTCGAGACCTGCTCTTTTCGAGAAAAGACTGCGCTTAAAACGATACTTTACGACACCGAAATCGAGAATGAGACTAAAAACGAGGCGAGACTAGAAACGAAAGTGAAAAATATCGTCTCGGTCTCGAAAGCTTTTCCTGTCTCATAATACTGAGGATTTCACTCAGAATATTTAATAAAAGTAAATCATGCTTCTGTTAGATCTACTGAGTGCAAAGTTTAGGATTATGAGACACACAGTAAAAAATTTTATGTCAAAATCAACATAAATCAATATAAGCAGGTCCACATAATTTTTATGTTGTTTTTGTTTTATGTTTGCCTTATGGGAGAAACAACATAAAAAATTTTATGTCAAAATCAACATAAATCAATATAAGCAGGTCCACATAATTTTTATGTTGTTTTTGTTTTATGTTTGCCTTATGGGAGAAACAACATAAAAAATTTATGTGGACCTCTTAGAACATATTTGCATAATATTTTTTACTGTGAGGAAACGCTTCCCGAACCGTTTTGAAACCGAGACAATATTTCTCGGTCTCGTTCCTAGTCTCAGTCTCTTTATCTCTGCATCAATCTCGGTATGGGAAAATTCAAATATTACGACATTATTTTTTGGGGAGTTTGGACCCCTTCCCCCCTTTTCATAGATTTATAAAATAAAAATTCTCAAAAAAGAAAAAAATTCTGGCCAAGAAAATTTCTCAAAAAAAAATTTCTGCGGACCAAAAGATTTCTCAAAAAAGAAAAAAAATTGTGGCCAAGAAAATTTCTCAAAAAAAATTTCTCAAAAAAGAAAAAAAAATTGTGGACAAAAAAGTTTCTCAAAAAAAAATTTCTCTGGGCAAAAAAATTTCTCAAGAAGAAAAAATTCTGGCCAAGAAAATTTCTCAAAAAAAAATTTCTCTGGACAAAAAGATTTCTCAAAAAAGAAAAAAAAATGTGGAAAAAAAAATTCAAAAAAACATTTCTCTGGGCAAAAAAATTTCTCTAAAAAAATTTCTGTGGACAAAAAAATATCTCAAAAAAGAAAAAAAAATTCTGGACCAAGAAATTTCTTTAAAAAAAAAAAATTCTGGACAAAAAAATTCCTCAAAAAAATTTCTCAAAAGCTATTATTTTCGAGCGACATTTTTTGCTATTTTTATAGTATTTTCTCCTTATATCTAGTGTAAATGATAAATGATAACAAACATTTTACAAACTCCCCGCTCATCGTCATTAGCCATCAGTCGAGGAACCCCTCCCCCCCCCCTAAAATTATTGCGTAATATTTTAATGTTTCCTATCGTAAAGTATCGTTTTAAGCACAATTTCGTCTCCAAAAGAGTTAGTCTCGAAATCCCTAAATTTCGGGGGAAAAAATTTCGAAGGTAAACAATGATAGATTAAAACCGCCACTTAAATAAAAAAAAATAGGTGTTTTAAATCCTCCCCTGAGGTATGAAGGCAGGTATGAAGCAGCTGGCGTCCTCAGGTCTCAAAGGACCAGACTGGTTGGTTCCAACTCTACGACATTCCATTGTATTCTTGTTAGCTACGCATAAACTATATGGGCAAGGTGGGGCTCCCTGTCACTGCCCTGCTGTTTGCGGTCTCGCTGGGAAAAGAATTTTTTTTTTAAATCTTCAATACCTGAGCCGAACAAAATTTTCTTTTTTTTCTCCTTTTTTTTCTCTCTCTCTTCCCCTTTCCCTTTTACTTGGCTATCTTGATGAAAGAAAAAATAAGGAAGTCGAGCTTTTCAAGGGGATGATAGACAATTTTCTCCCCCAATGACCCTTGACATAGCATGTAAACATTAAGGGTGATTCGATGAAGACAATGCTTTCGATATCCGATCCATTTATCCTTGACAAGCTCCAAACGATTATCCACAATCTTTTTTTTTTTTTTTTTTCTGAGCTTAAAAAAAATTGTAATTGGGAGGAATGGCATCTCGGAGACACGGTGAGTCAACCGCAAGAACAACCTTTAAAAAAGGGGGAAGGGGGGGTTGTTATACATTTTTCGTACGCCCATTGAGATAATGACATATTGCGAGGGCAGTTATCAAACCATATTGTTGTTAGCAATATGTTATTGACGGGATTGCGTGGGGCGAGTGAAAATTTACACAATACAAATAAGAAGACAAGTAGTCAATTGCATATTTTATTTTAAGGAGGATTAATGGAAAAAAAAAATCATTTTCTGTCTGAGAAGGAAATTAGTATAGATGAGTTCAGATTTGGGGAGATCCATTAGCCAGATATTTAAAAGGCTGGCAAAACGTCAATTATTTGACACAAAAACACTTTCAGTTGTTGAAGTTGATAAAAACAGTCTTTTTTTTTTTTAATTTTGAAAATCTTTTTAGGCGGAACCGAACCGTTTTTTTTAAATGGGCTTTTTTCCAGCACTGCACAATTCCCTTAAGCTAAACATAGGTGCGATATTTTTGCCCAAAAATCAAGTTGTAATTTTTTGGGCGGTAAACGGTTTTAGTTCGGCCGAAAAATATCGGAACGTATCTGTTCGTGGCGTAAAAACGTGTGCGGTACGTCCTAGAAACCATTTTGAACGTGTCTGTTTCGCCCTCCTTGCACGGGTTCAAAAGTCCGTTTTTAGTGACAGCGAACCTGCCCCCTACCGGATTAATTAAGCACTGCGGAAAAACTCTCTAATATCGTAAACAATTTTCTTACCTTCCAAAGCAAAGAAGAAAAAAGTAAAGAAACATGGCGAAAAAAAAAGCGATTTTTGATTGAATGACATTTAATATTAAAAAATGATAAAAAATGAAATATTTGAAATGAAATATTGGGAAAAATGGGAAAAAAAAAATGATTGTCAGATAAATAAATAGAAAATTGATGTGGAAAGAAGAGGATAATAATGGAAGTAAAGAATAGAAAAACGGAACGGTAATGGAACTGACAGTAGTTTGACGGTATATACACCTCATTAATGGCAGATTCTGATTGAATATTCACGGAAATCTGATAAGAGCTTTCCTCCTATTCATCTCGGTGATAGATTTTCTTCTCGTGGACCACTCTGATGAAGATCTCGTTCCCACTCTTGTTCTAATGTCTTGCAGATTGATATCTAAATGGCGAAGGGTACATAACACCGAATGCTGGGGTGGACGAATCAAAACAAAAAAAAAAAAAAAAAAAAAGGGAACCCTCAACCCACGGGGAGGTTCAATTTTTTTTTTTTTTCCGAAGAAAAAAATTTTTGCTACTTTTTAAAAGGAAAATTCTTGAATTAATTGATTAAAAAGCCGCGCGCTTTTCTTTTCTTTCTTTTTTTTTTAATTTTTAAATTCGAACAAGGCGTTCGCTTTTCTTTTTGTTAAAGTAGGCCAAACAATCACATGTCAATCCATTGTACGCTTTGCATGGATGATGAATGAATTGGGAGAAATTTCTATGTGATTTGATGAATATCGAAGTGAACAATTGGGAAGGAACAACCAAAATGTAGGGAAGGATAGTGTAAATAGCATAAAAAGAAGTGAAAACAAAAGGGGGATAGGGAAAAAGGAAAAGGGGATAAGTGGTGTTCGGGAAAATAAAAAAAAAAAATAAAAAGTGTTGAACAAAAGAGATTGTGACGAAAATGAATTGGTTCGGAAAAACCAAGACAAATAATTCAATTAAATTATATTTATTTTTCATTTTATTCGAGTCTCCCAACTCCTTTATTTTTTTTTTTTTTTAAATTGGAAGCTTTTTTTTATTCTTCTTTTTTTTTATTGTTTGATGTTTGTCCATCTACTTGTGTGCTTTCACTGTATGCCTGTTAATTTACTAAGGGCGGAGTAAGGAAAAATGTGGAATTTAATTTCTGGTAAATGGTTTGTTTTCAAGGGTTTCTTCGCAATTTTCGTTAAATCAATCTCGTTGTAGATGTCTCCTCCCCCTCCCGGGAGGGGGAAGGGGTGCTTTTGACCGAAAAAAAGGGCCGGGGCGCTTTAATATTTTATTTGGATTTTTCGTATTTCAGAAGAAAAAGTGCAGGGGGCGCGCCCCACCGGAAAAGCGCCACTGGAGGTGAGTCTCAAGATTTCTTGGAATTGGGTAGTTCTTGAAAATCGTACATTTTTATTTTTAGGCAATATTACTTAATATCTTAATCAAACATGCACTGAAAAAAACTTTTACAATGAATTTGCGTTTCAGAAGGTAAAGAATGATATCCCTTTATAAAAGAAAATTAATTAGCTAAAAAGTGAATTTTGTCCTCCCGTCACGTTTTGTTTTGTTAGCAGTTTCTCATTAAAAACGTAGCGAAAAAAATTTTTCTTGTTGTGAATTCGAGCTTTGGTAGGTAAAGAACGATATCCCTCTTCTTGAGAGAAAATTAATTACTTTTTAACCGTTTTTATCACAAAAAGTGCAATATTTGTCCTTTCCCGTCACGGTAAGTTTTTTCAAGAATTATCCATAAAAGTACGCTAAAAGTTTTTGAGAATATTTCAGACTTTTGCCCCTGCCCTTGCCCTGGAAACAAAAATCCTAGATCCTCCTTTACGCCTAGGCTTCGTGAATCTTCACCAACCTAAAAATATCGTCTGCTGTATTTTGCAACGATGCGATGAATTTCTTATCGCTTAAGTAACCACAAAAACAAAATGGCGCTAAATAGGGAAATTCGAAGGTTAAATTCGAGATGTTTCACTTCCTTCTGATTTTTTTTTAAAGTTCTATCCTTTATTACCAAGTTTTATTTTCAGAAAAATGCCACATCCCAATTTTTTTTAAAAAGAGTTTGTTTTCATAAAATTGCTGCCCCTTCAAAAATCAAGTGATCCTTGTCGGTAAACTTTTCAAGTAAAAGCCAACGATTTAAATAAACGAAGGAGTTGAACGGAAAGCTGAACGCTTTTTTTTTTTTTTTTTTTTTTTTTTTTTTTTTTTTTCAAAAGTACATATACGTACCCTTGGAAGGGAAAGGGTTAAGGTAGTACCTTATAATGGTAGGCCCACAATACTGGTGCCAGAGTGTGCCCAATATATTCAGCTGACATGACGCCAAAACATCGGATCTTTATGAGCCTCTCTTTTTGTTTAAAAACGCAAGGTGAGATTTTTTTGAAGTCTCCAGAGTGTATTGATCTTCTTTTCAAATTTTGAAAAGAAAAGATGACCGTGGGCCAGGTATAACGAACTTACATTCTTTTCATTACTCTACAAAGCAAAGAAAAAAAATCTTGTAATTAAATTTGATTAAGGGCTGCTGATTCTATTGTTCGAATTAACATAATCCTTTTGTTATAAAAAAAAGAGAGCACATCCATGTGACGGACGGGACATTTGCACGCTTTAAAGTGTTACAAAACCTCCTTACAAGTGAAAAAAATCGTTTGTTTTTATACAGGTCAAAATCTACCACCGGTATTTTTTTTTTTTTTTTTTTCAAAATTTTAACTATGCCGCAAAATACATAGCGAGAGCTTTTAGTATGTAACGGACGGGACATTCAAAAGGAACGCACATTGAGATTTATTATCGTTTGTAATTTCTCTTCTGAATTTCAAGCTAGCTGGACAAAGTATTTTTTTTTTTTTTTTTTTGAGATTTCTTAGTGTGTCATAAGTTTGTAATTTCATCACTTCGAAAAATTTTCGTTCCCCAATTTTCTGAAAAACGTGACGGACGGGACAAGTCAAAAGTTCCTTAAAGTTTCTAGTAATTCCTTACTAGAAACGATGCAAAAAATTGATAATATGCTTCTGTAAAAATAAAGAATGTAAACATATAAAATTTGATTGATTGAATGTAAACATATTAAAATTTGATTCCATTAATGTTTTCATTGTTGGAGAGGCCCGAAAAAAGGTCTGTAAATCATCATTCATAATCATCTGCTGCCAAAATATCAAAAAAGCTTCAAAATTAGGACCAGAAAAATATTTCTCGCCTCAAATGTCAAGGCCTAATAATTACCGAATGTTTTAAAAACCTTCCTAGGGTCGTAATTTTATAAAGACGTTTTTTTGCACAAGAAAATTCGAAAGAAAACGATCTTTTTCCCGATTCCTCGTAAGCGTGGATTTGCTTTAAAAAAAAATTAGATTTTTTTTTTCAGGTTTTCCCGAGATTTTTTGTCCTTTATAATCGCCTTAAAGCATTTCTGAAAATTCCCGTCTATTGTCATATTTATTTTTTTGTTTAGAAAAAAAAAAAAAGGCAGCTGTGAGTCCATCTTTGACTCAAAAATTCTCTTTATTTTGAAAAATGATGTAGTTTGGATGTTCCGAAATTGAAAATCTATGGGAGAGAACAATTTTTTTTTTTCGTCCTGTTGAGCGATAAGAACAATTTTTTGGCCAACGGGAGTTATGCAACTGGAACTGGACGCAGAGACGGTCCGATCGGGCAGACAGAAAGGACGTCTGATAAAAGAACCTGACGGACAGACGCATTTGAAAATCGGGGTTACTGGCCCTTGCTTTTCAATTCCGACTATATTCGTTAATTTTTTTTTTTTTTTGTTCGTAAAATGCCTTGTTAAAACACCGAAAAAAGGCATGTTTTTCTTTTTTACTTTCGAGTGGCCGCGAAGCGGGCGCGAAGAAAGTATTGCCGTGGTCGGAAAAGGGAAAATCGTTAATCCTGCCAGTTTCTACATGAAACTTATATAGTTATACTTAGAATAAAATTCTGAGTTCCCGGTTGTCCGCCTCGTACGCCTCGTACGCCTCGTACGCCGCGTACGCCTCGTACGCCGCGTACGCCCGGAGCTTTTTCTCCGCTATTACGCATCGGATCAAAAGGAAATTTTGCACACGTATTTTTCGTCGAAAAATAAGAGGGGGTCTTTTCTTATTTTTTAAAAATTTCAAAAATTACGTAAACGGCAAATATTTGAACTTTTAAATTTGGTTTTCTTCTTGCGACGATAAATCTCGAACCCGGCTACAAATCATCACCAATTTTCGTACTGTAGTAGATATTGGTCAAAGTATCATACCATCAAAATTTGGTTGAATTCGGATGATTGGTTCACAAATTATGAGGATTAGGCTACGTGTAAATTAGGCCTAAAAATCGATATCTCGAATGACTTAATAAGTCATATCGATATATCGATTAAGTCATTTCGATATATCGATATGACTTATTACGTCATATCGATATCTCGAGTTACAGGAAGAATCCATAATTCGGATTTTTTTTGTGGGTACAGCGGATTTCGCGGACCTCGGATCAAAAAACTAACCGGATTTTTGAAAATATTTTCGGGGTAGAGGAATCCGAATATGGAATTATTTTTTCAAAATTGGGATTCTTTATGTGGGTACAGCGGGAATCGTGTACCTCGGATGAAAAAACTAACCGGATTTTTGAAAATATTTTCGGGGTAGAGCAATCCGAATATGAAATTATTTTTCCAAAATTGGGATTCTTTATGTGGGTACAGCGGGAATCGTGTACCTCGGATCAAAAAACTAACCGGATTTTTGAAAATATTTTCGGGGTAGAGGAATCCGAATATGGAATTATTTTTTCAAAATTGGGATTCTTTATGTGGGTGCAGCGGGATTCGTGTACCTCGGATCAAAAAACTAACCGGATTTTTGAAAATATTTTCGGGGTAGAGGAATCCGAATATGGAATTATTTTTCAGAAATTGGGATTCATTATGTGGGTACAGCGGGATTCGTGTACCTCGGATCAAAAATCTAACCGGATTTTTGAAAATATTTTCGGGGTAGAGGAATTCGAATATGAAATTATTTTTCCAAAATTGGGATTCTTTATGTGGGTACAGCGGGAATCGTGTACCTCGGGTTTAAATAATACCCTTTGAAAACCTAAACTTGATTTTTTACATTTTTTCTTTATTTCAACTTCTTTTTTCCACCAATAAAGCCGCGAGAAAGTTTAATGGGGTGCGTATGCACCCCCATTACCGTTCTCCTTGTTTTTTATATGCACACAATTGCATGTCACTCAACTACATTCATTCTTTCTCGGTACTTTCCGCAAGGAGGAAAAACCCGTACCGACCCATACAATTTTTTTTAAAAACTTTGTTATTTTTTGAATTTGTCAAAAGTGTCTCTTTTAATTTTTTTTTTAATGATCTAAATTTATGGCCGATCGAATCGAGAATGATTTCTACCAGAGGCTATTCAATAGTTTTCTTGGTTTTTCGAAAGTCGTTCAACTCTTCTGGCCAAGAATTTTTGAAAAATACAAAGAGGTTCTTCTGGGATGTATTAATAATTTTTTTTTTAAATGTCGTAAATTTTTTAGGCAGCTTTGCTTTCAAAGTAATTTATAAGGGAGTCTGAATTTTTTTCGGGCCAAAAATAAATAAATTACTGACCATTTTACTAATGGGTAGTTCTTGAAAAAAACGCATAAAATTTATTACTTTTAATGTAACTAATAAAATTTATTTTTTTAATGTAGTTTTATCTGACAAAACTATGCCCAATTTTTTTGTACCAGACAAATTTATTTGGGTCAAAGTTTTGTTTTTAAAAATTTTTCACAGCTAAAACTTTGACGTAAGAAATTTTGACGTAAGAAGACGTAAAATGTATTTTAAAAAATTGCAGGGGTATTTGATTTGCAAAATTCCCGAGGAGTAAAGTTTGGTTACTAAAAAAACTAAAAAAATTTATATATGTAACTATCGGAAAATATTTTAAGAAGCAGGATCAACCTCGACCTACCCCAACATTCGTCGGCTTATGTCCTCAAATAGGACATAGGCCGACGTTAATTAGGTTATTTAAATACCATTAAAATAACGTAATTAACATAACGTAATAAACGTTTTCCCGCCGTACACGAAGTTTCACTTCATTTTTCTGCGAGTTCGCGTACGCGAGACTCGCACATTTTTTTATTATTAAGTCCTTTACTGCCGTGGTAAGCGAAATGGGCGTATGTCCATTTTTAAGTTGGCACTTGTTTTCTATTTTTAACTTATGTAAACAAAGATTCAATTCCAGAATGGACATACGCCCATTTCGCTTACCACGGCAGTTTACCCTATTTTAAAAAAAAGAATTTGGCACTTACTGGATATTTTGTTTCCTCTTTGACAAGAAAATAAGATATTTGAAAGAATTCCCTTGATTGAGGATCTACAACATTCAGCAGTTCCCCCTCTGTGAAATTGTTTACTAGATCCTCCCCCAACTTAGCTTCATATTGAGACCTGTCATAAGACTAAAGAAAAAATATATTATTAGTCCCTACGGTAAAAAACTATAAAACAAACTATAAAAAAAAAAACGATATCGGTACAATTTAAAGGAACCGATATTTTCAATCGATGTCGATATATTTTTAATAATTCAAAATCGACCATGGTTTTTTACAGTTACCTATAAAAATTAATAATCCGGTTAATCTAATAGTTTTCTATAATTATTTTACTGTTCCGGGAAAACTGGAAAATAAAGTAATTCGATAAATGTAATCGATATCTATAAAAAACTTAACGCTTTTCATTCGTCGTTATATTTTAGTGCCAACTATTAAAATATTACTGGCCGAGATTAAAAATGTCAGACATTAAGAAATATCGACATCTACAAAAAGCGTATCGGTTTTGACTCATCATTACGCTTTACTGCCAACTATTAAAATTTTAGAGACCGTGATTGAAGTTGTCAAACATTAGAAAATATCGACATCTACAAAAAGCGTATCGGTTTTGACTCATCATTACGCTTTACTGCCAACTATTAAAATTTTAGAGACCGTGATTGAAGTTGTCAAACATTAGAAAATATCGACATCTACAAAAAGCGTATCGGTTTTGACTCATCATTACGCTTTACTGCCAACTATTAAAATTTTAGAGACCGTGATTGAAGTTGTCAAACATTAGAAAATATCGACATCTACAAATAGCTTATCAGTTTTGGCTCGTCATTACATTTTACCGCCAACTATTAAAATGTTACAACAGAAGATGAAGATCGGCGATTTTTTAAACATTAAAAAATATCGACATCTAAAGACATTGTATCGTTTCTCATTTCCTGATACATTTTACCGTCAACTATTAAAATTTTAGAGACTATCATCGAAGACGTTAATTATTAGAAAATATTGTAATCTACAAAAAACAATTGCTTTTCACTTGCCAATACAATTTAACGCTCAATATTAGAAAATTAAAGACTTCAGTAAAGATCGAAGAGGGCCATCAGGATATCTTATTTCTGAAAAGGAAACCTGAGGGGGGAAGAAGGAAGGAGGGTTTTTTTTATTACTTAACGTTAGAATTTGTTTAATGTAATACACATGCAGATGCAGGAAATCGTTTAGATTTTTTTAAAATTATAAACCACAACTCCATAAGAAAAAATCTTTTTTTTTTTCATTTGTAACAAATATTAACTATTCAAATTTCCATGCCTTAAGTCTGGAGTATCCGAAATCTATGACGTTATATTAAAGGTAAAGGAGGGTATCCAGAATGTTAACAGTTGCTAATAAGGGGGAAGGGGTAAAAAATTGTCAAAGAATGAGAACGTTATATATGAATAAGAGTTATATGAAGGTTATATTTTAATAATTTGAATTACAGAAGACATTGTTTACAATTTATCAATTTTATCATATATTTATAATATATCACTATCTCTGATTTTTCTGAATAATTAAGCATTGATTCGTAATGAAAATTATCTTGTTTAAACTAGAAAGGCAAATGAGTTTTCCAGTGAGGGTTTTTAACCCATACGAAAATGATTAAAGGCACCTTAAATATTGTTAACCTAGGGAGGAAAATGAACTTTCAATTGAGGTTTTTTTAAACCCGAGCGCGAAGCGCGATTCTTTAAATTTCAATTCTTTCAATATAACCCGAGCGCGAGGGTTTTAAAAAACCTCAATGGAAAATTCATTTTTCCTCCCTAGGCTAACAATATACTATTACAGGTGTTTTAATCATTTTCATATGGGTTAGGGAAAGTGGTGACATATGACCGCCCTAACACTGAGAAAACCACAGCCTTTCGAACTAATTGTTCCGGAGCAAGTACACATTCCCTCTGGCAATAGCGGAATAATTGTACTTGATCCGGAAGAAAAGGGGAGTTTCTTTTTATAACTGTTAAATAATTTCCGATTAACAAGACTTTGTGTGTATCAAGTAACAAGATATTATTTATTTTAAAAAATTTTTTGTCAGTTAATTGACATACGCAATCGAATCGTTTTTTAGGCCGAGTGTATGTCGCAGAATGATACATAACACCATCCTTTAAGATGGTGTTAAATTCTTGTACAGAATTTAAATTCATGGATTCATCTTTATCAATCAGTAATAACAATTTTTCCTTAGCATTCGATTTTAACCTCTTTCCTGAAATTAAAACATCTCCAACTTTAATGGCGTTTTTTATTTTTTTCGGAGCAAGTAAATCTTCACAGAATTGAGATGCTTTATACGAGACGGATCCCTCTTCTAATATTTTTTCCGCTTTACGGCGCATAAAAAATTTTAGAGCTATTTGGGATAGCACCCCACCAGTACCATTAACAAAACGCACCATTTGGCCAACACCATCTTCATAGCAGAATTGCGAATATACCCAAGTAGGGCCATCATTCTTTACAGAAGTCCCCATGTGTACCTGCAAATGAACATTGAATCTCATGTTGACTTTTCCATATAACTCTTGGAATTCTCTGACAAAATTTTGTAATATTGCATCTGCTGTCTGTATTTCTTCAAGTGACACTGATTCTTTCGAGAGAATATAAATAGCCGTAGAAAATTTTACAAAATGTTTCAAATATACATCAGGTAAAATTCCTTTCAATATAATAGGCCCATAATAAAACAAAAAACTTCTCGCTTCGCTTGCTTTCCAATGAACACGATCGTCCAAGCTTCGGGGAGTTCTAGTAACATTTGTTGGAAGAAAAATTTGCTTTAGTCTTTCATCTAGCTCTTGAATTCGGTCACCTATATAGTAAGCTTCTCGAGATGAAGATTGGTCGCACCACAAATCTTGTAAGAAACCGATAATGCCAATAAGATCAGCATGCATGTAATCTACAGGAATACCGTCTACCAAATCGAAATAAGTAAGAGCCGCAAGTATTGATGGTCCCTTTATGCCGTACATGGTGTCAGATGATGAATCCCTAATAGAATTCATATGACGTCGTATTTGATCATCGGTTCGTAATTCAACTCCATCTTTATACCAATACTTTCTCGCCTTATTATCGCTGATTTTAGACATTGAATCAGTTGGATGTAAACATAAATTACAACCGAACCTGCCGTTAAACTGATGAATGTTCAACAGCTTGGGTTTAGCTGTTGAATCGCTAGTTACCATATGAAGATAAGCTTTGGAACATATCAAATCTTCATTGCGGTCCTTCCAAATAAATCCTTTTTTTTCCAAGTTCTGTAAATTTTTAATAAAGGGTAGAAGAAATAAATCCATTCTTGGTTCATTTTTCCCGAACCAAGCGCCTGCAACAATGCGGTTTTTAAATTTAAAACGTGCTTCTGGAGGCAATTCATTTATAGTCATCTGTATCGGCCATAATGTGTTTTTCCGAGAGTTAAATACTCTTGCACCGTCAGTGTTACAGCCAAAAGTAATATGTTTATTTTCTATTAACTTCAGTTTCTCGTCATAGCGTTTATATAATTGACCACTGGTAACATCATCTACTGAATCGTTATTTTTCTCATTAGATTCATTATTCGACTTCTCAAAAAATAAAGTGCCGCTATTTCTCTGTAAAATTTCTTTTGCTTGATCTTCGATGTTAAACGTTATAAAGAAATTTTCTTTATTTTCTTCCCAGTTTTGAATGTCACAAACAGTACATTTCATCTTACTTATTTTCTTTTTCCGTTTTTTTGATTTTAAGTTGGAAGATATTTCTCCGAGATATAATTGGCATTTTGTGCAAAAATAATGATATTTTGTTTCAACATCTTGAAAAATTTGTGTAAAAATGTGGTATGATTCAGGTAAATACCGGCCACCCAGAAGAACATTGACAAATCTAATAAGGTCTACTACAAATCCTTTTGTTAAGCCATACTTAATAAAAAAAACCAAAATCATCACAAAAATGTCAAATTTAGTTAATTTAGTAAATTTAATCGATTCAATAGGCTCATTCAATAAATATTTCTTAAAGTAATCGACTTTCTTTCCTCCATCATTATTATCAGAATTATCTGAGCTCTCATCCGCGCTCTCATCAGAGCTCTCATCCGAGCTCTCATCCGAGCTCTCATCCGAGCTCTCATCCGAGCTCTCATCTGAGCTTTCATCCGAGCTCCCATCCGAGCTCCCATCCGAGCTCTTATCAGAAGAATTATCGGGGATAGTCGAATTAGAGTTATTGATAATAGAAGTATCCATCTGTCGATAGTTAGAATTATCCGAAATATCGGAACTGCTGCCATTAGAATTACTGGAGATAGTCAAACTATAATTATCTATTTGTCGATGCATAGAATTTTCGGAGTTGTTATTTTCTGAAACATTGCCTAAATCCGAGATAGATGACCCGCATGAAATCCCTGAAAGAAAAAAAATAAATAAATAAATAAATAAAAAAAAAAGGATTAATTTTGAAGCAGGAAAAGCCAGAAGAAGGCGATAAGTTATTTCCCACGACCAATATAAAAATTATTAGCATGCAACTGTGATGCATACAGAATAAGTCAGTCCTCCAACTTACAATCTTTTTTTAAAAAAGTTTTACAAATTTTATAGTCTAATCAGTTAGATTTTTTCTGATAATTTAGAAAAATCTTAAGCTCTTGGTTAATATACCCCGTACAGCACGTCTCAAAGTTGAAAAATATAACAATTTTAACATTATTGGATTTTTATATAATCCCAATTACACTAGTGCTGTTTTAAAAATTTTGTACTTTCAACTATTTCAACTTTCTATAAAAATATTTTCATCTGACATAGCTCATGCACATAAAAAGATTATATAAATTTGTAATAAAAATATTTCCCAGAAATGGGAAGAAGTTTATTTACATAAAATTATATGTACAAATTATTTCCTGCATTTTCGGAATATTATATAAATATATTAGCGCTATATTATGGCTGATTGCAATATTTTCCTAATACAAAATTATATAAAAGTAATAAGACGCCAAGAATGCAAACCCTGGCTTGGTTTTTCAGTTCAACCGTTATTTTTATGCCAACCGTCAGTTTGGGTTTAGGACCCGTTCAAACAGAGGCATTCAAAGGAGTAACATGTGAAAGAAATTTTATGTTTTATTTCAATAAAATATCAAATATGTCCCTTGTTCGTTCAGGCCATTACATTGTTGTGATCCTTGAAACAAAAAAATGTTTATATTACTTGAAAATAAGTGCCATAATCTGTTTCAAAAGCTTTCAGCAAGTATTCAAATCAGCCTTTTCTACACCAAAATATATTGTGCATAAAAATAAATTGTTATTGCCCAAGAAATTATAAAAAGTAAAAATTTTTTTTTTTTAATAGTGCCAAGTGCTAATGCTGTGAATAATGCAGAAGGGATCCTAGAAATCCAAGGGGTTCTAATCCAGAAAGGACCTCAATCAGCCATTTTCGGAACCTTGACTTTACAGATTTTGAATTTCAAGTTTATTGACACAAGAAGAAATTTTAAGAGGAAAATATTAAAGTAAATTATTTACTTTGGTTATCCTCTTCATAGATTTTTATGGAAAAAGCGTGACTGTGGATAATTACAAAAGGAAAGCAAGTTCATTACTATTAATTTTTTTACTTTTATAGTTTTTTCCCATATGACTACTACGTTAATATATCTTCCATTATGTTGGATTTGTGAGCTTAATTAGTTTCTGCTTAAGTATTTACACATTACAGTACACTTGTTTGTTTTATATGCAATAAAAAGAAAAAAGCAGAAAAAAGTAAAATTAATGTGAATTTTTCTCCTGATCGAGCTCTTCCAATCTTCATTCAAAGCCATGCCATGCCTGTTTAAAGTCCATAACATTTGAGAATAACCCAAACAACTAATGTATATTAAGACATTCTATAAAAATTATTAAGATGCCATTTAATAAACTGAAATTCAAAATCCAGCAAGAAAAATTTTCTAAAAAAATTAACACAAATAATTGTGCTGTACGGGATTTCATTTCCCCAAAAATTGTGCCTTCTCTATATTTTCAGATGATCCTCTCCCTTCCTTAAGGCTGTATCTGGCTACTGAAAAACTGTGAACATTATAATTTTTAATTAATGCTAATAATATTTTAAAAACGACATACCTTTAGAGTTATTGTCATCATTTGTTATTGGAGCTGACTGACATAAAGACAATTTTCTCTTCTTCTTCTTCCAATCTAAAAATGTGCTTCGCGGGACTGCAAACACACGTTCTCGTTTTTTTTCGTATTCTTTATAGCTTTCTGGTCTCCCTTCATCCACGTAACACATGTAATTCATTTTTAAAGAAATTTTTCTATTTCGCTGGTCTCCGTTTAGCCACGTTAAAAAATAATTATTTTACCGATAACTGGAAAGATTTCATTAACATATATATGCAATATGCATTTCGATCAGTCCTTGTTGTTGAAAAATAAAAGATGCTTGTGTTCTTTATAAGAAGCAACAATAATGCAGCATATAGCCTGGACGATAACAAAAAAATCATGATGTATTCCACATATTGTAACACGTAAAAAATCCTTTAAATTTTAATTTCCAACACGGTAAGAAAAAAATTATTTATTTGTTTCGTTCATTCCGAAAATAATCCACTGCTTGCTATGAGTTGCAAACCACTTTGTAAAGCATTGTTGCCTTTTTTGCTTATTGGGAATAGCACAATACAATTTTACGAATCGTTATTTATTATAACTCAATCACAGTATAATAAACTGTGATTTATTAAATAGAATTTTCGGACGACGGAATTTTTTATCTTGCATTTATGGAATCGACAATGCCGAAATAAAAAAACAAGCGATTCAGGAATTTTATAGTGATGTTAAATATACGATAAATTTAATGCTCGTATATATATACCCATAAGTTAAACATGGAAATATACGATTTGACCACGTGATTAACACCACTAATTTTATAACGGGCGGGAGGCAACAATACGAAAAGGGGCAACATTGTAAACCAAACGCGTTCTTTTTACTAAGCCGACGTTTTTATACCCCGGTGAAAATTTCAATTTTTTAAATATTTTTAAATATGTATTACTTTGTGGTGTATTTGTGTGATAATGTAAAGCAGATAGTGCATGATAGTTTCATTATGAATTGCCCCTCCGATCCTTACCTCATGCGGAATAAATATTACGTGTTCTGGTCAAAAGATACCGAGGAAACACCAACAAGCTACTTTGAAGTTCACGGGTCAAAACCTCAGATCCATTTGTCGAAAGATTGCAACAATATCCGACCAGGTTATTATGAAGCCGTGTTACTTGAAAAAGCAGGTAAGTACCGATCAAAATTTCGGTTTTGCGAGTGAAATTAAGACATGGCGTCACAAATCACGCAAATGGCCTTGATGCGGCCATATTGGTATATGACAGCATTTTCATGATCAATACAAGAAAAATTAATTGCAATTACTGTTTATTTTTAGAAACGGATAAAGCACTAAATGAGTTAATTCTAAATAAGAGAATCCAAACGCCAAATCCAAAATTCAAGGATAGTCTCATTCTGGATACAAGAGTTTTAGAACCAGTTAAAAAGCCACCAACGGTAAGATGTCAAATAATAAGATGAATTAATGATAATAATGAGATTCACATAATGCATAACGCTTTTAATGCTATCTTTAAATAAGTGTTAATTTTTGGTTTATTATGGGTTTTTTTTGGACTGATAAAGAAACCAAAAAAGAGCAGAATGCCGAAATTAGGTTATTGAAACACTTTATTGGCCAGGTTTTATTTAATTTTTCCAATTGAATTTGAATTTATCATCTTCAGGGGATAATAAGCCAGCTGCTTCTGATAGATTTTCATTTTTATGATCAATAAATTTTCATTTACCAAAGGGTTAATACGTTTGACAAGCTGCAGTTTAACTGTCAATAAAGTGGCATTCTAGGGCATAACAATTTTTCTCTGACGGCATATGTTAATCTTTATCAAACTTTAGAAGCATCACGAGGGACAAACTTGATGCAGCTCCTATAGCTCCTCGAATAACTTCATCCCTACCCTCGTGTTACACTCCTGATTCATATATAATCGAATGAATTATGAAACAACTGGTGCAAAGAGACAGTGTATGTTGATAATCAATTAACTTTTAAGCAAGTCATTGGAAAGTTGAATTTTATTTTTTTTTTTTGATTTTTCACCTTCCACTGGAAATTAACTTATTACCAAGGTGTTTCTGATTGAGTTTGTAATCAAACAGATGAAATTCACTGTCATATTTTAACAAACAGTTACAATGAATTAAGTTTTATTAAAAAGCTTTTGCCAGTTTTATGAAATAACATGTGAAATTTTCTGAGATAATGGCCAGCTATGTTGCCAGGATTCCATTGGTCAAAAACAATCACCAAAAAATTTTCATAATCCAAAAAAAGAAGAAAAATTAAAGGGCTTATTTACATCTTAAAAAATGATATTAGACCAGGGGAACCTAAATCGGAAACTAAATTATCTATTTTTTAGGTAATTCCTAATTAACATTTCATTTCTTTGTTAAAGTAATGGAAAACTTCCTTGTCAATCTGCCAGATCCGCCTGGTGATCATTTTCAAAAAATCAAATTTCTAGTGGAATTATAAAAAATAATGGCTAATTATTTTCTAATGCTTAAGCAAGAATAGATGAGTTCAACAGTAGACAAAATTGGTCTGAAAAAGTTATTTAATGTTATATATTTAGCTGAGAAAAACTTGTTTTGCTTAAACGATTTTTAGGCGAGACAAGTTTTGTTTGGAATAAAAAAATGGTTAAGCAATGCCTAATTCCTATTTTAAAAAATAAACGTTAAAAATTTTTCAAATTTTACAAATAAAATGTCATTAAGTATTTAAAAAATGTTTTTGTAAAAGCTTTTTGCGTTTTCTTCCTTTAGAAGTGGGAAGTAATAAGGCAATTTATGATGATAAAAGAATTTTAGCTAAGAGTATTTTTGACTTTTCGGATTCTCTAAAGAAATTTTCCAGCTATTGGGATATTTTAGGTAATATTTCGTCACCTTAGTAGTAATAAGGGTTCTATCTCAAGCTTTGAATAGATATGTCTTGCACATTTTTTTTTTTTTTTTTAGGCTGAACTTGGATAATTCAGAGACTGAGATAGAGCCCCTTATTTCATACTAAGGCGACGGTTTCTAACCTTGGGGGGATTTAGAATAAGTTTTACGAACTTAACTTTTTATGGAAAATATTTCGCTTTAAACTAATTCGTGTACACCTTCATAAAATTTGAAAGAAAAAAGTAATAGACGAAGAGAAATTTTGAAAAAATTATCAATTGTTTTAGCTTTGTCAAGTTTCGAGACTGTACCAAAACCTCTACGCACAAAATACTGTTATGTTCACGAAATCGTTCGAGGTTTTGCACACAGAGGGTGTTAAATAACATTTCAATAATTTTTTTTTTTTTTTTTTTTTTTTTTTGTGCACAAAACTGTGAAATTTTTTGAGTTATGCACCTAGAAGTTTTTTTATGATTTTTTAAAATTATTTTTATTTAATTTTTATTTTCATTTTAAGCATGATCAGATATCCGAAAGTTTTGTGCGCGAAAAAAAAAAAATTAAAATATTATTTAAAACCCCTTTGTGTGCAGAACCTCGAACGGTTTCATGCACATAACATAACACATTTGTGCGGATCCGGGAATTTGCAAAGGGATTTTCTAAGAATATTTTAGCCTTAGAGACTTGTCAAAGAAAGTTTTCAACTTCGGGAGGAAAGCTAATGTTTATAGGCATTTGTGATTAAAAAAATTCGAAATTAGGTAAATTTTCAATTCATCACTATAACGTTAGGGGAAACGTGCTGCTCCGCTTCTCCCCTGCACAATTGTAGCCCGAACGGTGCTAGAAAAGTTAATTCTAAAAAATTTTTGAACATTTTTACAACTTGTTCTCTTGAAAAGAATATATTTATTTCTAATTCAGAACTAAATATGCAGAAGAGTAAACGACTTCCGCAAACATAGTCCAAAGAAAGAATGTCTTAAGAAAATAAAGGAAATAAAAAAACGGAAATTTTGAACAAAAATGGGCGAAAAATTTTTTTTTTTCACTTTTATAGCCCGGTTTCCTAGTAAAATCTTTACCCATTTGTTATACTTCATTTGAAATACTTAATAGTTCGTCCAACCCCACTTGTTATTTTGGCCAATACCGCGGCTATTTTATTTTTCCCGTGGTCACTGTTATGCTTTGTAAAATCATATCAACATTTAATTTTTAGGCTTCTTTCTAGACTGCTTTCTTTTACTAAAAATTCAAGGGATCTTTTTTAGCATTCATGTTTTTTTTAAATTTTACTTTTTACTTTTTCCTTTAAGAGACAGTTCAAGTATTACGTAAGACCGAAAGGGGGGAGGGGGAGGGGGGTTTAGTAAATCTTTCGTAAGAAGTTCCATCATAACTTATTGTTCAGAATTTTTGTTTAATTTCAAAAAATTAAGTTGTTTTAATTTTTTTTCGAATGTGTAAAGTAGGAAAACTGAAAATTGCTTGCAAAAAATTTTAAGAAATAAAAATTTATTTTTTAATGAGATTTTGTGCCAATTGTGGTCGCCTTTAGGAATATAAGTATGAACTATAAATCCAGATTTAAGAAAAATAATTACTCCAATTTAAAAAGAAAGGGGGTCCGCGAAAATCTTTCGTAGTATAATAGGGGAGTCAAAGAAATCATAGTAAATCATAGTAATAATTTTGAAGGGGGGAGGGGGTATAAAAAACCGAAAAAATGTCTTACGTAATACTTGAACGTTTCTAAATATTTCCTGCCGAATTTATCTGAAAAATACTTTGCTAATTTTTCTTTAATATGTCTGCGTCATTTTCTTCAAAATTTATCTCCCCTATATTTGTTGAAAAATTTTTTGCAAATTTTAAATTAAGAATTACGTATTACATTTTCAGATTTTCGGACCACATCTCCCCTGTCGTAAGATTTCGTTCACTCCCCATCTTTTTTATAGGACGATTTTCAGTTTTGTAAAAAAATTCATAAAAAATGAACTGTTTATTATACTTTTGAGATGTGAAGGGGGGGGAAAGTGAGGACGAAAAAAATTTAACAAGGGTCCATTTCCTACATTAAATTAAACTTCTTTTGAGTGATGAATAATGATGAAAATTTTTTTTTCAAATCCCCTCCTTCCCCGTTTGAGAAAGTGTAAGAAGGTCTTGTACCTCCATTTCCTTCCTGTCTTACATAATATTTTAAAGACATTTTTTTCTTAAAAATAAAAATAAAAATGTTTTTGCTAATTTTTTTTCAAATATCTGAGCTAGTTTTTAGCTTGTTCCAAAAATCTGCCGATAGGATCTAACTTGAAATTCATTCAAAATTTCAAATCAAGAAAAGTGGAAATAATTTTGCGTTACGAAAATTGATCATTGTCAGCCCATTAAAAATAAAGATTTTTAATTAGGCTAATTGTAATAATTTTTGCGTTAAATCTAGCCATTTCATTTTTTGTCTGAACTAGCATTATCTAGCAGTTTTTTATTATTTTAAGCAAAATTAACGTTACATAAATTATACTTGAGGCAAAACTCGTTTTTGCCTAGGCGTAACTAGTGTTTCATTTAAAATTATCAAAAATGGGCTAAGCAAAACCGCCTGAAAACGGAGTTTTGTCGGTAACATGTGTATTCACGCCAGAATCTTGCTTTGGGTCATGGACTTTATCATTTCCACTCATGGTTTTATTTTTCGCCTACCTGTGTGAAGCGGGGGGAATACGATGCTATAAATTAAATTAAATTAAATTTTCATCTTTACTGGTCATTATAAGAATTCAAAAAATCTGTCCTGAAAAAATAAACTTTCATTTTTTTCAGTGGCGAAAATTGTTCACCGTGAAAATTCTTCAAAATAAAGGCACAAAAGCCTAGCATTTTATTGAGTAAAATCTGAACTGGGATCTAAATTTTATCTTCGAAGGACAAAGGCTTATAGAATGTAATTGTTTTTGCTTTAATTTTTTATAAATAATACTACACGATTTAAAATAAACGATTTCCTTTTTCGGAGGGAGGGAGATAGTGTCGTGATTTAGAGGTACTTACGTCACTGCTTCGTACGCAGATCAATTGCATTTAATTTTTTTTTTTCGAAGTACTAAATATAATTGGAAATAATGATTGACGAGTTATGTAAGACTGCTTATGTAAATTGAGCTTTTCGTGGTGGTTTGATTGCGTTAGTTTGAGTGTCACAAGATGCTCAATTTTTTGTCGTAACATTTGAAAAAATATCTCTAAAGACCTTTTAATTAAAATTTTTTTTATGTTTACTTTTAGAAAAAATCTGCTGCTCTGGAGGCAGCCAAGAGAAATTTGGCGAGTGCCTTTGACTCTGCAAAGAGACGTAAAACTGATTTCGACCATACAAAAAACTCAACAGCGATTTCAGTGAAGGACAACCATGGGAAAAGTAAAGACGAGAAATCCAGTTCAGAAAAAGGCGATGAAAAAGTAAATCAAAATTTATCGCAGAAAAAGAGTAAGAAGGAAAAAAAAGAAAAGCAATCCAAATATAGTAGAGCGGAAAAGTACAATGATGAGCGAAAGGACAAAAAGGAAAAAAAGAGAAAAAAAAGAGAGAGAGAGGAAGAAGAAAGAAAGGAAAAAAAAAGACGGAAAAGAGAAATAGAGGAAGAAGAAGAAGAAAGAAAAGAGAAACAGGGAAAGGAAGAAGAAAGAAAAGAGAAACAGAGAAAGGAAGAAGAAAGAAAGGAGAAAGAACGGAGAAAGGAAGAAGAAAGAAAGGAGAAAGAACAGAGAAAGGAACAAGAAAGAAAGGAGAAAGAACAGAGAAAGGAACAAGAAAGAAAGGAGAAAGAGCAGAGAAAGGAAGAAGAAAGAAAGGAGAAAGAGCAGAGAAAGGAAGAAGAAAAAAAGGAGAAACAGAGAAAGGAAGAAGAAGAAAGAAAAGAGAAACAGAGAAAGGAAGAAGAAAAAAAGGAGAAACAGAGAAAGGAAGAAGAAGAAAGAAAAGAGAAACAGAGAAATGAAGAAGAAAAAAAGGAGAAACAGAGAAAGGAAGAAGAAAGAAAGAAAGAAGAGGCAAAGGAAAAAATGGAAAAAGATAAAGACACCCAGAACAAAAGCGAAAAAGAAAAAGGTAATAAGGACGAAATCGAAGACGAAAATAAAAAAGATGATAAGAAAAAAAATGAACTAGATGAAGATGCCGAGAACGGGAAAACAAATCACGACAAGGCTGAAGAAAAAGAGGACCAGAATAAGGAGCCGGAAAATACAGATGAAGACAAGACAAAGGAAGTGCTGGTCGATGTTGAACACTTTGAAATTGAAGATTTCGAAACTGGAGATTTTTCGCCCGATAGCGAACAAGGTGACAAGACATTTGTACCGTATTCTGATTCTGATACCGACGCTGATAGCGAACGGGAAAAATCAAGTTCCGATTCTGGAGAATCAGGCTGCGAATCGCAAAAATCCGGATCTAAGATCATTAACGCCTCTGCGGAATCGGATAAGTCTACATATGAAATTTCGAACCCGAATGCTACCGTCAGACTTGCAAGTAAAATTGATGCTGAAAAATGTAGAAATTGCGTACAGCTAAGGAAAAAAATTAGAAAACTGACAGAAGAAAATCAAAAAATTAAAAACGAATTGTTTGGAAAAATAGAAGAAATTCACAGAGTGATACAAAATCCTCACATACCAGACCAGGACAACGTTCGAAAAGGATTTTTTGCTCATCCTGTCGATAAAAAATATGTTGTAAGTAAAAAAATAAAATTCATTGTTTTTCACAGTGGTAAACCATTGTTTTCATTCTTTTCAGGATCAAGGACTTGTGACGCTCAATTCGAAGTCTTACGACAATTTAGAGCCCATTAAAATTGGCGAAGATCTTTGGAATCACGAGATGGAAGCGATTAAATTTGGAGAAGCAGGTGATTCCAAGTACTCTAAATTTATCGCAGGCCACCTCTGGTCTACGGAAAAACTAACCAAAAGTAGCGTGACTGGCAGACCATGTAACAGATACAGAAAAGATCCTGCCAAACAAAAGGTGAAATCGACGGAGAGTCTGGACACACCGAAAAAAAATCTTTTACAAGGTATGATTACAAGTCATTTAATTTTTATTAAGTTTCGAATAATGAAGGAACTAAAACTATTACTTTTTTCAGATTTGTTCATAGAACGCATTCGAGCCACTGAAGTGGTAACAGACACCCAGCTGAACAAACGTCTTAAAAAATTGAATAAATATATAAATGACAAAATACAGTCTTTGAGACGCCCATCCATGGTTGTCCTCTCGGAAATGGATTTGGAAAGTTAATATTTTTGTTAGAAAGAAATCTCTCTAATAATAAATAAGATAGAAACTGAATTAATGGCTTAAAATGAATTGAAATCTACATCTACATCTGTGTATAAATTTAACCGCCATCGCCACTCCTGAATCGCATTCAGCCCACCCGGTACCGGTAAAATTAATATGGACTCAATTAAAAATTTTGATGGTTACCAATACAACTTAGCAGCAGCCCTTAAAAAAAATTATAAAAAGTATTAGGTAACTGTATTTTTTAAAACTTTGAAACCATAAAACTTCAACAGTTGTCGATAAATTTAACAAGCATTGTGAACCCTGGACCGCATAAAATAAAAAAATACCGATAAAATTAATAGCAACAAATAAGTAAAAATTTTATAATTACCGATAGGATTTACCCCCCATTTTGTAAAATTTAGCAACAGAAATGTTTATAAGTAACGGTATTTTTTAAAACTATACAACATTAAAAGTTTTGTAGTTACTGATAAAATTTACCACCCCATTTTGAAAACTGGAACAATAAAAATTTATAGGTAACGGTATTTTTTAAAACTATACAACATTAAAAGTTTTGTAGTTACTGATAAAATTTACCACCCCATTTTGAAAACTGGAACAATAAAAATTTATAGGTAACGGTATTTTTTAAAACTATACAACATTAAAAGTTTTGTAGTTACTGATAAAATTTACCACCCCATTTTGAAAACTTGAACAATTAAAATTTATAGGTAACGGTATTTTTTAAAACTATACAACATTAAAAGTTTTGTAGTTACTGATAAAATTTACCACCCCATTTTGAAAACTTGAACAATTAAAATTTATAGGTAACGGTATTTTTTAAAACTATACGCCATTAAAAATTGAATAGTTTTGTATAAATTTTAGATGGACGAAAATACTTTATTTTTTTATCGGCCGGTTATAGTTTTTTACCGTAGGGGTATATAAGTAATTTTTTAAAAAAAATAAAAAGGTGCACCTTTTTATTTTTAGCCAACATTACTTATCTTAAAAACGTTTATTCTTCAAAAAATGTTCCGTGACGGAGAGGACAAATTAATGCATTTTTATTGACAAGAAAAATGCGTTATTTGTCCTCTCCGTCGCGAAACATTTTTTGAAGAATGAACGTTTTTTCTCATGAACGATAAAATGAAAAACATTTTTTTTTGCACTGAATTGGAGTTTCGGAAGGTAAAGAGGGACATAATTATTTGTTAACCCGAAATACAATATTTGTCCTCTTCCGTCACGGAACATTTTTTCAAGAATGATCGTAATAATATAATGACCAGAAAAAATTAAGATTTTTGATGATCAGGGAAAAAGAGGATCGAACATAAAAAATAAAAATTCTTTTGATACCTAGAGTCTGAACCGTTTTCAAACTTTATACACACCCTGTATATTTTGCAGTGAAAGCCCTTCGACAAACAATATTTATATTGACCCAAGCTACCAAACATAAAATTCGAATTCGGTTTCAAATTTTTTACATAAACATAATGACGAGCTACTTGAAAAAAAAAAAATGAATAACAAAGATAAAAAAAAAACCGTTTGCGATGTTTACGAAAATCAAATATACGTTACGAAGATTTATTGTTAAAATTATCCTTCCGAAAAGGAATATAAAAAGAAAAGAAAAGAAAAAAAAATAGCAGCATCTTGTAATAAGTATCATCAGGCCAAGATATTAAATAATAAATTCACATTTAAAAACTATTTAATTACGGTCGCCCTTGTTAAAAGTCGTTGTACCGTCAAACAAAAGGGTATATTATAAATAGCTACTGTATATATATATATACATAGATATATTATTCACACAATATGTAAATAACGTAAACAAAAATATTGGATTACTTGAAGTTAATTAACGAGATGTTCCCTCGGAATTAGATAAAATTTCCTTTTTTTTTTTTTTCTTACTCCGATTTAAATCTTCACGCAATATGCAAACGAAGGGAGTGAAATATGTTGCACACATGTCGTTTATTTGCATTGCCAATTTTTTTTTTTCTTTTATTGTCGTTTAAATCAATTCGATTATGTTAATCTGCGGCAAACGATTTAAAGAATAAAAAATAAAATTTATTTGACTTTTTGTCATAATGAAGCGTGACTATCCATGTGATTGATTAATAATCGATATTGATATTTAGCTAAAATAAAAAAGAAAAGAATTTTTTTTTTTTTTAAAGTTCTCAGAAAATTGTGTAACCGAAAAATCCATTAAGGACTCCGGAATCTATTCATTCAATTTATGAAATAAGGAATCGACATTAAATGAAGTGAAACCAGTTAATGGATGAAATGGATGTCGAATTCGTTATGGTGTACAAAGAAAATCAACAAAAGTTTACAACAATATCAGATGCCACGCTGTCTCACATCGCAGAGGAGAGAGAGAGAGAGAGAGATGGAGATGGATGAATGAAGGAGAGGAGAGGAAAAAGAAACCTTTTTTTTTATTATTATTATTATCATTATTTTGTATACCTGAAACCTGTACAATGGGGACATTCAACTGAATATCCGCCAAAAATGATTCCTTCTTTTTTTTGGATGAATACCGAATCATTTTACAGTTTCCCATTCATTTGTTGGAAAAACGTGTATGGATTAAATTAACTGGAAGATGATATATCAAGTACTTGGTCGGTTTTGTTATTTTTCTTGCGAATATATTTTTTTTTTTTTTACCGAAAATATGGAAAGAGAGGGGTTGTTTGAAATCGATCGTGCCAGACAAAGCGGCATCGGTAAACGAGAGAGAAAAAAAAAAGATCGTGGTCCATCTGGTTCTATCTGCATTTTTTTGGTTGATTCCAAAAACCGAGTGGCAAAAGTAAAATTTTATTAAGTTCTCGCTTTTCATCCACCAATTAAATTTACCCATCTGCTTGGAGGACATTGTATGGATTGTGATAATCCTTTGGCATTTGTAAGAGATTTTTTTTTGAATTGCGGGTGCACTGAAGGATTCGAAGGGTGATGGATGTAGCACCGGACGAACCAATTGGATGAGCTTATATGGAAAGTTTTCTAGAAAAGACTCATTGTCAACCGGCATAGCGAAGAAGGAAGGCCGGCGATCTTGGGAGATGTTGCCAAGTAGAACCAATAGCAGATTTCACTGCTATGCGTTCGATATATCGCAATAATCGAACATTTTCACACGTTCGAACACGTTCTCGATTAGCGATATACCTCACTTTGGACCCTAACTGTGAAAGTTTGTTTTCATTCCAAGTGGATAGGTTGTATTTCGTAGCTTCTTTTTTTTTTATTCCAGCTAAAAAACGATTTTGGATTAATTAAAAATCATAATGGTGACCGTCTAGCGGAGATTTCCAAATATACAAGTAGTGCTACCGTAAAATCCTTTTGCGTTTCATGAGTCGACCGGGTAACCAACGACTTAAGTTTTGCGAAGATTCCATAAGGAGAGAAATTTTGCAAATCGTAAAACGATAAAAGTTGTAATACTTTGGTCATTTTCTTAGAGGACCTAAATATGAACTTCTAAAGACAATCATTCAGGGACATATCGAAGGAAAAAGGAGAATAGGCCGAAAGAACCTATCGTGGCTGCGTAATTTTAAAGCTTGGACCTGTTTAAGTGTCGTGGAGCTCTTCAGAATTGCCCCCGATAGAGATGAATATAAAAATCTCATTGATGGTGTCTTACGCCTGGACGCAGGTACGGCACAGTAAGAAGAAGAAAAATCATAATATGGACGAATATGGAAAATAGAAATGACAATAAGACAAATGACATTATGGAAATAGAAAATGTGGCAAAACAATCCCCCCTTAAGTCGAAAGTCAACAGTGAGCGGCAAACCATATCTACACACTGTGTAGATATTTTCACTTATCCATTGAGTAGGCTGATAAATAGGCTTTTTTTGTCTGCTTCCACGTTTAAACGTGGAAGCAGACAAAAGCAGACAAAAAAATATCGATAAATTATCTCTGTCACAAGTAAGATATTTATCATATTTATATATCAAAACGAACCAAATATTTGGAGTTTTTGAAAATCATCGTGAAAACAGACAATTTTCACGACGATATTATGTCATTATTATTGGTTTTCATATACCAGTTTGCCTACAGAATCGGAGAGAAAAAAAATTTCGATATTTACTTTATCGTCGAAAAAAATATCAATATTTTTTTATCCGATATATCGATAAATTATCGCCATCACTATCTTAAACAATCCAAATCTTGCCGTTTTGTCTTTTTCCCCGAAACGATTTTTCGCGCATTGAAAATTTTTTTTTCCAGCAAACAAAGGACAAAACGAGACAAAAGGGCTAAAAGTATATTATGAAAAAGACCACGCGCTTAAATGGGATAATACCTATAAATTGAAAATAGAATCATAATGATAAGAATAAACAAGATTGTCAAAGGAAATCCAAGGACGTATTGATTATGGTTTTGTTAATATAAAAATGATTATTAAAATAAATAGTCAAGTTGGAATTTTACGATCCCCATCAAAAACGGATACCGCGCGAATAGAAACAAAAACAAACACCACATCGCATGCCAAATATAAACAATGCGCAATATACACTGGTGACACGTCGACGCAAGCAAAAAAATAGGCCCGGTTCCAAGAATTTCACCCTCGATTCCGATGAACCATTTTTCAAATGACAATGACGCAACAAAATTTCCTTAAATCAATCACGGGCTCTTTCTCCTGGAAAAACTATACCGGGAGAGGAGGAGGGGGGGAGAACGATGGCAAAGACAAGTAGATGAAAAAAAAAATATAGCATAAAAGAAAACAATGTAAACAAAGATGGAGGAAAAGGAATTCAATGATATCAGATAACGATACGGTCTCCGATGTAGATCGGGAGAAAATGTGCTGCATCATCCATGCACTTAGCCCGCTTGACAGCCAGGACTAATGCGGTACAGATCGCTCATATTCTTGGGTTTGACACCTCCTTTTCAGTTCTTTACATTGATCTCCGGCGATGATCCTTGTTTGTACATCTCTACCTAAATTCCCGGACGGACCTCACATTTTAAAGGCTTTTTTTTTTTTTTTTTTTTTTTTTTTGTGCGTGATGTGTGATGATCGTATAAATATGAGACCTTTGGTGACTGTTATAACTTTTTTTTTAATGCACTGACAGCATAATGTAATTATATTGATGGATGATTAGAGATCGAGATTTACAAGACCTTAGATCTGTTTTAACCACGAAGATGATTTGTCTTTCGAATGTGTCATGGTTTGGAAGCGTGAATTCGAGCATTTGGCTCCTCGTATCAATGCACGTTGTTGCATCAGAAAACGGATGTTAACATTCGAATTAAGCATGGCCGACAAGGGTCTTTAGAATGGGTTAATGATGGAGATTCGGTGTCACAGTTTTAACCCTGAATATCATCCCAGTCGAAAATACTCGTGGATGAAAACTGGTGGATTTGAAGACTTTTCCCACCAATTTTCCTGAGAGGTTTCCACCAGTCATCCACAATTCACCAATTTTCCACCAGCTCGTGGAAAATTGCTGGAAAAAGTCTTAAAATCCACGTGTATTCCACGTGAATTTTTTGTGTGGGCAGTGCTGCGGTGCTGATTAGATTTTAAACGGAATCGATCGATTTAAAAGATTAATAAGAATCGGAATCTGAATTCTATTTTTTTTTTTTTTTTCAAGCAGTCGCAGTCGGAACCGGATACAAAATTGGAATCGGGTACATTGGATCGGGATCGAAATCTTAATCTGCGTCGGAATCAGCATCGAAAAATAATTTGGATTCTAATTGAGCTAAATAGTATTAATAAAAGTTTTTTTTATGATTAGTACATTTCTGGAAATATCGGAATCAGAATCGGAATCGGCATCGGCATTACTGGAATATTTTCTAATTGGAATCGGAACCGGAATCTTAAATTTTTTATCTGGAATCTGAATCAGCGTTCCCGACCATTTTTCTTAATCCGTTATTCCTAAAAGAAATAAAAAAAATAAATAAATAAATTTCTAATTCATTTTTCCTAAAAATTTTGGTTCCTAAAATTTTTTTCATAACCATTTTTTCCCTAATTTTCAATTTTCCTAAAAATTTTTAATTCCTACAATAAAATTTCCTAAAATGAATATTTTTCATAACTTTTTAAATTCCTAAAGGGATTTTAGGAAATTAAATTTAGGGACTTTAAGAAATTTTATTTTAGGAATCAAAAAATTTTAGGAATGTTAAAAATTTAAAAACAAAATGGCTAGAAAAACAATTTTAGGAACCAGAATTTTTAGAAAAAATAGATTAGGAATTTATTTTTTTAGGAAAAACGAATTAGGAATTTTTTTTAAAGAAAAAATGGATTGGGAGTTTTTTTTTTAAAGGAAAAATGGATTAGGAAAAATGGTAGGGAATCCTAAATCAGAATCGCCCCGAAAAATATTGAAGAACTAGGGACAAGAATTACAAGACGAGACAAGACAAGACATTGTTCAAGAAATCGTTTAGATCTTGTTTTTCGATCTCTATAAGGATTCCAAATTCAAAATTTCTTGTCCAAGACAAAAAATTTTGAATTTGGAATCCTTTTTGGCTTATCGATCAAAAACCAAAATTTGAGCGGATTTCTTGGAAATTTTTTTGTTTTCTTGTTATCCATCCCGAAAAATCTTGGGAATCGGCATCAGAATCGGAATCGAAACTGCAGACCTGCTGCAGAATGCTGCATTACTATGGTAATGGAAAATTAATGTTAGGCAATATCTTCAGGTTTTCACCTGCATAGGCTTTCGTTTTTTCTTTTCTTAAAAATGTGCATTCATTGCCCCGTACTGCGGTCTATCCACGATACCCTTATTTCCCCAGGGTACTTTTCTTAATGTACCCGTTTGGGTCCATCCCATTTGGTGCTTTTAACCAAAAAAAAGTGCTGGGCGCTTCAGTATTTTATTTGTACTCTAGGCATCTTTCCTTCTAAACTTAAGAGTATTTCTAAAGAAAAAGTGCCGGGGTGGAGCCTGGAAGTCAAAAAAGGGCTGGGGCTCGTACATCTTGCCCACCTTAAAAGTACCACTGGTACTTCCAGGTGCTAAGCACTTTTTTCTATGAGCCCATTTGGGTACATCTGGAAGCCAGACACGTTTTCAGTGAACCCATTTCACAAATTGTCCCAAATGACACCCAGAAGTAAAGACTTGAGGCGGGAAACCAAAAGGAGTTCAATAAATTGATAGTCTTTGATCAATGCTACCAACTTAAAAATGATTTGAGCGCTTCCGATTTTTTTTTTTAAAATTGCCGTATTACTTTGCCTTAAAATCGGCCGTGATGTTTGTTTTAAACGATTCTCACGGCCATCTTTGTTTATCATTGCCCTATTATACACTTCAAAAAAAGAAATTCAAACACAAAAAATTGCTAAAACATCCAAGCCGTTTTCCTTCTTCTTCTTCTTTTTTTTTTTTCATTACACGCCATTTCATTTATTTTTGTTGTTTTGAAAGTAACACAGGAGCTGACACTTGAAAAAAAAAAAAAAAAAACGTTCGGAAAAAAAATCATGACTTGCTGGTTAAATAAATACAATTAACAAATTAACAATAATTGTAGCGTGTTTTTGCGGTTATGCCTTCATTGTTATCAAATAATGAAAAAATGTTTAGCGCGGTCTTTGAAAAAAAAAAATCGAACTGTTTATTATTTTTTAATCAGAAACTATTTTTTTCATTTAACTTTTTTTTTCTAACCGAAAGGCCCCCCCGCGAAGTGTAAACTTCAAAAAGTCAAATTAGGGTGCCAATCTTCCTTCCGGGCAATTTAAATATACCAACCGAGGTTACGGTGAATTTATTCCACATTAAATTTAAATTAAATTTTGCCAAAAATATGGTAATGAAGGAATCGGGGAATGAGAAAAAAAAGGGTTGACATGAAACCTTTGATTTCATGCCTTTATCTCAATCAATATCATATTGTGTTTCAATAAAGGTTTAAACCTTTTAACGGCAATTTACATTGATGTAACCTCTTCCCATCGATTTAATTTTTATTGTGTCATGCGAATTTGTACCACCACGAAAAAAGGGTAAATTCCTTGTTGTTTTTTTATTTTTTTTTTTAGTTTTAAAATTGGCAAATTTTATTATATTTTTTTTTCGGACTCTGTTTCTGATTTTAAAATTCAAATGAGGTGACATAAACGTTTGAATTAAGACGCACTTCGGTGTCCCTCTTTTCGCTTTTTTTTTATTATTTTCCAAAAGCTAAGCACGAGAAAAAGAAAAATTCGGATAAAATTCTGGGGCACGACAACTTTACGAGTCGTGCATAATTTAAAAAAATTACGATCATGATATGCACTGTTTAAAATTATAATAGGAGTGTAAATTTTAGAGGTTGGGACGGGCATTTTGCGAAAAATAAATGAAATAAAATTTATATAATAAAATTATATAACATTTTTTTTTTTTTGCTCTTGTTTTTGAATTTATTGTTTTCGGGAGGGTTTTGTGCACAATTTGATCCCGTTTTTTTTTTTTTCGAATTTAATGACACAAAAAAAGGTTAGGTTAGGTTAATCAAAATTTGCACTTACATCTGGCTTTATTCTCCGAGTTTTGAGCGGAAAAAGACAATTCTCATCCTTTTTTTTTTTTAAACCCTGAAGTGCTGTCATTTCACGAAGTCGGATTCCTTTTGTTCGCGGAAAGGACACCTTAATTTATAGTATTGTTCCGCTCCGAAAAATTTTGCAGAAGTAACCCCTCTTTTTTTTTTTCAATTTAAAGATTTTGTGCCGTATTAAGATCTTGCGATTGATTAAGGTTAACACATTCGGATTTTTATTTGCAATCCTATTTTTAAACGATTAAAAAAAAAAAGTGGTTAAAGCTAAAAATTTATTTTCGCGTGGAAAAGGTGTACGAGATTTTTTTGAGTGGGTTTTTTTTTTTTTTACCTTTAACCGCCGAGAGGTGCTGGAGTTTCTTTTATTGTCAATGTAAAGCATACGCCCCTTAGATTTTTGTCAAAAAAAAAAAGCATCCAAGATTTTTTTTGTTTAGAAATGAGACTCGTTTTTTTGCATTCGCAGATATTGTAATGAGGATCTGAAGCTGCACACAGATTGCTATATTCAGATTAAAAATTCTTTGAATTAATTCATTGGCTCCAGGTGTGCCCAAACGGGTACATTGAAAAAAGGCTTAGGTTTCCGACTGGAAAAAGCTAGGAATTTGTTTTTTTGTAAGGAAGAGAGTCCTGTAAAATACTTTTTTTTCGGGAAAAATTTGAAATGTCCTATTACGAAATTGAAAGTTGGAAACGCTCGCTGAAATGGGTAAATTGAGAAAAGTACGTAGCCTCTGGATGTACCCAAATGGGTACATTGATAGAAGTGCCTAGCCTCCAGATGGGTGGGTACATTGAGAAAAATTTTGGATTTTAGTAGGTGAATATTCACCTACTGACTTTTTTATATATATTTATGTATAATTTATACATAATTATATAATATAAATTATATATTAAAAAAAAGCTAACATCTATAATTCAACCCCATTAAGTAGTACCCCCCTTTTGATTTTCGAAATTTTTTTATATTATTGGTCATTCAAATATTACGTCATCATTTTAGGGGGGGAGGGTATCGTTCGACTGATGGGGAGGGGGGGTATTGGTGGAATGCTGACCTCATCATTTACACTAGATATAATACAATTTTTTATACTGATATACCGGTATGCCTAAATCGGCAAACCATCTTCAGCAGTCGTTTTCCTATTTTAAAAAATGCATTTTGTCAATTTTTTTTTTCCGGCGAATGATGACGTATTTTTTAAGGGAGGGGGTGTTGCTAATGATAAGGAATGATGATCAGGGGGGAGGAGGGGGTCTAAAATGACGAAAAAAATGATGACGCAATATTTGAATAGCCCCTTATTTCGTACTCATTCAGTACCGTATAACACCACCCAAAAAAATATTGTACCAATTTCTCGTTTCCCCGAGAAAAATGAATATGAAAAGCCAGGCACGGACGGGGCGCCGAGCTACCGGGGAAATCCCGGTGCGCCTTCCTGGATGTAGCACCCTGGCGTCCTTAATTCTGTTACGTTCCGTTCCCGACCATTTTTCCTAATCCGTTTTTCCTAGAAATTTTGGTTCCTAAAATATTTTTTCCTAACCATCTTTTTTCCAGGTTTTCAATTTTCCTAAAATTTTTGGATTTCTGAAATAAAATTTCCTGAAATGAATATTTTTCATAAAACTTCCTAGAATGAAAATATTTTTTAAATCCCTAATGGAATTTTAGGGATTTTTATTTTAGGGATTTTAAGAAATTTTATTTTAGGAATCAAAAATATTTAGGAAAATTAAAAATTAGAAAAAAAAAATTGTTAGGAAAACAATTTTAGGAGCCAAAATTTTCAGTAACATGAATTAAGAATTAATTTTTTTTAGGAAAAATGGATTAGGAATTTATTTTTTTTATGAAAAATCGTAGGGAATCTTCTGCTCGATCAGCTTGTTCAGAATTTACATTTTTGAAAATTTGGCGCCTTTTCCAGTCCGTAGCTCGCGCCCTAAAAAATTCCCAGTCCGTGTCTGTGAAAAGCGAGAGATCCCATTTAATTACTAGACTCCGTTTTTCTCCAAAAGCTTTAAAATCTTGCACTAAAAATTTTAGTGCAAGTAAAAATACACTAAAAATTTTAGTGCAAATACTTTCTTCTTCATAAAGCTATAAACTTCTTCTTCATAGAGCCATAAACAGTGACATTATCATCATCACCATCGTTGTCCACTGCAGACTGCCAAAGCTGTTCGATTTTTGCCAGCTCTTTTTGGCATGTCCTAAATTTTTTTACTCTTTCACCCGACATTTAATATAATAACCCAATAATTTTTCACAATTCAGGGCCTAAAGGTGCAAATTCACTATGGAATGTTGGTCCAACATTTTATAGTGAATTTGCACCCTAAGATGAAAGAAGAGATATCTAGTATGAAAAGTCAATTACCCAGTCGAGGAGTTATGGCTCGAGCCATAACTCGAGATATAAAAAATTATTTCAATTGATCCTTTGCCTCTGGACTTACGGGAATGGGTACATTTAAAAAAGTACCTAGCCTCCAGATCTACCTAAACGAATACATTCAGAAAAGTGCCAAGCCTATCCAGGTTTACAAAAATGCAACTATTAATGTTGTTCTGGAAATACTTCTAAAGGGAATAATGTGGCACGAAATCTCGGATCGCATTGCAAAAAACAAGTTGTGACACGTTTCGACCAAACTCTTCCGGATATTCCGATCAATCCGTAAACACGTGTGATTTCCAAATTATTTTTCCTACGCATTAAAAATTAAGTGAAAAATTCCGGGGTGGCTGAAGGATCACCATGTACATTACAAAAAAAAAAGAAGAAAGAAAGAAAAGAAGGTAATTTCATGGTGGATAGTCAGCACAATGGCAGTGACAATGCTGCTTCAGGTGTCCTTCTATCAGAAGAGGTTTTATCCTTTATATTCAGCCAATCTACTGTGTGAAATCATCGGTATTGACAGTTATGTGCTCCTGGAACATCCGTCCCCACACTTACATCAATAGCTTCCTTTCATACACCGCGCTCCTTTCCTCCGCGGATAAATAACACCGTGAAAAGGGGGATTCCTTTTTTTTTTTTCGGGAAAATCTGGGAGAGAAATAATTTTATAAATCGGCAAGAGTTGTCTATAAATAAAAAAGTATAAAAAAAAAAATTGGGATAATCCTTAATTTTTGAAAAAAAAAAAAAAAAAGAATGAAACAAACATGAGTGAAACTAGTTCCAGGTGCCAGGGGGAAACGCACAATAGAACCCAAACCTATACAAGGATTAAGGTGCTACTCTAGTCGAGGCCCTTTGTCACCTATCAATGGTACAAAAGGCCGGGAATAAAAGAGAGTGCTTAAGTTAACGCTATAAACTATCTAATATCTATAGGGGGATGACCCTCGTACGTATTAATTGTATATAAAATGATTCCGGCTTTGTAAAGGCTAAATGTAAGCTCTGAATCGTTTACGATTTCAATTCTATTCATGTCTCATAATATTTTAGGATGTAACATCGCATTCTGTTTTTTAGTTTTTTAACTCAGTTTTTTTTTATTCATCCTTTTTTTTTGTATATACAATGTATCGAAGTCCGTGTGGTTTTCGTTATCTCAAGTGGCGATCATTAAAAAGAATGCCTACAATTGCAAATAAATAAGTGGATCTTGTTCCTCTTGAGTAATTTTCTCTTCCTTTTTTTGAGGTTTTCGGATGTGAATTCGATGATAATGAAGTTGTAGGTCTGGGAAAAAAGTGGGAAACTTTGGTGGTTGATATGTGATTGTTGGCAACAGATATGAGTAAAGTTATCTTTAAAGTGGAAAAAAAATCACAAAATTTAAGGACCATTCAAATGTTACATTATTTGAGGGCGGAAGGGCTCATCCATTCCATGCAAACGGAGACTGGAGATAATCTGTTGTGACTCTTTATGAAAATTGTGCGACGAGTTTGCACAAGTTGGAGTAAACGTGTGGTCACGTGACATTTTCACAAATAGTCAAAACAGACTATTTCCAGTCGTATCTATCATTAAGATACCTCAGTCCGTTTCCGACACACGGAATAAATTACCATGAAAAGAACCAAATTTGAAAATTTTTGACTTCGAAGTTGGGCCCTATATGAAGCTAAAATGAAATGCTTATCCCGGCTATACATTCTGCTCTGGCTTTTCCGTTCCTTGAATGCCCAAGTTCCCGAAAAACAATTTCAATCCCAATTCCCATTTATTTCAGAAAAATTCCTGGAAATTAATCAGAAATTCCAAGAATTATTTTCATTTCCTTAACCCTAAGGTTTTCCTCCAAGACGGGAAATTTCGAATCCAAAATTTGTATTTCCCAAGTATTTAGAATCTGTGCTTCCGCACTTTCCGCCCCTGCGATTCTTGGAATCTCGATTTATTTTCAATTCTGAGAATCGGGATTATTCTAGACTTAATCCCGTTTTCATTTCCCTAAAATTCTCGAAAAGTAAATAAAAATTCCGGGAATTATTCTGACTCCGGTGGATTTAATCCTAAAGCCCGGAATTTTCTGATTTTATTTTAATTTATCCGAAATTGTGGAAATCCCTAATTTCGAAATTTCTGGGAAAATTTAAATCATTAGCCCCGTCAGAGAAACAGACCCTAAATATATCAGGCCGATTATCTATTTGCCTGACTGCCAACGTACAAGAACCTTAGTCCTGGACGTATTAGATATTCTGATTTCCTGGGAAATTTAAAAATTCGGGATTTCATATTTTGGGGGGGAAAAAAAACCTCAGGAAACAAAATACCACTGGGGTAACGAATAATTTCTGAAATTTCTAACTATTTTCCTATAATTAATTTTAAATAAGAACTGGGATCAGTATCCAGAATCCAGGATCCCCCCCAATCAGAATCTCGAATAAATTGCTGAAATCTCCATCAAGTGATTTTGAAGAATTTTCTTCCAACACAAATGTGAATAGAGTTAGGGATTGAAATTTCTTTTTTGGATCTCGGGAATTCATTTCATTTCTGGCTATCCCGAATAAAATCTCCAGCCGGGATAAAAAATGCTCTGCAGTGTCATAATTGTCCAACCTTAAAATGTAAGGTATCCTATTTTTTTGACTCTATTGGGTTAAGTTTGGCTCTTTACATTAGGGAGTTGGCACACCTGCCTGAAAGAGGACAAAAACCATGGCTGCGATGGTCACTTTGCATAGATCCTAGAAATAAACGGAAAAATGTTCACCTTTAAGATGATTTTCTGTAACGTTTTAGTACAGAATCAGGCCAGTAGAGTGAGATTTAACCCAATTACTGCCGTGAAAAGGGGAATCGACCTATCGCACATCTCTGGGTTGGCCATGTTTGTTTATAAGCTAAACATAAACAAACATGGCCAACCCAGAGATGTGCGATAGGTCGATTCCCCTTTTCACGGCAGATTATCCTCCAATTGATCCCTGCAGTGTCCAATGAGCCGCTCAAATCTCCCAGATTTGAAAAAAATGCAATGCCCAGAAATGAAAATTTGCATATTTTATATTTTTATTTTGCAAATAAGCAAATAAATAAACAAATCATGTATTAGGAAACAATTAGGAAACGCATGTTTTATCATGTTTACACATATATAAACATGCGAACAAATGGCATACATAATAATGAACTGTTTTAAAAATATAATATACTTTTCCGCCATCTTGTTTTTCTTATTATGTAAACAACAAAGATGGCGATTCCTATTCTACGATGATTTCAAAGCCACGTTAAAATATTGCATTTTAGTCCTATAAAATATCTAATTAAAAATTTTGGAGTTTAATAAAAATAATATAGTTTCAACAATATTTCGTCACCGTTTTTATTTTCATTCGACTTAAAAGCTAAACCAAAGGATGAACTTCTAATGACACGTTTTTTTTAGTGATTTTACATGATCGATGCTTTTTACATTTTTGACAAAGCATAAGGCTCGACGTAAAAATGGGTCTCGGTTTTAAATACCTATGGAGACATGGGTCCCTCGCGGAGGCCCCTACTTTTTTTTTTCCTAGGGCCCATCCGTTCATCAAGTGAACGAAAATTCCGAAAGTTATCCATTTTCTGAAAAAATTCCAAAGGGTGAAATATGCGACTTGTATACACGTATAGAATTCCGAAACGGAAAGCTTGACAGTCCCATATGGGGTTAGCCTGGAATTTTTGCCCCTTCTTTTTTTAGTCCCTCTGAAAACTTTAAGGTTAGCTTAAAAAAATTCGAAAAATTTTTTCCCTTACTTCCTCTTTTCAGTCGCTTCTCATTTTCATTTAAAACCGAAACATCTTTTAATTCTTTCCAAGGAATAAATTACAAAATCTCAACACACCCTCAATGTGTATTCCTACAGAGAACGGTAATAGATCCGTTTCCCACACACCCTCCAAAACAATCCCAATAAACAGAGATATAACATCCTTTACGCACTTGAAAGCCAAACCCTATATATATATATACGCACACCGAAAATCCGCAATTAATTCGCTTACCCCGCCACTGATTTATCTAAAGCGATTTTAAAATAATGAAGTGTTAAGAAAAAAAAAAAAAAGAATATTAGTCAAATCAAAATAGTGACCTTTTTTTAAAAAAAATTAAAAGAGAAGAGAAACAGAAATAAAAAAAAAAAAAATTCGTAATGATCGACGGATTGAAACTCCACCTCCCATTCATGATTGGTTGGCAAATAACAATTGAAAATCAAAGGGACTGCGGGAGGGGGACGAGAATTTCCCCAGCCCTTGTATTTTTACAGGTAGATCTATTCACTTGGAGAATGCAGTCAGTAGACTTTTTGGTACCGATCGGTTTATATTATATTCATGCTATTTTGTTTATAATTCTATTGTTGTTTACTATATATTGTTCTTCTTTTTTACATGTGTGGTTTTGGTGTTTTTATTACGGACTTATTTGTATTCCGGAAATTTTTTCTGCGCTTTTTCAAGTGTTTTTAAAGTGATTCAGTTTCTCGAGGATTTAATTATTTTGCAAAAAGGAAAAAAAATTGTTGCGGAAGTTTTCTTCGATTTTTTTTTTTTTTTTTTTTTTTTCGGAATCGGGTTTTCCGATTTTATTTTATTTTTGTTTTTTGAGTTGCTGGGTTTTGTCCCAGCATTTCCCCCGACGACCTGCATCTTTTTCATCCTTTTGGGGCCGCCGGTGAAGGCGTTGCCTCAGATTTAGACATACATCAAAGAGCTACCGGTCATTTGATAAGGTAAGCTTTACTATCATTTTTGGCTAAGGATTTTGGATTAAAGGATTAAAAAAAAAGAAAATACAGTGCGGAATTAAAAAAAAAAGTGAGGATTCAATGCGAGTGATTGTTAAATAATTTCGCATAATATTTTCGTTTTCAATGATGGATTAATTATTTAAAATTGAAAAGGAAGAAAAGAATCGAGGTATTTACCGTCGGTAGCTTAGGCATGTTTCATCCTGCATAGCTTTTAAATTTTTAGCTGACGATTTTCGTTTTGATGATAGTCGTTGTTTGTTCTGTCTTGAGAGATTATTTTTTTGCTTTTCTATTTTTTTTTTTTTTTCTTTTGTAAAATGAATGAGCGTTGGATTTTAGTTAAGGAGGATTTTTTTAACCGTCTTGTAAGGTAAAAAAAAAAAAAAAAAAAAAAACCGGACACTGACCATATTTCTTTTTGCGTAGAAACCGAATTTTTTGTTTGTGTTTAGTTTTGAAAAATTTGTTTTTGGACAAAAAAGGAAGAACTAAAATTGTGAAATTACTTTGGGTTCTCGTCATTTTGATTTTTTTAAGACTTAGTTCATAGTTTTAGCAGGAAGATTTTTTTTTTCCGAGAAATTCCAAATTGATCCAAAACATTTCTTACATTTATTTAAAAAAATTAAAAACTTGAATCTAAGGACTTCAAGGTGTTATTTTGTTTTTTCTGCCAAGATTTTGCCACATGAACAACAAATCTGACGCAAGGCAGCTTCTATTAAAATTCTCAAATTTTTGCTGTTTTTGTTTATGTGCTGACTACCTCTTAATTTTTTCCTGTTAATGCTCGGGACTGAAAGGTCCTGTAGGACTGGATAAAAAGGAATTATTGCTTTTTTGGAAGTATTTTCAATACATCTGCTCCATTTGTAGAAAATTCTTTCAATAATGAAATCGTTCTTTCATCCGCTATAAGTTTATTAGTTCCGAAAAATTGAAATTTAACAGTTTCAGTAGCTTTTAATGGCCCCAATAAACAAATTGTCCGTCTTGTAAAATTTCTGGACATGAATTTTGCAGCTTCTTTATATTGCTTCGGTTGGAAAAAAATTGTTTGATATTTTTCAGTGATCTGGCTAATTTCGGCCCATAGGTTTTTTTAAAATAAAAAATATTACATGAAATTGAACGTTAATTGCTGAATGAAGTTAAATAGGTGCAGGCCATTTGGAATATTTTGATTTGTTGGAGAATAATTTTGTGTAGCTGTTTAAAAATTGGAACAGAATATTTTTTTTTTTACGACGGATATACATCAGGGTGGTTCCAAAATCAATTTTTTTGGAATTTCAAAACTCCTATATCGGAAAAAGTTTTTCTTATAGGTTTAGTTCAATCCTAAATTTTTTCACATGTTTTGATCGGTATTTCAAGGTGTCAAATTGGCTTTAAAATTTCCGGAAAGTCCATAAAAGGGCAAAAAATGAAATTTTTTTTGACATAAAAGAACATCAATTCCTATCGGAAATTTTGCACTGATTACGAACTTTAAGTCGAAAGTTTGTTTTTGTGCACGGTTTTTGAGCCACAGCCAGAAAACCATAGCAGGGTTTTCAGAGATTTTAAATCCGGCCTGTGGCTCAAAACCGTGAACCAAAAACTAATTTCTAAACCAATTTCTAACCAAAAACTAATAATAAGTGGGCTTTTTGAAAATTGCACCCCAAATGCGTTTCAAAAAATCTGAAAAAAATTAGGGTTGATACTCTACCTATAAAGAAACTTTGAAAATGGAGTAGCCGTATAAAAATAAGGAATATTCCGCATAAACTATTTTTAATTTCAAATATAAATTATTTATCTCGCTTTTTTTTTCAAAAAGTCGAAGTGAAATTTTACTAATCTTTCACAGAATTTTTGTTTTTAAGACTAGGTGTCACTTTACAAACCCTCCATTTGAAAACTAAAATGAATTTACAAACCTTCAAGACGTTTTGAACATTTTCGAACATTTCCAAATCCAAATAATTACCGACTGGAAAATTTCTTATAAGGATTTTTATTTCATATTAAGAAAAATCGCCCGTATCGATTTTGACTATGCAACCGGCATTACTTTACCTCAAGCCTATTTGTATAATTCATTTGGGTGAATTGAAGATACTGCGATTTCCAAATCGGTGTCCGGGGTGACGGATTTACTCCCCTTCTCTTCCCAGCTTTGTTGGGCTACCCGTATTTAAAGTTCAACGTATCCCTGGGTGTCGAGTTCATACGGTTTTAAACGATTTTCAATTCGTTTTAATTTGCAAGTGGGGTGAATTTTAATTTCTTTTTTTAAAAAAAATAGAATCTCCGGTAAAGTTTTATATGGGGGCTACAAATGCAGAATTTTTCGGTAAACGCTGGTTAATAATTTTCGTTATCCTCCTAAGTCCTGTCGATTAATATATCATAAGACGAAAATACCTTGATGAACAATTTTTGTTCCGGAAAATTTGAATCAGGGTCGGGACCGAAAACTACCGTAAAATTCAGGCGCATTTTTGATCACCCGCGGTCTTATCCAAGGAAGTAGCCCGAAATACCAATAGTTATTTGAAATTTTCAAAGACTTTCTGCGCCGTCGAAAATAAAGTTATACTATCTGGCTGGTTTCAGGCACGGACTGGGCCGTGGGGCTACGGGAAAAATCCTGGCGCGTGCTTTAGATGCGACCCCCAGACGCCTTTAATTTCATACCGAAAGCTAATTCAGCTTTTTCGTTTTCAAAAAAATGAAGTGCTACATTTTTAGTAAGAAGCTGCCGCCCTAAAAAATTCCTAGGCCGTGTCTGCCATCTGGACAACCACGGAAAAGGACACCGTGTTTTTTCTGATTAAATAATTGGAAGCTGTTCTAGTGGAAAATATGAAATTGAATTAAAAACTTCAGAATTAAACTCCTATCCAAATTGAACTGTATTGGCCAGTGCTACAGATTTTATAAACTAGAACCTCGTAGCACTAAGACTGATTTTTCCTGATTCTATTTCTCCAGTTTAATTTTTCACCAGGATAAAAATAATTTTGTTTTTTCGAAAAGTAGCCCTTTGGTTCTAAGATGGTGCAGTCCCAAGATAAATGGCCGCACGCCCTCAATTCAATCGCGCTCAGCTTCTCGATAGGAGAACTAACAATTTACGCACCTCAAACCGAACCCCGTAAAACATCATAATTGAAAAAACGATCTTAATTCTTAAGCAAATACGATATCGCTAAACCGTAGCGATAATAATTATAGGATTCTTCGAGCTCGTTGATCTTGAGATCACTTTAAAAAAAAAAAAAAAACTTCACATGAAAGACTTCTGAACCATTATATTTTTTATTTTTAAACATTTTCGTGGAAAAATTATATATATATTTTTTTCTTTACCTCGGCCGGTTCCGAGAAATACTGTACATATAAAAGAAAAAAAAAGTTTTTCCTTTTTTCGTGTCGGGACGATTCTCAAAGGGAAAACGATGGAGAGAAAAAAAGCATTGCCCCTTGCATTAATTATTCGCACCTTTGAAGAACATAAAAGGAAAAAAACATATCTTTATTGGCGCGTTTTAAAAATAATTTATTGACAGTCCATCTTATTATACTTAAAACGAGGGCAACATTCCATTTTTTTTTCTCCTCCTTTTAAAAGGACGAGACCGTTGTAAAACTGACAAACATATTGACGGACAAGTTCTAAAACAATCAGAGAAACTATTTTATATTCAAAAATGTTACCAGATCTTTTTTTTTTCGGAATCAGGCACGGGCTGGCCTTTAAAAACGGATCGGGGGAAAAATTGAAAAAAAAAAAAAGGGTGCTAAAATTTTACTTTAAGACCACTTTTTTTTCCTTCCTTCGACCAGGTTGTTTTCAGCTATCAAGCGGGATTTTCCAGTTTTTTTCTCGTTTTTCCAATTTTTTTTGGGTTCTTACGCCGAAATTTCACGCTAAAACATGTTGTATAATAACATGTTATGGCAACATGTTGCAAATTTTCCTTTTTCCATTTTTGAGTGTTGCGCAACATTTTTTTACACTTTAACATGTTGAGTAACACGTTTCTAACGCTTCAACATGTTGAGTAACACGTTTCTTACGCTTCAACATGTTGAATAACACGTTTCTACCGCTTCAACATGTTACTCAGCATGTTTCTAACGCTGCAGCAAGTTGGCGGATGACTAAAAGTCAAATGACTATTATGAAAGTTTGTAATTTTTCTAAAATTATTTTTGAGGAAAGTGTCATAGAGGAAACTGTCATAATGAATAAAGTCAATTATGACAGTCTTTTATGAAAGGGTAATCAGTGGTGTTCATGTCAGCATTGGGCCCTTTCAGGAATTGATGCCCTACATTATTTATTTCTTTTTCCCCAGGCCCGGGTAACGCTACACGGTAAAAAATTTTATGTAAAAGTAACATAAAAAATATGTAGCCCTTTTAATTTAACATGAGCTGTGTTAAATCTTCAATTTTTTCGAACGTTTCGAATTTCTGACGCCTCGTTTTTACGTTAAATAAAAAGGGCTACATCATTTTTATGCTACTTTTACATAAAATTTTTTACCGTGTATTCCTCGAAGCTTTCAAGGTTCAAGGCTGCTTCCAGTCGTCTCACCCCTCCGATAGTAGCCCCTACTGCCCCCCATCAGATCATCCTGAAAGTAGTGCTCATCGGCCACCATGTAGGGGCGGGGGTGCCACTCAAAGTGTAAACCCGTCAGCAACCAGATTGGCGCCCCTCATCCAATTCAATATAAATCAGGCTTTTTGCAACCTGGCTGGCAGATTCGGACTGGGAGTTTCTTAGGGCGCGAGGTACTGACTGGAAAGAGCACCAAATTTTTCAAAAATTTAAATGCTGAACAAGTTGGTTAAACAGAATTAAGGGCGCCAAGGTGCTACATCCAGGAAGGCGCACTAGGATTTTCCCGGTAGCTCGGCGCCCCTGTCTGTGCCTGCTGGATGGAAGTTCTAGCAATCGTTTCGGAATGGAAAGTGTCGTATATAACTCTTAAGACATTTTCTAACGATTCGTAATGTTTTTGAGGAAATTGTCATACAGGAAAGTGTCACACAGGAAAGTGTCATAGAGGAAACTGTCACAATTGCGATTATTGCAAATTCCGGGGACTTTTTATTTTCTTCTATTTCTCTTCCAGTTTTTTCACTTTTTCATGTTTTACACGTTTTTCTCGATTTTTCAGATTTCCCCCTAATTTTTCCCCAAGCGTTAAAATTTTCATGCCCATGCCGCACTTTTTCAGTTTAAGTTAGCCGCCCCGGGCATTTCTCCATTTTCCCTGCGAATCCAGTCCGTGCCTGCATCGGAACAGAGCCTCGAAGTTATATCATATAAAATAACCTGGAAAAAAGTTTTTTTTAATCATTTTTTTCTGATATCAAAATAAATAAAGAATCGTCGGAAGCTTTTAACGATTCAGTTTTTCGATAAGCAAAAGAATGGGGAAAAAAAATGAAAATTCCTATTTCATCCAGATTGAAAAAAAAAAGAGAGAGAGAAGGAAACAAGAGAAATGCTTTTTTTTTCTTTTTTCATCCAGAAAATTTTGTATTATTTCCTTTTTTTTTTTGTCGTGTTTTGGGAGAAATTCATTTACTTCCCCCCTCCTCCCATCCCTCCCGTTTTTTTTTCTGTAGCTTATTACCGTTATCGCCTTATTTCATTATTTATTTTTTTTCTTTTTCTTGTATTTTTTCAGAGCCGCCGGAGCGATGCACGATACTTCGGGTTTCGGTCATAATGATGGATTAACTCGGATGGCATCCCTAACGGGTCAAATGCCTCAAATGTCCCCGGACGGTCTGGGAATGGGACTCGGGAACGGGAACGGTAGTGGAATTAAAAAAATGAACGAGGACCATATTAAAAGGCCGATGAACGCCTTTATGGTTTGGTCCAGGTTGCAGAGGAGGAAAATTGCTCAAGAAAATCCTAAAATGCATAATTCTGAAATTTCTAAACGATTAGGTAAGCATATTTAAATTTGTACGTTTTAAGGTAAAAGAGCTTTAAGCCTTTTAGGACTTTTGATCATAGAAATTTCGTACGTGGGAAATTTTGTCACACTAATACGTTGTGTCGTAGGGACTCTTGGTCACATAGTACGTTTTGTCACAAGGGTATAATTCGTCACGTTACATTTTGTCACGGCGACATTTTGCCTACTTTCAATTTTGACACATTTTTTATTTCAGTTGACAGGTTTCAGAAACCAATCCAAGTTTGGAAAAGCATAAAGCTAATTACCGGTATTTGTTTGTTTATTTTCAAAAAATTTTTTACAAAATATTTATACAAAATTTTTTTTTAGATATTTTTCAAAATTTGTTGTTACTGTACACGGTAAAAAATTTTATGTAATAATAAAAAAAAATATGTAGCCCTTTTTCTTTAACACGAGTTGAGTTAAATCTTAAATTTTTTCCAACGTTTCGAGTTTCTGACGCCACGTTTTTATGTTAAATAAAAAGGGCTACATCTTTTTTATGTTACTTTTACATAAAATGTTTTACCGTGTATTTTTTAATGGAAGTGAGATTTACTGAAACTGCGTGTGACTAAAGTACACTAGTCATACGCGGTAAAAAATTTTATGTTAACTTGCTAAAAAAGGGCTACACATTTTTATGTTAAAAAAAATCGAATGTTATTGTCCATGAGACATTTTTTTGTTTTTACTGTTTTGTTCGAGGCTACAGGCAAATTATGTTACTTTTAACATAAAATTTTTACCGTGTAGTTACATTACAGTACACACATCAAAGTACATTACAGTCTAATTAAAGTACATTAGTCATTAGTACACGTAGTGTGTGACTAAAAGTACATTATGACGAAAAAGGTAAATGACATTCTGTCTGTGACAAAAAGTTTCTACGGACGAAAAATTTGTGACCAAATGTCCCTAATGTTTTAAGAATCATTTTTGCTTGCCTAAATAAGCGTCTGGATGGACGTTTTGACACAGAAATTACGATCATCTTGAAACAAATACTGTAGGGCGCAGAGAATTAAAATTTAATATCCCGTATTGCTACACGGTAAAAAATTTTATGTAAAAGTAACAAAAAATATGTAGCCCTTTTTATTTAACATGAGTTGTGTTAAATCTTCAATATTTTCGAACGTTTCGAACTTCTGACGCCACGTTTTTATGTTAAATAAAAAGGGCTACATCTTTTTTATGTTTCTTTTACCGTGTACATTAAAAAAAAAACGTTTCAAATTTTTTACCGTGTACATTTTGAGCTCCGTAAATAACTCCATTGGAGTTACGAGCAAAAATTTTACAAACTAAAAAAGGGCCAAAAGTTTTTTAAAGTCCTTTCGATAATTCTATTTTCCTGAAGAATAATGCACAAACAAAATCTGGATTTAAAATTATTAAAAAATTAAAATTGGACCTTTTTTTTAAGATAAAAAAGACAAAAAAAAATCTTAGACTATAAAATGCTGGACAATTTATACTTTGACAGAAAAAAAGTAAGAAAGATTTTTCGGCAAAATGACTTCAAATTTATTGAAAGTTAAAAAAAAAACTAATTAGTCTTGTCGACATTTGCGAATTAACCCGAGGATACAATTAGAGGATTTATATGACCGCTATTATTTTTCCCCTTATTTGGGAAACTATTCGAAGTTCCTAGCGGCATAAACTAAAAATGTGCAGAAAGCATTTATAATTGCAGCTCTAAAAAAAAATTTACTCTACTTTCGAATTAAGAGTATGCAGTACCCGTGGCAGCAGATAAATCGTATTTTTCTTTTTAGGGAAAAGCGACGAAAAATATTGGAAAAAGAAGAACTAAGAAATCTTTAAAATTTTTTTCTGAAAATTTCTAAGTTTTTTTTTTTAATAGATTTGTCTTCGTTTTTCCGAAAAAAAGAAAAATGCGATTTATCTGCTGCCACGTGTACTGTGTACTCTTAATCTTCAATCGAATTATTGCCCAGGTCGAATTTCCGTATGACTTTTATTTTAGGATTAATCCAAAATTTGGATGTTTCAGATACTTGTACTTTCTTCAATTTTTTTTATGCACGGTAAAAAATTTTATGTAAAAATAAGTAGCCCTTTTTATTTAACATGAGTTGAGTTAAATCTTCAATTTTTTCGAACGTTTCGAATTTCTGACGCCACGTTTTTATGTTAAATAAAAAGGGCTGCATCTTTTTTATGTTACTTTTACATAAAATTTTTTACCGTGTGTATGATTTAAAAATTATTAAAGAAACGTTACAAATTATTGCGGAATTCAATGAAATTTTTTCACTGGAAATTTTTCTTAAATTGCTGATTTTTAAGATTTATTACCACTAAAAAGTAAATAACAAAAGGGAGTAGAATAGTTATGATTAGCGGGGGATTAGTCTGATTTTCGATCAAATTTGATGCTTGGAGTAAGCATCAGTCGTGGCAGTAGATAAATCGTATTTTTCTTTTTACGGAAAAAATCTATAAAAAAAAAAAAATTGAAATTTTTGAAATTTTTTTCTGAAGATTTTTTAATTTTCTTTTTTAAAGATTTGTCTTTGTTTTCCTGTAAAAAGGAATATATGATTTATCTGCTGCCACGACTGACCCCTGGCAGTAGGTGAATCGGATTTTTCTTTAAAAAAAAAATTAAGAAAAATCTTTAAAGAAAAACTAGGAAATCTTTGAATTTTTTTTCTGAAGATTTCTTAATTTTTGTTTTCTAATGATTTGTCTTCGTTTTTCCGTAAAAATAAAAGTACGATTTATCTGCTGCCACGGGTATTTTTCAGAAAAAAAAATTTCGAAAATTCCTTTTTTACTTCAAGATTTACCTTCGTTTCCCCGTAAAAAGTAAAATACGATTAGTCTGCTGCCACGACTGATGATTTCTCTTAATGAAGGCTGAAAAATTTTTTTACTCCCAGTTTCTAATGCCACGATGGAAATTACAAAAGCAAACCAGGTTACGCTGTGAATTACCTAGAAAAAAAAAAACATGAATCACAATTTTTCTTTTTCTGAATTTACTTTGCGTAGGTGTTTTCGCATTTTTATTTAGGCCGAGACACAAGTCTTGACAAGTAATTAATATTCTTTAGAAAAACAAATAAAAACAATTGACATTGATTGTATTTGTTCTGTCTGGTGGCAAAAAGAAAAAAGAGAGGAAAAAAAAGTTTTTTTTTCTTTCTTACTTTAGCTAATTAACCTGTGAATCGCGAAAAAACAAAAGAATGACACAAAAAAAAAAAAAAAAATTCATTTTTTAATCTGGGTGGTTTGCAGGAAAAAAAACGAGCAAAGTAGTGGTATATTTTCATAGCTATTTTATTGGTTGAAAAATAATTAACGAATGAAATGGTTCATTACCTACAAAACCAATCGAGGTGGAACGTTTTCTGCATTGCTTTTTTTTCTTTTTTTTTTCCATTATTATTTATAACAGCTACCTGCCTTTTTTTTTAATTGTTTGATTTCTTCCTTCAAGTGCTTTCCTTCTGACACTCTCAGATAATTAGTCACAGTTTAACCGATTATTTTTTTATTTTCACACGAGCCATCTTTTTTTTTTTTTTTTTTTTTTTCTCGTGAAAAAAAATTCTTTTTTTTTTTAAATCCCTCGATCGGTTGCTAATGGCTTTAATAATTCTGATCTAATCATGTAAAAAAAGAAAAGAAAAAATAATCAAGTTTATTCTGTCTCCTTTTTTAATTATCGAGCAAATAAAGCTCCCTCCGTTAGATTATATTTACAATATTCATTTTTTATCAGGTGCTGAATGGAAATTATTAACGGAGGATGAGAAAAGGCCTTTTATTGACGAGGCTAAAAGGTTAAGAGCCATGCACATGAAGGAGCACCCGGATTATAAATATCGGCCGAGGAGAAAGCCGAAAACTTTAAGGAAAGAAGGATATCCATATTCGATACCTTATCCATCCGTGCCGATGGATGCATTGAGAGCTGGTAAGTTTCTTTTTTTTTTTTTCTAATTTTTTGACATTCGATCCCTTATTAGTGGACTAACCGAATCCGGTTTTGTGTTCGAAACTGTAAAAAACATTGCTTCCATATAAATGAAGGAAGTGATGTAGAAACCGTTTATTGTTGACAAGTTGTTTTTATTGAAACGACGCAAAAAAATCTCATCTCGAATTACGTAATTTTTTTCCATGATAAAGCAATGTCCTATAAACCGAAATGTTAAACGATTGTTTTTTTTTTTTTTTTTTTCGGATAAAAACAATGTCGGTAAAATGCTCTCACAGGTAATAGTTTGATGATGAGCGGATAGAATTGTTTAGCGCAAAATTAATGAGGTTGAAAGGCTTTAGTGTCGTCCAGTGGGACAAAAGAAAAATGTCATCTAGCGGAAAAAATTTCCCTAGTTTTTGTCCGATTAAACGTTATGTATGACCATGACTAATTAGAAGAGGACGGCGGAAAATATGAGGTGGAAAATTTAGGGAGAGTACTCCATGCAGTAGGAAAAAGCCACATACTTTGTTGGGTGTGATCAGATTTTCCTTAATATTGGGGAGTCTTCTTCTTTTCCGTAGTGGCGGATATTGACTCTCATTACTTCGATTTTCACTTTAGAAACCACCGGTCTCAAAGACTCGAGAAATTAATACCGAAACAGTTTCTGGAATATTTGAGCCAGGTTTTCTGACGACCTTGATTGCGTTTACCCCCAATTTTTTACTCTGTCACAATCTGAAGGAGACGGTAATGAAGGAAATGAGATGTGCCAGGATGAACTAGCCCGTTCCCGACCATTTTTCCTAAAAAAAAAAAAAAAATCCTAATCCATTTTTCTTAAAAAGTTTTGTTCCTAAAATTTTTGAATTTTTAAAATAAAATTTTCTGAAATAAATACTTTTTCTGACTTTTAAAATCCTTAAAGGGATTTTAGGAAATTTTAGGAAATTTTATTTGAGAAATTTTAAAAAATTTCATTTTAGGAATCTTAGGTAATTTTATTGTAGGAATCTTCGGAAATTTTATTTTAGGAATCTTAGGAAATTTTGTTTTAGGAATCTTAGGAAATTTTGTTTTAGGGATTTTAGGAATTTTATGAAATTTTATTTCAAGGATTTTAGGAAATTTTATTTCAAGGATTTTAGGATATTTTATTTTAGGGATTTCAGGAAATTTTATGAAATTTTATTTTAGAGATTTTAAGAAATTTTATTTCGCTCCCCGGAATAAGTCCGCAAATTTTTATTCCGATTTCCGAATTCCGACTAAAATTAATTCCGACAACCGATTTACGAATTCCGACTCCCGAAATTAATTTATTCCGAAAATATATTTTTTTGTTATTTTTAATACTTATTTGCCTCGAAATCGATGAATAACAGATCGGTGTTTATCAATTGCATCTATTAAAGTGTACAAACGCAAAACATATTATGAAAAAAAATTTTTTCAACGATTTAGGGGTGGCGCAGAGCGGAAAAAGGGTCTGAACCACAGTTTTTTTCTTAGCATTTAATGAAATCGCTTAAACCCGATATTCCGGGCTTAATTTTTATTTATGCCCAAATTTGAAACCCCAAAATTTTTTTTCTTTTGAAGTTGCTTATACTTATGAAAAAAAGCCTGAGGAACACGAATTTCACTATCCCGATTTTCCCTGATCAACGCCTGAGTAGGGGTATAAGTGAAAATTTGGTTTTTTGGGCCGAAAATTGATTTTTTTGCCAAAAAATGTAGTTCGATTTAGAGGTCATGTTGAATGACATTTTTGACTCAGGACACTCTAATTATTAAGGATCTTTTGCGTTTCGAATCAATTTCCCAATCTTTTTTACAGTCGGAAGTTCTACCCACAATTTTTTTGAAAATCCAAATTTCGAAAATTGATTCGAAACACAAAATATCCTGAGAGTGTCCTGAGTAAAAAATGTCATTGAACATGGTCTCTAAATCGAACTGGTGAGAAGTTGTCGTCATTTTTTGGCAAAAATCCATTTTCGGCCCAAAAACCAAATTTTTACTTATACCCCTACTCAGTCATTGATCGGGGAAAATCGGGATAGTGAAATTCGTGTTCCTCGGGATTTTTTCCATTAACCCGCGGAATAAATCTAACACAATCTGACTTCATACCACGCTTTAATAAGTATTAAAAATAAAAAAATATATTTTCGGAATAAATTAAATTCGGGAGTCGGAATTCGTAAATCGGTTGTCGGAATTAATTTTAGTCGGAATTCGGAAATCGGAATAAAAATTTGCGGAGATAAATAGGCCAGGCATTTTATTTGAGGGATTTTAAAAAATTTTATTTTAAGAATCTTAGGAAATTTTGTTTTAGGGATTTTAAGAAATTTTATTTTAAGGATTTTAGGTAATTTTATTTTATGGGTTTCAGGAAATTTTATTTTAGCGATTTTAGAAAATTTTGTTTTAAAGGTTTCAAGAAATTTTATGAATTTTATTTTAGAGATTTTAAGAAATTTTATTTCGCTCCCCGGAATAAGTCCGCAAATTTTTATTCCGATTTCCGAATTCCGACTAAAATTAATTCCGACAACCGATTTACGAATTCCGACTCCCGAAATTAATTTATTCCGAAAATATATTTTTTTGTTATTTTTAATACTTATTTGCCTCGAAATCGATGAATAACAGATCGGTGTTTATCAATTGCATCTATTAAAGTGTACAAACGCAAAACATATTATGAAAAAAAATTTTTTCAACGATTTAGGGGTGGCGCAGAGCGGAAAAAGGGTCTGAACCACAGTTTTTTTCTTAGCATTTAATGAAATCGCTTAAACCCGATATTCCGGGCTTAATTTTTATTTATGCCCAAATTTGAAACCCCAAAATTTTTTTTCTTTTGAAGTTGCTTATACTTATGAAAAAAAGCCTGAGGAACACGAATTTCACTATCCCGATTTTCCCTGATCAACGCCTGAGTAGGGGTATAAGTGAAAATTTGGTTTTTTGGGCCGAAAATTGATTTTTTTGCCAAAAAATGTAGTTCGATTTAGAGGTCATGTTGAATGACATTTTTGACTCAGGACACTCTAATTATTAAGGATCTTTTGCGTTTCGAATCAATTTCCCAATCTTTTTTACAGTCGGAAGTTCTACCCACAATTTTTTTGAAAATCCAAATTTCGAAAATTGATTCGAAACACAAAATATCCTGAGAGTGTCCTGAGTAAAAAATGTCATTGAACATGGTCTCTAAATCGAACTGGTGAGAAGTTGTCGTCATTTTTTGGCAAAAAATCCATTTTCGGCCCAAAAAACCAAATTTTTACTTATACCCCTACTCAGTCATTGATCGGGGAAAATCGGGATAGTGAAATTCGTGTTCCTCGGGATTTTTTCCATTAACCCGCGGAATAAATCTAACACAATCTGACTTCATACCACGCTTTAATAAGTATTAAAAATAAAAAAATATATTTTCGGAATAAATTAAATTCGGGAGTCGGAATTCGTAAATCGGTTGTCGGAATTAATTTTAGTCGGAATTCGGAAATCGGAATAAAAATTTGCGGAGATAAATAGGCCAGGCATTTTATTTGAGGGATTTTAAAAAATTTTATTTTAGGAATCTTAGGAAATTTTGTTTTAGGGATTTTAAGAAATTTTATTTTAGGGATTTTAGGTAATTTTATTTTATGGGTTTCAGGAAATTTTATTTTAAGGATTTTAGGAAATTTTATTTTACAGATTTTAAGAAATTTTATGTAATTTTATCTTAGCGATTTTAGAAAATTTTGTTTTAAAGGTTTCAAGAAATTTTATGAAATTTTATTTTACAGATTTTAGGAAATTTTATTTCAGGGATTTTAGGAAATTTTATGATATCTTATTTGAATGATTTTAGGAAATTTTATTTTACAGATTTTAAGAATTTTTTTGTAATTTTATTTTATTGATTTTAGGAAATTTTGCTTTAGGGATTTCAAGAAATTTTAGGAAATTTTATTTTAGAGATTTTAGGAAATTTTATTTTAGAGATTTTAGGAAATTTTATTTTAGAGATTTTAGGAAATTTTATTTTAGGTATTTTAGTAAATTTTATTTTAGGAATCAAAAAATTTTAGGAAAATTCAAAATTGGAAAAAAAGTTTGGAAAACAATTTTAGGAACCAAAATTTGTAGAAAAAAATGGATTAGGAAAAATAATAGGGAATCTGAAAAATACGATTTATCTGCTGCCACGACTGATGCGTTGATGCGTGCTCTTAGTACGCATTTTTGAAATTTAAGCGATCTTCGATTCATAAGTTAAGCATAAGCTGAAAAATTAAATCGTGGCAGCAGAAAAGTGACTGATGCGTACTCTTTAAAATTCCTTCTATGAGTAACGAGGGTAAGTTTTGTAGTGGGCAGCCAACATCAAAAATTTAAAACTCGCCTAAAAGCGTTCTTAGATGGTCCTCGTAATCTTCATAGAAACCCTTTAAAACGTTCATAGAACATCGTGACTCCCCACTACCACTACATACAGCGCTCCTATCGGGTGATTGTTCCTCATTAACAAGAAATTCAAAATTAGCACCCTCCTCCAACACATTTTTATCTTTTATTTTTGCATAATTTAAAATTATCATGCTGAGACTTGGGGTTACGTAAGTAAATCGATATCTTTCTATATGATTGATGTGTTAGGGTGGAACTTTACTGGGGAGTCTCCAGATTTTTGTCATTTGCCAGACAGGGGGTGGGCTATTCGATTAGGCAAACGGCCAGGGATGCCCCTCACAGGAAAGAAGAAAAATACTCAGCGCCGGCTTTAGGCATGTGCCTTCCGTGCCCATGCACATACTCTCCAAATTTTAGGGGCGCCAAAATGAAGAATAACGGCTTGTTTGCCGTTTATTATTAAGGAAAAAAAAGATTATAAAAGATGAAAGCTAATATTAGGAAAAAAAATAAAAAATAAAACTGGGGGATGGGTAAATGTAAAAAAATTTGAAGCAGGGCGCCAAAAAAGACGTTTGCACAGGGTGCCAAAACTTGTAAAGCCGGCACTGAAAATACTCCCTCAGTTTTGGAGAAGCATCAAATTGCTTTTAAAACTTTGCAAATAACGTAATGGAAGAATGCCTTAGAATAAAATAAAAAAACTTTGAAAAAAACTGAAAATAATTTTTGTTATCAAATTTTATAACGAATTATAAATAGATGTCTTTTTTGGAGGGTTATAAAATTTTATAACGAAGTTTACGTTTTTAATAACTCAAATTGATAACACACTTTTTTTTGGGACTTGTACAGGGTGTAAAAATATAAATTTGCGTTTGGCCGAAAAATGATGGAAAAACTTGTGATCGGAAAAAGTATGACCGAAATTTCCCGGTGGAAAATCGGAAAAGCGGAAAATTCTGGGCCGAAATTTTTTTACTCCAGAATTAAATTTGGGTTATTAAGAGAATCAAAAAAGTCTTCCGGACCCCATGCCGGAAGTGAAGGGAACATAGGTTTTTCCGGCTTCGAAATTTTTAAATACCCGTAACTTCCCTTTTTTTTTATTTTAATCAATTTTTTTTGCCTACCAAATAATTTTCAAATCAAAAACTACCGACTCCCCCGAAAAACGTCATTATCCGACGTCAAATAATCATCAAAATAAAAAAAAAAGGAGAAAAAATCGTTAATAAATCCCGTTTCGCGCCATTTTACCGTTAGGGTAGTGACGTCACCCGCTGTGAATTGTGAGTGTGAAAAATGGCGCGAAACGGGATTTATTAACGATTTTTTTCTCCTTTTTTTTTTTTATTTTGATGATTATTTGACGTCGGATAATGACGTTTTTCGGGGGAATCGGTAGTTTTTGATTTGAAAATTATTTGGTAGGCAAAAAAAATTGATTAAAATAAAAAAAAAGGGAAGTTACGGGTATTTAAAAATTTCGAAGCCGGAAAAACCTATGTTCCTTTCACTTCCGGCATGGGGTCCGGAAGACTTTTTTGATCCTCTTAATAACCCAAATTTAATTCTGGAGTAAAAAAATTTCGACCCAGAATTTTCCGCTTTTCCGATTTTCCACCGGGAAATTTCGGTCATACTTTTTCCGATCACAAGTTTTTCCATCATTTTTCGGCCAAACGCAAATTTATATTTTTACACCCTGTGCAATGAGGTTAAGATGACTGTATTAGTAGTTACTACAATCCCTGCTAGAGGGAGGGAGTGTCGATGGTCATCCATCTACTAACAGTCCGTTCTCGATGCTGCTTAACTTCATTGATCCACCACTCCGACCCGAGATTTGTCGTTGTCTTTCCTTAAGAGTGCGCATCAGTGAAATTTAAGCGATCATCGATTCATAATCGGAAAAATTAAATCGTGGCAGCAGACAAGTGACTTTTACGTGCTCTTAAAAAAAGATACGATTATTTATCTGCTGCCACGACCGATTCATACTTAGTTCAAATATGGGGAGCCAGCAAAAATCACAATCTGAACGATCCAGACTAACGATCCACCGAACGGATCTAACCTCAAAACACCATCCAACTAATCCCATCGAGAGGGAATTCGAACTCAACCACTCGAGAGCGACTTTGAAAAGCCGCAGAAAATTTTCCGCTACTGCGACCCGAAACCCTTGATGGATTTCTTTTCCCTTCTCTCCCATTCAAGTTTCACCGTTCATAATTTTTTCTTTTTTTACAATTCCTCTTCAAGGCCCGTCTGGGTGTTCTGCAGCCAAATACATTTCCGGAAAAGAATACCCGAATGTGTTTTTGACTCCCCGAATATTTTAAATTTCTCATTGAGCCGACAAACGTACAATAAAAAGGCGGCACTCATTATCAAAACCACACCGTGCCTCACCCATATTTTTTTTTTTTTTTTTTTTAATGCGACAAACGCACACACACGGATTTTTTTTTCGCTAAAATTTTCATTGTCATTATTTTTACTCCTTTGTCATTCCTTTATGCGGAGACTTTCTTGACCATGAAATTAAGCGAAAACATACTTTTATAAATATTTTTTAACCTTTAATTGTCAGTTCGGAAAAAAAAAATGGAATTTAATCGAAGTTTCATAGCGAAATAAGCTGAGTCACTAGAGACAATGTGTCTAATGATCGCCACTGGAAATTTCTTCTCTGCCACTGATGAGGATTTGAGATTACGCTATAGTTATAATGTTTTAAAAATGTAATCTCCTTCGGAACTCCCAGGTTGAAGGGAGCATTAACATCCTGAAAGATAATCCTAGTTGTCAAACGACTTCTAGAAAAAAAAAAAAAAAAACAACTTACACATTCCAAAATATTTTATACGGGAGAAGAAATCAATCAGTTTAGGTGGAGGAAAAAAGGAAAAAAAAAAATTAAATTCATTTTTTTTCTCCCCCTCACAACCACTTGAGTGGCTTGTGATATAATCGGCGAAGCCGAAAAAGAAAGGTTTCCACTGTTTGATCTGTTCGTGACTGAATTAATATATTATTAAACGCGGTTTTTTTTCTCTTAAAAGTCACGCCATCTTTGATAATAATAAAAAATTACATTTTTTTTTTTTATTTATTCTTTCGATTCTTTTGCTGATGATTCCGTCCGTCATTCCGCCAATGAGATAAGCCGATTATCGCAGCCATTGTTAAGACTGTTTTCTCTTCGTTGATCTATTTCAAAGCGAAATCAATTCATGTTCTTTCTTTTATTATTCCTGATAAATAAAAATATTTTGGTTGGGTCGCTAATGGCATTGATAAGAATTCTTTTCAATCTTCCGAGTTAAAAAAAGGAAAAAAAAAATTGTTAATAAGTGTTCAAGGTTATAAAATTTGAGCCCCATATGGGCGCCGATGTGGCCACCCTCAATGAAATTCTCGAGATTGGGTTAAAAAAGCTACTTTTATGGGGATGCGATGAATTTTCGTGTTTGGACTTGTAAAAAGCAAAGTATGCTTGAACACATTCAGAAAAAAAAAAAATGGTTTGTGTGAAAGCAAAAACGCCTTGTGACAAAACATTTTCTTAAAAAATCGTGCGAAAACAATAAAAATATATTTTCAAGAAACAACCAGTCCGTTGTCATGAAACATTTGAGTTTTGTTATGAAACATTGGGGAACGTTCAAGCATTACGTAAGATTTTTAGGAAGGGGGAAGGGGGGGGTCCGCATTAACCGTTTTCGCTATAAGCTATGTATGGTGAAATATTTTACAACCGGGGGGGGGGGTCAAATTCACCAAAATTATGCTTACGTAATACTTGAATGGCTTCTTGGGAGCGTTCAAGTATTACTGAAGACTTTTTTCGGAATTTCTGACCCCCCCCCCCCCCCCCGTCGTGAGATTTAGTAAGATTTTTTGTTGCGTTCCCGACCATTTTTCCTAATCCGTATTTCCTAAAAAAATAAATTCCTAATCCATTTTTCCTATAAATTTTGGTTCCTAATTTTTTTTTCCTAACCATTTTTCCTAATTTTCAATTTTCCCAAGACTTTTTTATTCCTAAAATAAAATTTCCTAAAATGAATATTTTTCCTAATTTTTAAAATCCCTAAAATAAAATTTCATAAAAAATTTTACATAAAATTTCATAAAAAATAAAATTTTATTTTAGGAATTTTAAAAAATTTTATTTTAGAAGTCAAAAAAATTTTATGGAAATGAGAAAAAATAAAATAGTTAGAAAAACGATTTTAGGAACCAAAATTTTTAGAAAAAATGGATTAGGAATTTATATTTTTTAGGAAAAATGGATTAGGAAAAATAGTGGGGAATCTTTCGTTGACCCCCCCCCCCCTCCTTTATTCTTCTTTACCGCCAATTTTAAAATTGACTTCCGGAATTTAAAAAAAAAATCCTTAAAATTAGAGCACAACTTTTTTTTTTTTTTAAGACAAGGTGGCGAATGGAGGGGTGTCTTATTTTTTATATTAATTTGGAATTTTTTTAAACCGAAAATAGTAAGAAATATTGTTACGTAAGATTTTCCGGACCCCCCCCCCTTTCCCCATGCAAAAAATCGTAAGAATTTCTTGCTCCCCCTCGCCCCCTTCCGATCTTTGGTAACATTTAAACCCTTCCATTCTGGTTTTGTGTTGCAAGACAAAACTTGTTCAAAACATTTCCTTTTTCGGCTTCCAACCGCCCAAATCAAAGTTTTTTGACTTCAAATTTTTTTTCAAAATTATTTTACGGAAGCAGACAAGTTGAAACTTGAACTAAAAATTACAGGATATACATGGTCGAATCTAGAGTTTTTTTCTGGGGGGGGGGGGGGGCTGATACTATTCAGGCCATATAATTTTCAAAATTCTTGGAGAGGCAGTTCTGCTTCCTGGGGGGTGCTAGCCCCCAATCCCCCTAGATCCGACCATGAGGATACACCAAAAGAGTTCGTTATATACAGAATTGGTGAAGAAATTTGCACGATTTAACCGTTCTAGGAAATTTAAAAAAAAAAAAATGTTTTAACCCCGAAATATTAATTACGATGACATTACGAAATTTTTAGCTACCCCCAACTTCGGGGGCCACCCCCTTACGGGCAGATTCAGGTTCAGGTTCAAAAATCCAAAACTTTATAAAAATGTATAAGTTTTTGTAAATATTTATACATTTGTATGCAAGTATTTATGATTTCCGGCGTTTTTCCCTACGGATGGGTAAAAGAAGGGGGGGAGAGGTTAAAAAAAATGTTTTCAGTCCGAATCGAATTCTGCTGTAAAAATAAATTCGAAAAAAATGACACAGTCTTGGGAACAAATTTCTGACATGGGGCTCCCTAAGGCCCCTTAAGTGACAGGGGGGACGAGTCGGGAGGTACCTCAAAAAAATTGTTTGACTTGATCCTAAGTAATATTTTGCATTGAAAAAATTTTCGTTTAATTTCCCTAGGACGGGACTGTATGGTGCAAATTTTTTCGCCAGTACTAAAATTTGGATTTTTTTTTTTTTTTTCTCACCTGAAATCCAGTATTAAACTTTTCAGCCATTCCTTCCGATATTTTCTAAACTTCCTCTTAAGAGGGCCCATAAAATTAGTACTTCAGTATTTGGCTAATTTAAACTCCCGTCCTTTTTTTTTTTAATATCAAAATCCAGTATCCGGCTTTTCTCTTTCCCAAAATTACATCTGATTTCAAAATTCACTTCTGATTTCATTCAGGGAGCGTTAAAGTATTACATAGAGCCGGAAGGGGGAGGGGGGCGGATGGGATGCAAGAAATTCTTACGATTTATTACATAGGGGAGGGGGTCCGACAAATTTTACGTAAAAATTTATATTATTTTTCATCGTTCAAAAAAATTCGAATTTAATATAAAAAATGGACGCCGTTCCATTTGCAACCTTCACTAAATAAATAAATAAATAAAATAAAATAAAAAAATTGTTGTACTCTAATTTTAACATTTTTTCTTTTGAAATTCTGAAAAAGATTTTTAAAATTAGAGATGAATAAAAAAATAAGGGGGTTCAGCGATAACCTTACGTAAGTTAAACGGGGGGTCAAATAAATCTTACGAAAGGGGGTCTGGGGTCGGAAAATTCGAAAAAAAAGTCTTACGTAATACTTGGCCGCTCTCTTTGGGGATTTTCGACCCCCTCTCCCTCTCCCAGAAACATTCTTCCTTAATATTGGGTCCGACCCGTAGAGGGCGTACCCTAAGAATTTAACCCAATTATTGGAAGAAAAAGTAGCACCGCAAAACTGATTTCCGTGAAAAATAAGTTTTAGGCATAGATAGGCTTATGTTTGGCACAAACGCATCTCCAGTAAAATCCTGACGAAACCTGTCACAAAAAGCTCCATCGGTGGCATCATCTTGAGGGTGTGCGTTCCCAAGACCGTTTGCCCCTCCACCCCCCCTCCGAAAATCATTTATTCACGGGCATCAAGATCATTAAAAGAATTCTTTTTTTTTTTCGATCGTTTTTCATGTTTAATCCCCGACTCTTGTTTTAGGATGGTTTAATTTATGGGATTACACAGACCATTAATCTCGTGGGTTGAGTTCATCCAATCCACGTGCAGTAGACTTGCTCTTAACCATAGAAAGGCGGGTGGGTTGGAATTTTATTATCTTTCCTCAGCGAATCCTTTTGTTTCCTTTTTTTCCACCCTTTTTTTTTCCGAAAAAAAAAAGAAAGAATTTTTATTTATTTTTTCCTAGGAAAAAAAGAAAAATTCCCTTCGAATTTTTTTTAATCGTTTTTGAAATATCGATTAGTTGTAAACCAAGTGTCTCCTTATGTTTGTGTGGTCATTCTCGTTATTCACACCGAGGGGTCTGCCATTCGTTTAAAAAAAAAAAAAAAAAATCTTAAGAAAAAATGTTGACTTTTGAATTTGTTTTTAAGAGGCGCAATCATCTTAAAAATAATTCGATACGTCCGGGAAAAATGGTAGTATTTTTCTATTTGGAGTTATTGCTCTATTAAATTATTCTGACGTTTTGGATGGTGTTGGGATGTTTTAGCGTGTATATCGATTTAATTGCTTTTGCATTTACGTGGAGATATAAATTTTAATTTTTTTTAATCGTGGTTTCCACACGCCGATAGCCTCAAGGGATTTAAAAAAAAATTATATATCTGCCAGGTGACACAAAAGCATTTAATCCTTTTCATGTAACGGTTGTTTATGAAAATAATCTTTTTTTTTTATTATTATGAACTTCTTGTTTACTTGTATGTAGTTTTGGTTTAGACGTGATTTGATTGGCTTTTAGAAGATTTTAAGAGTGATTTCTTAATCAGGGGAATCTTTTTTTTTATGAATGTTTCACGATTGCGCAATTTTGGCAGAAGTCGTTGGGATTTTGATTTTTTGAGAAATTTATAAATCGGGAATTCAGGATTTATTGTTTTTGGGAAAAAGGACCGTTTCCTGTGTGGTTCTGTAATTTTCCCAAATTTTTTTTGAAAAACAGGAAAATGGCGGGAAAAAGTTTTTCAGATTCCGGGAAATCTCAAATCATTGGCCAGTAAAAAAAATGCTTAAGGGCGCAATTTCACGCCAAACATGTTCGGCGAACATGTTACGGAAACATGTTGGACAAACATTTTCACATAACATTCTTAAAAAACCATAACCGCTTATGTAAAGCGTCCCCAATATTTCGGGGAAATATTCGATGAAAATGTTTGTCCAACATTTTCGCCGAACATGTTCACCACTTTTTATCAAACACAAACATGTTCGCCCAACATGTCCGCCCAACATGGAGGCGCCGAAAATGTTTACAGAACATGTTGGAAACATTTTCACCGAACATTTTCCCCAATAAGTAGGGTGAAAATGTTTGTCCAACATGTTTGCCACTTTTATCAAACACCAGCATGTTCGCCGAACATGTTAGATGAACATGTTTTGGGTCGAATTGTCCTTTTTGAACATGCTCACTCAAAATTTTTGGCGAATTTGTTGGACAATCATTTTCACCCAAGATGTTTAAAAAAACCTTATTGCTTATCTAAAGTTTCCCTTGCGAGTTAAGGAACAGGTTATGGGTAAAAATTCTTGTTCAACATATTCTGTTCACCCAACATGTTAGAGGTGAATTTGCACCCAGTGAAGCGTTTTCGAACATGTTCATCGAACCTGTTTGCCAAAAGCTGCAAATTAACGCCGAACACTTTTGTGTTAGATAACAGTTCGAAGAACAAGTTTCAACATGTTGGGCAAACATTTTCATCCACACGTGTTTGACATGTTTCAGCATGTCACCCAACATTTTCCCAAACATATGGGGAACCTTTACATAAGCACTTAGGCTTTTTTGAACATGTTGGGTGAAAATGTTTCAAACATGTTGGATGAACATGTTCACCAAACTTGTACGGCACTTTTATTCAAAACCAACCTGTTACCCGAACGTGTTGACCCAGCATGTTCGGCGTGAATTTGCGCCCGGGTGTTGGATGAAAGTGACGAACGTATCTGGTGAACATTTTCATCCAACATGTTCAAAAAATTCTCACTACTTTTCTAGAGCTTCCTTGCCTGTGGAGGAATAATTTGGGTAAAAACGTCCACCGAACATGTTTGTTCAATTTTATTCAAAAGCCTCCAAAAGCTGCAAATTCAACACGAACATCGGTGAATATGTTTGGCAAACATGTTTGCGTTGAATAAAAGTGGCCAAGGGCGCAAATTCATGTCAAACATGTTTGAGTTGAATGAAAGCGATGAACATTTTTACCGAACATGTTCACTGCTTATGTAGATGAGCGTCCCCTAAATATTACGGAAAATGTTGAGTAAAAATGTTTGTACATGTTCACCATGTCCGCCATTTTTAGGGCGCATTCTCAGGCGAACCTGTTGACGAAATATGTTGGGTGTTTGATAAAACGGGCGAAAATGTTGGACAAACATTTGTTGAAAATGGTGAAGATGCGAAACATTTGGATGAAAATGGTGAAACATTTGGTGAAAATGGTGAAACATTCGATGAAATTGGTGAAACGTTTGGTGAAAATGATGAAACATTTGGTAAAAATGATGAAACATGCGATGAAAATAGTGAAACATTTGGTGAACATTTTTGACAAACATCTGTTTGAAATTGTTGAAGAAACATTTTCTCCGAACATTTTCCCCAACATGTAGGGTGAAAATGTTTGTCAAACATGTTCGCCACTTTTATCAAACACCCGAACATGTTAAGAATAAAATTTTCCTCATTAATCCAACTCAACATGTTCACTCAACATGTTCTGTGAATTTGTTGGGCAAACATTTTCACCGACCATTTTCCTCAACACGCAGAAGAAGCTCTACATAAGCATAGTGAGTCACATTTCTGAGTAAGTTCGGTGAATATGTTTACAACATGTTGGGTGAACATATTCGAATTGAATTTGTACCCAACATGTCCAACATGTCCAACATTGTCCGCCCAACATGTTCAACAGTAGATTTGATTATTCGTTTTTAATGTCAGGCCAGACATCATTTTTTAAAAAGATTTTCCTTGTAGAATTTTACATAAAAAAACGATACCGTGAGATTTCATTTTTTTAAAGACATTACATCTGGTCATATTGTGCAGATCAAGCATTTAAAAAACACTTTAAAAAAGTGTTGACCAATCCACACGAGAATAAACAGGCTATATATTTTCTAAAAAAAAAAAAGAAAAAAAAAGAAGTTTTTAGAACTTCCATTACTAAGCTTATTATTATTCCTGTGTGAAAAGTGTATTTGTTATTATATGGGGATTACGGTGGAAAAAAAATTCTTTTATGTAATTTTGTAAAGTAATATAGCAAACAAAGTGACGTTGGTGTAAGATAACATAATTTATTAGTCAGTCCAGAAGTTGTTTTTAATTGTTATTTATATTAGATAAAAGTGATTCCTATACTTCGTTTACCGAGTGGGACGGCTCATGTTAAAAACTCCATAGGGTCTTGGTACCGCCTATCACAACATTCGGTCCCTCCATGACTTGACGTATATTCAAATTACCTCGTTTTTTTTTTTTTTTTAGGCGTAGTTCTTTGAGGGGGGAAACACACGTTAATATGCATATTTACGTTTTTATTAAAACAAAAAAAAAAAATTTTTTCTTATTGTTTCAGGAATGGCCGCGAGTCAAGTTAGTTCTTATTACAGTCCGGCTGCCTACGGATCGCTTAGCGCTGCCAGCATGGCCAGCATGGCCGCCGCGGCCGCAGCACAACAGAACGCTATATCCGGCCTTTCTGCTCCCGCTCAGGTAAAATAGTCTCTTTTCGCAACTTTCGGGGGGGTGGGGAAATGGGTGTATTATCATGAATTTTGAAACAAACGAAAAACGGATTGTAATTAACCGAAACTTTTACAAGAGTTTCTCTCGCCGAACCCGTGGGGACTTAAGACTTTCTGATTAAGAAGAATGAACGGACTGAGATTGGACAAGTTTTGTCAAGTTTCTTAATTAACATCTGATGGTGACAGCCATATTATTCACTCATATGATTTCAATACGTTCCACAATCACTTATCCTTCTCTCTCTCTCTCTCTTTTGAAAACGTTATATACGTCAGAATTCGAATTTCATTTCCCTTGTATTTTTATTGTCTACCGGTTTTCCATTGTTGTTGCCTGTTAGTTTGAGGAGCTTTTCCGTTATGTTCTTTGGGATTATTTTCTTTATGGAGTTTTCCTCCAGCTCCCTCTTTTCAAGCTCATCGCGCGGGAAATAGGAGGGGGGATTATATGAATACGCGGATGTGATTTTAAGATGAAGAAGAAAAAAAAGATATAAAGTCTTACTTCAACGAAGGTTACGTAAACGAAAGTGATGGATGCATCTTCCTGGATTGATTTTAAACGGTGCCCCGGTGCAGATGATTTTTCGATTTTTTTTTTCTCAAATTATCTTTCGCCGAAATAAATTAGTTCCTGGTGAAAATGATTTTTTTGACAGATTATAAGTTGAAATTTAACTAACTCGTAAATCTAGCAGAAACGTACAAAGATTTTTCTTTCTTTATATTTTTCTATAACTGCTTAGGGGTCATTGCAGAAATTAAAGTACACTTATCACAAGCTCTGTTTTTGCTGACGAAAAAGAACGGATGGGGTGGGAAATTCTCCTGTACGAAAAAGAGATGCAAAATTTTTGCAAAATAAATGCAAACGTTTGTCATTTTTGTATAAAATTTGTACCAAAATTTAGGTATGCATAATTTTTATGTAATTTATGCATAAAAATCTAGACATGCATAATTTTTGCATATTCTTTGTAAAATAATCTTATAACTATGGAAAATTTTTAAATATTATGCTGATTCAACTTTTTTTTCATTTTATGCATACTATTCTATGCATAATTTATGCATGATTACATTGTAGGATGAAAAAATGTTCCTCTTTTAAAAAGTAAACTTTATATACATAATTTATGAATTTTTTTTGTATGTTCAATTTTTTATGTAATTTATGCAATCGTATGGAATTGCAAATACAATGGTTTTTCAATTTTTTTCCAATTTTATGAATAGTCATCTATGCATAATTGCATCTTATAAGTGAAAAACTATTTTCGTTAAAAAAGTGAAGTTTTATAAGCGATTTATGCATTTTTTATGTATGTGTAATTTTTTATATACTTCATACATAACTTTTTTTTATAATTTATGCAACTCTTTTCTTCCGGGCTAAACAAAAAACTTTTTCCAATCATTTCGGGCTCAGGCAAATCCGAAATATCGATTTTGAGGTGCAATGTAGTACTGAAATCTGAACTAATTAGTGGAGTTTTCAAACTGATTACTTTTTCTAATAATCCAGGAGGAAGTCAAAATGCCCCGACACGTAGGTTAGGTTAGGTAACCGAACTGAACAAAGCCTATCTTAACCAAATTAACCTAAACCCAAACCTAACTTGACTTTAAGCAAATTATAACCTAACCTAACCCAACCTGAACCCAAGCCTAAACTAATCTTACCTAACCTTCACCCAAAAATGACAAACCCAAACCTAATCCAACCTAAACCCAAACTTAAACTAACCTAACCTAAGCCCAAACCAAAACTAACCTAACCTAAATCCTAACCTAACCTAACATGACTTAAACTAAAAACAAACATAAACCTAACCTAACCTAACCTAACCTACACCCAAAACTGACAATCCAAACTTAGTCCAACCTAAAATCAAACCTAAACTCAAACCTAACCTAACCTAACCTAACCTAACCTAACCTAACCTAACCTAACCTACACCGCAAACCCAACATGACTAACTAAAAACAAAAATTAACCCAAACCTAATCTTAATTAAACCCAAACCTAACCTAACCTAAACCCAAACCTAACTAACCTAACCTAAATCCTAACCTAACCTAACTAACCTAACCTAACCTAACCTAACCTAAACCTAAACCCAAACCCAACATGAATAACTAAAAACAAACTTAAACCCAAACCTAACCTAACCTAACCTAACCCAAACCCAAAACTGACAACCCAAACTTAACCAAACCTAAATTCTAGCCTAACCTAACCTAACCTAACCTAAACCCAAACCCAACATGAGTAACTAAAAACAAACAAATCCAAACCTAACCTAACCTAACCCAAACGCAAAACTGACAACCCAAACTTAATCAAACCTAAATTCTAACCTGACCTAACCTAACCTAAACCCAAACCCAACATGAGTAACTAAAAACAAACAAACCCAAACCTAACCTAACCTAACCCAAACGCAAAACTGACAACCCAAACTTAATCAAACCTAAATTCTAACCTAACCTATCCTAACCTAACCTAAACCCAAACCCAACATGACTAACTAAAAACAAACAAACCCAAACCTAACCTAACATAACCTAACCCAAACCCAAAACTGACAACCCAAACTTAATCCAACCAAAACTCAAACCTAAACCCAAACCTAACCTAACTTAAACCCAAACCTAATCTTAATTAAACCCAAACCTAATCCAACCTAAACCCAAGCGAAAACTAACCTAACTTAGACCCAAAACTGACAACCTAAATCTAATCCAACCGAAATCATACCCAACCTAACCTAACCTAAGTAACGTGGCCTAACCTTAGTAACATAAACCAGTCTAAACCCTAACCTAACCTAACCTAACCTAAGTAATAACCAAAAATTTAAATCCAAAACTAACCTTCCTAATTTGATCCTTATTTTTTTCCGGAATTAATTGGGATGCTGAAAAGTCTTATAAGGGAATTTTGGGTTCCGCAAAGGCGGATTGGGCTCTTTTTTTTCAATCTGCTGTTATTTTTTGGTCCGCGGGCAGGTGGGGCTAACCGGCTGTTTAACGAGAAAAAAATATTAAAAGGAAATTGCTAGAGAAGTGCTAGGAAATTTTATCATTTTAGAAGGAATACATTAAAAGTAACATAATTATTTTAGAAAAAAAATTAAAGCGAATTGGATTACTATACCCCGAAATATTTTTACATTGCGATACAGAGCTTGAGACTGGGACCCGAAGGTTTAGTCCACTACAACGGAGTTTCTGCTAAAACCGAGGCCATCCTGCTACCAATATTTTGATCGTTTGCCGTTAAACCCTGCCTCTTCCATTCCAAGCCTTAGTCACCGTTGAAATATCATTTTCCAAAACGAAATCTCTGTAATGTTTTTGTTTAATCATTAAGAAATTTCGTACTTGAGTTCTTTCACATCCTATTTTACTGACCCCACGGTTCAATTGGGAAAACAATTAAAATCTTTTCTTATTACGTAATAATATTAGTAAACAATAAAACAAACACTTCACCTACATTAGATATCACTTCCAGAAAAAGGAGATATCGATTGAATTATTTTAAAACAATGGCAAAAACCCAACTAAATTATTCGCTTAAGTAGTTTTAATAAAAAAAAACCAATTTTAAATGCCAATTCCTAACGGTGTCGTACATTTTAAAACTGACAAGATAAAAAAAAAAAAAAATTAAGAAGAGGGTTAAGCAACGAAATTAATTTCTCCGCTTTTTCTTTTTTCTCTTTCCAGGTTGTTAGTTCAATGGACGCAATGAAATATTCAATGGAAGCGGATAAATACAGATCGGCGTACATGCCCCCTTCCTCGTTAGCCATGTCCATGTATTCGGATCCGAAATATTTGGATTCGACGGCGAAAAGCTATTTGGACCGGAATTACCTCGACTCCACCTCAGCTTTGACGAAAGCCTATTTCGAAAATTCGAAAATGTATATGGACAGTAAGGGATACGGATCCGAATCCGCCAATCCATCCCAGCCTAGGTCGAGTCCGAGCTACGACGTTTCGAAAATGTACGAAAGCCCGAATTCCCGGACTCCCCCGGTGTCCGAATCCCCGGAGACGAACGTCAAGTCCGAAAGGCCGGACCCGAGCACGAGTTCGTCGACGTCCTCCACGTCGACGTCATCCGCTGCCGCTTCCCCGGGCGGTTTGCCGTCCTATTATTCACAGCAAAGTAGTCACGTACCTCCGGGGTTGATACCGATGCCTCAGTATTCGCAGCATTATCACCAGGCGAACCCGAGCGGAGGTAGCGAATTCCGGCGACCGTTAACTGTTATATTTTGACCCGATAGGCCATAGCCCATTGATTTAACGACACCAACAGATCTCACTAAATTATCGAAAAATTTATTCTGTTGATTGGAAACTGACGATTAATTTTTTTTTTTTTTCTTAAGTGTCCTCGCTAAAAAAAAAATTGTATCCATTTATTTGGTTACCATATAGATCGTGCAATATGAAAAATTAAAAAAAAAAAAGCTCCGCAAAATCAGTTTCCAAATTTAAACCCTTTTCTTTTCTGTACATAAAAATTAATTGCTCGATTTCATCATAATCGTTTTTAATGTAAAATACGAAAAAAAAAAAAAATGAAGTAGTTTATTAACAGGAAAAAAAAAAAAAAAAACAATAAAACGTCCGCAGTCAGTGCTCTATTTTTTCCTTTCAAATTTTCTTTATACTATTTTTTTCCTTTTTTTTTTTCGGGTGAAGAAAAATAAGAAAAATACTCACAAAATTTTCAATGTTCCTATTATAAATTTCTTTTTATAATTTTTTAAATTGTGATTGTAGAATAATTTTTTTTTTTATTTTGGTTGTAAAGGCGAAGAATTAAGTGAGATTATGTAACGTGTGTGAAACAGTCCAAAAGCACAAGAAATAAATCTGATATCAATTATTGACCAGGCACCGGATTTCCGATTCAGAATTGAGGTATCGCAATCGCTGATTCCGTACATAACATAATTTATTAAACAAAAATTGGCTTCAGTAACGTAAATTATTCATATCAATAAAGAATAATTGATGTCGATAAAAAAAATCATTGATATCAATAAAGAATAAATGATGCCCATAATAAATTATCGTTGTCTGACAAAAAATGGTGGACGTCAATAATGAATTATTGATGTCATTGAACGAAAACTTCATGATACCATAGCACATTCTAAAGCCGATAAATATAAAGAGTCGACAACAAATTATTGACGCCAATAAATTATTGATGTTGGAAATTGTAAATTATGGATGTTAATAATGAATTTATGATGTCAATCAATGAAGAATTATTGGTGTAGGTCAACGATAACTGATGTTCGTAGTAAAATTGATATCGGTAATAAATTATTGACATCAATAAGAAACCATTGATTTCGATTTAAAACTTTTTTTTTTAATTTATTGCTGTTAACGTCGGCAAAAATATTATTGCTGTTAGTTTGAAAAAGGATTGAAGGCAGATAAAAATAATATTGCTGCCGCAGTTTTTTTATTGATTTTCCGGCATTTCATTTCATGCAAACTGGTAAACTGGTCAATTTTTTTCTTCGAACAGTCCATATCGAGTTCAAACATAGTGAATCAAAGAAAAGAAGTGCGGTATTACGGTATTACATCGGATATGTTAAGAACTGAAATATAATTTTTTTTTTTTTTTTTTTAAAGACTATGAGCTCTCTTTTGGACCAAATTTATAGAGTCCCGCTTACGAAAGCAGGTGACATCATTTTCATCATTTGCCACATTTTTTTTTCTTCCAGTGTGAAGTGCCCAAGAATTGTGTTTAAAGATTGCGGAAAAGCGAATGGTTGGCTTCGGTTTTGTGATATTTTATTTCCAATAAAAAAAAGCAGAAAGTTTTTTGTTTTTATTTTTTTTTATTTTACATTATTTTTATTTATTTATTTTTATTTACATTTATTTTTTATTATTGCAGTGCCACAAAATATTTTTAATGGAAATAAAAACAAAAAAAACTACCCTTCTGTAATTTCATTTTTCAAAAAAATTATAAGAATGCAAGACTTTTTTTTTTATAAATCGCCTTATACAAAAATTCTCTAAATAATAATTTTGTTAATTTAAAATTTGTTAATTTTTTCTCCTCATTTTTATTTTTATGAGAAATATTCGAGAATTTAATGAAGAAAATGTATATAATTTAAAAAAAAAAAAAATTCATGGAAATATTGATTGAATATTTTTACCGTGTTGAAAGTGAGGAAAGAATCGATCGAAATCTTCTTTTGGTATTCGAAACATGATAAGAGGATTACATTATTAGTTTTCAAATCAATCATTCCTCATTTTTGCAAAAATAATTTTTTGATTGTATTTATATTGTATATTTTCTTGTAAAAACCTGGTATTATTATTATTAATAACAACTATTATTGTATACGAAATATACATAAATTATGCGGAGATTCGTTGTTTTCAATTTAATTATTAGCCGAAACATCCAAGGCATTTCCTAGAAAACCTTTTCATTTTATTGCGTGCCATATTAATTCGCAGCATTTTTTTTGCGTGCAGTATTTTTACGCAGCATTTTTTTGCGTGCAGTATTTTTACGCAGAATTTTTTTGCGTGCAGTATTTTTACGCAGCATTTTTTTGCGTCCGATTTTTTTACGCAGCATTTTCTTGCGTGCATTTTTTTAACGCAGCATTTTTTTGCGTGCTATTTTAACGCAGCATTTTTTTGCGTGCGATTTCTATACGCAGCATTTTCTTGCGTGCGATTTTAAAACGCAACATTTTCTTGCGTGCGATTAATATACGCAGCATTTTTCTCCGTGCGATTTTTAAACGCAGCATTTTCTTGCGTGCGATTTTTAAACGCAGCATATTTTGCGTGCAATTTTTTTACGCAGCATATTTTTGCGTGCAATTTTTATACGCAGCTTATTTTTTCGTGCGATTTTTATACGCAGCATCTTCCTGCGTGCGATTTTTATACGCAGCTTATTTTTGAGTGCGATTTTTATACGCAGCATCTTCCTGCGTGCGATTTTTAAACGCAACATTTTCTTGCGTGCGATTTTTCAACGCTGCATTTTTTGCGTGCGATTTTTTCACGCAGCTTATTTTTGCGTGCGATTTTTATACGCAGCATTTTCTTGCGTGCGATTTTTAAACGCAGCTTATTTTTGCGTGCGATTTTTATACGCAGCATCTTCCTGCGTGCGATTTATAAACGCAGCATTTTCTTGCGTGCGATTTTTAAACGCAGCATTTTTTTGCGTGCGATTTTTTCATGCAGCTTATTTTTGCGTGCGATTTTTATACGCAGCATATTCTTGCGTGCGATTTTTAAACGCAGCATTTTCTTGTGTGCATTTTTTTAACGCAGCATTTTCCTGCGTGTGATTTTTAAACGCATCATTTTCTTGCGAGCGATTTTTCTACGCATCATTTTCCTGCGTGCGATTTTTTTACGCAGCATTTTCGTGCGTGCCATTTTTAAACGCAGCATTTTCCTGCGTGTGATTTTTAAACGCAGCATTTTTTTGCGTGCGATTTTTTTATGCAGCTTATTTTTGCGTGCGATTTTTATACGCAGCATATTCTTGCGTGCGATTTTTAAACGCAGCATTTTCTTGCGTGCATTTTTTTAACGCAGCATTTTCCTGCGTGTGATTTTTAAACGCATCATTTTCTTGCGAGCGATTTTTCTACGCATCATTTTCCTGCGTGCGATTTTTTTACGCAGCATTTTCGTGCGTGCCATTTTTAAACGCAGCATTTTCCTGCGTGTGATTTTTAAACGCAGCATTTTTTGCGTACGATTTTTTTACGCAGTATTTTTTTGCGTGTGATTTTTATACGCATCATTTTCTTGCGTGCGATTTTTTTACGCATCATTTTCCTGCGTGCGATTTTTAAACGCAACATTTTCTTGCGTGCGATTTTTTTACGCAGCATTTTCCTGCGCGCGTATTTTAAACGCAGCATTTTTTGCGTGCGATTTTTTAACGCAGCATTTTCTTGCGTGCACTATTAAAACGCAGCATTTTTTTGCGTGCAGAATTTATACGCAGCATCTTTTTTTGTTCACTATTTTTACGCAGCATTTTTTACGTGCAATTTTTATACGCAGCATTTTTTTGCGTGCGATTTTTTTACGCATTTTCCTGCGTGCCATTTTTAAACGCAGCAATTTCTTGCGTGCGATTTTTTAACGAAGCATTTTTTGCGTGCAATTTTAATACGCAGCCTTTTTTTTGCGTGCCATTTTTAAACGAGCATTTTTTGCGTCTAATTTTCTTGCGTGCAATTTTCTTGCGTGCCATATATATATACAGCAATTTCTTGCGTGCAGTCTTAAAATTCTTCTGTAAGTTTAAAATTCTTTTTGTAAGTTTTAAAATACTTCTGTAAGTTTTAAAATTCCTCTGTAAGTTTTTAATATTCATCTGTAAGTTTCAAAATTCTTCTTTAAGTTTTAAAGTTCTTCTGTAAGTTTTAAATTCTTTCTGTAAGTTAAAAAATACTTCTGTAAGTTTCAAATTCTTTCTGTAAGTTTTAAATTTCTTCTGTAAGTTTTCAAATTCTTCTGTAAGTTTTAAAATTCTTTCTGTAAGTTTAAAATTCTACTGTAAGTTTCAAAATAATTCTGTAAGTTTTAAATTCTTTCTGTAAGTTTCAAAATTCTTCTGTAAGTTTTAAATTTCGTCTGTAACTTTCAAAATTCTTCTGTAAGTTTTAAAATTCTTCTGAAAGTTTTAAAATTCTTCTGTAAGTTTAAAATTCTTTCTGTAAGTTCTAAAATTCTTCTGTAAGTTTCAAAATTCTTCTGTAAGTTTTAAAATTCCTCTGTAAGTTTAAATTTCTTTCTGTAAGTTCTAACATTCTTCTGTAAGTTTCAAAATAATTCTGTAAGTTTTAAATTCTTTCTGTAAGTTTCAAAATTCTTCTGTAAGTTTTAAATTTCGTCTGTAATTTTCAAAATTCTTCTGTAAGTTTTAAAATTCTTCTGAAAGTTTTAAAATTCTTCTGTAAGTTTAAAATTCTTTCTGTAAGTTCTAAAATTCTTCTGTAAGTTTCAAAATTCTTCTGTAAGTTTTAAAATTCCTCTGTAAGTTTAAATTTCTTTCTGTAAGTTCTAACATTCTTCTGTAAGTTTCAAAATTCTTCTGTAAGTTTCAAAATTCTTCTGTAAGTTCTAAAATTCTTCTGTAAGTTTCAAAATTCTTCTGTAAGTTTCAAAATTCCTCTGTAAGTTTTAAAATTCCTCTGTAAGTTTAAATTTCTTTCTGTAAGTTCTAACATTCTTCTGTAAGTTTCAAAATTCTTCTGTAAGTTTCAAAATTCTTCTGTAAGTTTTAAAATTCTTCTGTAAGATTGTAAAGCTTACAGGAAGAATTTAAAACTTACAGAATAATTTTGAAACTTACAGAAAAAATTTAAAACTTACAGAAGAATTTTAATACTTACAGAAGAATTTTGAAACTTACAGAAGAATTTTAAAACTAACAGAAAAATTTTAAAACTTACAGAAGAATTTTACAACTTACAGAAGAATTTTGAAACTTACAGAAAGAATTTAAAACTTACAGAAGAATTTTAAAACTTACAGAAAAATTTTAAAACTTACAGAAGAATTTTACAACTTACAGAAGAATTTTAAAACTTACAGAAAGAATTTTAAAACTTACAGAAGAATTTTAAAACTTACAGAAAGAATTTAAAACATACAGAAGATTTTTAAAACTATCAGAAATATTGTAAAACTTCAAAAAATTGCACGCAAGAAAATTGCAGGCAAGAAAATTCTGCGTTAAAAAATCGCACGCAGAAATAGCTGCGTAAAAACATCGCACGCAAGAAAATTCTGCGTATAAATATGGCACGCAAGAAAATTCCACGCAAGAAAATTAGACGCAATAATATGCTGCGTTAAAAAATCAGACGCAAGAAATTGCTGCGTTAATAAATTGCACGCAAGAAAATGCTGCGTTTAAAAATCGCACGCAGGTAAATGCTGCGTAAAAAAATCGCACGCAAAAAAATGCTGCGTTAAAAAATGCTCGCAAGATATAGCCACGCAAGAAAATGCTGCGTTAAAAAATTGCACGCAAGAAAATTGCACGCAAGAAAATGCTGCTTTAAAAAATTGCACGCAAGAAACTTCTGCGTTAAAAATTGCACGCAAGAAAATTGCACGCAAGAAAATGCTGCGTTAAAAATTACACGCAAGAAAATGCTGCGTTAAAAAACACGCAAGAAAATGCTGCGTTAAAAAATCGCACGCCAAAAAATGCTGCGTATAAAAATCGCAGGCCAAAAATGCTGCGTTTAAAAATCACACGCAAGAAATTGCTGCGTATATATATGGCACGCAAGGAAATGCTGCGTTAAAAATCGCACGCAGGAAAATGCTGCGTAAAAAAATTGCGCGCAGGAAAATGCTGCGTAAAAAATCGCAGGCAAGATATAGCCACGCAAGAAAATGCTGCGTTAAAAAATTGCACGCAAGAAAATTGCACGCAAGAAAATGCTGCTTTAAAAAATTGCACGCAAGAAAATGCTGCTTTAAAAAATTGCACGCAAGAAACTTCTGCGTTAAAAATTGCACGCAAGAAAATTGCAAGCGAGAAAATGCTGCGTTAAAAATTACACGCAAGAAAATGCTGCGTTAAAAATCACACGCAAGAAATTGCTGCGTATATATATGGCACGCAAGGAAATTGCACGCAATTAATGGCACGCCAGAAAATGCTGCGTTAAAAATCGCACGCAGGAAAATGCTGCGTAAAAAAATCGCGCGCAGGAAAATGCTGCGTAAAAAATCGCAGGCAAAAAATGCTGCGTTTAAAAATTGTACGCAAGAATACTCTGCGTTTAAAAATCGAACGGAAAAAATTCTGCGTGTAAAAATCGCACACAAGAAAATGCTGCGTTTAAAAATCGCACGCAAAAAACTGCTGCGTATAAAAAATGCACGCAATAAAATGCTGTGTTAAAAAATTGCACGCAAGAAAGTGCTGCGTAAAAATACTGCACGCAAAAAAATGCTGCGTAAAAATACTACACGCAAAAAGTGCTGCGTTAAAAAATCGGACGCAAAAAACGCTGCGTTAAAAAATTGCACTAAAGAAGTGGTGCGTTAAAAATTGCACGCAAGAAAATTCTGCGTTAAAAAATTGCACGCGAGAAAATGCTGCGTGAAAAAGTGCACGCAAGAAAATGCTGCGTTAAACAACTGCTCGCAAAAAATGATGCGTAAAAATAGTGAACGAAAAAAAAATGCTGCGTATAAATACTGCACGCAAAAAAATGCTGCGTTTTAATAGTGCACGCAAGAAAATGCTGCGTTAAAAAATTGCACGCAAGAAAATGCTGCGTTTAAAAATCGCACGCAAGAATATGCTGCATTTAAAAATCGCACGCAGGAAAATGTTGCGTATAAAAATCGCACGCAAAATATGCTGCGTTTAAAAATTGCACGCAAAAAAATGCTGCGTTAAAAAAGTGCACGCAAGAAAATGCTGCGTTAAAAAATTGCACGCAAGAAAATGCTGCGTTAAAAAATCGCACGGAAAAATGCTGCGTTTAAAAATAGCACGCAAGAAAATGCTGCGTTTAAAAATCGCACGCAGGAAAATGCTGCCTATAAAAATCGGACGCAAAAAAATGCTGCATAAAAATACTGCACGCAAAAAAAATGGTGCGTTAAAAAATTGCGCGCAAGAAAATGGTGCATTAAAAAATTGCACGCAGGAAAATGCTTCGTTAAAAAATTGCACGCAAGAAAATGCTGCGTAAAAATACTGCACGCAAATAAATGCTGCAAAAAATACTGCATGCAAAAACATGCTGCGTTAAAAAATTGCACGCAAGAAAATGCTGCGTTAAAAAATTGCGCGCAAGAAAATGCTGCGTTAAAAAAATGCTCGCAAAAAAATGCTGCGTAAAAAAATCGGACGCAAAAAAATGCTGCATAAAAATACATCACGGAAAAAAATGCCGCGTATAAAAATCGCACGCAAAAAAATGCTGCGTTTAAAAATCGCCCGCAAGAAAATGCTGCTTTTAAAAATTGCACGCAAGAAAATGCTGCGTAAAAATACTGCACGCAAAAAAATGCTGCGTTAAAAAAGTGCACGCAAGAAAATGCTGCGTTAAAAAAGTGCACGCAAAAAAATGCTGCGTTAAAAAATTGCACGCAAGAAAATGCTGCGTAAAAATACTGCACGCAAAAAAATGCTGCGTAAAAATATGGCACACAAGAAAATGCTGCGTAGAAATATGGCACGCAACATAATGTTGGGTGAAAAAATTGGACGCAAGAAAATAATGCGTGTAAAAATTGCACGCAGTAAAATGTTGCTTACAGAAATTGGACTCAAGAATAGGTTACGTATAATAATTAGACGCAAGAAAATGCTGCGTTAAATATTGCACGCAACAAAATGTCCCGGGAAGGAGACATCGTCGTTTGAAAGGTCAAAAATTAGAACTTCATTTTGAGCTACTCAGTAGTCGATGTCTCCGTCCCGGTAACAGACATAAACCTTGGGAAGGTCTTATTGTAATGCATTTCCAATGGGCTTTCATATGATATGTAACAAGCCTTGAAAAAAATTGAGGGGTTCGGGGGGTTGGGGGGAACGATTAGTATAGGTAAAATTTTGATTTTAGTGGATTTTGGTAGTTGACATATTTCCTAACATAGTCCTGAACTCAGTTCTTATCGTCATTTTTGTCGAATAAAAAGTTGATTGAGGCAAGCCGTGAAAATTAATAAAATATATGAAAAATTAATGAATAACCATTAGAAGATTACACGAATAACGAAAAATTATAAACAGCGAAAAATTTAAAGAAATTAACGAAGAATGAAGAAAATTAATGAAAATGTAAGAAAAGTTTTCGAAAAATTTCGATAAATTAACGGAAATATATGAATTATTATTAAAAAATTAACGAACGACCACAAAAATTAACGAAAAATTAGGAAAATTAACGGAAATTTAAAAACGATTAATGATAAATTTTTTAAAAAAAGACAAAGAATTAAGAAAATTTAACGAAAATGTAACAATTTTCAATAAATTAACGAAAGTTTGACCCGTAGTGTGTGCAGTCATGAGATGCGACGCGTCGTGCTTCTATCCTAGTTCAGAGCTTGGATTTTTTTCTCAGGTCAAAAACTAGTGCGCTAGTCAGAAAATCAACGGTCACCACCCCTCGGAAGGCAATGGCAATCCACCGAGCGGTAATTGTCTAGAAAATCTCTCAAAAATAGCCGTTTGGAACCGGCGTTAAACTGTAGGTCGACCATGACACTTCGCCTTTATGATGTTTCGTGCTTTAAGTTTCGGATGCGTTTTAAAATAATACTTTGCTGGATAAGTTTTCCTGATTTGTTCTCCTAAACTCTTTTTAAAAAATCTTCCTTTCTTACCTATGTTCGACTTTTCTTTAAAAAAAAAAAAAAAAAAATACGTGATTAAATCAAGGCTTTTTTAACTTTTTTTTCACCGCTCATAAAACACATTTCAGTATTTTATTTTATTTTATTTTATTTTATTTTATTTTTTCACACGAATGAATTGCTACGTCAACTGCAACCGAACACGATCATTTCTTCTCAAGAATTTTTCTTTATATTGGCCAATGACCCATCGTTTCGATATTTCTCACTCGATCATTTTAATTTTTTTTAATTTTTATTTTAAAGGCCAAAAGTTTTCAATAAAACAATGGGGAATAGTAAATAAAAAAATTAATCAAAAGAAAATAGAAGGGAGAAGAAGAGGAAAAAAAAAAAAGTTAAGAAGTATCATTAAGCTGTCAGTTTGTTTGTTTGAGGAGTTATCTGTCGGTCTCTATGAAGAAGACGACCAAAAGTTGTATTATGATGTTTTAATTCGTCTATAATTGTTTATTATTCTCATCTTTATGTTTTTTTTTAAGGAAAGAAAAAAAAAAGAACAGTTTCAACTGCTTCAGCGTCGATAGAAGCAACTTCTGCTTGCTTTCGAATTCTTTTTTCGGATTAAAACTTTTGATTAATCGCTCCAACTTTTTTTTAAAAAAATAAATAAATTCCAGGTTCATTTTTCAGGATGATTAAATTTATGTTTTTTTTTTTTTTTGCTTAATTTACGACTTGATTTGATTAATCATAAGAAAAGGAATGTCGACGTATTTCTCTGGAGAAATAGAAAAAAAAAAAAAAGAAACAGCTGGAAAATATCAAAAGGCGAAGATATAGACATTAAGAGCAAGCACAAAGGATGATATTAAAAAAATGTTAAGCCCTTCTTATAAGTCACTTATACTCGTCAAAAATTATATATTAATTATATTTTGATAGTAGTTACATGTGTACCTAAGGCAGTGTGTGGCGATGCCCTTTGGCTTTGTTTTCTTTTCATTTTAATATCCATATAATTTTTTTTTTTCCGTACAAAAAAAAAAAAACTTTTTTAACGTTTCTCTTACGGCGGCAACAACAAAAGTTTGTTTTTTAACATTTAATTATTTTTTTTGAAAAAAAAAAAAAAAAGAAAGAGGGTGCGAAATTTTTATCAGCGTGAAAATATTTCGGAATGACTCGCGATTTTTATTTTTTGATGTTTTCATCATCAAAAAAAAAAAATTAATTTAATAAGTTTTTAGAGTTTCGATTTTTATTTTTTCCATTTTTTTTTCCCTTCGGATCACGGTAATTAACCAATTACATCGCGTATTTCCAAAACGAAAATAACTGACATGGGAAGAAAATGGGATAAAAGACTGGAAGCCATCTTGTTAATTTATTCATCGTTTTGTATTAATTGCTTTTCCTTGAATTATCGCCCGAGTGTAAAATTAAAATTTGAAAGGGAAATCAATTGCGACCAAGGACACTTGATTTTGTCCCATTGTGCGATGGGACAATGCCCACAAAGGAGATTCAAACTTATTTTCATTCCAGACAATTTATTATTTTCTTTTTTCTTTTATTTGTTATTTCGCTATTTGCTATTTTCGTACCGTTAAATAAATGTATCGATTGATTTTTTTTTTTTTTCTTTTTATCGAATTGATAAGTTCAATTCAATTCAATTCAATTCCATTTTTACCGCTACAAAACGCGGGTGTTCTATCAGCTCATTTTAACAGTAAAGACGATGCTGTTGGTTTTATAGGCCAATAATGTTTCTTCCAGCGCGGTTCATTGATTAATTTCGTTTTTTTTTCTTTTTTTTTCAGAAAAAAATTGAGAAAAAAAATGGAAAAATTAACGAAATATTAACAAAAATCGAGAAAAGGAAACGTAAATTAAGAAAAACTAACAAAAAATTAAGGAAAATTAACGACGAATTTAAAACAAATAAGAAAAATTAACAAAAATTGAGAACGACAAACGAAAAATTAAGAAAAACTAACAGAAATTAAGAAAAATTAACGAAAAATTATGAAAAATTAACAAACTCTTAAAAATAGTTAAGAAAAAGTTAACAATTTAGCTCAATAATTTAACTCTTAAAAAAAATCACAAAAATTAAAAAATTTACAAAAAATGAAGAAAAATTTCTAAAAAATAAAAAAAAATTAACGGAAAATTTATATAAAATATTATTGGTCCTTCAAAAAGGCCTAGCCAGCATGTTGCAACATGCTTTGTGTTGTGCTACACATTAACAAAATTTCCAACTTCACACTTAGGATTTCCCAAATACACAAAGTGCCCGCGACTACACACAATTTTAAGGCCTGACTAAAAAAAATCCTGCCAGCATAAAAATTTTTTTTAAAATTTGCTTTCATTTTCGAAGAAAAGCTTTGCCTCACAACGCCCCTGTCAAAGTAAAACACGGAACGTTACTCGGTCTCTTGTTATCCAAATACAATACAACAGCGACTCTGTTAACAATATGCTGAATTACGGAAAACATACAGCAAGGTATTGGCCCGTGAAAATAATAAGTTTAAAACCAATTATTTTTATCGCCGTATCAGTAACACGCTAAAAAAATTAAATAAAAAAAAAAGTTTACATCTCTGGATTTGGAAAAAAAAAAATAAAATAAAATAAAAATATATACATTTCACAAAAAGAAAAAAAAAACATTGGGAGATACGAAAACCATAAAAAAAACCATCGGAAATTTTTTTTTCTAAAAAAAAAAAAAACTCTCCATACGTGAAATCGTTTTTAATTTTTTTTAACAACCCGTGTGTGATTTTCGTAGAACGGGATTTTTTTTTATTTGTTATACGGAAAAATTCTTAAAAAAAGAGACCGTATGTCTGCGACAATCAAAAAATTACAACGCGATTATCGAATACCATTCCAGCAGAAAGATATGACATAAGTATACAATTAACAAACGTGAGTTGTTATTTCTTTTATGTTGGGTCTGTTGTTATTATGTTTGACTGACCATCTCCTCCTTGTGTAAATTAAGTATCTCTATTATATTCCCATTGATCTTATGTTCAACATTTTAAATTTTCATGTTCCATTTCCATGAAAAATATCCATAATTAAGGGCCGTGTGCATGGGATAAAAAAAAAAAAAAAAAAAAAAAAAAAAAGGAGGCGAAAGAGTCACTGGTCCCGATGCCAGAATTCGTCGGAAACGCGGTGCAAATCCACCTGATAAAATTATTATTATTTTTATTATTATAAATAAGATATCTACAGGAACGGTATGCTGCACACACCTCGAGATAAATGAGGCAGTTATTTCTTCTTTTATATCCTAACAAGCGATAGAAGAAAAAAGAATTACAAAAAAGAAATCGTAAAAAAAGAAGAAAAAAATTCTTGTTTGCGGCGAATTAAATGGTTCTACTAACACGTTTTCGATCTTAAATTATTTTTTATTGTATATCGATTATGCAAAGATGGCAACATTTTTTGTTGGATCTTTGATGTTCTCACAAAATCAGATGTCAAAACATCTCGAAATTTTAAGGGATTTTGTTAAAAAGTTCTTCGAAAAGTTCATACAAAAATCTTTAAAAAGATCCGAAATTAGCAGAGATTCTTACGCCGCCATATTTGTTCATTTGTAAAGAGGGGGGCAGACGCAAGATTCATCCGCCTATAACGGTCACACTGTTATAGTCCAAGGGAACGTTCAAGTATTACGTAAGACTTTTTTTCGGGTTTTCGAACCCCCTACCCCCCCTTCGTAAGAATTAGTAAGATTTCTTTGATCCCCCTTATTTTATTACGTAAGATTTTCGCGGACCCCCCCCTTTTTAAAATAAATCCAAACCTAACCAAATCTAAGGGGCTGTACAAGTATTACGTAAGCATGATTTTGGTGATTTTTGACCCCCTCCCCCCCCCTAATAAGCAAAAATAGCTTCCTCTTACGGAGGTTTAACATTGGCGTAAGCATCTGAAGGACCCCCTCCCCCCCTAAGGTGCTTACGTAATACTTGTACAGCCCCTAACCCCAAACCTAACCTAACCTAACCTAAACCCAAACCTAACCTAACCTAAACTCAAACCTAACCTAAAATAAAATAAACCCAAACCTAACCTAACCTAAACTCAAACCTAACCTAAAATAAAATAAACCCAAACCTAACCTAACCTAAACCCAAACCTAACCCAACCTAACCTAAACCCAAATCTAACCCCAAACCTAACCCAACCTACCATAAAACCAAACCTACCAACCAAACCAACCTACTAACCAAACATAAAACCAAACCTAACCCAACCTAACCTAAACCCAAATCTAACCCAACCTAACCTAAACCCAAATCTAACCCCAAACCTAACCTAACCTTTTTTTTTTTTTTTTTTTTTTTTTTTTTTTTTTTTTTTTTTTTTTTTTTTTTTGGGTACGATGGAAAATCCTCATGGACACCCTTGGAGAACCAAGGGTAGTGTCAGACTTCTACTGACTAAAAACCCACCGCATAGTCAACGACCGACCTTGGAACTGCTGTTCGCATTACTTCAAGGCCGGAAGTCCCCTAGCGTCCCATATCTCGCTCGGTAGCTTCCTTTCCCTCCATGACTTTGGTGATGTATGCTGCAATCACGTTCCAGGCGTCTTTAGATTGCAGCATCACTCCTACAACGTTGTCAGGGCTTAGCTGAACTCCTACTATTTGTTCAGCCGTCCTCCGAGCCTCTTCCCACCTCTCACACGCAAAGATGGTGTGGTTCGCGCTGTCCTGCTCTCCGCAATACCAGCATAGGTCGCTGCCGTCCAGCCTGAACCTTAGGAAATAGTCACCAAACACACCGTGGCCCGTTAAGACCTGGGTCAGGTGGTAGGTGACTTCCCCATGCTTGCGGTTACTCCATGTGCGGATGTCGGGTATCAACCTCCTCGTCCATTTTGCCTTTGTGGCTTCCGGGTCTGCCCACATCTCCTGCCATTTGTCCAGTGTTTGCGCCCTGCTTCGTTCTTGTCTCCTCCCGTGTTGAACAGTAGACTACGTTCTGCCGCCAGCAGTCGTACAGGTGGGATGCCTGCAATAGCCTCGACTGCAGCGGTAGATGCTGTTCGGTAAGCACTACAGGTGCGAAGCAACGCCTTCCTCATCGTGGCATCCAGCTTGATACGCACTTCTTCTGACGAGATTCCTTCTTCCCATGCAGGAGCGGCGTATAGAACCGTGGATAAAACTACGTTGGCTAGAGCCTTTCGTTTGCTAGATCTTGGTCCTCTTACGTTAGGCATGAGTCGGCTAAGATTGCAAGACGTTTTCTCAGCTTTCTCAGAGGCCTTCTGAACGTGGACTTTGACTTTCATACCAGTTTCTAACCAGACCCCAAGATACTTTATACTTTTTTGGGTTTCGATCTCGGTATCGCTTACTTTTATGCGAACCAACGGTGTATATCTTCTGGTGTTTAGAAGAACACTTCTGTCTTTTCCGGAGCTATCTCCACCCCAATGCGCCCGATCCTCCTGATGATAATTTCCAGGGCTAGGTTAGCGAGTTTCTCCACAGCTTCCCGTGTCTTCTCCGTGACCAGTATAGCCAGATCGTCGGCGAAGGCCACTAGCTGGACCCTCCGGCAGATCTGTCTCCAGCACCTCATCATACAGGACGTTCCAAAGGTACGGCCCGAGGACCGAGCCTTGTGGGACGCCGCATGTCACTCGTACTTTTTGATCGTTAATGAGCACCCACCTGTCGGTAAGGTAGCTCTTAATAATACGGATCAAGTACGGCGGTGTGTTCCTCTTCTTGAGGGCTTTAACTATCTTTCTCCACGGTGCCGAGTTAAAGGCGTTCTTTATATCAAGGGTGATCATGCAGCAGATTTTGCGTACTTGATACGCGCCTCTGGCTGCTTGCTTCCCGATCTCCAGCACCTTCTTTATGGCGTGGACCGTGGACCTGCCTTTCCGAAAACCATACTGTTTGTCCGAAGGTTCGGGGGCCTCTGCTTCAAGACGAGCCAGTAGGAGACGTTCCATTAATTTTCCCATGACGTTCAGTAGACAGAGGGGTCTGTAGCTTGTAGGCTGACCAGCTTTCTGCGGTTTCGGTAGGAGCACGAGTCTCGCTACCTTCCACTCTGCCGGAAAGATCCCGTCCTTGAGAGCTCCGTTCATAACGGTCGTGACTTCTTTTGCACAGTTTGCCGCAAGGGCTTTAACGAGTTCAGTAGTGATGTTATCAGGACCTGGTGCCTTACCAGATTTGAGTAGGGCACAGGCCTTCTGAACCTCCTCCTCGGTAAAGGGTTGAGGTTCGTCGTCGACCACTTCTGCTTCCCATTCAGTCACTTCGTGGTTTGGGAACAGCTTTTCCGCTATCTCCACCTGCTCTTCGTTGTTAGAGCCGGGATAGAGTTTAGCTTGAGCTTTTTAGTTACAATCTTGTAGCCTAGCCCCCAGATGTCCTCGTTGAGATCCTGATAAGCGTATCCCATGAGCGCACTTTCTCCTTGTTGATCGCCCAGCAGAGCATCCGCCTTTTTATGGCATAGGTATCTCGCCATGTTCGTCGATCAGCCTCTGTTGCGTTCCGCTTTTTGTTGCCACGAACGACTTTCCGTCGCCAGGAGATGCATTCGCGCCTTATGTCGGCAATTTCCTGGGTCCACCAATACACCTCTTTGCGTCCATTTCCCCCTTTCTTCTTTGGAAACGTTTCATCGCAGGCCGCCGTCACCGCTTCTTCGCAGGCTTTGGCGTCCAAGACCGTTTCAATTTGCACGAATGTCGCTTTGACTTTCTCCAGGAACTGAGGAATACGTTCCGAGCTGATCCTCCAGCCTTTGGGTGCTTTGTGACTAGCGTCTCGGCGTCTGTTGTTGCTTGATGAAATCTCAAAGGAGATCCATTCATGGTCCGAGCTGGTTTCTTTGTCTTGGAGGACTCGCCAGTTCTTGATGCGCTCAGCCAATTTTTCGGTGCAGAAAGTGAGGTCCAAAAAGGACTCGAAGCCTCTGGCTACGTATGTAGGGTACAGCCCATCGTTCAATATAACCATGGAACTGGCTGCAGTCCAGTCCATGATTATATCTCCTCTGGTGTCTGTAACCCTAGAGCCCCATGCGACGGAATCAGAGTTGAAGTCCCCAGTGATAACGACTTCCTTCCTCTGTCTTCTGACATGGTCTTGTAAGTTTCTGATTGTTTCTCGGAAGGTTTCCAACTCCATATTCCTCGTAACGTAGCAACTATATACGACGAATTCATCGAGTTCTAACCACGCAAATCCGTCGCTGCCGCCACTGTTGATGACCCGTGGTCCCCCCGGCATGGACAATAGCGCCACGTCTTTTCTGGTGTCCGTAACCCAGCTAGGGTTTTTGAGCCATGCTCGATTCGGTTCTGAGACTGCAATGATGTTGTAGCCCGAGCTCTTTGCTTCGGCGTATAGCAGGTCCATGGCCGTCTTGCATCGGTTAACGTTAGCTTGTATGATTTCCGCCATTAGACTTAGCTGTGTTTCCCGCTCCTTTCTGCCGGCTCTTCCGCAGCGTTTCCACCTTAGCGCGATAGGTCGGACATGCCATCGAATCCGCTCTATGTCCTTCCGTGTTACAGGAGAGGCAGTGCGGGTGTTTTGGCAATCTTTAGCCAGATGGCCTTCTTTGCAGCATTTGTAACACTGTCTCGTCGTGTTCTTTTTCTCTTTGCAGTCCTTGCCCAAATGTTCCAGTGAATGACAATTGAAGCATCTGGTGAGGTAATTTTTTCTTTTACTCTACACCTCAGCCAACCAATTTTCACTCTTTTGAGCTTGCAAAGTTCGCTTGCCTGACTCTGCGGAGCTGCACAGTAACTGAACAAGTTCCTCCCGGCCCTTTCCTAATCTGTCCGATCTCTGTCTGCTCGAGGTCGTTTACCGCAGCTGATACTGCTGCGGCAACTTCCTCTTGCGTTGTAGTTTCGTCCAGGTCTTGAATGATGACCGTGGACTTCCGTGTCTTCAACGACACGTCTTCTGCGGCGTTTACTTCCTTGACCTTCCTGACGAATTCGTTGCGGGCTCCGGCTCTTTGCTCCTTGATGACGAGACGGATACCGCCTTTGTTGGTTTCCATCGCCTTCTGCACCGTTACTCCACACTCCTCCGGCTTAACTGCTCCCTTAATCGCCTTGAGCGTGTCTGCATAGGATTTTCCATCTTTTCCGGAAATCAAGACCGTCGCTGTGCCTGTCTTGGGCTTGAGCTTTACCCTCGGCCGTGAATCTACAGGCTTATTTTTGCCAGTGTAAATCCGAGCCTTGACATTGCTCTGAGCCAGCGTGATTTCTGCTAATTTGCGAAGTACCACCGGCTCTACCCCTTCGGGGAGGCCGATGGCAACATTCAGCAGCCCATCTCGTTTTCCAATTTTATCTTTGATCCCTTTCAGCTGCTCAGCAAGTTTTCCAGCTGAGCAAGGGACGTTAATTCCAGCAATTACGACCAGCCTCTTCTTCCCCGGCTGTGTGTCCACCCCATCTTCCACGGTCAGCGTATCATACTGCTCAATTTCCAATACCTGGCCGTCCTGGAGCTTGTGCTTTTTCAGATGATCTTTTAGCACCGGTAACTGGCCAGATAGGTTGTTAAGCCGCCCATCTTCCTTGTCTACGTTTACGAGGAGTACTCGAGCTTCACTCTCGGTGTCGGTCAAGATACTACCTCCTGCCATCCTCGTGCTCGTATACGTTCGCTGAGGCCACGAACGCCTTATGAGCTCCTCCACGTTTTCCGCTCCTGCGTCGATCAAATTCCTCACCTCGATGGCGTCACTCATCTCCCTGACCTCCTCGGAGGGGAGAGTTTGAGTAGCCGAGGTGTTCGTGCTGATGTGTACGTTCCTCTGGCACCGCTGACATATGATGGTGGATGGCCATAACGGTGCGTCTGTAGCAGGTGTAATCGGTGTAACTGGTGTTGCAGGTTCTTCTGCCTCTGCCTCTGCCTCGTCTTCGGCCTGTTCCTCCGCTGCCACCATCGTTTGGTATAACTCCTCTACCAGGTACTTTATTTCGTTTTTGGTGTTGACATTGGCCTTTACCAGCTCGCGGAGTTGGTAAATTCCGTTTTTCATGTCACTAAACAGGCTCCCGCTCTTTTCCATACGTGGAGATGACACCTCTCCCATCTTTTTCCTCTTATGGCTAGCCGAGCTCGATCGAGATCTGGGAGGGGGGGTTTTCCCGCACAGCCCTCCTACTCCACGAAACAAGGGAGCAATATTAACAGTGGGAGGTTTCGGAGCCTGGATGCTACCGCATGACGTAGCACCCTTTACAGGCTCCTGCCTACCCGAGGGCTTCTCCTAAAGAGTTCTGCTTCACTCTTTAGATTGAGTTTGGCGATCTCTTTCTCGCTGAGCGTTAAAGAACTATTTTTGGCCATTTCCATGTCGCCATCCGTTTCCATATCCTCGTCGTCTCCTGGCGTAGCTGGCGTTTCTCCTCCCGTTGTGTCCTCCTTCGTCGTGTTGCTATTTCTACCGCTGCCTTTGCCTCCATGCGTCCCCTTCTTTCCAGTCGATATCTTCGGCGGTGGAGCCTGGTTTCCCACCCCATCCGTTGCCTCCTCCGTTCCAGTCGATGTCTTCGGCGGTGGAGCCTGGTTTCCCACTCCATCCGTTGCCTCCTTCTCCTTTCCAGTCGATGTCTTCGGCGGTGGAGCCTGGTTTCCCACTCCATCCGTTGCCTCCTCCATGAATGTCAAGTTGCCCCACCCAGGATCCGAGGGGCGGCCCGAGCCTGCCAAGCAAGACTCGGGGTGGGAACCAAGGGTACTCCCCTGTCCCACCTGGGAATTCAATTCCGTTGGTTGTTTTGACATCATTAAATCCTCCTCTCCTCCTGTTTGTGGCTCACCGTTTTCCCCGGCGCTGGTGAAGATGAAATGGCGGCAGCATGCCTTGTTCTTTTCTTGGCCATCTATCTGGTACTGGGGGTACCACGCACTTTTTCCCCCCAGGAATATTTATCGACTTCCCAGTCTAGATCCGCAGTCTTTTGCTAAGAACTTGATCAGGGCCACCTCGTGAAGGATGTGGCAACGCCACCACTGCGATCTTGTACCGGGAGTGGCTATGTGTACGCATTCCCGATACCTGGAGACTTGTTGAGATTGTTCTCTGGTGAGGACCAGTGCCCAGTCGACCCGAAACAAAGGTGCTACCTCTCCCAGGTTGTTTGTCCCCTTGGCCCCAAACCTAACCTAACCTAACCTAAACCCAAACCTAACCCAACCTAACCTAAACCCAAATCTAACCCCAAACCTAACCTAACCTAAACCCAAACCTAACCCAACCTAACCTAAACCCAAATCTAACCCCAAACCTAACCTAACCTAACCTAAACCCAAACCAAACCCAACCTAACCTAAACCAAAATCTAACCCCAAAACTAACCTAACCTAACCTAAACCCAAACCAAACCCAACCTAACCTAAACCCAAACCTAACCCTAACCAAACAATTTTTTTTGTCTCGGTGGAAAAATCCATTATAGTGTCAGACTCGCACTGACTAAAAAACCACGTCAGGGACTGTTGCTCCTTATCTGTCTAAGGCTTGTTCGAGGTCTTCCTTCTTCATAACTCAGACGGTGCAGTTGGCAACTAACTGTCCCCAGTTTTCTTTGGAATCCAGCATCGTCTCGCAGTTGTTGTCTGGCATCAGGGTAGTTCCTACTGCCGCGTTCGTTCAAGTCCTGTCTTCTTCCCACCTCTCGCAAACGAATATCTTGTGTGCTGGAAAGTCCGGCATTCCGCAGAACCAACAGGCATCGAAAACATTCAGATTAAAACGAAGAAAGTAGTCTCCAAACACACCGTGACTTGTGAGGAACTGGATGAGGTGGTAGTTAAGCTCTCCATGCTTCCTGCTTTTCCAGAGCCGAAGCTGTAGTTGCGGTTATGGTCTCCTAGCCAATCTTCCTGCCGTCGGTCCTCCATCCAGCTTTCAGCATCTCCTTTGTCCGCTGTGAGATAGGCTTGAGTTCCCTCAAAAAATCGGAGGTGTATTGGCGGTATTGGCTATAACCTCGATTGCGTCCTGTAGGCGCTGCATACTCTTAGGTTAGCTCTTCGCATGGCTCCGTCCAAGATCTTCCTACTCTCCGACTTGTAGGACGCTTCCCCAAACGGGAGCGGCGTAGAGAATAGTCGACGTTACGACACTTGCGAAAGTCCTCCTTTTGCTTGCCTTAGGTCCTCTAATATTCGGCATAAGGTGCATAAGGCTTTGCAGGGTCTTTCCCGCTTTTTCGGCCACCTTTGTGACGTGCGTCGTCCACACCATTTTTTCTGGAGCCAGACTCCCAGGTATTTAATGCTGGACCTGGTACTTGTTTCGGTGTCTCCTAGCTGGAATCCCATCGTTGGGAACTTAAACCTAACCTAACCTAACCTAAGCCCAAACCTAACCTCAAAACTAGCCTAACCCCAAACCTATCTTAACCTAACTCAAACCTAACCTAACCTAACCCCAAACCAAACCTAACCTAACCTAAACCTAACCCAACCTAACCTAAACCCAAACCTAACCTAACCAGGACGATCCGTCAGTGAGACTCAAGCTCATCAAAAAATTACAAACAGCAACACGTTCTTGAAATTATCTTATTCCAAAAGCATTTTGGTCAATTTACGTGCCATTTTAGATAAACTATTTTTTCCTGGCTCCCTTTCTTAATTCTCCCCCAACCTGGGGGGTCATGGAAAACCTTAGTATTTTTCGAAATCGGAGGAAAAGTTTAGGAGGTCAGAAAAATGCTCATTTGTCACATATAAGTAACACTTGAACCCCCCTCCCCTTCATTTAAAAAATAACTCCAAAACTTCTCACGGAAACGTAACTTTATCCACCCGTTTATCCTCCGTAATAACAACAAAATAAAAAAGAAATAAAAACTAAAAAAAAAAAAAAAAACGCTTTCCAACCACCCTAAATGTGTTTAAACAGATCCTCTTTTGAAACACCCCCTTCCTCGTAAATATTTAACAAAAACGCCTTCACAAGATGTACACATTAAACAAATTTAATTTCTCGGAATTATCCTATTGTGATTTAGAAAAAAAAAAAGAAATGATTAAAAAATTTATATTTTATAGGGTGAAGAAAATATCAGACCGGTATCAAAAAAACGAAATGATTTTTCTCATGCATAAAAGAAATCCTATTCCACGAAACCAAGTGAAAAGAAACCATAGGAAAAAAATAAGGGGAGAACTTTTTTTTTTAACGCCTCTGCATTTAGTCTGTAGGAAAAATTGTAGAGACAGCCGGAAGCCTTCAAATCATTTCGAACCCTCAATAGCACCTACAGTGGTCCAAAATATAAAATGCCACCGCCTTCCTATTTCCACTATAAACTTCCTTTCAACAACATTGTTACACTTTACTGTCGGGTTATTCATTCCTTATGTTCCTTTTCTTATGACAAACCTTTTTATGCGTCTCTCATAAATCCCCGGGGGCGAAAAAAAAAAATTTATATATATTTTTTTCCTTTTTTCTTTTTCCATTTTTTTTTTTTTTTTCGTCCTCCGAATTTTTTTTTTAATTAGAGATTTTTGCGGGATTCGAACCACGCGAGAAAAATGCGGTTATCTCAGAGTGAAAAAAAAAAAAAAAAAAAAAAAAAAAAAATCCCAACCCGATGACGAAATGTAAAAAAATTTTCATCGCCCACAATCGTGGTTATGACATTACTCTTTCCCCCTCCTCCTTATTTCCCTTCTCCCCCCTTCCTCCATCCTTTTTCCTTCTTTTTAGATGCTTATATTCAAAACAACCCCTGAAGACTGTATCATTACAATTGACAAATCCATTGTCTGGATATCACTGGAATTGTAATAGTAACCATGTTGGGACTTGAAGGGTGTTCTCCATTCAAATGGGGAGGAATAAATAATTTTTATTTTTTTATTTCATTTCTTAATTCATATTTACAATGGCAAAACAATCGATTGAAAAAGGGGTTGTTATATATCGATTTGTTTTATTTTTTATTTTCATTTTTTTTTTTGTCGTTCCCTTCCGTTTTCTTTTAAGACTTCTGAAAGACTTCTTTTCAATTGTTTTTTTTTTTTTTTCTAGCTTATGTTTGTATTTGCATTTACTAATGATTTGAAAGGCGTAAACTCTTCAATTATAGCCTTTAGATTGGAGCTCAAATTAATTTTTTCAAAATTCTTGTCAATTGAGCCTCTTAGCGCGAGCTAAGAGATGGTCCGTTTAAGGAGCCACCGTTCAAATAATAAATATAGGAGTACAATTTTGTACAATTTTGACCCTTCGGCAATACTTAGCTTATGAGGAAAATTGATGATCGGTGCCCTCCCCACTTCCCCCCCTTCCCAAAAAAAAGTTCTGACGTAATTATGCTAGGTCTTCACCTGACGATAATCAACGTTTGCGTTAACTTTCAAACTTCGATATAATTGCCCAACATGATAATCATCGTTCAGAACGATGATAATCATGTTTAGCATTATGTTCTCTTCGAGTTCTCTTCGATTTTAACGCTCTAAACCGGTTTTGAACGATTATTCACGATAATGCAAAAGGTTGATTATGTACAAGTGGAGACAGGGTACTAGTGATGCCGATATTTTATCTATAACTTCGATATATCGATAAATCGACGCAAAAATTATCGATATTTTTTCGATATTTACAATTTTATCGATACACCAAATCGATAAATTTCTGGTCGATAATTTGAACGATATTTTCGGGAAAAAAACTGGATTCTTTGGGGGAATTTTGCAAATTTTGCAAAAAAATTTTTAATTTTTTAAACAAAACATTACAAAACAAAACTTTTTAGAAGAAAAAAAGTACCATCAACAAACTTTTTATTTTTTTTTTTGGTCAGCAACCATTTTTTTTTTTTTTTTTTTTTTTTTTTTTTTTGCTTTTTTGAAAAAATTGGTTCAATTTATCGATAATTCATTTATCGATAGCTTTTCAATCGATATATCGATGAGGTCGATATTTTTTTTAAAAAAAATATCGATATACTATATCGATAACTTTTTCAATTTATCGGCATCACTACGTAATATTTGAATGATCCGTAAGAGGACTAATTTTCATGGAAAAATCTTAACTAACATGTTAAAACATGTCGAAAGCACCTCGCAGTTTAACATGTCAAACGCACTCGCGAACGCACGGACGATGTTTGGTAAAATCTGGATTCCTTTTCCTGGGCGATTTCCAGGTTTTTTTCTTTGCAAGATTTTCCAATGTCACAAAATTCGTTGCGGATTTTCGGTGTATGTTGTGTCCGGAATGGAAGCACACATTCCTGAACGCACCCGGGGAGAGGATCGCGGAGGCGGTGAGACGCCATTTTTTATTCCTTAATTTAAAGAGTTATAGAAAACATGGTATATTTTTTCTCCGGATTTTTCTCCCGGAAACATGGCATCCCTTGTGGGGAAGAAAGATGTGGATTTTTCGTCTGTTATTGAGCATCGTGTTAGCTCAGCAGGTCCGAGCAGGTCCGAGGTTCAAGTCCTTGGCTTGATTCGATTTTTACTGAATTTTTTTCGCTGTCTTTCCTTTAACACTTCTTTTCTTAAAAACTTCTTAAGTGTTGAGGGCCGATAACACATGTTTTTGGGTCCCGGTATGTAATTCTGTTACAAGATTCCTGTGATTCTATCACACGGTGTAATGGAACGACACGATTTCTGTGATTTGATTACACTGATACCAAACCAAAAAGGGTAATTTTGAAGGTGACGACATAACCGCACAGGGTTACAATTTTTACAGAATGAACACCATATTATACCGGCGCTTTGGTGTCGAAGACGTTCCCTGCCAGGTACCATAAGCGAAGATAGCAGTGGAGCCCAAAATTCAGGCCCTCCTCCTTTTCTCTTAGCTTTTTCTAAACAAAGAAGTACAAAATTGTATAAAAACAAGATCTCTATGAAAGAGATTAATTTCTGTAGAGATCTCTAAAAAGAGAGTATGGAATTTCAGAGCGTTTAAAGAGCATAACACTCTTAAAAAGAGTATATCCGGCCAGCCTAATAAAAAAAAAAACAGCAAAATTGTAAATTTTCAGTACCTCCTGTATAATTTTGTGTAGGTGGAACAGTGACCCGTTTAATTCTATAAATGTTTTTAACAAAAATTTCTCAAGAGAACTGGAAAAAAAAAAAAAAAAAGAATCCATCACTAAAGGAATTTATTTCACGTTTCCTCGAAAAATACGAAAGACATCAATCGAAACCATAACAGATAACCGTGAACGAAAAAAAAAAACACTCCAAATAGAAAAAAGAAAGAAAGAAAACAATGCGGGTGGAGTAGGAAAAAAAAAAAGGATTCACAAGCAAACTTCACTACATGAGACGAAAGTTTATTTTCTTAAATAGATAGCACCTATCAAAAAAGGAAACTATTTGATTATGGTGAACGGAATTCAGTTCGACACAATAGGAGTAAAAATGGAGGTTAGGACACCTGGTTGGAAAACACAAAAGACGCGGCAAACAGAAGTAAAATTTAAAAGTCATGATTACCAATAGATGATGAGGAATACAGTAGAGCCAACATAATCAAAGGAAATACAGTAGTACCAACACAATTCATTCTTTTCTTTTTTATTTCTTTTTTTCAATTCCAGATATAAAAATACAATGCTATGCATTATCTTTTGTGTCTATTTTTTCTTTATTTTTTTCCTGATAAAATAGAATATAAGTCGTGGAACAACCATTCGATAACCTTTTGTTTAAATGTTTGTTACAACACAATGATACACCATTAATATTTGAAATTAAATATTAAAAAAAAGAAAAGTAAAAGTCATTTTATCAATTGTAATAGATGTAACGATAACTAATCGGGTAGCCGATGAGGTGTTTTTGGTATGTGGGGAATTATAGGAGATAATTATTAATTTTTTAAAAAATATTTTACGGGAGATATGCATGAGGAGGGAGGAAAAAAAAATCCCCGGTAATATTGCTCAAATGAACAAACGGAACACCAAAAAAAAACCCGTAAACAAAAAGATGTGTAAAAAAAAATCGATTATTGCAACACAATGGTTGTCGATTGGGAAACAATTTAAAAAGAGCTTCTGTAACGCGGATAAGAGCACATTCAAATCCCATTAACTCGAGTATTGGAATTAATGGTTTTCGAGGCTCCCTGCTGCTTCATTTTTCACACTACACACTTTTCGAATGCAATTCTGTAGTAATTAGCTTGCACCATCGTGGGAAGTCCGAACCATGATGTCAGCAACAATCCTACATAAAAACCTTGCTTTTGCTATCCACTTTGAACTGCCGCCCGGTGTCAAAACCAGAGAATATTTTATTTAAAAAAAAAAAACTTTTAAAAGAGTCGAAATCGAAGAATTAACGACGTCAAAAGTTGCGTGTGTGTGTGTGTCAGTAAGGTCATCATCGTCTCTATTGAAATAGTATATCCAGATCTACTATCCCTAGAGCCCCAGACAGAAGGACCCCATTTCAATAAGAAAGGTTACAATCAAAAGAAGGAAATCCAGGATCACGGCGTGAATTTTTCAAAGAAAAAAAACCGAAAGCCATATTCCTCCGGACGGACTCCGTTTCTTTGTAAAATTCACATCTCGATTTTTCTTAAAAAATATAATGACATGCATGGGGCGATACAAGGAAGGGGATTTCATTTAAGGATTCCCGGTGCCACCGGGGAGGACGTATAGGGGGAGGGAAGAGAAATGAAATATTTAAGAAAAAAAAAAAACCTTTTGAAAACGACACCTTTCACAATATACGGCATTAATAGGTGCCCCAATACAAAAGCCCATTCAAAATGGATTACCCCCGGACAAAGGATATTTCAAAATCAAATAACATTGAATTAAATGTAAGAATCTGATTTCCTTTTATTTTTGTAAAATACATTGTAACGCTTTCATTGTGTGATTTTTGTTACCCGAATCCGAAATACTCTTGCGACGGGATTCACCACCAATCCCCCCTTCCCCCATATTCAATTTTGCGGGATGAAGAGGTCAGGAAATATTTTTTAAAGTGAATGAATATCGTTTTTCTGTGTCAATTGTATGGATCGATTTCGTTTTTGTTATGATTTTGTTGATAAAAACGTAACAAGTGCTCATTCATCTTCTTTTTTCATGAATAGGAAAATTTACTATTCTATTCTCACAGCAAGTTTGTGCGTGAGGTGCTAAAAGGAAATTTTCACGTGATGTCCCTTTAAATTATTACAAAAAGTCTTTTTTGCGACGGTCGAATAAAGATATAACTAAAATTAATAATTAAAAACGGAACTAGATCAATAACTAAAATTTCTAATATTTTTTCAAATTTTTTCAGATTTTTGGAGGCGGATTTCTCCAGCCCTCAGAGGCCTAAAATTATTAAAAGTCTCATAAGAGCCAAAAAAATTTTGGGGAAGCGTTAATTTTCTACCGGAGTTTTTCCGTTCATTTAAAAAATAAAGACAGTTTTACAGTAGCCATTTTTACAGGACCCATTAAAATGGAATTATTATTATTTTTAACATTTTTTTTAGGAGGCATTAACATAGAGTCAGTTTTACAGGAGCCATTTTTCATATGCGAGCGAAAAACGGCTGATATTTAACTCCCTATACCTCTTTTGGCTCATACATAAAAAAATGGCTTCAATTTCAGTAAAGCCGTCTTTATTCTTAAAACTTCCGAAATATTTCCGATAGAAAATGAACTCTTTGGGAGCGTACAAGTATTACGTAACACCGGAAGGGAAGGAGGGGGTGCAAGAAATTCTTACGATTTCTTATGTTGGGGAGGGGGGGGGGGTCTGAAAAAAACTTACGTAAGAATTTTTGTAATTATTTATTGTTCAAAAAAATTCCAATTTAATATAAAAAATGGACCCTTCTCTATTTGCCACCCCCTCTTCTTAAAAAAAAAAAAAAAAAAAAAAAAAAAAGTTTAAGAAAAAATTTTTGGGACCCTAGCATAACCCCGACATTCAAAACCCCGGCATTCGATATCGGGGTTTTGAATGTCGGGGTTATGCTTTTTGCCTTTTATTATATTTTATTTTTTATTTATTTTAATTTATTTTTAATTTTTTAAAATTTTTGAAATGTCGGGGTTTTGAAATTTAATACCACTTATATAGAAGGTAATAGAACTAGTAAGAATTAAAATATAGAAAATTTTCTGAGCAATAAATTGCAATAGAAATTCTTACAGAGATTTTCCAATTTTCCTCCCCCATATATAAAAAATCGTAAGAATTTCGAGAACCCCCTCCCCCTTCCGGTCTTACGAAATACTAAAACACTTCCTATGGGGAGCTCAGTCCTATACTGCACTCGGTCTGTGGAATTTCCGTCGGTCTCTGCCGGTCTGTGTGGTATCTTGACTTTCTGCTGAAAGCTCCCTAGAACTTCTCAGTTCTCTAGAGCTTTTGTTCATTCGCTCTCTAGAGCGAATGTTCATTTCATAAAAGCTCATAGACTCTGAAGTCAGGAGGACCTATTGCCCCCTGAAAATTTCATCAAAATCGGTCGGGAAGGGGCCCCGTACGTGTCGGGCATCGCTTATTTTCCTTAGCGTTTTAATATATAGGCATGGGTGGATCTAGAGGGGGAGCTGTGGGGTGCTAGCCTTCCCTAGAATTTTGAAAATTATATGGCCTGAATGGTATCAGCCCCCCCCCTACCAAAAAATATTTTTCCCTATTCTGAGCCTCCTCTAGGAAAAAAACCAAGATCCGCCCATGAATATAGGACTTAACTGCTGATTTCAAAACCCCGTCATTTAAAAATATTTTTAAAAATAAAAAATAAATTAAATTAAATTTAAAATAAAATATAATAAAAGTCAAAAATCAAAACCCCGTCATTCAAAACCCCGATTTCCAATGTCGGGGTTTTGAATGTCGGGGTTTTGACTCGGTCTCAAATTTTTTTCTAAAATTTTGTAAGATATTTTTTTAAAATGGCGGTAAAGAAAAAAAAGAGATGGGGCAGCGAAAATCGTACGTAAGTTAAAAGGGGGGTCCAAAAAATCTTACTAAATCTTACGACAGGGGGGAGGGGGTCGGAAAACCCGAAAAAAATTCTTACGTAATACTTGAATGCTCCCTTTCGCAGCAAAAAACGGTTCCTATTTTTCGGCCCCTATGAGACTTAGAAAAACTTTAGGGTTCTGGGGGCAGCAGAAATCAACCTTTAAAAAATCTGGAAATAATTAGTGTTAATATGGGGGCTAAAATGCGACTTTTCCGTGTTGTAGCATTTTTTAAATTCAAAAATTCGCGTTTTTCGATCACCCTAGTACCCCTATAGGCAGGGTTTTAGGAAAAAAACGGAAATGGCTATGGTACAGAGTGGGGACCAAACATTTTTTTTAAATTTCAAAATAGCCAAAGGTTTTCTAAAATAGGTAGAAATATTAACCTAATAACCTAACCTAACCTAGCCTAACTACATACGTCATTTTGATGCGAACTAACTCTGACCCTATGTGAACTCCGAAAAACCTCGTTTTAAGCTACTTTTATTGAAAAAAGTGACTTTTTGTATAAATTTTTGCCTCCCTCGGCTGCCGTGCTAAGCGATTCGGGCGTAAGTGTATTTTTGTTTTGAATTGAGTTATTAGTACCGATGGATTCGTCGTTAAGTTATCTATCCATCGGTACATTCATTTTAATGCTTTGAAAAAGAAAAAGCTTTGAAAACTTCAAAAAAATATTCACGCAAAAAATAAATAATTTTTTTAAAATAGCGAGTTAAGTTGGTAGCGACCATTTGTTTTTCAAATTTCAAAATTTTCGAAGATCGAAAGTTTTTTTTATCTGCATTTATAAACAAAGGCAATGTTTTTTTATAGAAAAGATTTTTTTTTAGTTGTAAAATATCATTTAAATGTCGTTAAAAAACTAATTGTAATTAAAAACCAATTTATTTTTCCTGAAACTTTTTTCAAATTTTACCGCGAACTCTCCAAATTAAGCCACTACCAACTTTAATTTAAAAAAACAAATGATTTGTTTATTTTTTGATTTTTTTAAAACATCGTTTTCTGGATGTTTACAAAAAGTACACTTACGCCCAAATCGCTTAGCACGGCAGACTCGCAGCGCAAAATTTCCATAAATTTCTGAAATGAGCGTTTTTAAGGTCACAAGGAATAAGGAAGTACTATCTCCAAATTTTTGACAAAAAAAATTTTCATCGTATTTCTTAAAATCTTCGAAGAGCGTAACTTCTTCTTCTTTTAGTCGGCTTTAAAAAAAAAAAAGAAAAAAAAAAAAAAAAAAAAAGCCTGTTTTCCATCTACATTAAGTCCTTCATGGAGTATCCATGGATGACGAAGCCCAAGGGAACGTTCAAGTATTACGTAAGATTTTTAGGGGGGGGGGGGGTCCGCATCCACCATCTTCGCCATAAGCTAAGTATTTCGAAATGTCTTACAACCGGGGGGGAGGGGGTCCAAAAACCCGGAAAAAAGTCTTACGTAATACTTGAACGTTCCCCAACTATCTGCCCATCGCTTTGGAGGTCGTTCTTGGGGTCGCTTTCGAGATCGGTTTCTCATCCCTTACTTTCTTAATGAGGCAACCATCGGCTCTGTCAATATGCTCATTCCAGGCTTTCCTTCTCGCTTTTACAAACTTAGTGATGCCGGTGATATTGCATTCCCTTCGAATGTCGGTGTTCCGAACTCCAATATCGTTTTTCCCACGAAAGTACGTAGAACGCTCATTTTGGCCGTCGTCAACATTCTTTTCGTGTCTACGGAGGAGCATAACTAAAAAATAAAAAGAAAAATTTGTAACGAGATTCACAAGGCCTTCCTTTACGGTGTAGAGCTTATAATTACCTGCAAAAGGTACAAACGATTTCCCGGACGCTTGACGCAGGAAAAATTTTTCATTTATCTTGATTCTTCGGATAACCTTGCAACGGTTCATCTGTTTACTATAGACCCATTTTTCCATCCAATTTAAATATTTCAATATTTCGTCCGCGTTCTTTTTTATTTTTTCCGTTATCTCCGATTTTTTATCTTGCACACTAACTACATTTAATTCTCGCTTCAAACGTCCTCCTTTCTCGCATTATCTGCTCTTGCACATCCTATACAAATTATTTGCCAAATAATTTTTTTTTCTTCTTTTTTAACAAATTTTTATTCCTCTTACAACTTTTTTTTTTCTACAACTCATTAAAAAGAAAGTCTTTTTTTTTTTTTTTTTTCTTCAAAAATTGACAAGCAAAGTCACTGTTAAAAAATATAATGAGGAGGGAAATAATGTGCTTTAACATAACAATGACGATGAGAGAATAGATACAAAAAAAAAAAAAAAAAAAAATACCAACACGAAGAAAAACCCCGATTACACACATACAGAGTGAATATAGCGGGAATAAAGTGATAGAAAAAAGGTCCTTAGCTGTAAAAGATCATCACCACTATAATTTCATAATAAATGGAGACAATTTTGATTATAGGATGTTTAAAAATAATAATAACGCTACAGTATGAATCATATTAATTGGATCAAAAGGATTTCTTTTCTTAACATATAATTATTTAGATGCTCGTTAAGTACAAGAATAGAACTTGGTAGCTAAGTTTGACAGGTGTGTGTTTGTGGGTCTTTTCTTTTCCTATCATTATTAAAAACCTTTGTTTTCATGTTTAGCTTATTCGCTTCCAATCGTGATACAAATTTTTTTTTCTTCGTTCACACCTTTTCGAATATGCTGCCTTCCCAGATGAAGTCTTTTGTTATAAGTCCTGTCTGTTTTGTCAATTGATTTTAACAATGGTAAAAAAGTGACTCATCGATATCTAAAAAAAAAAAAATATTCTAAGAAGTTTGATCGAAAAAAAAAATTTTCGAAATATTTTTATGCAATCGATTGCGGTTAATTAATTTCGGGTTGACAGTCCGATTGTCGAAACGGATTCGGTTAAGATTTTTTTTTTATTTGACAGAAAATGATGGCGTTTGAAATCGCCTTTTTTTTTCATTATCGACAATTGAGGTGTTGATTGTTACCCCTTTCCGTTCCGAATAAAAGCAGTGTTATTAGTTCTCCAGGTGGGTTGCCGGAAAAGGAGGGAAAAACAGGAAAAGGGGGAAGAGAAAGAGGGAAAAGCTGCATCGAGTCTTCACCGCTAATTATCGTAAATCTGATGAATTTTCCACAGTGCTGACTTCTTATTATGATTATCTCCCTGTTATATTTTGTCATCCTTCGTCATGCACACTTTTTTCTCCCCCCCCGGGCTTTTTTTTTTATTGAGTTCCTTATTATTCCTTTTAACAACTTTCTTGTGATCCTTTCATTCGAACTTTTAAACAAGAATTTATTTTTTTCTTTTCGGAAATCATTTTCTTAAAAAACAATTTACGATCTCAATTTTTTTTTTTTTTTTTTAAAGATGCGATTAATAAACTGCATCGAGAACATCAAACCCATTCGAAAAGGCATTATGTTGACATGTACGATCGAAATAATAAAGCGTCGTGTTACCATGGTAACGAGCTTTTGAAAGCACAATACAACCGGAAACTCGGATCGCGAGATTTCGTTTTTCTCTGCTTAAGTCCGATTCCGACTTGAAAAACAAACAGACAATACCTTAATAACATCCAGCTTTACATCAAACCGGTTTAACATCGAAAACGATCGTTAGACGATTTAAAAGATAATTCCCTTTGAAAACTTTTTTTTTCCCCCTTGACTTCCGTTTCCCTCCGTTTTCCAAATCCACCGAAAACTTTCAGATGTGGTTTAGATCCAATTACCACTTGTCTCCCGACAAAAATTGGACATAAATTTCTCTAGAATTCTCTGCTCTCTGGTTCCTCTGGAGACTACCCGTACAAAAAAGAGATGCATAAATGATACAAAAAATTGGACATACATAAAAAATGCATAAATTATGTATACATAATTTATGCACATTCTTCATACACATAAACAACTTTTTTTACCGAATTTTTTTTTTTTCTTTTCGGAAATCATTTTCTTAAAAAACAATTTACGATCTCAATTTTTTTTTTTTTTTTTTAAAGATGCGATTAATAAACTGCATCGAGAACATCAAACCCATTCGAAAAGGCATTATGTTGACATGTACGATCGGAATAATAAAGCGTCGTGTTACCATGGTAACGAGCTTTTGAAAGCACAATACAACCGGAAACTCGGATCGCGAGATTTCGTTTTTCTCTGCTTAAGTCCGATTCCGACTTGAAAAACAAACAGACAATACCTTAATAACATCCAGCTTTACTTCAAACCGGTTTAACATCGAAAACGATCGTTAGACGATTTAAAAGATAATTCCCTTTGAAAACTTTTTTTTCCCCCCTTGACTTCCGTTTCCCTCCGTTTTCCAAATCCACCGAAAACTTTCAGATGTGGTTTAGATCCAATTACCACTTGTCTCCCGACAAAAATTGGACATAAATTTCTCTAGAATTCTCTGCTCTCTGGTTCCTCTGGAGACTACCCGTACAAAAAAGAGATGCATAAATGATACAAAAAATTGGACATACATAAAAAATGCATAAATTATGTATACATAATTTATGCACATTCTTCATACACATAAAGAACTTTTTTTACCGAATTTTTTTTTTTCTTTTCCAATAAAATCATGTATAAATTATGCATAAATAATACGCATAAATAATATGCATAAATAATATACATAAAACGGTAAAAAAAGTTGAATAAGCATAATACTCCTGTCTCCATTGGCCAATTAATCGAAGAGTACAATTAATTGCACCACCGGAAAATGCTGTACATTTTTGGACTTTTTTCTTCTGCTACCACTTTTTTTTTATTGTTTTGATTATTTTTTCGAACACTAAAAATATTGAAAACGAAAAAAAAAGTGGTAGGAGAAAAAAAAGTCCAAAAATATACAGCATTTCCGGTGGTGCAATTAATTGTACCCTTCGATTAGTAATTGGCCAATGGAGACAGGACAAATGTTTTCATTTTCCTGCATTTTGATTTAAAAAAATTATATGCATAAATACACACTTACGTGTATTCAGATTTTCTTGCTTAAAAAAATTAAGCATAAAGTTTGCAAAAATGAAGGATATTTAAATTTTGGTGCTTAAAAAAAAATATGCATCAACTTTGCAAAAATTATGCATGTCCCAATTTTTGAATAAGTAAATGATACAAACATAATACATTTTTATATAAATTTTTTGCACTTATTTTGCAAAAATTTCAGACACTTTTTGTATCGGAGCAATCCCGGACCTGATTCCGGGATTCCTGATTCCGGACCCAATCCGGCATTTCCAAAAATCCATAATTGCAATTGGTTGTTGATTGAACGGTCCTGGCTGCAGGCACAATGCTGCCATCGCCACACGACGTTGAAATTTTCAAACCAAGATTGTTGAATGTGAGAACCTAAAATAAAAAAAAAAAAAAAAATATTAACTGGGTGAAAATAGTATATTACTCAAAGTGAATCGAAAATAAGATATTTCAATACGAGGCCAAGTTTCCCGAGCTCTGAAACTTGGCTTCGTTTCCCGTTAAGTAAGAGATTTATCTAATGAGAAAAACGCATTTCCAAATATTTAGAGTGGAAAAATTTAGCTAATTTCTCCATTGAGTTGAGAAAATTTTTATAACAACGTCGGTAACATGGATTATTTGGGAAGGAAGACTCTTACTAATGAGGGGCACAGAGTGCCCCACAGTCAAGTTAAAATCAATTTACTTCCAGAAAACCGTACGAAAAAGTGATGCAAAAATTGTATAGAATTTTTGCAAAATAAACGCAAAAATATTTATATAAAAAAATGTATTTATTTTTGTATTATTTTTAGAAAAATTTGAACATGCATAATTTTCGCAAAGTTTAGGCATTTTTTAAAACACCAAAATTTGCATAAGCACAATTTTTAACAAATTTTATGCGAAATTTTTTCGCAATATGCATATAACTATTACAATCATAAAGCAGGAAAATTTGCAAATATTATGCTCGTTTAACTTTTTCTTCCATTTTATGCATACTTATTCATACATAATTTATGCATTTTTATGTATGTTCAATATTTTCTATAATTTATACACGATTTTATGTAATTTATGCATCTTTTTTTCCGCGAAGGGGTCGATTAAGTCTTTTAAGTATTATTTACGCATTTCTGTACGTCAGAGCCAAAAGGTTCAATATGCAAATTAAAGATGTCCGCTAAACGTTGTTTACCCATAACAAACGGCCATCTTGAATTTGCATATTGAACTTTTTGGTTCTGGCGTACAGATTTTTAGATCGTTTTTGACCCCCTCTCACTTCTTCTAATACTTAGCTTATTGCTTATTATCTTCTTATAGCTTAGATTTGTATAATTAAAATTGTTAATTAGCCCCCCTTCTCCCTCAAGATGCTAATACCAAATTAAAATGCTGCACACCTAACGCTGTGCATACCAGTTAGAAAAACAATACATTAGCCCAGCAGCCATTTCCCGTCATTCATCACAGACGAACGTCGTGGCATTAGTTAAAAACGACGCGTCAAACGAAAGCCCTTCAGCATCCCTTGTATGTTTCCTCGTTATTGTTATTTTTCTTTCGTCCTTTTGTATATTTTTAAATAAATTCAATCCCGAAAATTTTTCAATCAGATTTCAAAGATCATTTTCCTCGCATAATAAAAAAGAAGAAAGCAAAAAAAAAAAAAACTACACAACAGAAAAAAGCAAAGAAAAGAATACAAAAAAAATAAAATCTTTTCTTCCCCATCAATCCGATATAAAAAAAAGGGAAATCGAGTAAAGTTTACCGATTTTATTTATATATAAAAAAAAAAAAAATTGAAGTCAGGAGCCGATATTTTTAATTTCGATCAGCAGCAAGATGAATGAATGTAACCCTCACGATTCAGAGTCCAAATTCTGCTCCATAGCTCCAAGCTTTTCTATTGTCCAATTTTTCTTCTTACAACTTTTCCTCCTCCATGTTTTCCGAAACCTTTTGTTTCCATCTCACGACAATGAACCTCTTTTGTTGCTCCTTGGAAGGGTTAACTTTTCATTAACTACAAGCAATCGCTTTTCTCTAATTCATAAAGTTTTTTTTTTCTTCTTTTTTTTTCGGTGCCGGGGTTGCTTTTTTTCTTGCTTTTCTCTTTCTTTTTTTCTCCGGAAAATTATTTCCAAATGGGAAAAGCTGATTCGTCCTTTTCTTTGTACACGCTACAAGGTTTTTTTTTTTTTTTTTTTTTTTTTTTTTTTACCGATGGACTTTTGAAGTTAGACAAAACTGTGGACGATATAACTATACATCTTTCAGTTCGTTTGTGCGAACTTCGGTGCTTTGCACGACTATGAAAATTCTACTAACTGTTAAGAGTACGCATCTGTCGTGGCAGCAGATAAATAGTATTTTTCTTTTTACGGAAAAACGAAGACAAATCTTAAAAAAATTAAAATTAAGAAATCTTCAAGAAAAAATTTCGAAGGGTTCTTATTTTTTATTTTTCTAGATTTGTTTTTGTTTCTCCATAAAAAGAAAAGTACGATTTATCTGCTGCCACGACTGATGCTTACTCTTAAGAAGCATTTAATGCCAGACTCGAGGGTTAATCCACTCATGCATTTCGGTGCAAACTTGAATTTGCAATACACTGCATTAGCATTTGCATTACAAGCAATTTTTATTACCAATGTTCACTAGCATTGCCACTGTACTACATGTTGCATTACTACATGTTGCATTACCATTGCATTTGTGTGATCTGCATCACCATTGCATTTGCATTATTCGCATTACTTGCATCCCCATTGCATTACCATTGCATTTGCATGATCTGCATCACGATTGCATTTGCATGATCTGCATCACCATTGCATTTGCATCATTCGCATTCGCATCACTTGCATCCCCATTGCATTTGCATCATTTGCATTCGCATCACTTGCATCCCCATTGCATTTGCATCATTTGCATTCGCATCACTTGCATTACCATTGCATTTGCATCACTTGCATTACCATCGCCTTCGTAGTATTTGCATCACTTGCATTACTATTGTATTCTTTGCATCGCTTTCCATTTTTGCATCACTTTGCACACTTCTTATTGAAAATGAGTAAGACCCCTGTCCAGATTTCAGGAATTTCCGGTACAGAACAAAACTGCATCCTCAAATCTATGTAACAAAGCAAAAAAAAAGGTACTGTATTACGCCAAAAGTATTTTAATTTTAAAAAAAAAGAGAGAAAAAAAATTAAAAGAAAACCCGGCATTCAAGAAAATCCAGGAGCTTAAACTTATTTTGAGACAACACATAGATTATCAGTACCAGAATCTGATTGTTTTCGTCATTCTTTTGTCAATCCAGCTTTTGTTTATCCTTTTCTATTAGGTTCCCTTCCTCCTCCTCCTTCTTCTCTTCCTCCTTCTCCAACCCGCGTCTCTCTCCTATTTCCCGTCTCATTCCACTTCTTTTTTCATTGTCTCCACCTTTCTTAATTCTCCTATTTCAATTGATTAATCGGCTACCTTCTTTCTTTCTTTTTCTTTTTTCTCCTTTACTTGCGTTTCTTTTCTTTCTCTCCGTTTTTACCTGTTATTGACTACTCATGATTATTGTGAGACTTGGGAAGGGGGAGGGGGAAGGGGGGATTTGTTCGACTTCATTATCGGCTTGGGAATTAATTTTAGTAAATGATCGCTGTATAGCAATTACCATCGTATGAATGATTAATGAAACATTAACTTTGCGATATTTTTAATTTACGATTTTTTTTTCGGATTGGTTTAGGGGTGGACACGGGAACGGGATTTTCCCGTCCCGTCCCGGATCCCGTCCCGAAAACGGGACGGGATTCGGGACGGGACTGACGGTTTAACAACGGGACGGGATTCGAGACGGGACAGACATTTTTCGGGACGGGACGGGTCGGGATACATAGAATCCCGAATCCCGTCCCGAAATCCCGAATTTTTTTTTTTCTTTTTCGATACGAGTTTTTGGTCTGGTGTAGTTACTTTTTTTTTTTTTTTTTGGAAGTAGTGAAGAAAAAATTCCTTTTGTTCTGCAGGTACATGTGGTTCGTTTTAAAATACTTTACTGGATGGGTTTTTATGTAATTTTAGGGATCGACCTTGACGATTTTTCCCCTCTTGAACCTGTATATATTAACCTTTTTTATTTGTAGCAAAAGTAAAGACTTTTTCCTATATTTTTTAAAGGATACCATTTCATTTGTAAAAATACTTTACAACCCACTTTTTTTTTTTTTTTTTTTTTTTTTTTCCTTTTACTTTTTTTGTAATTCTGAGAATCGCAAACGGAAGATGGTTGTAAATATGTCTATCGTGTGTTCAACTTTTATTCTGGTCAAATTTTTTTTTTTTTTTTTTTTTTTCCCCAAAAAGATGTGTCAAAATTCAAATGATTGCACTTATTTAAAAAAAATTGATTATTTTCATTTAAATGCTACTTTTCCTTGGTCACAGTAAATAACGTAAAAAGAAAAAAATAGACGTCCCATTATAAGAAATAAAAGCATTAAAATTTTCGGGATTTTCGGGACGGGACGGGACGACACGGGATTTCCCGGGTCGGGACGGGATTCGGGACGGGACCGTTGTAGTAATTTCGGGACGGGATCCGGGACGGGACAAGCTTTCTTGCGGGACGGGACGGGAAATCTGAAAATCCCGTCCCGTCCCGTCCCGTGTCCACCCCTAGATTGGTTGGCTGATAGAGATTTTTGAAGAAGGGAAGGAAGGTCGTAATCTGACGAGAAATGAAGCTTTTCCGAGTGCACAGTGGTCCGGGAAAAAAAAAATGGCCAAAACTTATTCAAGAGTCTGCGTGAAACTTAGAAAGAAGATGAAGATGTCAAAAGCTTCGATATTTTGTGCAATTAAAAACCTGCTGCCCGTGCCCCAAAATTCAAAATGGCGGGCATAATATGGAAGCCAAAATTTTTAATTGTTAATGCATGAATATTTATTTTTAGGTATTTTTGAGGCTGCTGATTTCATATCTGGAATAATTATTTTGAAATTCTAGATGACGGACTTAGTGTGGCGACAAATGTAAAAAAAAGTTAAAGCTGTTAAGTTTTCATGAAAATTTGTACTAAGGGGTTTTCGAGGCCGCTGATCTCGAATCCATAAACGGTTTTTTCTGAATTTTGAACATACAACGAGTAAATTAATTTTTTTCGGTTTATTGATTCCCTTAAAAATTTTTTAGAAAATTATTAGCGGATTCGATATTCGGCAGATATTATTAGCAGATTCGGATTCATGAAAATTTTAACAACTTTAAACTTTTTTTTACATTTGTCGGAATACCACGATCATACATACAGGTCAGGCAACTCGGGTATCTTTCATATGGACAAAAATGTCCCCCGAAATTGAAGCAGGAGAATAGTTTACATATTGCTCGATAGATGGCGGGAGCTGTAGTTAGGGAATCACGTGATCTGGCATCCATCATGAAAAATGTGTTTTGAAAGTGTTGTTTGTTGTTAAATAAAATAAAATAAAATGAAAAAATTAATAACAAGAGGATAAAAAAAAAAAAATAATAATAATGTGCACCAGAAAACTCATTTATAAACAAAACAATCTTTTTTTTTCATGATGGAGGGCATATCACGTGATTCCCTAACTACAGCTCCAGCCATCTATCGAGCAAAGTTTAAACTATTCTTCTGCTTCAAATTCGGGGGACACTTTTTAAGATAGCAGTTACCTGACCTGTATGTATGATCGTGCGGAATACTAAGTCCGCCATCTTGAATTTCAAAACATATATTCCAGATATGAAATCAGCAGCCACAAAAAAACCTAAAAATAAATATTCATGGAATTTCATTCATAATTAAAAATTTTGGCCATTTTGAATTTTGGGGCACCGGCAGCAGGTTTTTAATTGCACAAAATATCGAAGCTTTCAACAAATTTTTAAGGATTATCAAGGATTTTGATAAAATTTCATCGAAAAATTTATTTTTTTGAAATATTCGTTTGTTGTATGTTCGGTGTTCAAAACACCAACCGGACAACCGGACACTACAAAACCATCATGGTGCGCCCTAAGACGTAGTCCTACGTCAAAAAAACTAAAAACCGTTCCTAACAATCGGTCAAAATAAAAAAAAAAAAAGATTTTTAGGATTAATGTTTTTTCTCCGGGGTCTTCACCAAACGCAATCATCTCCAACGTGTTTTTCCACCCGTTTTTCATAACAAAAAAAAAAAAAAAAAGAAGGGCCCATAGAAGCGAAATAAACGATTATAAATTCAAGGCTTGCAAGAATGCGGTAAGATAATAAATTCAAAAGAAGAATAACGATTTGTCACAAAGCGATTTATCATAATGTAAAACAGTAAATATGGAAACTGGAATTTGTCATGAAAACCTCTTATAGGGTTGGAAAACAGTAGCGACGCCCAAAGATTTTCCATCAACGAAAAAAAAAGGAAATTCCGACGAATCACAATGCGAGAACACTGATAATCAATCCCAGAAAGCTCTGCCCCGCGTGCAGTTTTACTTTTTTTGTTTTTTTTCCCTACGTTTCTTTTTCGAAAATCCTTGAGTGGCATTTCCCAGTCGATAATTGTTAAAAAAAAAAAAGAAGGAAAACGTGGCAACCCTGGAAGAAGTCAACGTAATACAAGATAAAAAATTGCTTCTTTTGCTCATTATTTTCCTTTTATAAAATATAAAAAAGTTTGCAAAGAGGACTCCGTTGTTTGATGTTCACAATACATAAAGAAGTCATCATTGTTAGACCTCAAAAGCATCTTTTTTAAAAGAAAGATTATCTTTTATCGTACAACTTTTTCGATATTTCATTCTTGGCGCCGTTCCTTTCCCTTCCCTCATTAATCTTTCACCGAATTTGTTGTTTTCTTGTTGTTTGTTGTTGTTAAATTTTTTTTTTTTTAAGCAGAAAACTTGTTGAGACTACCGATAAACATTCAATGCACATTGTTTTCGGGGGAGGGAAAGGGGGGGAGGGGGGAAAATATTGAAAATGTGGACATTTAATGTTAATAATGTTCCGCATCGATGTATTCAATTTATTAATTAATAATTTAAAAGATACAAAAGAAAATACGATGGAAATTTAAATTGAATGTGGAAGGCTTGTCTATAGTTTTTTTTTTTTTTTTAAGTCCGTTGTTTGTTACAGGATGGGAGTGGAAATTCTGTGTTATTTTGAATAATGAAATTTTGCCGTTCAAAAGATTTTGGAAAAAATAAAGAACGAATTATGTTAATATCAAGATTCGGCTTTTAATATAAAAATAGGATGTGCATCGGTTGATTAATTACATTTGAAAAGACAGTAGTACAACGATCAATTATGTTAATGTAAATGATGTAAATTAACAAAAATAATCGTACGTTACCGTACGAAAAAGAAATGCAAAACACATTTATATAAAAAAATGAATTATTTTTGTATCGTTTACACGAAAATTTCTACACAAGTATTTTTTTAAGTACTAATGCTGTCTCCATTGGCCAATTAATCGAAGGGTACAATTAATTGTACCACCGGAAATGCTGTATATTTTTGGACTTTTTTTCTTCTGCTATCAATTTTTTTTGTTTTGATTACTTTTTCGAACACAAAAAATAATGAAAACGAAAAAACAAGTAGTAGCAGAAGAAAAAAGTTCAAAAATATACAGCATTGCCGGTGGTGCAATTAATTTTGCCCTCCAATTAATTCTTCAATGTAGACAGAGCATAAAATTTGAACATGCAAAATTTTTACGAAATGAAGGCATAAATTTTTTAAGCATGAAAATCCGGATGTCCATAATTTTTGCGTAATTTATGCATAGAATTTTTTTAAATCATACAGCAGGAAAATTTGGAAATATTATGCTTATTTAACTTCTTTTCCATTTTATGCATAATTATTTATGCATTATTTATGCATAATTATAATGGAGTGAAAATTATAATGGATGGAAAAAAAGTTCGTCAAATTTTAAAAAAGTTCTTTAAATATAATTTATGCATTTTTATATGTACGTCCAATTTTATGTACAATTTACACATGATTTTTATATAATTTATGCATCTCTTTTCCGTACGGGTTGAAGATCTGCCAATTTTATACAAGCCCCTGTCTTAGCACTTGTCTCGTTTTACCCCACTTCGTTTGGCCCAGTTGCTGGTGTGAAAGTAAAAAATAAAATTTGTACTGTAAATACCAATGCGAACTACCCGAACTCAAAAGAGAAGCATAAATTACATAAAAATCATGTATAAATTTACGTACAACATGTAACGAACATAAACAGCGCAAGCCGCGCAACCTGAATACGTCTCTGTTTAAATAAAGAAACCCCGAGCGCATGCGCGCTTAGCCTGATCGACTTCCGTTTTCCATCGTTTGTGTGCTCGATCGCTGACCGGTGAGATCGCCATCTTTATTTCTCCTCGTGTGATTATTTTATTTAATTAAGATTATGAATAGATTGATATTTTTACGATCAATTAATCAACGAGTATGAGTCGTTAAATTATTTGCTTCCCCGGCATAAGGGTGATGGAGTCGACGATCAGTTTTTATTCTAATCGTGAAACCCGGTAAATCCGGTAAGTTCTTTAGTGCATTGAAGCGATATGGCTTGTATATTAAATTATCTGTGATCTCTTATCTAGGGTTTTTACGTTTATGGATATTACTTATAAATAAAGAAGGATTTATTTATCTGCATATTTTGGATATTTTGGTTTTCGTCCTTTCATTTGATTACCGGACCACATGGCTGTTTCAAACAATTTAACTTTTTTTTTACCGGAAATTTTTTTTTTTCATCCTTTAAAAATAATTTACGCAAAAATCATGCATAAAACAATTATGCATAAATTACGCATAAATAAGTATGCATAAACTTTTAAAAAAGTTAAATAAGCAAGTTTTCCTGGCATTTAAAAGCATTTAATAAAATTATATGTATGAATTATGCAAAAATTATGCTTATCCAGATTTTAATTTTTAAAAAAATTATGGCTAAATTTAAACAAATAATCAGGTATATTTAAATTTTGGAGCTTCAAAAAATATGCATAAGCTTTGTAAAAATTATTCATGTCCAAATTTTTGTATAAATGATACAAAAATAATACATTTTTTACATCAAACTGTTGCAAAATTTTTCCATTTATTTTGCAAAAATTTTATACACTTTTTCGTACGGGTATTGGGATGGTCATTAGTGCTGCCATTTAAGTTTTAAAATAAAAAATCAGACTGGGATATAAGGCCCTTAGTAGGACTACGTCTTTGGGCTACTGTTCTAATATTGGTAAATTTAAACAATGAAACTATTTAAACATTTTAAGGAATTTATTTTAGCTCGTTTTTTGGTCAAAAAATTCGAATTCTTTGATAAAAATATAATTTTTTTTCCTGGCACGAAAAGAACTTAAAATTTTTGAAAAAAAGGTCAAAAGTTAAAAAAAAATTAGTCAAAATTTTAATTAAAGTCTTCAAAGTTCAAATTTTAACATTAAAATATTGCTTTAGGTCATATTCTTGGCTAAAGAAAAAAGGACAAAATTAAAATGCAGTAAAAATTTACTTAAAATTTTTAAGTTCTTGTTTTTGTTCATGTAGTCTAATTTTAATATTTAAAAAAAAAGATATTTCAAAAAAACGGCGAAAATTTAAAAAAAAAAACTCAATAAAATTTCAAGAAATTTTTAAGCCCTTGCTTTAGCAACTTTAAGATTCTTGTAAAAGTTAAGTTTCTTGAAAATTTACAAGAAATTTTTTAAGTCCTTGCTTTCGTTCATGTCGTCCAATTTTACTATTAAAAAGGCCAAAAGTTTAAAAATAAAAATAGTCAAAATATTATTTAAAATTTTCAAAGTTTAAACTTTAATATTAAAATAATTAAATATTAATTTTTGGTGCCAACAGACCGACACTAGGGTGGGTCGAAAAAAGCGAATTTTTGAATTTGAAAACGCCTGATATGGGAATCGATGCCTTTTTATAATACTATTAACCCCAATTTTTTTCAGATTTTTTGAAGGTCATCTTGAGGTCGCGCAATGACCTTGGAAGTTTTTGAAAAGCACATATAAGGGCAAAAAATAAGAATTTTTTTTTTGCTAAAAAAAGTATCGCTCCCTATCGGAAATTTTGTGTAGATTACGAATATGAAGTCCAAAATTCATTTTTGTGTACAGTTTTAAGGTAAAAGAAAAAGCAGCCTAAAGCATTTTCAGTGTATAAAAAATAGGCGTAAAGCTCAAAAGCCGAACTCTTAAAATGATTTTGGACTTCATATTCGTAATCTACGCAAAATTTCCGATAGGAAGCGATACTTTTTTCAGCAAAAAAAAATTCTTATTTTTTTCCCTTAAATGGGCTTTTCAAAAACTTCAAGGTCATTGCGCGACCTCAAGATGACCTTCAAAAAATCTGAAAAAAATTGGGGTTAATATTATTATAAAAAGGCATCGATTCCCATATCAGGCGTTTTCAAATTCAAAAATTCGCTTTTTTCGACCCACCCTAACCGACACACCCACAGACAGACAGATTTCCCCAGGACCGAGCCCCTGACGTAGTCCTGCGTCAAAAACCACATAGCTTCAAATCGACAATAAGTGTCTGTATATTACTCAACTATTTATCCATTATTTACCTACAGAAATAATCATAATCAAAGCAAAGACATTGTAAAAAATGCCCGATTTTCCTCAAACATTGAACACATGCCCGAACGACCTCCTTGATCCTAACGTGTGGATCGAAATAGCTCTTACATTAGTATCAATCAAATAAAACATCAAAAAAAAAAAGTCAAAAGGAAAAAATGAGAAATTCTCCCGAACTTTCTCCCATACAAATATAAAAAGACAGTGAAATAGATGAATTGATGCGAAAGGGGGTGGGCTATTGTGATGCGGCATTATTTATTAGATATATGAAGGGTGGGTGGATGAAAAATAAACAACCACCAAGCATTGACCCGAGTGAAGCTACTGTAACAAATTATACTGATAATGTGAAAATATATGAATTCAGAAATTGACTTTTGCCATTGTTGAGTCGAGTAAAAAGGCAGGGGGTTCGTGTTATTATTTATAAGGGCGGCGCCTATCCTCGTAATATATAAAACCCCATTGTTTTCTCCTTTTTTATATTAAAAACCGAATTTTCTAACGGAGGAAAGATCCATTTCAAAAGCCGGAAGTTTCCGTTTGCCGGGTTTTTTACATTCATCAAAGCTTTTTTTTTTTTTTTTTGTTTCGAATATTGGTTCCGGTACAAAATGGTATTTTATAAACTTTTTTTTTTTTTTAGGCGATATGGGGAATAAGTCACGAACGAGTTTCCCTCCTTTTTTTTTTAAAAAAAAACGTCTTTGCGGAATGAAATTACTGTTGCCAGACACGAAAGGATCCTATCTTTTCCCTCCTGCCCCCCTCCGGCCCCCAAATGCTTCCTCCTCCTTTTATTCCTCCCTTCAAGCAATATCAGCAGCAGCAATAACAACAACAGCCTGTTCTTCGTGACTCTCTCCCGAGCAAACTCAACAATGACAGAAACAAAGACTATTGTCTCGTCTTCTTTTCTGCTCTCCTCTTTCCTTTTCCCACCTCTCCCCCCTCCCTCCTTCCTCCTCTCAACCCGTTCCCCCCGTTTCTTGTGATCAATCATTATCGCTTAGTTTTCATTATCTTTCAAAAATATTAAATCATTTCACTGAATTTGTATAATAACCGAGAAAATGAATTTTTCTCGAAAAGAAAAAAAAAAAAACGGAAAAAGAAACTCGAATAATTTCGTCTCTATTTCGGAATTATAATTAAAAACCGCAATTGGGAGAAAATAGGTCAATTGAAACTATAAGCATATTGAATCACTGAGACCTGCTCCCCTCCCCCCCCCCTCCTTTAACCCCCCCTCCCCCACCTTTTAACAAAAGGCTCCTTCCATTTCATTTGAATATAGTTTCTTTTCTCGCTAATACTTTTCCGATTTGCATAGAAAACTCGTACCATTGGCTCGACACAAAAGCTTCCGGAAGAGAAGCGTCGTGACAACAAAACTACATCTTTCATTCGGTTGTTTCCTTTGTTGTTCCTTTTAGCAGTGACGTATTCATTCCCGTTCCCACATTCGATTTTTTAAATAAATAAAAAAAAAAAAAAAAAAATGAAAGAGAGGAAATCCATTTGAATATTTTCATTTTTTTTTCTTTTTCGAAAATAGAGAATAACTTTTATGGAAATATTTTTACTTCGATTTATAGGTTTTAAAATTTTTTTACACTTTGAATTTTTAAGTCTGAGTGGTCCGACAGTGAACTTTGAAAGCAGCGACTGAGATTAATAAAATTGTATGGAATCGAAATTAGGGAAGAAAAGCAAAAATGAAATATTTCGAAACAAAAAAATAGCCTAGGAAAAATTTGGCAGAGCTGAATTTCTAAATAAAGTTTTAAGAAAAATTTAGGTAATTAAAAATTAATTAATTCTGCCCTTTACAATCTGAAATAATCCGGTGCAAGAAAAAAAAAAAAAAAAAGCTTCAAAAAAATTTTAAAACAAAAAAATAGAGACCATAGCCAAGAAAAAGTTAGTTATAAAATTTTATAACTCAATAACGTTTAGACTGATTATAAAATTTTATAACTATTTATAAATTTTTATAATTAAAATTTTTAACCGAGCAATATATTAATTTTATGCTTGAATTGCACTATATTTAGCATATGGGGACTTTATAGACTCTTTTTTTAAACCTTTTTCATGAGAAAAAAAGGAAAAAAATTACAAAATTTTGAAATAGAACCCAAGCCTTGTGGTCGACTTACCAGCCGCCTTTATCCACTTTTCAAATGATTTTTAAAAGCTGCAATATGGTTTTTAAGTTGCCAATTATTTTGACTTGTAATATTTTCCAGATTTTTCCGAATTTTCGGTTTCTTTCTTGTATTTTTAATTTGACAAAGGCTCAAAAATAAAGAAAAACAGAAATAGAAAAATTCGGGAAGCGTTCAAAATAAAAACACTTAGAAAAAAACTGAAAATAATTTTTGATATAAAATTTTATAACGAATTATAAATAGATGTCTTTTTTGGTGGGTTATAAAATTTTATAACGAAGTTTAAGTTATTAATAACTCAATTTTATAACACACTTTTCCTTGGGATCTTTTTTTTCCTGGATTTTTCACTGAATTTTGTAGGATTCTGAGAGTCTCTTATTTTTTTAAGAAACTTTTTTCCGATTGTTGCTCCCTAAAAAAAAAAAAAAAAAAAAAAAAAAAGAAAAAATTTTCAGGGCTAGACCCGAAAAGTATACTTTCGAGATCATGTAAACAAAACAAATTTCGTTATTCGCGCCCTGAAAACTACATTTCCAAGGCTGGACCGGAAAATTTCGATTTTTTACTCGGCCCTCTTGCGGGCCTCGTAAAACGGCCTCGTAAAAAATCTCACTTTTCGGGTCCAGCCTGGAAATCTACTATAGGGGGCGAGTGTGTGATTTTTTTTAAGTCATCAGATGGTAACGAAACTTCGGATTCGGTGGTTTTCGGGGTCGCTGATTTCGATTCCGAAATCAGATTTTAAAAATTCAAGATGGCGGATCCAATATGGCCTACAAAATTTTAGAAATCGGGGTCATTATGACCAAAATTTGTCTAAAGGGGTTCTCGGGTCGGGGTCGCTCATTTCGGTCCTGAAATCGAATTTGAGAAATTGAAGATGGCGGATCCAATATGGCCGACAAATTTTTAGAAATCGGTGTTGTTACCGCTAAAATTTGACTTTCAGAGTTGTTCTTTTCGGTTTTAAAATGGAATTTTAGAAATTCAAGATCGGAAACGTAGAAAAATACTGTATTTAATTCATAAAACTATAAAATGATTCTTCTTCTTCTTCTTTTTCGGCATGGTCAGGACATGAAGCCCTATGACCCGGCGCCTGCCTTTATCAAGTTCGGTTTCTGGTGTAAGGTTTCATAAAATGATTAGTCCTCCCTTTCGTTTAGGACTCTTTTCGCGATTTTCAGCGCCTCTTCATGGCATTTCATGCCTCTTCAGCAAAACATTTCAAGAAAAAGTGTTATAAAATCGAGTTATTAAAAACTTAATCTTCATTATAAAATTTTATAACCCGCCGAAAAAGACATCTATTTATAATTTGTTATAAAATTTTATAACAAAAATTATTTTCATTTTTTTTTTTCGAAAATTTTTTATTTTCTTCTAGCGCTTCCCGAATTTTTCCATTTCTGTTTTTCTTTATTTTTGAGCCTTTGTCAAATTAAAAATACAAGAAATATAAACCGAAAATTCGGACAAATCTGGAAAATATTAAAAGTCAAAATAATTGGCAACTTAAAAACCATATTGCCGCTTTTAAAAATCAGTTGAAAAATGGATAAAGGCGGCTGGTAAGTCGACCACAAGGCTCGGGTTCTGTTCCAAAAAATTGTAGTTTGTTTTCCTTTTTTTTCATGAAAAATGTTTAAAAAAGAGCCTAAAAAGTCTCCATATGCTAAATATAGTGCAATTCAAGCATAAAATTAATATTTAAAAATTGTTTAAAAAAGAGTCTATAAAGTCCCCATATGTTTAATATAGTGCAATTCAAGCATAAAATTAATATATTATTCAGTTAAAAATTTTAATTATAAAAATATATAAATAGTTATAAAATCCTATAATCTGCCAAAACGTTACAGAGTTATAAAATTTTATAACGCACTTTTCCTTGGGTGTCTTTTACAAATTTCCCTAAAGGAGTATTTCAATATTGCGTCATCATCGCAGGGGGTAGGGCGAGGGAGAAGGGCTTTTCCAAATATGATTATTTGGAAGATAAGAATACCCTAATTTTTGATTACTAAGGGACAGGGACGGGGGGCAGAAACTATCCCAAAAAAAATGGATAATGTTAATAATTGACCGGCCCCAAAATATTATTATTAAAAAAAAATCTCAATTCGCTCCTGGATCCTGATTCCTCACGTAAAAATCATGGAGAGAAACACATTTAGCTATTTGCTATCGGCATAATGAAATGGACTTTTTTAGTTTATTTATTCGCCTCTAGAACTCAATCGATCGACAATTAATTTACTAGACAGGAAATTCGAAGATATTTAACTTTCTTCCTTTCATTCGGCTTCTATTGATTGATGTTTTCCTTTCTTTTTTATTTTCTATAAATCATGTCTAAAAAAAAAAAAAAAAAAAAAAAAAAAAAAAAAAAAAAAAAGGAGGATAAGAATATATATCCCATTTGTTTTATTACGTTTTTATCGAATTTCGTAGAAAAATTTTCTTATTTTTCGAAATAATTCGACCGTGAACATAATTCAAGAAAGCTTTTTTTTTTTCCTTAAAATATTTTTCCAAAGTATGGAAAAAGCTTTTTCCGAAAAGAAAAAAAAAAGAAATATATAAAATATTTTTCTATATTTTATTCATAGAAACCATAAATATTTTTTGATTAATTCGGAAAAGAATTTTTAATAAAAAAAAAAAAATAGTTTGGAAATGACCCCAAGGTTTTTCGCAGAAATCCATCCTTTTGTCGAACAAACAACCAACAATCGAAATAAGGAGAAGAAGCATGAAACGTTTGAAATTACATCAATTTTCCAGAAAATACATAATGAACTACCGAAGCAACTTATTAACCGCGATAGCTTTCTCCGGACAATGGGGAACCCGGACGGACGGAGGCGGCGAAGGAGGAGGGAGGGGGAGGAGGAAAGAATCTAGATGGCTGGAATCGTAAACTGTGACGGTTTAAACATTTTAACAACAGAACTGGACTAACGTCTGAATTAATGTTAAATCGCTTCCTAAAGGAAAATTTTACGAGATTCGAATCAAACCGACACTGACTTGTTTCCTTCTTTATTTTTTTAAAGAAAAAAAAAGAAATATTCAAGTAATTGATTTTTTTCTTTGTTGGAGAATGATAACACGGACGACGTATAATCCAGCTGGTGTTGGACTTGTTTCCCAACAATAAGTTCAACTATCTGGAAGTCATGCAATGATTAAAAAAAAAAAAGAAAAAAATGAAAAATTCATGAATTATAATGAGAATTTCGCCCAAAAATTTGTTTTTTTTTTTATCCTTTTATATATTCCCTTGTATACATATACTAAAAACCTTCTTCTCTTTATTTTTCCCTATTAAAATTTCCAAAACATTAGACACATGGGAAAAGGAAAAGGATTCCCCATTTTAACAGGAGATCAAACTAGAGTAATGAGTTGACCATGATGATGTACTCATAAAAGTCAATTCTCGGATCTGGCTCATTGATTTTCACTGGTTCGATCCCACCCCTTCGTCCCTTAACAATTTTTTTTTTCGAAAAGGAGGGTGTTTTCGAAAAGAAAATCTGCGAAAATATTTCGTTATGAAAAGGGATGATACTTTTTTTTTTTGAATTAAAATAAACATAATGGTTGCACACTCCAAGCTCATAACTTGAATATCCGTTTCGCATTACGAACAAATGACTATTATGACAAAACATATTGCTTGATTTGATAAATGAATTTATGTTTTATTTGCTGAGGGAAATTAGGTCTTTTGTAAAAAGCTTTTTTCAAAACAAAAGGATTTCGGGTTGGAGAAGGATAAAGAATCTTTTAAGCGTACACCGCGCAAAGTGCAATAAGTGAAAAATAAAGTGGAAAATCATACATTTTTTCCGGGATATTATAGGGGGGGAGGGGGGGTACAAAACGGTCAAAATTATGCTTAAGTAAGATTTGAATAGCCCTCAAGTATACGATTACACTAGCATCGGCATCTAATTTTTTTTGAAATCCGAAGTCGGCATCGGCGCTGGCACCAGTAGTGGCCTCGTAACTAAAAAGTCGAGATGTAAAGTGATTTCACAAAAAACAAGGCTGCTAGATAGAGTGCTGCCTACATGATTCATAAAATGATATTTTCAAAAACGTCTAGAATGGCTCTATAATTTTTCTCTGCTAAAATCGGTATCAGAGGCGGCATCGGATGTTGCCGATGCCGACATCGGATATAACCGATGCTTGATGACATCGACATCGGCATCGGTGGTCGGTGCCGGTATCGGAATCGGAAGTTAAATAAATAATATGGAATCGGAATCGGACCCCTGTCGGAAGATCTATTTTAAATTCAAACTATTACATTACGATTCGGATTAGGGTACAAAAAATAGGTATCAAAACTACACAATTATCAAACTTCAAACAATTATCAATGACTGCTAACCAATTACTGACCTACTCCAAATCTAAATAATCCAACGCAGTTAACACAGATTTAGACGCTTGCCCGTACGGAAAAGTGATGCAAAATTGTATAAAAGAAGCTTGTGCAAAAAGCGTGATTCTTTGACCGGTCATGTAATGCTATCACACAATCCTTGTGATATCATTACACCATGTGACGGTATCACACGGAACCTGTAATTTCCATTACAAGGAAATTGACTACCCTTCAATTTTTCCGGTATTTTCCCGCATCCGTACAGGATTTTAATGGTCATTATCGAACTCTAAGGGCTCAAATTACATACTGGTCCTGGTCAACTTTAAAACGGGTCAACCCTTAGATGTGGTCAAAAATCAGGCGTTTTGCATAAACCCTTTTCTTACAAAATTTTATATAAAAATTTCTTAGTTTTGGATCATCTATACAAAAATTTGGACATGCATAAATTTTACAAAGTTAATGCATTGTTTATAATTTTAGGCCTATGCATCAGTTAATAATTTTTTTAAGCATGAAAATTTGAAATATTTCATAATATTTTAGTATTTTTTATTATTTGGAATATAATTTTTTTAAGCATGAAAATTGGGTCATTTTTAAAATGACTTATCATTTCCACCTTTCAATTAAGTCATATTGAGAAGATTTCATACGCTTGGGTGTAAGCCTCGATAGCTCAGTTGGTTAGAGCGCTTTCCGCGTATAGGACTTCAAGGCGTGCCCATGGCCTTCGTGTGTTCGAGTCCCACTCGAGGTGTGATTTTTTCTCAATATTTATAACCATTGTCAAATTAATTTCATGGCGTAATGCATGAGTTTTTCCGCGATTTGACTAATGACGGGGTTTTTCTTAAAAAACGGGTTCTTTTCCCTCCAAAAATAATTGAACTTATTAATGGATCTTTTATACCAAAAAATTAAAAATGAAAATTGGGGTACGCATAATTTTTTTAAATGATAAAGCAGGAAAATTTTCAAATATTATGCTTATTCAACTTTTTTCCTCATTTTATTGTGCATAATTATATTGGAGCATGAAGAGATTTTTCCGAGAAAAAAAATTAAGTTTTTTATACATAGCTTATGCATTATTTATGTATGTCCAATTTTTTGTATAATTTACACATGATTTTTATGAAATTTATGCATCCACTTCAAAAAAAGTGGTCAAATATGGACCTTTTAATGATCAAATATGACAAAATAAAATTAGGAATAATTAAAAATGATAAAAAATAATCATACAGAAAAAAAATTTTTTTTTCCGTTTGACCAAAAATGATCCAAGAATAATCATTCGTGATCATTTCTGATTAAGGTAAAGGCACCGAATCCTGACCGGGCACCTAATCCTGACCAGAGCCCAAAAATGCCTCCCTATGTATCTTATGAGAGGATAGAAATTTGAGAAAACTGTATTTATAGTATCGTCAGCATTACTATTACACAGTAAAAAAGTAATTTGCTCTTATTTTACAACTTTGAAGGAGAAAAAGCTAACTTTCATTTGCAAAGTGTTGATACAGTAAAATTTTATGAGATTTCTAATAGATTTTGATAAGTTTTTAAATATGCGTCTTAAGGTTTCCTAACGACATTTTTTCATATATTTGGGAAATTTTTGGTTTTATACCATTGGAATAATATATGTTATGAGATCTAAAGGCCAAAAAAATTTAAACCTCAGTCCATCGCAAGTGAGAAGGGGGGTCAGCTTTAGGTACCTTATTCAGACCCAAGGTCCTAATCATGACCTATAGGGAAAGCATATGGAATAAAATTTAATTTTTCAGTAAAGATGAATATAGTTTCAAAACCATATTTTTATTACTTTCCTATCGCTATTATATACTTTATAGTAAATTATTTGAGTAAAAATTGGAAATTTAAATTTTATTCTTTAAATGTTTTCCAAGTGCTCTAGTAAAGAGAAAAACTACTCTTTTGCTGTGAAACATAAAAATAAACATTCATTAATAATCAAAAATTATTGTGTACACCCATTTTTACCGACAAAAATAGTTAAATGAAAAATTTCCTTTGAGTCACCTTTAGGTACCGCAACGGTCAGCATTAGGAGCAGCTCAATTTCAGGCGGTCAGGATCAGGAAACTTTTTTATTTTGTCTTAAGCGGGGAAAAAAATTACTTCTTATTTATTTGTTTAAGGTATGACTACTACATCTTATTAAGCATAAATCCCTAAATAGTTTGCCATTTTTTCAAAAGAAATTAAGTAAATTATTCTCACATAAGTGTTTCTATAGAAAAATCACCTTATATAGTCAGGATTCGGTGCCTTTACCTTATTTTTAACTTTTCCTAGTTTCATTTGGTCGTATTTGATCATTAAGGAGACCATATTTGACAACTTTTGACCTTTCCACTTTTTTGTAGGGTCTCTTTTTTTGCACTGGTATATTAAAAAAAAAAACAGTTTTTAGAAATGTGAAAATTAAACCATTTTTGATTTCCTCATTAAGTTTACCCTTAAAAAATTAACGGACTATTACAACGCAACATATCAGGAACAAGCTCAAAGAGTATACAACAATATTCGAAATAAAGGGTACGGGACATATAAAACAATTAATTACGCATCCTTCTAGGGCTATCATACTCACTGCGATCTTGCGAATTTTAAGGACGTACCGGTATCCGAAAAACTGGTTCCAAACATTCCTGTTCGATTAATTTTCAACTGACTGGCAAGTACTGCCCGAGGTGTAGAAGGTGTTCCCATTTCCGTAACTCTGTCCTATTGTCATCCTGTTCCATTTTCATATCCTGTTATTTTCGAACCCTTTCGACCTAAAACACACAACAAAAAATAGTAAGTATATAAGCAAGGAGATTTGTAAGACAAAAAGTAACGTAATTTTCATGAGTTGAGAAAATTTTTGCACCGATAACTTTTTCTTAAAAAACGGGTCTGAGATACCTAATTTTCACAATTTCCGACTCGAAAACTCGATTTTTAAGAAAAAGTACATGATGTAAAAATCTGAGATTTTCGATAAAAAGATGAATATCAGATTATACACAGTGTAAGTAAAATTTTGATGTTTTGCTCGTAAAAGAAATTATAAAACGATTTTAGAAGTCTAGGGTGTTCTAAAAAAGAAAATAAACTACAGTTTACCCCTAAAAATTTTAAAAAGATAAGTGTTACGTGAAAAATCTAAAATAAGTTTTTTTAAGTTTGGAATGGCTTTCAGACTCTCCTAAAAAAAAAAAAAAAAAAAAAAAAAAAAAGAATCAAACAATACCGTGCGAATCATTTTTCGGGTAACCAGAATGCAATACGGTGGATCGAAAAACAAGAATTTTTGAATTTGAGAATGCCACAGCGCGAAAAAGTTGCACTTAGCTTCCATATTAACCGTAATTTCTTTTTTTTTTTATTTTTATTTTTTGGAGCCCGATTTCTGCTGCCCCCAAAGACCGAAAGTTTTTTAAAGTCTCGTAGGGGCCGAAAAAATTAGAGCCGTATTTTGGTGCTAAAGAGTTCGGGAAATTTTCTGGAAATTTCAGAAATGAAGACGGTTTTACAGAAATTGAAGCAATTTTTTATTTATGATCAAAAAACAGCTCTTATTAAACTCCCGGTACCTCTTTCGGCTCATTTACAAAAAATGGCTCCAATTACTGTAAAACTGACTTTATTTTTGAGATTAACGGAAAATTTCCGATAAGAAATGAAATCTTTCGCCCCAAAATACGGCTCTAATTTTTTCGGTCCTTATGAGACTTTGAAAAACTTTATGCTTCTAAGAGAACAGAAATCCGGCTCCAAAAATCTGGAAAAAAGTTAGGGTTAATATTGAGGCTAAAATGCAACTTTTCCGCGCTGTGGCATTTTCAAATTCAAAAATTCATTTTTTTTCGCTCGACCCTAGCCTGCAACTTTATTGTTTCGTCGGAATAAAATTATGAAATATTTCTTAAAAAATCTTAGGTACCGATACATTCTCTTCCTATAATCATTTGTTCTTGTGCGCTAATTAAATTACCTTCCGCGTACCCTTTTCAAAATAACTTGTCAGCCCCCCCCGTGGCCATTATTTCAAATTAGAGCCAATAACCATGTCGGTCGGGGTGAAAAAAATATTTATACTCGCGAAGTTTATATATTAAAAAAAACCCACAGTACTAATATTTTAAAATAAAATTTAATTTCCCTCCCATAAAATATGATTGACAAACGATAATATTTTGTTTTTTCCCTTCTCATCCCCTTATTGTATGTAAAACCCTTTTCTCATTTCTTTTTTTTTTCCGAATATTAAACTGGAAGCCTAAAAAACATTAACGATGCACAAGATGAAAATGAAAGAGTGATTTTCCACAAAGCATACATTAAAGAAAACAGTTACGTTGTTGATTCAGGTGGGTTTCGAATTTTGTCAATAATTGTTTCTTCAATTCACTTAATATTTAAAACAGCTATAATGTTATTGGGATGAGTTTATTATCATTATCATCATCATCATCATCATCATTATTTATTATTTTATTAAAGAGGAAATCGGTATGGATGGACCGTCGGAGCGGTCAATTATGCGATAAGTGTTCTTTTGGGTGCAATCAAGAGCAAGATATAATGACAGTTTTTGTTTTTTTAATTATTATTATTCGGAACAATTACTGATTGTTCGTCTTCGACAAAGCCATAAAAAGTAAGTCACGGTGCTATAGTGGTCACATTTTTGTGTGGCATTTTTTTTTTTTTTCGGATTCAGGTGCCATTTGTTTTTTAAGGTGACAAATGATTGAGCGTTTCTCGGAAAAGAAAAGTTTTTCTAAGAGAAAAAGTTTGGGAAATAAAGGGTTAGGGGAAGGAATGTAATTGAATTAATAAAAATTGTAGAATTCTTATCGAGGGTTTTTTTTTTTTTTTTTTCGCTTGACGGAAAAACATTTTTACTTGTTTCTCCTTGAAGCGAAATGATTGATCTCCTTCCTCCTGAACACATAATTTTAATCACTCAATTGTAAATTTTCCATGATTGCCCTGGCGGAAATTTAAATCAGAAGAGCGAGATCGAGAAAAACTTGGGTCTTGATCCAGCACAGTTCCAGCCTCGGCAAAATTTTAGGGTATGAAAAGCAGATGACTTTTTTTAATGTATGAAATATGTTTAAGTAAATTATAAGTCCGGCCAATACGTTATAAAAACTTATTACAACATTATAAGTTTTATTATCTTGTTATAAGTTTTTATAACGTATTGGCCGGACTTATAACTCACTTTTTCTAGCGATTTAAGCTCTGTCTCCATTGAAGAATTGATTGGAGGGTACAATTAATTGTACCACTGGAAATGCTGTATATTTTTGGATATTTTTCTTCTGCTACCACTTTTCTTCGTTTTCATTATTTTCTGTGTTTTATGAAGTTTTCGAATTTTGGAAGAAAGAAATTTAATGAACGCCACAAAAATCGTTCGTTTTCGAAACTTGGCATAACTAATACACTTAATCACAGTACTTTCAGGAAACAAGAAAAAAAAAATTAATCCCTTTCGTTAATTATAATTATTCGAGAACAAAGCATTCTACTTTTCAATCAATTAAATTCTTTAATTGATTTTTTTTCCTCTCAAACAATAAACCCAAAAAACGAAAGACATTCTAGGGTGAACCGACCTGCCGTCTTTAGCGAAACTGGCGTAACTGACATTTTGTAAACAATGCTCTTTTCCGATTTTTAGCTTATGTAAACAAAGGTTCTATTCCGCTTGTTTACAAAAAGCAGATACGCCAGTTTCGCTAAAGACGGCAGCGACCGATAGATGAACAGTTTATGAAAAATTGAACTTTACATTTTATTTTAACAAAAAACGTATGGGTGCCTTTAAGCTGAAATTTTACTATAATGTCAAAAATTAATTAAAAAGCAAAAAAAGTCTTAAAAATGCAATAAAACAGGCTGGAAAAGAAAATATATTTAAAAAAATTGCGAAAAAATAAAAATAAAAACCCAATAAGTGAGCACAGTAAGCAAATTGTGAACGGTAAGAACCCAGTAGGTGAAAACTTCAATATTCTGGAAACTTTTTAAAGGTTATTCAGACATTTTTGCTATCTTAGACTTCGTATTTTATGCTAGCTCCTATGTGGAGGTCTTTAGAGAAAGGGAAACCCAAAAAATTACCTCAGCCCTGTACACTTACAAATGTCGATTTTTTCTAGAAAAAATGGCTTCTTTGTTTACTTTTTTATGAAATTTGTGCAAAATAGAAATGAAAACACGTTTTAAAACTATAATTCCGGTTTTATTAATGAAATATACGCGATAGTAGTAACGATATCCATTAGAGTGTCCCTTGTACTGGCAATTTTTGAATTTCAAATTGCCTGTCCCCAAAAATGGTTCACCTTGGTCTACTGATAAAGCCAAATTTTTCTAAAATTTTTTTTTTTCCGCGAAAAAATGCGGTTTCTTATCGGAAATTTTCCGCAGATCACGAATCTGAGCTCCGTTTTTTTTATATCTGGTCCAGTTTTTGCGCTAGAGACCAAACTACGAGAGTGAAACTGAGGACTTGCTATGCTTTGTCACTTCATCACGTTTTTTTTTTTTTTTTTTTTGCCATATTTTGGCTCTTAGCTCAAAAACCGGACCAGGTACAAAAAAATGGGTTTCCTATTTGTGATCCACGGTATTTTCCAATAAAAAAACCACATTTTTTCGCAAAGAAAAAAAAAAAATTGTCGATTTTTTAAATGCCAATTTTTTGAATTTTAAGCTCAAGTCGCCATGCTTTCGAGTAAAAAAATTAAAAAAAAAAATTCGGGATTTTCCGTGCACCAAAGAGAACCATTCTCGGGGGCAAGCTATTTGAAATTCGAAAATTGCCAAAACAAGGACCACCCTAATATGGAGCGCCAAGTTGTTCATTTTTTGCGTTTTATCCTTTTAACGGTCCCATATGTAAACAATTCAAATAAATAACGAATCTATTAAAAATTTCGAAATTTGAGGCATTATTTGCCAAAGTGAACCCTACTTTTTGTGAAACGACTTGAAATAATCCGATGTAAGTAATTTTTTCCCTGAAAAACTTTACTTTCTGATTTTAGGAGAAATGACATTTTAAAATTTTTGTCGAATTTTGAGAATCGGTCGAGTACACCGATTTTTAAAACAGTTTCTTTTAATGAAATATTCGTGTGTTTCGCTGTTATTGGATGTTAAAATAAATACAGGGTTGCAATTCCGATTAATTTTTATTCGAAATCGGAATCTGCTATTTCAAAAGTAATTAAAATCGGAATCGGAATCAGAATCGGAATCGGCATCGCTAAAATATTTGCTAGTTGGAATCAGAATCGGAATCTAAAATTTTTTTCTTCGGAATTGAAATCAGAATCAAAATCGGAATTGCAGCCCTGAATAATGTAAAGAAACCAAAATTCAATTAAATTTTTTTTGTCAACAATTACTTAATTCATTTACCTACTCTTCGTGTAAGGAGACAGATTTGTTCATCTGCTGATCTCGTAGATCAATTCGTCGGTTCACCCTATTTAAAAAAAAAAAAAAAAAAAATATTATACTGGGAATGGTTTCACGTTGAACCGTCGTGGTACATACTTATTGAATCCCTGAATGGTTCATTAAGGAATTCCCGAGTCATTTTCTGTTGGCTGTATTGTCAGTTGAAAGAAAACAATACCATTTCCTCTTGACGAAACAATGCTTCTTTTCAAAATATAAAATAATATCATTATTTTATATCTTTTGTAAAACCCAATCTCCTTTTCCAATATTATGTTATTTTCGCTTTTTACAGCATAAAAACGGGTTTCCAAAAGTCAAACACCAAAAAACGACGTTTTTCTCCCCTGTTTACAAAATTTTCGGGTATCCCATCCATTTTTACGCTCGATTTTGTTTTATTAGGACGAAGATAATTCTTTTTTCTCTTTTTTTTTTTTTTAGACAGAGAGATTGAGTGAATAGAGTTAATGAATGAAGACGTCAGATGAAATAATAATTGATTATCTTTCGATAAGAAAAGGTGTCATGTAGCCCGGGGCCCATCTGGTCAATTCACAGCTCGGAATGGGGAGGATTCGTCTGGCGTGCCCCCCAGCCCCAAAGGTGACTATGCACCTTTTTTTTTTTTTCTTCCTTTCGAACCGTGACGCATTCTCATCCTATATGTATACACTTTGATAATGTGTGCTATTCAAATTTATTAATGAAAGATTCGTCACTCATATCGATTAGAGATTTATGGGGCTGTTTTTTTTTTTTTTACACCTTTTTTTGGAGCTATATGATTATTTCGAAAACGATAGGATCATTAATCAGAAATTGTAAGTGGAAACTTCACCGAAACACCTTTTCTAAATATTTGGCTGGTTCGAAAAAAAGGAAATTGGAAGTGCTCAATACATTGTTTTTAAATGAAAAATCATATTTTAGAAAATCGCCAAAAATTATAAAAAAGTTTTTCAGGTGGATAACGAGAGAAAAAGAACCATTAGAGCCATCTGACGGAGAGCGGTTGAATTAACTTTAGTACGAATTCGTAGCGATAGATGTCGGGGGTTTACCGAATAGTCGGTGCTCACTGTTTTCTTTTCATTTTCTATTAAGTGAAAATGTTTTTATTTATCGAAAAATTTTGGAAAATGGACAATGCTTAAAGAATAGGGTGTATCAAAAAACATGAATTTTTGAATTTGAAAATGCCAAAGAGCGAAAAAGTGCAGATTAACCTCCACATTAACCCTAATTTTTTTTCAGATTTTTTGGAGACCGATTTTTGCTGCCCCCAGAGGCGTAAAGTTTTCCAAAGTCCCATAAGGGCCGAAAAAATTGGAGCCGTATTTTGGTGCGAAAGAGTTCATTTGCTGCCGGAAATTTTCCGGAAATTTCAAAAATGAAGACTGTTTTACAGAAAATTAAGTCATTTTATATTTATGAGCAAAAAACGGCTATTACTAAACTCCCTAGACCTCTTTCGGCTCGCATATAAAAAATGGCTCCAATTACTGTAAAACTGACATTATTTTTGAAATTTTTGGAAAATTTCCGATAGGAAATAAACTCTTTCGCACCAAAATACGGCTCTAATTTTTTCCACCCTTATGAGACATTAAAAACTTTAGGCCCCTGGGGGCAGGAGAAATCGGCCTCCAAAAATCTGAAAAAAATTAGGGTTAATACGCAGCCTGAAAGTCAACTTTTCCGCTCTGTGGCATTTTCAAATTTAAAAATCCCTGTTTCTCGATCCACCCTATTAAAGAATACTCGAATGTAGCTTCCTTCTTTGTTTTTAAAAATGATATTTATGCAAGTTTAAGGTGAAAAAGTCATGCAAAAAAGTGTATTAAAGTTTTGCAAATTAAATGTAAAATAAAAATTTTTTAAATCCCCCAGGCCACGGCTAAACGACGCCCAAAAAATTTGAAAAAATTCAGAGAATCTTTTTTCGGTTACTTAAAAAAAATTAGGGGGAAGTGTGTTCGCTAATGTAAGCCAAAAACGTTTTTAATTAATTTAAATTAATTAATACTTTTATCAGAGCTAAGCTCTTCCGAATATTCTTGATTATTTTTCGGCGTAATTTTGTTTTCCGATTTCACTTAAGCAATAGTTTAGCGTTGCCAATACCCGAATAAATCTTCATCCCTTTTCAGCTCATTTTAAATCGAAATTAAGTTTGGTGCCGATGAATCCAGCCTAAATTTTAAGTCGGATTCCGACTCCGATTCGGACTCTACATTTTTCATTCTACATTTGGAGTTGCTAATTCATTTGATTCTGAATCCGATTGCGATTCCGTTTAAATACGCACCTTTTAAAGATGTCGCTTCGCTTCCCCAATTCGATATGACCGCTTCAATTTGTTAAAAAAATAAATTCTTTATGATTTTGTTGGTGTTAACGTCATTTACTCACATTTGTCAAAAGTACGGTTTTTGAGAAAAAAAAATCTTGAAGCGCTTGCTTAGAGGTCCACCTTTTGGCGTCAACTGACACTCACCTGAAAAAGACAATAATTTAAAAATTATGTGTAAATACATCAATTTGAGATACCTATAAATTGTGAATAAAGAACTCAACTTTTTTACCAAAAAAATTTTTTTTCTAACTCCAATATAATTATGCATAAATTTTGCATAATTCAGTATGCATAAAATTGGGAAAAAGGTTTCATAAGCACGATTTTTGGTTTAACAAAAGTTATATGCATACATTATGCGTATCCGGATTTTTATGTTTAAAATAATTATGAATATTCAAACTTCAGTATGCTTAAAAAAATATGCGTAAACTTGGCAGAAATTATGAATGTCCAAATATTTGTATAAATGATACAGAAATAATACATCTTTTATATAACGGATGAAGGTCAATAAGGCCGTTTTTCGGGCTAAATATTTTTTCGTGGAATTTGATCCTTGAGTCGGGGTTAATGATTTCACAACAGGATTTCTGACTCCGGTCATCGGTACCCTTAATATCAGCTTAAAACCATGATATTTTACTAAAACTACTTTAAGGATCGAAATTGGAACTGAAAAATTTTAATGCGGTAGAAAAGTACCCTAGTTAAGGCCTTTTAAAGCTATCTTTTTAGGTTCCGAAAAATCTGTGGAACCCTCTTAAAAAGTGGCCATTGTAGGTTTTTTTATTTTTTTTTATGACCGATGGAGCCGTACTTAAAACTAAACATGCAGCACGCGATGACAAGATTAATCGTCTAACTAAGAGCCAACAACAAGAACTGGATTAAGTTAACCGTTGGTAAATTCTCCTACTCTTGGAATCCCAATGAGTTTTGCCAATGCTGCAATATGAATACAAAAGAATGTTTGGAACATCTTTTATTCGTCTGTCCAGCTTACGAGGGTCCGTGGACGAAGCTAATTAAAGCGGCGGAGTATCTCTCAAATGAAACCAGGACTGTCAACCTGCTCACAAATTTGGACAGAGAGAAAATAGTTAATATCTACAACTACTTAACACAGGTTCTCCAGACCCGGGCTTTCATATTAGAAGTCATCTAGTCAGTAACGCTCCATCAGCAACGCCTATCTAGTCAACGCCTTCTATAATTTAGACTGCATTCCTCGGCACCAAACTTAATTTCGATTTAAAATGAGCTAAAAAGGGATGAAGATTTATTCGGATATTGGCAACGTTAAACTATTGCTTAAGTGAAATCGGAAAACAAAATTACGCCGAAAAATAATCAAGAATATTCGGAAAAGCTTAGCTCTGATAAAAGTATTAATTAATTTAAATTAATTAAAAACGTTTTTGGCTTACATTAGCGAACACACTTCCCCCTAACTTTTTTTAAGTAACCGAAAAAAGATTCCCTGAATTTTTTCAAATTTTTTGGGCGTCGTTTACCGTGGCTCTGGGGATTTAAAAAATTTTTATTTTGCATTTAATTTGCAAAACTTTAATACACTTTTTTGCAAGACTTTTTCACCTTAAACTTGCATAAATACCATTTTTAAAAACAAAGAAGGAGGCTACATTCGAGTATTCTTTAATAGGGTGGATCGAGAAACAGGGATTTTTAAATTTGAAAATGCCACAGATCGGATATGATTTTCCCGGTATGCAACGCGCAAAAAAAAAAAAAAAAAAAAAAAATTAGCCCAAAAACGGCATCAATTACCCTCATCTTTTTTTTCTCGTAAATTTTGGACTAGTAACTCCTAAAAATACTCATCCCAAAATCCGGAAACCCGGAATTGCAGTCTCTAAGCTCGATCTTGAATTGAAATCTTTTATTTTCGACCCCCAGGATGTAATTTTACCACTTTCAAAAGCTCGGACAACATATTAATCCGTAAAATTTAGCGGGACCGAAAGTGAAAAATCCTCAACTCATTACTTTATTCAACTTCACCTCATACCACTTCAACTAACCTAACCTATTAACTCGTCCATAACTCAGTCCTTTGAGATCTTATGCATAAATCTTTAAAAAAATGTTAGGCTTACAAAAATCCTTCTTTTTTTTCCTTCCTTACTTCCTTTTCTTTTCTTTTCTTTTCTCTTTTTCCTACAAATAAAATAGAAGTATTTTGTTACCCTCCGAAGAAGGATTACCTAAGATGAAAAGAATTCCACAAAAGAAGAATTACGTAGATAAACTAGGGAGAATTTTTGTTAAAAGCTCCTCTAGTACTCTCAGGCTGACCACTTACACTTGATGTAACAAGCTTCCTTCACTTAAGGCTTTCACTTTTCCTGGCTTTCTTTACTTTCTTTAACGCGATTATAAAAAAAAAAAAAACTCTTTGATAAAGAAATTCGTTTGCTTTCATCGATTGCTTATTTTTTTTTTTCGGCCTGAACTCGACCCTGAATCGCGATAATAATACTTCTTTTTAAAAAGAAAAAAATGGAAAATAATAAAAAGTTTTTAGTCGGGTCATTAATCCTTCTTTACATGACGTCAGAGTCAAAGAAAATGGCAGAAAGGAAATGAAGAAAGTAAAGATAAGAGTCACAAAGAAACGAATACTTATTCTCTTATGCGATAAAAACAATGAGGACGAGGTTGGGCTTTTAAACAAAACCCAATAAAGGAAATTCCGAGGGGGTGAAAAAAAAAATCAAGCAAAACGCGGGTAAAACCGTAAGAAAATCCGTGCGGAGGAGAAACACGCAGGGGGGGGAATAGGGGAGTAGGAGACGTAAAAAAAAAATTGAATTCATTTGTATGCATGATGTCCAAACATACCCCCCCGGAAAAAAAAGAAGAGAAAAAAGAAAAAAAAAAAAGGACATAAGATATTCTGCGGTTGAATTGAAACGCGGTGAAAGAAACAAGGAGGAGCTTGGGAAAATAGGGAATATTTTATGAGGACAAGTGCATAAGGGTACGTGTTCCGTTGCGGGAAAGAAATCAAGAAAAACGGTCGAAAAGGAAGGATGGAAACGGAAACGGGAGGGGGGAGGTGTAAAGGGGGGGTGGGGGGAGGGGGAAGAGAGAAAAAAGAAAAGGGCTACGTATTTTATGAAAATTATTATTTTCATTGTTTTCATTTTCATTTAAATTTTTTTTTTTGCACTTTTGTTCGCAAATTAGCTTAAAACAATTTCCATCACCTCCTTCTGAAAAAAAAAAACTCAGGGTTGACATTTTTTTCCCCCACACAAAGCGTAAGATTTCGCACCAAAGGTTCGAGTTTTTTTTTTTTTTGATAATCTACCGGAAACTCCGTCACCAGATTCAATTTCCTGTACAGTGTGCAGCCCCGATTGTCAAAACCCACATAGGATATCCCGACTTCTTATATGCTGATATTCTTTGTCAAGATTTACAATCATTTTTCTCTCTCACTCCCTCTCTCCTTTTCCCTCCCATCTATCTTTTTAATCTTATAACCGTCTGTTTGTTTATAAAAAAAGAAAAAATCGATAATCGTTGTGATACTTTGTGATCGCACCTCTTCATTCAATCCATCGTAAGGATCGGTTTTTCTGCTCGGTGAGCTACCCTCCCTTTAATCAGCAATCACAACCGCCTTTGTTCGGGAATCCCTTTTTCCTCCGTCCGGCATGTCTTCCTTGCAACAGTCGATAAAAACAAAATCCTTTTATTATTCATTATTAACACAATTGATCCCTTTTTATTGAGTCGGGAGGATTTTTTTTTTTTTTTTTTTATTCCCTCGCGCGTTGCCTCTTCAGAAATCATTTGTCCCACTTATTCCGACGGGGGGGATATTGCATTCCACACCTATCTGTGAGTATTAAGTAGGCTTACGTCATATTTAATCTATCGTTTTTTAATAATAAATAAGAAAGGAAAAAAAAAAAAAAGGAAATTAAATGAGGCGGGTGGATTTGAATGGAAGAGAATTCCGTTAGGATTTTAGTATGAGCTTATTATTCTTGATGCAATAAGTAACTTTTTCGGATTTCAAAAATTTCGCGAGGGGTTCTGGTCCAGCGTCGCCCTTCAGGAGCTGCGCCATTTTTCTCTCTTCGATATCCACTTTTCAACTGATTTTTAAAAGCGGAAATATGGTTCTTAAGTTGCCAATTATTTTGACTTATCATATTTTGGAGATTTTTCCGAATTTTTGGTTTATTTCTTGTATTTTTAATTTGAGACAGGCTTAAAAATAAAGAAAAACAGAAATAGAAAAATTCGGGAAGCGTTAGAAAAAAATAAAAAAAACTTAGAAAAAAACTGAAAATAATTTTTGTTATAAAATTTTATAACGGATTATAAATAGATGTCTTTTTTGGCAGGTTTATAAAATTTTATAACGAAGTTTAAGTTTTTAATAACTCAATTTTATAACACACTTTTTCTTCGGTAATATTTATATAAAAGATGTATCATTTTTGTGTAATTGACGTAAAAATTTGGAATGCATAATTTTTACAAAATATATGGCCTATTAGTCAAAGGGTACAATTAATTTTACCACCGGAAATGCTATATATTTTCGGGCTTTTTTCTTCTGCTAACAGTTTTTTTATTGTTTTGATTATTTTTTCGAACACAAAAAATGTTTAAAATGAAAAAAAGTGGTAGCAGAAGAAAAAAGTCCAAAATATACAGCATTTCCGGTGATACAATTAACATCGCGATCTTAGAACCAAAGAGTGCTATCACTTTTTGATTTTTCGTAAGCTAAACATAGAAAATTTTTTTTAGATAGCACCCTTTGGTTCTAACGTAGCGAACTGTACCCTCCAATTGATTATCCAAAGGAAACGTAGCAATAGTTATTTACCCGAATAGCAAAGTCTATCCAGTCCCGAGGACTTGATCAGGACGTCATGAGGATGTTTATTGGACGTCCATTGGCTTTATTGATGTCCGCACTAATTCAAAAAGCGTCCTTTGGACGTCCTATGGATATCCCATGGATTTGAATATCCTGTGGATATCTGATGGACAATCCCCAGGATGTCTCATGAATTGAAAATGCTATTTGGGTATGCATAATTTATGCATTTAAGACTATTTTCAAGATGACAAAAATGTTTCGTTAAAAAAAGTTAAGAAGTTTACACATTATTTAGGGAAGTCAGAAGTTGATCTATGGAAGTTGATCTACTGGTTTAAATATAACAACTGAAATTCAGGGCGTCTACTGATCAATGAAAACGAAAATATAGGACTTTTATAGGACTTTATAGGGTAATTTTTAAAAAAATATATGACTCAAATTAAACATCTTTCTTCAACTTAAGAAAAAGTGTGTTATAAAATTGAGTTATAAAAGACTTAACTTTCGTTATAAAATTTTATAACAAAAATTATTTTCAGTGTTTTTCTAAGTTTTTTTATTTTCTTCCCGAATTTTTCTATTTGTGTTTTTCTAAATTTTTAGCCTTTGTCAAATTAAAAATGCAAGAAGCACACACACACACACCTGGCTTTCACAGGCCCTGGAGCCCTATCGCCGCGCTATAAACCTTCCATTCGGGCCTCTCCTGGCAGGCATCTTGCCAATCGGGCACTCCCAACCTTCTCGCATCTCCTTAACGTCATCTTCCCACCTGATCCGGGGTCTTCCTTTAGGTCTGGGACTCGTCGGTCTGCCATCCAGGACCTGCCGGATATATCTTGACGGAGGTGAGCGAGCGACATGTCCCGCCCACTTGAGCCTTCGAGACTTAATCACACTAGTTATTAGTGGTTGCCCAGCGAGCCTTCGGATCTCGTCATTAATTGAACGCATGCGCACCCTGCCAGTAGTTGGATCCCTTCAAGGGCCTACAAGAAAAAAAGAAGTACAAGAAATAAACCGAAAATTCAAAAAAATCTGGTAAATATTATAAGTCAAAATAATTGGCAACTTAAGAACCATGTTGCCGCTTTTAAAAATCAGTTGAAAAGTGGATAAAGGCGGCTAATAAGTCGACCACAAGACTCGGGTTCTATTCCAAAAAATTGTAATTTTTTCCCCCTTTTTTTTTCTCATAAAAAAATGTTTAAAAAGAGATTATAAAGTCCCCATATGCTAAACAGAGTGCAATCCAAGCATAAATTTAATATATTGATCAGTTAAAAATTTTAATTATAAAAATTTATAAATAGTTATAAAATTTTATAACAAAAATTATTTTCAGTGTTTTTTTAAAAGTTTTTTTATTTTCTTCCCGAATTTTTCTATTCCTGTTTTTCTTTATTTTTGAGCCTTTGTCAAATTAAAAATGCAAGAAGCACACACACACACACCTGGCTTTTACAGGACCTGGAGTCCTATCGCCGCGCTATAAACCTTCATCCATTCGGGCCTCTCCTGGCAGGCATCTTGCCAGTCGGGCACTGCCAACCTTCTCGCATCTCCTTAACGTCATCTTCCCACGTGATCCGGGGTCTTCCTTGAGGTCTGGGACTCGTCGGTCTGCCCTCCAGGACCTGCCGGATATATCTTGACGGAGGTGAGCGAGCGACATGTCCCGCCCACTTGAGCCTTCGAGACTTAATCACATTAGTGATTAGTGGTTGCCCAGTGAGCCTTCAGATCTCGTCATTTGAACGCATGCGCATCCTGCCAGTAGTTGGATCCCTTCAAGAGCCTAGAAGAAAAAAAGAAATACAAGAAATAAACCGAAAATTCAAAAAAATCTGGAAAATATTATAAGTCAAAATAATTGGCAACTTAAGAACAGTATTGCCGCTTTTAAAAATCAGTTGAAAAGTGGATAAAGGCGGCTAATAAGTCGACCACAAGACTCGGGTTCTATTCCAAAAAATTGTAATTTTTTCCCCCTTTTTTTCTCATAAAAAAATGTTTAAAAAAGAGATTATAAAGTCCCCATATGCTAAACAGAGTGCAATCCAAGCATAAATTTAATATATTGATCAGTTAAAAATTTTAATTATAAAAATTTATAAATAGTTATAAAATTTTATAATCGGCCAAAACGTTCTAGAATTATAAAATTTTATAACGCACTTTTTCTTCGGCAACTATCTCGGTTAATTTAATATACCATGGGTACACTGGTACTTTGTGAGCCAACTCGAAGATTTTCCTAAAAGGTTTTTTTTATGGATTTATTAAATCACGCTGCACTTCCTATTCCTACAACAGCTGAAAATGCATTCGTATTTTTTTTTTTTCACCGATAAAACAACGCAACACATTTCGGAACAAAAAAAAAAGCCAATCAAAGCATCAAAAGCACCCATTGACAAAGGTAAAATGATCTAATATGACCCCTATTAAAATGATAAGAAACATTTCAACATAGCACAATGGATCAAAAAACAAAATCATCCCACAAAACGAATCAAACAAACTGCAATGCACCCTCTCCGCTGCAGTCGGAAAACCTCCCAACTCATTAACTTTTTTGTCACCCCTGTCATCAAGTACGCGGACAATCCCTCACACACGAAAAATGCAATTAAAAATCATTGCACATTTTTAACGGGTCGGGGGGTCTTTTTTTTTTTTTTCACCAAAAATAAAAACTGATGATTTTTCCAAACGAAAAAAAAAAAAGACGCGGAAGAGATTAAAATAGCAGATTGAATGGAGATGCAAATCGAATGAGATGTACTCAACAGGGTTGAAAAATTTTCTGGTAATAAAAACGGAGACTGCTTGTAAAATGTGTTTTGAAAACAAACGAACTGGAAAGGATTCAGAGTTGAATGGAGAAATGGGGACCCTCTAAGCCCAATTTCTTCAAGGGATCATGCAACTGGAATAAGAATGTCTTCTCTATAAATATTTCTTTCCTTTTCAAACTTTTCTTTTCAGCCTTCCACTGACATTGAAGAATTTTTTTCATTTATTTATTTATATATTTATTTCCAGATAATTTTTTTTTTTATTCTCCTCTTTTTGCGGAGATGATTTGGACACGCATATATCGAAAATGAGATTAAAAGGAGAAAATGAAAAATCATTTATCAGGGAGGTCTTTGCGTTTCCCCTTTAGCGTGTAAACAAACTTCCGAGAGACATTTTCATTAAAGATAAAGAAAAATACTAAACTCTTTTTATTGTGTTTATAGAATCGATTCAATCGTGGAAAACTTTTCTTTTTTTTTTCTTCCTCCCTTTCGTGCCCTAATCCATCATTATGAATAATAGGTTCCTCAGGCAAGGAAACAAAATTAGAGGACGACGGCGACGACGACGTCTCATCGGCCCGAAAGTGAGAAAGAGAAAGAAAAAGAGAAAAAAAAAAAAAAAAAAAAAAACAAGAAAGAATATTGAAAATGTTAAACAAATATGAGAGTGAAATGGTCACGTGTTTCGGGAAAAAGTTTACTTCTGCTCGGAGGCAAACGGATTTTCTTTCATTCAACTTTGACAATGGAAAGGAAAAATAAAAAGGAGAGTCAAAAAATGATATCAAAAAACTAAAATGATCCTTTTTAGTGCTGAAATAACTTTTTTGTTATCGTTCTTTCTCTTTCTTTTGTCATTTTCGCGACTTTTCTTTTTCTTTTTCTTTTTTTTTGTTCCCTTTCCCCTCATTGTTCGTGGACCTTAGCGTTATTCAAAAGCTTCTCGTTTTTCTTTGTTTTTATCCGTTTTTTGTTATTCAATCATTTTTTTTTCTTCATATTGTTTCAATAAAAAGAAAATGATTTTCACTTAGGGATTTTTATTAAGATTTTGAAAAGAGATTCTCAAGAATTGGCACAGCTCGGGATAAAAGATTTCCTCATGGTCCGTGCACTTCTTACAAAGAGCTTTTACCTCCGTAAGGAAATTTCGTTATAGGATCCGACTGAATAATTTCCCCGAACCTCATTCTCGAAAAGTTAAAAATTATTTTTCCTGGATTTAATTGCACTCGCGATTGAAATCCCCAGGGTTTTTTTTTCCCTTCAATATATGGCTTTGAAATCGGAAATTCTAGATCCCAGAATTTTTTCCCGATGTCCTGGTATGCTCCGCCTATTATTACTCTACCCGTACGAAAAAAAAAAAATGCAAAAAAGCTGTAAAATTTTTGAAAAATAAATGCAGAAAATTCATACAAAAAATTTATTATTTTCGTACAATTTAAATACAAATAATCTGGACTTGAATAATTTTTGCAAAAATTTATGCATCTTTTTTTAAGCTAAAAAATTTTGATATGTATAGTTTTTACTAAATTTATGGGTAGAGGTCCCTATGTTGGTCCGCCAAATATATACAAAATGAATACCATTTTAAATTTGTATATGTTACCGGCAATTCCCGAAGTCAGGCAACTCTAGAATTGCCTAAAGGTTAAGCATAATTTTTAGTCAATTCTAGAATTGCCTAACGTTGCTTAACGCAAAGTAGGCAATTCTAGAAATTACCTATCGTTCTAGAATTCTAGAATTCCCTAGTGCGTTAGGCAATTACCGAAAATTGAATTTTTTATTTTAAATAAAATTCCTTAAGTGGCACTGATTTCAATTTCGAAAAGGGACGGAGCTCATTATGAGTCTGAATGGACCATTTTTCACAAGCTTCTATTGCCACCGTTAAAAATCTCGATAGTGGTAGCCTTTTCCTAATAGTTATTTTTCTTTTAATAACTGCATTGTCAAGCCGTAATTGTAACGAAAAAATTTCCTATCGATGCAAAAAAAACTTCATATTGCTTTTCGTGCAGGGCTAGCCAAAATAATTTTTACTTTTTTAAAGTACATCTTTCAAATTTATTTTACTGGGCCAAATATTAAAGAACTCCGCACAGAATAATAGGAATTTGGGCACAAGATGAAATTCCATTTGCTTTTGTTTTTCTTTTGTTTGTTTTTAAATGTAAACTTCATCCGGTGCCCAAATTCCTATTTTTCTGTGCGGGGTTCTTTATGTAAAAATTGGAATAAAGTACCTACCATTTAATTTGTTTATTGTCCATTTAACTTTTTTAAGACCGAATTACACGAGGCTAGTGTACTAGCTCGTCTCCTATATTTAACTTATGTACAAACTACTCGCTAGCTAGTAGGAGCGAGTAGCTACTCACTAGTATAGTAGCTATTGCGAGTAGTACAAGCTACTCGCTCCTACTAGCTAGCGAGTAGTTTGTACATAAGTTAAATATAGGAGACGAGCTAGTAAACTAGCCTCGTGTAATTCGGCCTTTACCGACCATATAATTTTTTTACTGGCCAAGTTCTTACGGGCAAACAATATACTGACCATTTATTGTTTCTACTGCCAATTAAATTCAATGCTGGCCAATTAATTAAAATACTGCCCAAAAAGTATATTAAAATACTGGCCAAATAATTAGTAGCGATAAAAAATTCAAAAGAACGTGGGTCAATAAGGCCGATTTTTGGGCTGTTTAAAAAAAAAAGTTTTTTTATGTTAAAAGGTGGTTTCATATGAGGTTAATAAGGGGTCATAAGTGGCACTGAGTTGCGCGCATGCTATGGCCATTTTTTTAAATTTTTTCACTTTTCGCTGTTGTGAACATGACAGTCGGAAATCTTCCAGTGGCAGACAAATAGTAGCCATGAAGGCCAATTTACTGCACCATATTAAGGTTGCGACCGGCGTGTTCACACATGCTTAATTCGCATGGTTTTTAGGCCTCATGAAGAAGCCGTTGAATGGCCCTAATTTCCTTTTCACACGAGCTTTCTAATGTTGAAAGCTTACTTAATTCACCATTTCCAACTTAAGCACATATGTGCGCCATTGTAAAATGAAGGAAATTGAATTTCAGATGGCTGATTTTATGTTTATACTCTGTTTTAACCGTATTTTTCATTCATATTACATGCCTAACGTTTAATGGATCAGATGCATTATTGTGCGAATATATATTTTGATCTCATTAATCAGTAAAACATGAATAAAAGGTCCGCGATTTATTTATCAACTACTTGTTTTAGAGAACATTTTTTTTAAAAAAAATTGTTTCGCGCCTTTTAGGAAGAACACTTTTTAAAAATGTTCTCGAAAACAAGTAGTTGATAAATAAATCGCGGACCTTTTATTCATGTTTTACTGATTAATGAGATCAAAATATATATTCGCACAATAATGCATCTGATCCATTTAAACGTTAGGCATGTAATATGAATGAAAAATACGGTTAAAACAGAGTATAAACATTAAAAATCAGCCATCTGAAATTCAATTTCCTTCATTTTACAATGGCGCACATATGTGCTTAAGTTGGAAATGGTGAATTAAGTAAGCTTTCAACATTAGAAAGCTCGTGTGAAAAGGAAATTAGGGCCATTCAACGGCTTCTTCATGAGGCCTAAAAACCATGCGAATTAAGCATGTGTGAACACGCCGGTCGCAACCTTAATATGGTGCAGTAAATTGGCCTTCATGGCTACTATTTGTCTGCCACTGGAAGATTTCCGACTGTCATGTTCACAACAGCGAAAAGTGAAAAAATTTAAAAAAATGGCCATAGCATGCGCGCAACTCAGTGCCACTTATGACCCCTTATTAACCTCATATGAAACCACCTTTTAACATAAAAAAACTTTTTTTTTTAAACAGCCCAAAAATCGGCCTTATCGACCCACGTTCTTTCGGAAATTCCCTAACGCGTTAGGTATTTCTAGAATAGCCTATTTTGCATTAGGCAATTCTAGAATTGCCTGACTTCGGGAATTGCAGGTAACATATACAAATTGTATACGATGGCTTCAGGTTCAGTTTCAACAGATTAGGAGGAACAGGACGGAACCGGGCATAAAAGCTGATATGGAAGATTTATCAGTGGAGTATAGTGCATTATCGCATAACAAAGGAGCAGTCATCAACCTCAGCGATGGGGAGTCTATCGATTGTTTCGGAACTGAAAATCTATTAAGTTCAATCAAGCCATTTATCCAAAAATTTAAAAATAAAGATTGTAACTGTGGTCGAATAATTTTTTCAGGTGTTGCTGAATGAGACCTTAAATATCATGAAGATCATGTGAAACAAAATACCAAAGATGAAAGAGTGAAAGAAAATGCAAAGAAAATGAGTGAAAAAAAAAAATCGCTAAAAATCAAATTTCCATGGAAAAAATAAGATAAACATAACTTTTTTTTTACTTTAGCAAAGATGACCAGATTTGAATGATGACAATAATGACATTATGATTTTAAATTAAAGAAAGAAAAATGGTTTTAATTAATTGTATCAATATTTCCAAACACAACAATATAAATTGATAGAAATTGATTATCTTTTGATATCTGTCGTGCTTTTTTTGATAAGATGATCTGTCAGTATTTTGACAGAATCCTAGCAGAATGTCAGTTGTACACGTTGGGAAAAAAATTATAGGAAAGCTTTTTCCATTTTAAGAATTTCTTACTCGTGAAATGGGATCGAGCAATTTTGAGGTGAGCTATTATAGTCCGTGGGATTAAACTCTCCACACAGGTTGTGCGAGACAATGTCGACTGCTTAGAAGAACAAGTCCTTATTTTTTTTAAGCAGTACAAAAACTCACTATCTTTTTTCAGACAGTTGAAAAAACTCTCTATCTTTTTTTTGACGACTTATAAATGACCTATTTAAATGGTCATTGCTGTATACGACAGATCGTTTTTGCACTAACAAAAAAAAGATAGGGAGTTTCTGTACTGCTGAAAAAAAAATAGGGACTTGTTCTTCGGAGCAGTCGATGTGTGATTAATGCCTTTTTGTTTTTATATTTCAGTTTGCCGTTGTTAAATTGAACAGCGATGACTTTGAAGAGGAATTGGTCATCCCCGGAATATGGCTGAAGGATACATCTCAAACAGATAATGCAACTTGTGTTTATCCCCCTTACAAAAGTCCAGCCCGACTAATACGTGCCGTCAAAACGAAAGAGGAACCGACCGATAAGTACGTGTCTTATCGATGCCAGATTAAGGGAATTTATGGTAATTTCAATTAGTTGGCGACCCTGTTGTAGAACCTTAATTAGGAGAGACCCGACAGAAAAAATGAGCGCGAAATTTTGGAAGCATAAGACCATACGCATTGATTTTTTCTTCTGTTTGTTGATGTTTTTTTAAATAATTTTTCTGAAAGCACTTTTTATTCAACTGTCTTTTGCAAAACTATTGCGCATGATCATATGCCTCCAAAATTTCGCGCCCTCTTTTTCTGTCGTGATTCTTCTAAATAAGGGTCTCTACCCTGTTGTAGGGTTAATAATTAATTATGCTCCTTGTCACACTCTCCAGGTTCGAAGAATGTGCCGGATGTTACCACTTTTGAAAAGCTCTCTTCTTGGTTTATCTTATCACCACCACTTTCGTCGCCTTAACATTCAACTGACGCTTTTGATGCTGTGATTGTACAGCGGTAGCTCTATAACTTTTGCGAATGTTTTCCACAACTTAAAATAAAGTTTTTAATAAGAAAATTTTGGAGTTTATAAGGTGAAACACCCAAAACCTGAACAGTCACCTAATCCTGAACAGGTCATAAGCTAAACATGCATGCCCGTAAAAGGGAATCGTGTTTAGCTTGTACAAAAACTCAGGTTTTGGTGACTGGTTCAGGCTTTGGGTGTTTTATCTTACTACATAGTATTAGTAAACATTAATATGCGAACTGATCGCCTGCTTGGAAAAGATATCGTCAAAAGAAAGGATAAAATAAAGGGGATTTTAATTTTATGTGATTGTTTTTCTCTTCATATTCAGCTAACATCACAATTTTATGTCTCTTACTCTCTCTGCGCGGATAAAACGCTATTAGTAATTATTACTAATAGTAATTACCTTATTAGTAATTATACATCTCCCTCAAGCTGATGGTAAATTATATATATATTATTAGTAATTTTTACTATAAGTATGGTAAAAATGACCTTAAGTAAGGTAAAGATTACTAATAATATATATAAAATTTACCTTCAGCTTCAGGTAGATGTATAATAACTAATAAGATAATTACTATTAGTAATAATTACTAATAGCGTTTTATCCGTGTGATCATTCCAAAAATCCTTTTTTCTACGCTTCATTTCAGAACGAATTTTGAATTAACTTAAAAGTTTTTTTTCGTTGTTCCTCAAAATGTTTTTCACTCTAATAATATTTTTCTTCATTTTTCAACTCAAAGCCAGATGGAAGAGCATAAAAGCTTTTTTTAAAAAAAATTTAGACTTAAAAAAGAAGCAATCACAATGGGCTAATTTCGGCAAAAATCTCATTCGTGTATGTGCATATGAAAACCTCCCACATGTACAAACTGGATAGTTTGTTTTGATTCTCAAAACTTATTTGTCTACAAAAGGTTTCAAAAGCAGAGCAAACTATCCGAATTGTACAAGTGGGTGGCTTTCATATGCAAGTGCACATTTTTTCTTTCAGGAATTTTATTAAATTTTATTTTAATCCAATAAAAATTAGCTATGAACTGAATGTAGTATTTTCTTTTACCTAGTACATACAAAGGTTTTCCCATCTCTTTTGCTCAGTTTATTAAAAATGATTTTTGAAATAAAATTTAAAGACTTCTTCTTTTCCGCCTGCAGCCAGAATGGGATAGAAACATATTCTTTCTAGTTCAAAATATCACGTTCTTTCCTCTTCGTACGAATTTTCCACGACTTCAACAGAGGGTAAAAGGATCAACATGCAAATTAAAAATGGCCGTTTGTTATGATTAAACAACGTTTAGCGGACATTTTTAATTTGCATATTGAACCTTTTGGCTCTGACGTACAGAAATGTAGCTTGCTGTTGAGCCTAAATGTAGCTTGGGGACAGTTATGAGATCTTTTACTTAATTATTTTCACGAGGATATTCTTCTTCTTACTGTCCGTACCTGTGTCCAGGCGTAGTAGACCATCGATGAGATTTTTAAATTCATCTCTATCGGGGGCAATCCTGAAGAGCTTCTCGACATTTAAACCGGTCCAAGTCCTTAAATTACGCAACCACGATAGGTTCTTCCGGCCTATTCTCCTTTTACCCTCGATATGTCCCTGAATGGTAGTCTTCAGAAGTTCATATTTAGGTCTTTTAAAAAAATGACCAAAGTATTCCAACTTCCATTACTATGGACCATTGAACCATTAATATGGTTCTCCATGTCGCTAAAGAGGTTCATACGTTTTTCGGCCCGATTTCACCTCAAAAATTTTCGAAAAAAAAGGAGATTAAAAATTTTTTAAAAAATCAGCGGTTGGCGGCTTGCTGAGAACTGATACCCTAAACCACATAATTAATTTTAATTTCAATATCGGATAAATAGTTAATTATCCATTTATAATAGTTCAAATCAAACCGATTGAAAAAAAAAAGCATCTGGCGCCATCTTTGTTAGTAACATTACATCGTTATTCATATGATTAAATAAAAAAAAAAGCTGCGGCTTTCTTCTTTTAATCTTACATCATTTTTCATCCTTTTTTTTTTTTGTACTAAACTGATTGACGTTAAATTTTCTTCTTTTTTATTTTTAATAATGGATCGATTATGTTGTTTAACCCGCACGCGAGTTTTAATCACTGACCTATGATTTACAAAAAAAAAAAATAATAATAATAATAAATAAATAAATAAATAAATAAATACAATTTTTTTTTTAAAGCATCCAAAGGGGATCGTCCAGTCATCATATAGAAAACCCGAAAGCAGGAGGGGTTTTTGTCATGGTAATTGTTTGAATCATCAAAATCCATTGACGAGTCAATGGGATAATCAGAGGGTGACCAACCATTGTCTCCGGCCAATTACCGTTATGGGGTGATTTTCAATCATCCTTTTTTTTTCTTTTTTTTATAATTGCTGACGGCAAATAAAAAAAAAAGGTAACCCTTGTCGCCGTGTGTACATCGCACTTAATTACTTAATCCCTATCAAAAGTTAAAAGGTTAAAAAAAAAAAAGAAAGGATACACCGACAAAACCGCGTCATCCATTGTTTTTTCTTCTTCCACAAAAAAAAAAAAGACATGTTAAGGAGATCGAGTAAGAACAATGGCTGTTGAGAATCGTAAAAAAAAGAAGGAAGACGATACAGAGGTAGATGGTAAAAGACCAATTCTAAGAATCCGCTCCGTCCACCTGTTGCCTCAGCATCCATGATCAATACCAAGAGAAGGCGGTCCCGAACAAAGCGATTGGCTTCACTTTTGTTCGTGTCTTTTTCTCTCTCTCCATCTTTGTTCTCTTTTGATAACACCACTCAACTTTTTATCACGTCATTCCCTTGCTGTTTGTTATGCTCTGTGGTGTCAAAAAAAAAAAAAAAAAAGAAACAGACAACAACCGTTTTTCGCGGTTTCTTTCAAAAAGTGTCGACAATTTGTCGCGAGTTTATTTTTAAACTTTTGGTTGACGGGTTATCTTTTTTTTAAAAAGTAAGTGGTGTTGAAAAAGTGATTAAAAGGGAATTTCGGCGAAAATCGTGCTTGGGCCGGAAAAATCGGACTTTAATAAATTTTACCGGGTACTTTTGGTTTTTTTTTTTTTTTTTTTTTTTTTTTCAAAAGTTAATTTTTTGCGATTTTTTAAGTCAGTCATCCGATTTTTTTAACTTGAAAAAATTTTTGTAAGTGCTTAACACTTAGCACTTAGCAATTTTGGGAGAAAAAAAAAAATTAGCCAAAAAAATTCGTTCATAACTTTCTTCCAAAAGGGGCTCGAATTATTCGAAAAAAAAAATGGTATATTCATTACAATTTTCAAGGATTCCCCTGCAATCAAAAATCAAGTACTTGAGGCCTTAATTAAAAAAAAAAAAAAAGGTCGAATTTTTCAAAGAAAAGTCAACTGAATGTAAAAAGTTTTTAAAACAAAAGTGACCAAAAGTAATAAGTTTTTTTGAAGAATCAAAACTGAACAAATCTGCTTTTTTTTAAATGTGACCAATGTTTCCTACTTTAGTCTTGAAAAATTTCCCTCAAACATTCGATTCGTTCATTTTTTAAATATTCTTTCCGCGGATTTTCCTATAAAAATTTGTAAAATTTTTTCTTATTGGCATATTTTCGAAAGTTTTCATTTCATCACAGGATTATCGTGAATTCCAAAGTATAGATGCACTAAAAATATTTTCCAGTATTTCATTTCTGGCGCTAAAATTTATTCTTTTGCGGTAGCCGAGAGGCAAAAATCAGCAGCTACTGAAAATTTTCTTAAACGTTTGTTCAGACCATTTCAATTTAATACTAGAAGTGATCATTTCTTTCTCCTAAAAATTTGCTCTCGAATTCTTTTTTCAATGGATTTTTTTTCAATGTCGAAGACTTCTACTGCACATTTGCTGCTGTTTTTTTTTACTATTGTAAATTTATATATTATTGTCGTTTAATATACATTCCTAACCAAGAAAATAGGTGGTTTTGAGACACCGGCAAAAAAAAAAAAAAAAAAAAAAAAAATTGTCCGCCAATTGCCAAAAAGCCCATAAAGGCCAAAAATGATTTTTTTTTTTTTTTTTTTTTTTTTTTTTGGCATAAACACCATTGATTCCTATCGGAAATTTCGCGTAGATTACGAATCTGAAGTCGAAAATTAGTTTTGGTGTATAATTTTTGAGGTACGGGTCGGATTTAAAAGCTCTGAAAACCTTGTTATGGCTTTTGGCTTGTGACTCGAACTCCGTGCACCGAAACTAATTTTTGACTTCAAATCCGTAATCTGCGCAAAATTTCCCATAGGAATGGATGGTCTATGCCAAAAAAATTGTTCCATTTTCTGCCCTTACATGGGTTTTTTTGGATATTTCAGGGCCAATTTGACACCTCAAGATGCCGTTCAATAAATCTGAAAACAATCAGGGTTGATACTCCACCTATAAAGAAACTTTTCCCGATATAGGAGTTCTGAAATCCCAAAAAATTTCATATTCGAACCACCCTAATTTACCTACAAGTTCCTGCATGACGCTGTCTTTGAAGGAAAATAGGTTGCAAAAGGGACAGCCAACTAGAATTTCATTATAAAATATTTTAAGTTATTTTCCAGTTTGGCATCTTTTCTAAAAGATGAAAAATATTTTTCAATAGGTTCGTAGCCATCAAGAACTAATTATTTTTAAAAACCTCCGGAGAAAAGAAAAAAATCCAAATAGTGATAATTGAATTGGATAAGAATCACAAATAAAGCCAATTAGCACGAAAAAGAGATACATAAATTACAGGGAAATTATGTACAAATTATACAAAAAATTTGGACAGTACATAAAAAATGCATAAATTATGCACAGTATAAACAACTTAACCTTTTTTTTTACCGGGAAGATATTTGTTCATCCTCCAATATAATTATGCATAAATAAGTATGCAGAAAATGGGGGAAAAATTTTAATAAGCATAATTGTGTACGTCCATATGAAAACCGACCGATTGGCATTTGTCGCAAAGTTTGTTTTGATTTGTTTACCTTCTTAAAAAAGCCTTCTAAAAAAACCAAAACAAACTAGGCGACATTTGCCAATCGGTCGGTTTTCATATGGACGTACACAATTACTTGCAAATTTTTCTGAATTATGATATAAAAAAATTATAGGCATAAGTTATGCGTAGCCCTATTTAGATTTTCATGCTTTAAGGGCAGTCTCCACTTGATAACGTTCACGGCATTCGCGTTGTACGTCTTCGCGAATAACGTAATCGCACCGGAAGTATACTTTGCAGGTTTTGCTCCCGTAAACTTTTGTTGCATAAAAAGATGTAAATGTAGATGTCAATTTTGTAAAAAATATATTTCATTAAGTATACAAAATTGGCATACCCAGAATTCGTTTTGGAACAGATTTATTATCTTCCCCATACCCGAATTAAGGTTTTCCTTTTTAAATCCGTAAAAACATCTTTGAAACCGCCATTTTTAATGTTTGTAAATAAAAAAAAAGCAGAAGATGGTCAAAAAAATCGTGGTAAAAAATTCACAAAACGTCCGGTGCGAATACGTTCATCGAGAGGGAGGATAACGCGAATGCGGTGAACGTTATCAAGTGAAGACTGCCCTTTAAAAAAACGCAAAAATGCATCAATTTTGTAAAACTTATGCAAATTCAAATTTTGTTGCTTAAAAAAATTATGCACAAACTTTCGAAAAATTATGCATGTCCAAATTGTTGTAAAAATGGCACAAAAATTATACATTTTTTATATATAAATTTTTTGCATTTATTTTGCACAAATTTTATACATTTTTTGCATCGCATTTTTGTTCGGGAAAGTGGTCACTCAAGCATTATGAAAAACTTTTGAATGGGGAAGGGATTAGTAAGTTTTATACAAAATCTACTGAAAAAAAAGAGTTCTTAATATTGAAAATGAGGGGGCGCGGGGGGGAGGGATCATTGGAAAACCTTACGAAAAGCAGGAGTTCAGGATATTTTACAATTTCTCACAGCCGGGAGGGAGGGAGGGAGGGAGTCTAAAAACCCCAAAAAAAAGTCTTATGAAAGATTTGAAAAGGCAGACTAAGAAGTCCTAAAGATCAGAAAAAGGCAGACTGGAAAAATTATGAATGATAGAAAATTTCTTTCAATAAGATTAAGTTGACACGAAATCGAATTTTATCCATAAAAAGTTAGCTAACAGAAATTTAACAAAAAAATAAATAAATAAATAAATAAAGTAAAAAAGTTTAAACAACAATTGTTAAAATTTGGCTAACCTCCTTTTAAATTGTTTATAGACTCAACAATATTTTGGTTTTCTTTTATCCTTTTTTTTTAAAAATAATAATTGGTAATTTTTTTCCTTCAGGTTCTAGAATCGATAATCTTACCACATTACAGGATATTTTATTATTATACATTACATACTTCATACTGTACGTTCGGAGATGTTCCCATTAACTATCAAAAAAAAAAAAAATTAATCTTTTAATTTCTGAAATTCGGATGCAAGGATAATGAGGACCTGAACGCCAGCGACATTAAGTCATTAAAGTAAAAGTGTAACGCGGGTGTTAACAAAAAAAGTATGAAATAACCAAAGTTCAAAAAAATAATATATCTGTGATACTATAATAATAAAAAAATTAAAAAAAATCAAATAAAATAAAAAACTAATTCAAAATGATGATGTCAAATAAATCGTCCCATCATCAGGATCACATAAAAAGGCCCATGAACGCGTTCATGGTCTGGTCCAGGGGCAAAGAAGAAAAATGGCGCAAGAAAACCCCAAAATGCACAACTCGGAAATATCAAAAAGATTAGGAGCGGAATGGAAACTTTTAACCGAAATGGAAAAACGACCATTTATAGACGAAGCAAAAAGACTGAGGTAAGATCATGAATTATGATGACAGCATGAAAAAAAAAAAAAAAAAAAAAAAAAAAGATCATTTTCTTTTTTTTTATTCCGAATTTGAATATTTTTATAATAAAAATAAAATAAACATTGCGAAACCAAAGAGAGAGAAAAAAGAAGAGTTAAAAAAAAAAAAAAAAGATTGGAGGAGAGGAGAGTTTTACATGAGAGAAAAATAAGAGACCGGCAAAGCATAGATAACAATTCCATAAGCTGTAAACTAAAAGAGGATTATGATAACCCAACCTTACTCCACTCCTTACCCCCCGTTCATTATATTTTACGGTTTATTTTAATTGAATAGATCCGCTAAAATATTGTGCCTTCCATTCTTTACTAACCTCCGTATCATTGTTTTCGAAAAACCCAGAAAGCCGCGTGTTTTTTATTCACTTCCCGAGATTTCCCGTTTGTTTTCTTTAAAAAAAAAACGGAAAGATTTTCCGTTGGTGCCGAACTTTCTTCCGTAGACGTCGCCGTCTCAAAATTAGGGGGTCCAAGATGCCTTATTAAATTTTTAAACATTAATTATGACACTTTTTGTGACCATTTTTTTAAAATGGATTTCTTTGTTTCAAATTCACAGGAAAAAGCTCGAAAGGAACATAGAACGGTGTTTATTTTAAAATTTGAGCCTTTTATCGGGCTGCCCGGAAAGTTGGCAGTACAAAGTTGACAATACAACACTTTTTCGTTCTAAAAGCTCAAACCTGAAATTTGGTTTTACTAAAAGCTCGAAATCCTGGTATAGATTTAAATAATTTGAGCTTTTTATCGTGCTGCTAACGTCATCGACTCAGGGTTCCCCATCCCACCCCGCCCCCCTCCCGAAACATGTTTCAAGGAATATGTGAACTAGGGTGTCCCTTGTTTTGGCAATTTTCGAATTTCAAATCGCAGACCCAAAAATGATTCTTTTTGGTGTACTGATAAACCCGAATTTTTTTTTAATTTTTACCCAACGGGAAAGCGTGGCGATTTGAGCTTAAAGTTCCGAAAATTGCCCTAAGAGCAGTGATTGGGAACGGTAACGAAACGCGGAACGAAAAACGTTAAATAACAGGTTTTGTTTTGGTGTGTGGAACGGAGCAAGAAACGGACACTGAGTTCAGATAAAACCAGAAACTGGAACTGAACCGAAACTGGAATCGGTTTTGATAAAGAAAAAATGAGAAACGTTTTACAGTAATGAAAAATAGAATGAAACGGGAACGGATAAAAGCCGTTCCAAGTGATCGATGGATATCGCAACAAATACCAAAAGTCGGTTCCATTACGTTAAGTAACGAAAAATAACGCGTTCCAAGCAATAATGTTACCTAAGGTCAGAAACGGCTGAATGTGGAACATTTTTCTTGAGAAAGAAACTGAAGAAGAAACGGTAATTAGAAGGAGAAAATTTTAGAAACTAGGAAAGAATTGAAATTGAAATCAGTTTTGGAACTGGAACGAATTAGAAGCATTTCAACGTAATGACAAATGCAGTGGAACGGAAACGGATTAAAAATCGTTCCTGGTGAAAAATGAACACTGGAACAAAAACTGTAGGGGGTCGAAGTGGTGACTCATTTCGTCCAGCGGCATCGTGATTAATGAAGTTAAGCAGCATTGAGAACGGCCTGCTAGTGGATGGGTGACCACCGACACTCCTTCCCTCTAGCAGGGATTGTAAGAATTACTAATACAGTCATCTTAATCTCATTGTAAAAGTAGTTCCAGGGGTCGGAATGGTGATTCATTCAGAATAGCGGCTCGTGATCAATGAAGTTAAGCAGCATTGATGACGGCCAGCTACTGGATGGGTGACCGCCAACACTCCCTCCCTCTAGCAGGCATTGTAGAATCTACGGTTACAGCCATCTTAACCTCGTTGTAGCACGTAGCTCCCACATCAATCACTTAGTCCATGGCCAAGGGTTTCGACCAAAAGCCAAATAAAGCATTAAAAAAAAAAAAAAAAAAAAAAAAAAAAGAGTAGTTCCTTGAACACTGGTGAATGGCCAATGGATTCGTTCCGAAAGCCAATTCACTTTCTAAACATTGAAACTTATTCGATGCGCGACCAGCTTTTTATAATCCTTTTTGTTTTTTAACAGAAAAAAATTTCTTTCCGTAACTATTTCATCGCAACTACTAAGGTAAAAGCACCAATTATTGACCAGGCACCAATTACTGACCAGTCCATAAGCTAAACACGATTTCCTTTTATGGTATACGTGTTTAGCTTATGGACTGGTCAGTAATTGGTGCCTGGTCAATAATTGGTGCTTTTACCTTAATTAGACGGTTCGTTCGACGAGACGATTTTGAATGCGACACTTCAAGTACAACTGTAACTGACGATCTGGTTTGTTTACAATTTGAAAAAAAAAAAAAAAAAAAAAAACTGTTATAAACATCGGCAGGTTCCTAGAAAATAACAAAAAAATATGTAAAGAAAAAACTCTGTATTTCATATGAAATAAAATTCCCGTGACAAAGAACGAACTTCTCTCTTTCATCCGTTTTGAAAGAATACGCGTTTGTAAAAAAACGTGGAACTAGAGATCAGCAGAGATCATAGTGAAAAAAACCACTGAGGTATTTCCAACAAAAACCAGAAGCTGGAACTTCGCAGTTGTCCCCGATCACTGAGTAAGAGAAAAAAGAAGATCGACAATTTTTTTTTTTTTTTTTTTTTTTTTTTTTTTTTTTTTTTTTTTTTTTGCGAAAAAATTGTGGTTTTTTGTCAGAAATTTTCGTAGATCACGAATCTGAAGTCCGTTTTTTTAAAATCTTGTCCAGTTTTTGAGCTAAAAGCCAAAATATGGCAAAAAAAAAAAAACAAGATAAAGTGACAAAACATGTCAAGTTCTCAGTTTCACGAGTATTTTGGTCTCAAACTCAAAAGCTGGACCACATATATTGCAATTTTTTTTTCTTTTAAGCCAGAAACATACCGCAGTACCCTCAACTCCAAATTATTTAACCAGAATTGAATCAAACCCTTTCACATTATTATATAGCCCAAATACTCAAACCAGAAGAGTAATTAGCAACGAGCAGTATATGTAACCAAAATCGAAAAAAAAAAAAAAAAAAAAAGTCATCTATGTTCCAGTACGAATAAGAGATGCATAAATAATATAAAAATCATGTATTAATTACACAAAAAATTGGAAATACATTTAAAAAAATGCATAAATTATGTATAAAATGGAAAAAAGTTGAATAAGCATTTGCAAAATTTAAAAAAAAATTATGCGCAAATTCTGGAAAAATTATACATATCCAGATTCTCATGTTTCAAAAATTATGTAAAAATTATGCAAAAATTACGCATATCCAGAGTTTTATGCCTGAAAAAATGCATAAAAAAGAATCTGGATGTCGAAAAAACCTTGATTTTAAACAAAGAGCTATGTTTAAAACCAGGCAGAAAAATAGAAAGCCAAATTAGAGAAATCAAACCTCATTAATCTTAAAAAAAAAAAAAAACAACTTGAACCAAAACCAATTAACTTCCCGTTTCGGTACCAAAGCCTAAAAAAAACCATGGTTTTTTAAGCTATTTTCAATATTTTCAACTGCAAACAAGAACCAAACCGAACCCTGAGTTTTCCATCCTGCGCAAAATCAGGCTGAGAATTTCTCAAATTTAGAAATTTTTGGTCGATTTCACCCCTATTAAAATTTTCATAGCTTTTAAAAAAGAAAAAAAAACTTGGCGAACTCAAACAAATTTGATTTTCTGAATAAGATTTAAAATTTTTCCACGTTAACGATATTTTGATCCCCAACTTCCAAATCTCCTATCAAAATATATGAAAAAAACAGTACTCAATTAATTAATTAATTACTCATTTTAATTTTAACGATTTTTTGCCTTTTTTGCCGGATCAAAAGTCCCACCAAAATTTTAGGAGCTTTACGCGTTGCCTTAATTGCTTCTGACTTGCTTACGTAGCAACGCTCCTCCCTCTAAACAATCGGTCAGTCCCAAATGCATTGCCTCCTAAACTCATTGCCTAACAAAATTTTTCTACTTTTCACAAAAAATATAAACCGAAATTGCGACAATTTTTTTCCCCGATTAAAATCCTATCATCTTATTCCCAAACAAAATTCAAAAAAAAAAAAAAAACTACCCAGAGCACAGAGGGGTTGTTGATGATAATAACTCCACACAGGAGGGGTGTTTCAAGTGGAATTTAACGCAAATCATAATATTTAAGTTATGAATGACTCACTAAATCAGTATTTAAAATTAAATATCAAGAGTTTTTATTACAAAGTGCATAGTGTACATAAGACTTTTTTTTTATCGTTTTCAATTTATAAGGAAAAAAAAAAACTAGACAACCAATTGAATTTAAAAATCGATATCATTGTCACCCATGAGAAAAAAAAATAATATTGACTCAAGTATTAAACACGGATAAAAAATACCATAACACATGCAATTAGATTGACTATTCACTAAAACTTTTTTTTTTTTTTTTTTTTGATAACAAAAAATTATCGAGATATTAATGTAAATAAAAATAACTATTGTCAATAAGAAAAAAAAAATCGTTGTATCTTCCCTATTAATAAAGTGTCATTGATTTCCAAAAAAAAAAAAAAAATTGTTTCATTTCATTTCACCCTCGTCATTTAGAAAAACGAAAGTCGGTTGATAAAAATTTTTATCAAAAGGTCTAATAAGAAACAAAAAAAAAAAAAAAAAAGGACGATGACAAAACTTTAAAAGGTTATTTAAAAAGAAACGAAAATTGATAAGCGGAGCTCTCCCTCCTTATATACTTTTTTTTCTTTTTTTTTTTGTTGAAGTATAAAGAAAATGTCAAATAAACGGTGTCGTTATCGCGACCTCAAGTGTTTACAGATCTCACCTTAATATTTGTGATGTCACAATGAGGAAATTGACACCCCCACCTCCCTTTTAAGAGTAAAAAAAAAAAAAAAACTCCCGACAAAAATCTGAAAGACTCCTTTTGTTCGATTAATAATACGGTTCATTATTAAAGAGAACTGTAATTCATTCATTTTTTTCCACTAGGGTTTTTACACTTTACGAGGTCTCAAGAATCCGCAAAATCCCGACACTGTCGCTTTTAACATAAACTTTTAGAAGCGAAACAAATCTTAGGTTTAAGTTTGTAGTTTCAGCTTATGAATATTTTCGATTCGATTCTGAGCTTTTCATTCCCTAATTTTAATTTTTGTGTTCGAAAAGCAATCAAAACAATTTTAAAAAAATGATAGCAGAAGGAAAAAGTAAAAAAATTTACCGTATTTCCGGTTACCCTTTCCCGTCTAAACATCATTTTTTTCTTATGACGTCATAGGGCGGCATTGCTATCTAACCTTTTTTTTAAATAATATTTTAATACACCGAAGTTCCTAGAGACAATTAAAAATTATAAAAACATTTTCTAATCGTCCATGTTTAGCTTACGAAAAAAAATTTTCCTGGATAATTTTCAAAAGTTCCCTAAAACAATGATAAAATTAGTCAGGGTAAAGTTCAGTACCATTAAATAACATACATAGTTATCTTATGGACTTATTTTGTCATGTTTAGCACAAAAACCTCTGAAAACAATGGAATTTACCATATCCCCATAAGCTGAACATGGATGAAAAAATCTTCGAATGCTAAATATGGCGGACCACTATCTTTTGTTCGAAATAAATTAAATTATATCTTTAAGGAATTATTAATTAATATTTACATTGTAATAGCAATTTTAATGATATTAACTAATAATTTAATTAAAGAAACCGCTGCCATAAGATAAACATAAGAACCATTTCTATTCCGAAAATTGAAAATTTTGTTGAAAAAATCCTTCTTTGTTTTAGAAGTTTTGACCCTTCACCAAGATCCTAGATTTTGAATTCTTAGACCCTACATACTGTTACTGCAGCACATTATTTATTTGGTCAGAGTTTCGAATCAACGTTTTTTTCACAATTAGTTTTTTTTATTTTTTTTTTATTTTAACAATTTCTAAATTGATTTAAATTTGCTGAGCACGTCGTCTAAAAGTATTAAGCTATTAATTCTATCTCTTTGCTGCCTCTCTTTAACTAATTATGTAGGCGGAACCCTTGAGATACTGAAAAACCTTGGTCCAAGATCGCCTGCACACATTGTTAAAATCACATGTTTTTTATAAAAATCTAAACTAAAATAAATAAAAACCAAATAATTAAAGTAGCAGAGAATTTAACAAACTCATGGTGTAGGTTTTAAAATAAAAAGACCCTCTTTATTTGTTGTAACTCATTTGTTTATAAAATTAATATATTAAAAAAACAAAGATTTATAAAATCTGACTTTAAAATTTTGGTAATAATTTTGTAGCTCAGAGAAAAAATGTCGAATTTTGAAGGCAGACGACGGACCGTTTGTTATGGGAAAACAAAGCACAGCGGCCATTTTGGATTTTTCAAATTTGACGTTTTTGCTCTGACCTGCAGAATTTAAAAACGCTTTAACTAAATGATGATTTAACTACATTGCGTGATTCGAAACTCTTGAGAATTACGGTGATGTAAGCTGTGACCGAAAAATATTTTACATAAAAGTAAAAAATTGGAATGCCAAATTAAAAAAAAAAATCCTGGGTGCAAAAAAGGAAACAAGATATGTTTTAAAATGAAAGTTTTCAGAAAAGAAGCGTTTCCTTTAATAAACTCCCTTGCATCAAAAAAAAAAAAAAAATTTGGTAACATTAGGAAAAAAATAAAAATCAATTTTCCAACTGAACCCCAAAGAATTAATTTCTTGAAAAAGAAATCCTTGGACAAGTTTTTAACCGCTTGTGAAAGCAATGATCGAGGCAAGCCAAAAGAATTAATTTATATTTTTATGCTCCTAAACTCCTATTCTTCTTCCGGGAATTTTCATACCTTTAAATCTCCTGTTTCTTTTTTATATTTTAAAATCTGTTATTTTCATGTTTAAAAATTACTCCACTGAAGTTTCAATGTAAGTCAATTGATTTCATAATTATTTTGAAAAAATTAATTAGCATAGGCCTACTATTTAAACCCTTCAATGACTCACATTAAACATTGCCTCCCCTATTTTGTGTACCTGGCATTGTTTTAATTATTCAATCTACTCCCAGTATTAAAGACAATGACTTAGATTAATATTTTCTTTAAAGATTAACCTAACAACCTAAAAAAAAAATTCAATTCAATTTAATTCCAAGTTAACCTCCCAGCATACTAAAATTTCAAAATAGTCAAGTCCATTTCAAGTTGCAAGTCTTTTTCTTCCACAACGATTCCTTGTAAAAATCCTTGCATAATAAAATAGTATAAAATAAGCATCTCATTTACAAGGCAAACTTACATTTTTGTTTCTTTTCCACCTCTTTATGTAAAATAGTTCAAACAACTCATAATTTGTAACCTTCCAAGTTTTTTCTTCCTTCACTCCCAAAATGTTTGCTTATAACTCATTTATTTACAGCTTTAATTTAAATGGCATAAAATTGGATGCATGGAAGCCTACTCCTACAGCCCTACATCTTACAAAAAATACTCAAAAAAATCTTTTTCTGTTTCATGCTGTAATCTTCAAAACAAATAAATTGTTATAATTGTTATCGAGGGATAAGAAAAATCCCCTCTTGGAAGAGCAGCAGAGATTCTCGTATGCTCAACTGATTACTGAAATAATTATTTCATTTAAAGAGATAACACCTTCTAATTTCAATAAAATCAATCAATCATTCATTGATAATCTATGAAAAATTGTTACAATTGTGGTTCCAACTGCCACACATAATAGTACTGTAAACCGGCCAGGCCTATCTTTATTCATCAACTTTGCTTAATATCACAAACAGAAATAAAAATTCCTTATTAAACTGACATTGACTTCAAATCAGAAATTCATATGATCAACATTTAACCATTTATAATTTCTTCTCAATTAAAATTACTGGTTTGTATGCTTTTATCATTTTATGTTAAATATTAAACATATTTAACCGCACCAAAAAATTTTACACAGCAGAGAAAATTACACATCCCTGGATACATAACAACTTCTCAGCCTGCACCTCTGATATCTTTTTCTAAATTCTATTTCATTTTTAAAAACCGAATAGCCACATTATGCAACAAATGCACTTTTGAATGGATAACATCCAACTTTAATACATCCCAAAATCCATAATAATGATGGCTTTACCATTATAATCAAGGTTACATGGGATCAAAAAAAAATTAACCTTGGTCAACATACCCAATTGATCTGCAATCCGATCCTTCCATGAATGACAATCGATGTAACCTTTATTAATATTTAATCACACATTAATGTTTCAAATACTTTTCACCCCGAGAACCTGATTTTAGCACTACAAACTGAAAAAAATTCGGTCACAAAAAAAACGAAATAGAATAACGGTACGTCTGATAATTTCTCACGAACTGAAGGTTAACATGGCGGAGACATTCGTTTTTTAAAGCCACGTGCACTTGCTGCTACTGCCGCTCGCTCTGGCGGATTTTTTCGCAACTACTTCAGCTTATACGAATTAACATGGCGGTTCAAACAAATTCTTCTTATTCTCCTAATTTTGAGTAAATCTAGGTTAAATGAAAATTCATCGGATGCCAATCCAGGTTGATTAATATCCTTAAAACATCCGATTACATTTTTGGGTCTAATTTAATTCGAAAAATTTAAAAGGATATTGAAAAAAAATTGAGTGAGTCTAGCTACGCAAACTCACTGAAGAAGGGAAGTAAAACTTCTACACTCCGCTAATAATAGACACAATAAAAAAAATTTCAAGGCATTTTTTTGCTCGTTTTTGGTCAAAAAATTTGAATATTTTAATAAAAATATAACTTTTTTTCGTGGCACGAAAAAAACTTCAAACACGGGCACTTTTCGGCCTAAAATTGTTGCACATTTTTTGGCCTAAAATTGGGGCCCAAAAAATTTACTCTCAGCGATTCTGAAGAAGTTTCACTTCAATAAATGAAAAATCAGCCAAATAAAAATAAAAAAAACGAAAAAATGCTATTTGTAAGAATTATAGCGAGTATGGAGGGCCGGTTGCCTAGTTGCCCCTTAACTAAAAGTTTAATGTCATGAAGCATGATATTAAATAGAAGATTTCCAAAATTAAATTTTTTTACGTAATATATGGACGGCCTCAATCAGAATGAGTTAAACATGAGTGGCTGATGTTTTATTGTGGAGGGGGGGGGCTAGAAATTATAGCCTGCAACAAGAATAGATAAAATCCATGGGTCAAAAAGTTCCCAAAGCGGCATAAGAGTCAAATGGCTATAGATTGGCCATTTTTTTAGAACAATGCTCGGGACTAAAGAGCTCAAAATCATGTCTTTTAGGACCAAAGGTCCGGAGTGTTCTAATCTTTTAAAAAATAATATTTTTTCCTCTTTACAGGGCACTTCACATGAAAGAACATCCAGATTATAAATACAGGCCAAGAAGGAAACCGAAATCGCTTATAAAAAAAGAGCCTAAATTCGGTTTTGCCCTTTCTCCACTTCTGTCTCCCGGAATGGACTCCATCCAAAGATCTTTGCTGCCGCCCCCTCCTCCCCCCGGACCTCCCCCTCCTCTACCCATATTCGGTGACGACGCTTTAAAATTTTCCAGATCGTTTTTCCCATCCTTCTCATATCCCCTTTATCACGCCGCAAGGATGCACGCAGAAGATTTGTCAACGACGGCGTCGAGCAAAGTCGCCGCCGATTTGGCTTTCTTATACGGAAGTTCGTTATACTCGCAAGCGGCGGCGGCGGCTGCGGCTTCCTGGCCGATCCCTTGCGGATGTCCGGCTCCCACGCTGCCGCCGACACCGTCGACTCAATCCCCACCGAGGAGCCCAACTCAGGAACCGATCAAACGTCCAGTAGCCTACGTAGTCGTCAATAAAGACGAACCTTCGTCACCTTCCTACGCGGGGACGCAGTCGTCTCAACATGTTATATGAAGACCGCTTCCGGTTCTCCCTGAACCCAGGGGGAACCTGGACTTATTGTCCAACGGACGTTGGTGGGGTTGTGAGTTACCGCCTTTTAATTCCCCGCCGCATGAAGTGTGCGTGGAAAAACCTATAACCGTGGACGATAAAGACGAGGACAGGCCTAATTCGTCGAATAGTAGTCAGTGAATTTATTCAAAAAAAAATTTTTAGTGACGATTTTAAAAAAAAAGAAGAAAAAAAAATGCAATTGTGTATATGACCAAAAAATATGATGTCAATTTGTTGAACATTTTCAGCGCACATTTAAGAATTAGTTTCTTTTTTGTAAATTAGTTACGAGAGATCTTTCTTTTTTTCTTTTCTTTAGTGAATCAGTGTGAAAATATAATTATTCTTTTTCTAAACCGTCCTTTGAGTTTAGTATGTGTTTGTACACGGTTAATTGAGCTGCAGTAAGTCCATATTTTAAATTTTAAGAGGTTTCAAGCACAAGTCAATAAAGGAGGATTCCTAGGCGTAACCGAGGAAATCCTATGCTTATAAATAAGCTGAATAAGGCAAATATGAAAGCCCTACCATTAACAGCGCCCTCCAATGCATCTAGTTAAATTCTTTAATATTTTCTTCTATACTAAATTCTACATCATTTTTTTTTCAGGGGCGATCTTTTATAGGGGCCAGAATTTTATGTACAAACTTACAATGAAGAACTGAATAAAAAGCCACTACAACGGAATCACGTCTGAAGTAGATAAACTACTTTTTAGGTATTTTTTACGCATTCTTAGCTTAAATCGATATTCTTTCTTAAGTCGTGTCTCCATTCACGATTTATCCGATGATCGGATACATTCGGTCTTGGGCTTTATCCGACCACCGGCAGCAGTACCAACTCTCTTTTTTGCTTCTCCTTTATTGTTTTTGAGTTGACTTTTCCGCGGCATAATTAATGAAAAACACTTTTTTTTTAAAAATTGTTCGTAGAATATTCGGCATTGGAGCAACAAATCACTTTTTTTAATATCCCGCACGCAAAAAACAAAAACAAAATGCCGAGTAGGTACGCCATTGTTATTTTCAAGTTTGAGTTTTTTCCTAGTGTTCGAAAATACAGTACTTCCGGTGGTCGGATAATCCGATCATCGGATAAATCGCTAATGGAGACACGACTTTAACAGTAATTTTTTCTCTTTGATTTCTTCCATTTACAAATGAAAAAAAAAAAAAAGTTAATTTAAATGGAAGTAATGAATTTCGGCGGCAATTTCGACTACTACCATTATGCAGCATTTTTAATTAAAAATAAAATTATACTTTACAAATATATTCCAGTTATTGAGACCAAGGGGGTGGAATTTACTCGGGAAAAAAATTTCTAATATTATTTCTGGTAAATTCTACTAATTCGCTTATCCGTCATTTTAGAAATTAAAAAAATTTTTTTTTTTTATTTTTTCCGGCTTTTGAAAATTTTCCGGTAACGGAATTAAGGGAACGTTCAAGTATTACGTAAAACTTTTTTTCGGATTTTTGGACCCCCTCCTCCCCTTCGTAAGAATTATTAAGATTTCTTTGACCCCCCCCCCCCCTTATTATGTTACGTAAGATTTTCTCTGACCCCCCCCTTTTTTTAAACACCAATTTTAAATTGGACTAATATTTTTCTTAAATCTAGATTTATAGTTCATACTCATATCCCTGAAGATGGCTACAATTTGCACAAAATTTCATCAAAAAATAAGTTTTTATTTCTTAAAATTTTTTGAAAAGATTTTCAATTTTTATACTTTAGACATTCTAAAAAAAATTACAACAAACTAACTTTTTGAAATTGAAAGAAAATTTTGAACAATAAGTTGTAATGGAAATTCTTACGTAAGATTTTCCAAACTACCCCCCTCCCCCACTTTCGGTCTTACGTAATACTTGAACGCACCCTAACTGGAATAATTTTTAAAAAAATTTAAAAAATTAAATTCCGGGTTTTTCCCCTACAAACGGACTCTCCTGTGGATTCTACTACAAGAGACGGTCGGATTAATCCTAGGTCTTTTTGAAGGTTTATTACCGAAACCTCAAAGAAAATAATTTTAACAAGAAATTTCTCAATCTCAATAATAAAATAATAATCATTTATGTATTTTTATCAGGAGAGACTTAAAGGTACTTAATATTTTGAGACTGAGTATTGAAACTAGAAAAAAAATATCTAAGAAGAAATTAGGTAGATCGGGATAATGTAACGTAAATAAAAATGCAGTATGAAATGGGAAATGAATAAAAGGAATTTTATACTGAATACTCGTACTAAAGCTGCTTTGGTTCTTGGGGGTGTTAATAGTCAAGGACCTCATATTTACAGCATTTATCCTCCTGAATCAACTGCTAAATTATTATATACAACTATGGGATCTGGCTCATTAGCTGCAATGGCTGTTTTTGAATCAAAATGGAAGCTTCATTTAATATAAGAAGAAGGAAAAGTTATTGTATCAGAAGTGTAAATAAGTATAAATTTGATATTCTTGGAGTAATAATATGTAGTACGTAATATTTGAAGGGGGTCTAAAGTCTAATCAAAGGATCAATCCGACCGTCTCTTCTGGTAGAATCCACAGGAGAGTCCGTTTGTAGTGGAAAAACCCGGAATTAATTTTTTTTAAAATTATTCCAGTAAATTCCACCCCCGAATATATAAATAAAATATCATTTTATTTTTAATTAAAAATTCTATATGAGTAGTCGAAATTTCCGCCAAAATTCATTACTTCCATTTATATTAAATTTGTTTTTTCCTTTTGTAAAAAGAAGAAATCAAAGAGTAAAAATTACTATTAAGAAAGAATTATCGATTTTGCCTGAGGTAAGAGAACGTAAAAAATACTAAAGAAATAGTTTATTTATTTCAGATATGATTTCGTTGTAGTTTTTGTTCAGCTCTTCATTGTAGATTTCTGCATAAGAGGCCATGCAAATATTACGTCATCATTTTAGGGGGGAGGGGGTTTTCGACTGATGACGAATGATGACGAGGGGGAGGGGGGGGGGGGTTTCCCACTACAAACGAACTCTCCTTGAATTCTACTCGAAGAGACGGTCGGATTAATCCTTAGACACCCTTCAAATATTACTTATTACATATTATTACTTCAATAACATCAAATTTATATTTATTTACACTTCTGATACAATAACTTTTCCTTCTTCTTACATTAAATGAAGCTTCCATTTTGATTCAAAAACAGCCATTGCAGCTAATGAGCCAGATCCCATAGTTGCATATGGTAATTTATCAGTTGATCCATGAGGATAAATGCAGTAAATATGAGGTCCTTGACTATCAACACCACCAAGAACCAAAGCAGCTCCAATATGATTATTCAATGTGAAATTCATTTTATTTATTTCACATTTCACAGGGAGCGTTCAAGTATTACGTAAGACCGAAAGGGGGGGGAGGGGGTACTCGAAATTCTTACGATTTCTTACTAGGGGGAGGGGGGGGGAGTTTGGCAAATCTTACGTAAGAATTTCCATCATAATTTATTGTTCAAAAATTGTTTATAATTTCAAAAATTTAAGTTCTTTTAATTTTTTTTGAATGTCTAAATAGAAAAATTAAAAAATTTTTCAAAAAATTTAAGAAATAAAAATTCATTTTTTTAATGAGATTTTGTGCTTTAAGAAAAATATTACTCCAATTTAAAATTGGCGTTAAAAAAAAGGGGGGGGGTCCTCGAAAATCTTACGTAATATAAAAGGGGGGGTCAATGAAATCTTACTAATTCTTACGAAGGGGGGGGAGGGGGTCCAAAAACCCGAAAAAAAGTCTTACGTAATACTTGAACGTTCCCACACTGCATTTTTATTTACGTTATATTATCCTGATCTAGCTAATTTCTTCTTAGATATTTTCTTTTTAGTTTCGTTAGTTAGCATTAAAATATTAATTAGCTTCAGTCTCTCCAAATAAAAATACGTAAATGGTTATTATTTTAATTTTAATTTAGGGGTCGTCCGAAAACCACGTTAGCACGGTAGTGGGAGGAGGGATATTAAAATTTTAACTTTTGCTGATGGGGGGGTTACAAACCTAACGTTAGCATTTGTCTCATGTAATAAACGCGAAAAAATGAAAATAATTGAAATTTTTAAATTATGTAACGTAACTCACTTAAAAACAAAACAAAACAAAACAAACAAAAACTTTTTTTTTTTTACAAAATTTAAGTTCCGAAAAATTTCAGATTTTTTAAATGTTTAATATTAATTTTTTTTAAAAAGTTGAGGCGGTGGTAAAAATCTAACGTAATTTTATGGGGGGGGGGGGAGACCGAAGTACTAACTTTTGCTGACAAGGGGGGGAGGGAATCAAAAATGGCCAAAATAATGCTAACGCGGTTTTTGGACGACCCCACAGGGGCAAGCGGTAGTGCATTGGTAATACTCTCGATTCACATGCGGAAGGTCCGTGGTCGAGTCAAGTTCATACCTGCATTCGCCTTTTGATTCTTGTTATGAAATCAAAGTGAAATACTATTGCGATCCCCAACACGGTTTGGAACCCGTGTCTAAATATAGTAGGTCCCTCTCATCGCCCATTATGAGAGCGGTAGTTCTTGCGGCCCAAGGAATAAAAATAAAAATAAAATGGCACGTATTGGGCTAGGCCGTAAGACTACCTCCCCTTAAGCTTAAGCTTAAGTGCAGAGAAGGGTAGGCTTTATTATTGATTAAGGTGGTTCTTTAAGCTTTTGACTGTAGATAAATTTTCTTGAAACTTGGTACGAAAGTATGTACTTCTATGCTTTGCGCTTACCCCTGAATTATTTCAGATTTTTACGCTGTACCGTTTGCTGGTAATAAAATATGGAAAAAATAACTTTTAACATGGTGGCGGTTTATTTTTTCATGGTCATGTTTCTGCCGACTGTTACTTAACGAATAGGTGAAGTCTTTTAAAAAACTATCAATTACCTTCAGGAAAACCTGTTTTTTATTGTTATTTATTCAAAATTGAGCATTGCTATCCCGTTTTCAATTTATAAATCAAATTGAAAAAAAAATAATTCATCAAAATCAAAACAAACTGCCTTCTAAAATGTAAACAAACAGCCCAAAAACCGAAAATATTGTCGAGGTTAGGTTAGAAATCATTTTTTTAACTTTTTATTTCAACTTTTCAAAAGTTGGTAACAAATCCTCACACCCATGTTTAACTTTTGTACTTTGCCTTAAGCTCTTGTATCCCTTCTTGCACGGAAAAAAGCTTAAAGAACCGATAAAATAATGAATGCATAAACAAAGAATATGTAAATATTACTATGATCTTTTTAATTTCTTCTTAGATATTTTCTTTTGAGTTTCGGTAGTCAGAATTAAAATTTTAATTAGTTTTAGTCTATTTTAATAAAAATGCATAAATTGAATATAGTTATTAATAAATTTCCAACGTAACCTAAATTAGCCTTTTTGGGCATTCGGGTGTAATTCCCTCTGTTGGGCTTTTTAGGATAGTTATTAAGTTATTTTAGAACAGTTATTAAGTTCCAGTAAAATATCATTTGAAATATATCTTAATCATCATATTATTCTGATTATACCTTATAATCTATGTGGTATAATCAGAGTAATATATTGCAAATTAAAATGCAGTATGAAATGTAAATTTTATCTTAATGCCGGGCTGGCCCTCCGAATTGCCATATTTTCTCCGGTGCGCCAGAAGTAGTGCTCGGTGGTGGTCTAGTCATATTTTAAATACCGGTAAATTATACCTACAAATTTTCAAATAATTTTTTTTTTTTTAAATTGGTAAAGAAATGAAGATTCCAAGGGAAAAGTCTTTAAGTTTTTATTTACACTTTGCTCTTATGCTTAACGTTTGACAAAAAAATTAGAACAAAATATCATTTTTTTCCCCGTGAAGTCTTGAAATTTCTCTAATCGAAGGGTTCGTTGACGAAGCCAGATGTCTCTTTTCAGCCCCCCCCCCCCATCTCTACATCTCTACATCATACAGTATAATATCATATAATATATATATTAGCGGCAGTATAAATGCGTGCGCCGCATGTCAATCGACGTATCTCAACCTTGAAAATCGTTGGAGATAGTCGGCTACTACTTTTATTTGTGGTCTGCTTCTGCTCAAACTATTCGGACCTCCTAAAAATTACGAATGAACTTAGTGCAGCCCATGCTTTTGAATCCCTCTTTTTTTATTATTATTATTTTCACACTTAAAAAAAAACATGAAATCAAGGCCTATTCACAAAAAAAACCGGTCTAAACTCGTTAATTTTTTGTTTATACCGTTTTTTTTATAAAATAAATAAATAAATAAATCAATAAAAAATAAGTATTAAAAAAATTTCGAAGAAAAACTTTAAAAAAATTTTAATTTATTTCATCCCATTTTTTTTTTACCCTAACCCTTCAAAAACGAAGAAAACAGGCGGACGGAAGAAACTAAATCACCGAGATAGGAACGAAAAAAAAAATTGAACGGGGCGAACGCTCTCCCGAACGTCGATGACACGTCGTATATACGAATGTTTTGATTTCCTGGGGTATCTCACAGATAAAGGATTATCTATCACGAGGAAGAAAAAAAAAAGAGGGTAGGTTTCTTTCCTGTCAAGGAGAGGAGAAATAAAAAGTAACAAAAAAAAAAAAAAAAAAAAAAAAAGGAATTCCCTTTTCTTCAAAAGGAGGGAAAATTTTTTGGACATCCCTACGTTGGAAGGGAGACACCCCTGACCTAATAGGATCCGACTTCTCATTGTTGAGTGTGATTCTCCATTGTTACGAGCTTATTGAGTAGTATTCAGTCTTTTCAAAGGAATCAAAACTCAATTTGTACTGTTTGGGGACATATATAGTGTCTCTTCTATTCATTTTAATATTTTACATTTAATTCGTTACATCCCTTTTCCTCCCTTTTGTTTTATTTGTTATGAAAACATAATTCTTTTTTAAAAGGAAACTTCTTCTCTAGGCATTTGTTGATGTGGTTTATTTGATTTACAGGAACGTATGCAGAAAAGAATAGATCAATTTGTACAAGGGGCAGAAAAGGAGAAGGGGGAAAAAATGATTCGATAAAAAAAAGGGGGCTCGGGGCGTGAAAATAAGATTGAAAAAAAAAATTTTTTTTTCCGAATGTTTACACTTGTTTTAAGTGTTTGTAGATGAAGATTAAGGTTTTAAGGGATGATGATACGAAGCAAGGTGGTTGATAAGAAGTTATGTTTGTATCGGGAATAACCAATAATATCTCCTGGCCGAAAAAAAAGTGCCTAGGGGCTTTGACTATTGCATTAATTTTAATATGTACGATTCTACAAGTTGTAACTTTGGGAGCGTTTAGGTATTACGTAAGACCGAAAAGGGGGGGAGGGGATACTCTGAATTCTAACGATTTCTTACTTAGGGGAAGGGCAGGGGGGGGGGGGGGGTAACAACTCTTACGTAAGAATATTCATAATAACTTATAGTTCCGAATTTTTTTTAACTTAAAAAAATTAAGTTGTTTTAATTTTTTTTTCGAATGTCTAAAGTAGAAAAATTAAAAAATATTTTTCAAAAAATTTTAAGAAATAAAAATTTATTTTTCTATGAGATTTTGTGCCAATTGTAGTCATCTTCAGAGATATGAGCATGAACTATAAATCTAGATTTAAGAACAATATTACTCCAATTTAAAATTGGCGTTAAAAAAAAGGAGGGAGGTCCGCGAAAATCTTAAGTAATATAATGGGGGGAAGGAGGGGGTTCAAAAACCAGAAAAAAAGCCTTACGTAATACTTGAACGTTCCTTCGTCTACATCAAGGTATAACTTGGCTTTTCAATTCCAGGTTCCGGGTTCCTGATTTCAGTCCCCAAACTCTGTCCCCTCTCTTTCAGAATCGATCATTTTACGCTTATATAAGAATTTACCAACTTTCATCCCTACTCCTTGTAAGCAAAAAATAGGATTTTCCCTGACCCCCCCTCTTTCCCTACGTATTTAACCTTCAGTGAAAGCTCAAGTATTACGTATGACCATAAGGGGATGGGGAAGAGTCCGGAAAACCTTACGTAAAAATTTTTATTATTATTATTCATTGTTTAAAAAAATTAAAAATTAATATAAAAAATGTACACCCCTCCGTTTGCCACCTTCTATCTAAAAAAAAAAATAATAATAATAAATAAATAAATAAATAAATAAATAAATAAGGTAAATAAATAAAAAATAAAATAAAAATTTTTTAAAAAACTATACTCTAATTTTAAGAAATTTTTTTTTTTTTTGAACTCCTGTTATCTTAAGACATTTTTAAAATTGGCGGTAAAAAAAAGGGGGGGTTAGCGAAAATCTAAGGTAAGTTAAAGGGGGGCTTCCAAAGAATCTTAAGAATAAGAGGGAGGGGGTCGGAAAACTCGAAAAAAGGTCTTACGTAATACTTGAACGCTCCGGGTCCGGGGGGCGTTGCCCTCCCTTGGCCTGACTAGGTGCCCCCTCTGGAGTAAATTGGCTAAACATGACAGGTATAGGGAATGAAGGTTTGTTGCCCCCCTTAACAATTCCAACTGTCCTCCTGGCTCTTCTTTCTGGTTACGGGGTCCGGAACGCTCCCTCATCCTCCAGGTCGGATGCCATTGACTCATACAAACGATTTTCGGACTTAAATTTCCTAACCAATAGGACCTGAAAAACCTAAAAATAACCTAAATTTCGAACTCATTCCTTGGTGGATATTCCAAAAAATTTAATATGAAGGAAGGAGGTCGAGTTGCAAGACGGTAAGTATGCCCTCTAAAAATGTTTTAACTCGCTCTCTCAAAATTTCCCAGTCCGGGCCTGCACATATCTAACTAATCATGTTGGCTTTTTGACTAAACATTGTTTTAAAATTATATCCATTACAGTATAAGGAACCGACACTGCAGCTTCTTCAAAATCATCAGAGCTTCTGGTATCAAACAACAACTCTTTCCCCAGTAAAAAAAAAAAAAAAAAAAAAAAAAAGAAAAATCCTTAAAATACTCACTTACCTTCTAGAATGGAGCTGATGAACCGAGATGAATAAAGCTTTCTTCCGCTCATTATTTTTCTGCAATTTTTCCTCTTCAAAAAAAAAAAGAAATCCCAAATTTATCTTCAAAATCTGGAAAAAAGAAAAGGTTTACATTCATAAAATAAAAAAGTCTAAAAAAAAAAGCGAAATTCCTGAATGAATATATTTACGTACCGATTTCGAGCTTTCAAATCACGTCAGGCGGTGAGCATGATGACGTTAAAATTGTCCATCCCTTATTCCCCCGATTCAACCAATTGTTCCGTTCGGTTCGTGATTTGACTTTTCAACTAGGGGAGTAAAATGCTTCCGCCATAAATCAATTTTCAAATGCAGCGGCTCACGCTCTTACCTAAGAAACAAAAAGAAAAATGTTTTTAATTATTTAAAGGAAAGAAACCAATACGACCCTGTTGTACTTAAGCATAACTGATACAAAATTTTTCCGAAAAAAAAAAAAAAAAAAAAAAAAAAATCTTTTTTTGTGTGCGATAGTGAACGGAACAGAAACCAACTACATACTTCATTCTTTTTTCCCAACTTTTTGCATGGATTTGAATTTTATTCGAAGAGATTTGTCCATTTTATACATGGCTTTGAGGTTTTTATATTCGAGCTACGTATGGCTTTTCCGGGGAAGTCGGTCGGGAATAATACGATTTCTAAAAAGGGAAGAAAAGAAAAAGAAAAAAAAAAAAAACCTTTTCGTCATTGAGACTTTCGATTCAAATTATGAAAAAACTAGTTTTTTTTTTCTTTGTCCACCCGTGGAAAAGAAAAGAAAGAAAAAAAAGTTTTCCGGAACGATTTTGCAGTCGCAATAAAAGAAGAAAAGTGAAAGGGATGAAAAAGGTTGAAATTCAGCTACGTAGCTAAGGGCTCACCCATCACCACCAGCAAGATAAGTAAAGTTAATTTTCATTATGCATCCATCAAGAAGTACCGAGGAACCGAAAAAAGTTCTTTATTTTTGCTTGTACGTACTTGTATCTTTTTTTTTGGAAAGGGGCTACTTAAAAATTAAATAGACAAGAAAGTTAGGGGAAAGAAGGTTGGTAAATGATTCGACATTAACAAATTGACGGTTGCAATTTCAGATGTTTATGATAAAAATCGAATTAAACAAAGGCTTTCACAATTAAAATTAATTAAATTAATAAATGTTTCTTTTAATCTCAATTCACCTTTTTATTACAAACAGAAAATTAAAAAATAAATCATCAAACTTAAATTCCATTGTAAACATTATACCCCGCCATTTTATTGGACTCCAAGTTAATAGTATAACCAATTTTCAGAAGGCGGCTGGCACAGCAGACAGCGCATATCATTCATTCACTCATTGCTGCCAACTTATTTATTTGCTACGAACACGACGTTACTATCAGATTTTGCTATTGACCAATCCTTTATGGCAGCTGGCATGCACGAGGTCTTAAAATTTATTATTAATTTCTTTACTTTTAATACATTTTTTTTTTCATCTTAAGGATTTTCTTGAAATCAGAATTCTTAAGAAACTGAAATGAATTAATTATTATCAGTTTAGTCATTTCATTACTTAAATATATGGCAGATCTTTCTCGAATGTTGAGAGGGAACTGAGGGATTAGCAATCATCCACTTACACAAATTTATAAATTTAAGACACTTTAAGAGAAGGCTTCAGATATTTATTTAAATATACTAAAATAAATTTCCCTGGTCTAAAACTTTTTTTTGGAGATACAAATTAAAAATCTGGCTTCGTAGCGAACTTTATATTCATACTGGAATCTTTCTTTCAAAATTTCAGATTCTCAGGTTGTAAAGAAACTCCGGAAAACGTTTTCAAAAATAAATGTCGGGAATATATTTTCCAAAGCGTTTTCCGGAGTTTCTTTACAACCTGAGAATCTGAAATTTTGAAGGAAAGATGCCAGTATCACTATGAAGTTCGCTACGAAGCCAGATTTCTAATTTGTATCTCCAAAAAAAAGTTCTAAGCCATGGAAATTTATTTTGGTATATTTAAATAAATATCTGAAGCCTCCTCTTAAACGATTTTTAAAAGTTTTTAATTAAAAAAAAAAAATTAATTTAATTTAAAAAAATTGAAATCCTTTTTATTTTCAATCTGAGAAAGTGAGAAAGGATTTTAAAATGACGACACATGGGGTTGCTAGCAGGGATGGCATGCTGATTCCGACTCCGATTCCGATTTTAATGATGCTCGATTTTTCAAACGCGATTCCGATTCCGACTGCGATTACCGTGAGAAAACTTCAGCATCGGAATCAACACTCTTACATATTTTATATTAATCGTTCCCGATCCCGATTATTTGGCCGATTTTTAAGGAAACGATTAATCGATTAATATTTTAGAGAATCAAAAACCCAATTACTACACAGAAATTTAGTAAGAAAAAGCGGTAGAAGAAAAAAAAAAATATCTTGAAATAAGAGAACTTTTTGGCCCATAACCGAAACATAGTTTCTGGTATGGAAAATTTCAAGTTTAAGCGCTTAACTTTTTTTTTTTGGAAGGAAGGTTTTATATAGAACAAGTAATCGACTAATCTATTACTGGTAATCGATTAATTTTTATCCGATTAATCGATTAGCCGATTATTTTTTTAGAAAAATCGATTATCAGTAATCGATTCACAAATTTAATAATCGCCCATCCTTAATTCCGATTCCGACTTTAACTCCAAATTATAATTGGTTGCTGCTGACGTTGATTCTGATTCCGATTCGATTTTAATTTCAATTTTTTATATTTAGAGATAAACAATATGACGAAAATAGAGGACTTTACCTCATTTTGTTTTAAAAAATCTCTTAAATTTTTTTAAACGTTTTAAATATTGGTTTGTAAAATAACTTATTGTATCTGGAAGAAATTTGACTTTTGATGCTGATTCCAATTCCGATAAGTTTCTTATCATTTGAGTCTAATTCCGATTTTGATTCTAAATGGTAAAAATATTTTGTGACTCCGATTAGTTTCTTATCATTCGAATCTTATTTCCATTCCGATTCTAAATTAGGCAAAAACATTTTGCGATTTCGATGCCGATTCCGATTAGTTTCCATCCATCGAATCTGATTCCGATTCCGATTAAAATCTATTCGGCATAACTTCCCTGTTTGCTAGTTCCCATTAATGGCTGAACTACTAATTACGTAAGACTCCATTAATGGCATTATTTAAAGTTAATTTACCATCTTTAAATTCCTACATAGGTTTTATTTTTTCAAAAAATAAATAAATAAAAGATAATAAAAAAAATATAAAAAAGCAATTGCTTTTAAAAAAAGGAGAAAAAATTTCCTAAGTATATATTTACTTTAAAACGTACAAAAATAAGAGATGATTATACAATCGTTTGGAATGTTACACAGTCTCTTATAAGGTTTAGAGTTTTATGTCCCGTATAAGGGGCTTTAATTAAAAATTAAAATTTCCAAAGAGCATAAGAAGTAAATTCCTTCTGTAAAAAAAGCGAGTAATGTGGAGTTCACCCTCAATTAAGTCTTAAATGCAGAGCATAATTCATACGAAAACGAGAGGTAGGCGGTTCGTATCCATCCTTCGCCACTTCGATTTAATTTTTCAACTGATTTCCTTTAAAAAAAAATACTTGCACACAAATATAATCGTGGCAATAATTGATGATCCAACATTCTAACATTCCCGATAACTAATAAATTAAAAATTAATAAAAAATAAAAACTAGGAACGATAATTTCCAACAAAAAAAATAATTCATATATTTTCAAAATTTTTCTGCTAGCGGTTGTCCGTATGTTAGGAACGCCTAAAAATATGAGGGGGGAAGTCGACGGTAAAAGTTATAGCGTCACGTTAAGAGGAGGCCTCAGATATTAATTTAAATATACCAAAATAAATTTCCCTGGTCTAAAACCTTTTTTTGGAGATACAAATTAAAAATCTGGCTTCGTAGCGAACTTTATATTCATACTGGCATCTTTCTTTCAAAATTTCAGATTCTCAGGTTGTAAAGAAACTCCGGAAAACGTTTTCAAAAATAAATGTCGGGAATATATTTTCCAAAGCGTTTTCCGGAGTTTCTTTACAACCTGAGAATCTGAAATTTTGAAAGAAAGATGCCAGTATGAATATAAAGTTCGCTACGAAGCCAGATTTCTAATATGTATCTCCAAAAAAAAGTTCTAAGCCATGGAAATTTATTTTGGTATATTTAAATAAATATCTGAAGCCTCCTCTTAAGAGCTAAAAATTAAATGAAAACTGCGTCCAGTACTACAGTCCCTATATGGTAGTCACCTTTAGAGAGTGGTAAACGAAATTGAAATTAGAATTGCTTCTTTTCACAGTTCATATCAAACTACTGATTGCTTTCCCATTCGTCAGTAGCTACACACTAAAAAATATTATGCAATTATGTTAAAATCGGTCTACACAAATTTTTTCCGTTGTTTTTTCGAAAAGGTAAACATAAAAATTATGTAGACCGATTTTAACATAATTATGTTAATTTTTACATAAAATTTCTTACTGTGTATCTAAACACCATCTCCATGCAAAATTCTTCCAAATAAAATTAGGCGATTATGTAAATTACCTCAAGTCACGTGATACAACCAGCTGGTTTATTTAGGAAAAGAAAATGTCTAAAACAAGTTCCTTCTTGCAACAAAACTGGAATGTCTCAGCAAAACAAAAATGCTTCATGACAACGGACAGATTGTTTTCGCATGATTTTTAAAAAAATGTCTTTTCGCAGTAGCCCTTTTTTGTTCTAAATGTTGTCACACTTTATTTTACACTAAACTTATGTCTCTTCTGAATATAAATCTAAAAGGCATTCATAGAAAAATGTTTCTGGCCTTTGTTTTTGTCCTCTATTAAAGGTTTCTTCTTCAAATGAAGAGTTTTTTGTCATTTAAAAAACGATTTTAGCGAAAACAATTTTTCACATTCCTCGGATTTCTCCATTAGCCCTTTTTTTTTCAAAATATTGTCACACTTTTTTTTACACTAAGATTATGACTCTCCTGAATATAAATCTAAAACGAATTTCTAGAAAAACGTTTCTGACCTTTGTTTTTATCCTCTATTAAATCCTTATCCTTCGAATGAAGAGTTTTGTGCCGTTTCAGAGACGATTTTAGCGAATACAATTTGTCACATTCATCGCATTTCCAACAATATTTTTTAGAATGAGTTTTTAGATGCAGTTTCAATCGTTCCCTTTTAAGAAAGCGTTTCTGGCATTCATTACATCCATAACCTCTCGGTTTAATCACCTTCAAATGAGTTCGTACGTGATTTTTCAAATGATCACCTCTAGCGAATTCTTTTTCGCATTCATCGCATTTGTAAGGTTTGTATCCCGAATGCGTTCGGGAATGCCTCCTCAAATCGTTGCTTCTGCTAAAGCATTTTTTACACTCCTGGCACTTCCAAGGCTTTTCATCCAAATGTATCAGCATGTGAACTCTTATATTACACTTTGTAGAAAAACATTTTTGGCATATGTCGCACTCGTAAGGTTTTTCTCCTGAATGAAGTCGCATCATGTGGTCGTTCAGCCCGTTTTTTCTGTGAAAGGGTTTTTGGCATTTGTGACACACGAAACGTTTTTCTCCGAAATGTACGCATTCCAAGTGACGTCTCAGACTTAGTTTTGCGGTAAAATCTCTTTGACATTCGTTGCATGTATACGGTTCTTTCTCGGTATGAATAATTAAGTGAGTTTTTAAATAAGCTTTCCGGCGAAAGCTTTTTCGGCATTCGTTACATTTATATCGCTTTGCCCCCGATTTCGTTTCCGTCCTCTTGTATCGACTCAGGCGTCGTCCGAAGTCAAAACGAGAATTAACTGCATATCCCTGGTGTGATTTCAATGAACTTCCATTATGACTAATTCTTTTTAAAACATCTGCACGGGTTGCACTAATAGATGCAACTTTTTTTTTCGTATATCTTACATCATCCCTTTTATCCGATTCATTTCGGTCCCTTAATTTCAAACCGGCATTAATTTCGGAAAAGATTTCGGCTGCGGATTGCTTTGCATCGAAACATCCCTCCTTCTGTCGTTTTAATCTAAAATATTGAGGCTCTTCCAAGGTCTCCTGTGTGTCATCGAAGGGTTCCGACTTAACCAGAGAAAAATCGAATTCATATTCACCTCCTTCATCCGAACGATAATCTAAAAATGTGCATCAATTAATATTAATAAATAACGTAATTTTCAGGAATTATAATTAAAAATATTTTTTACAAAAAACTCACCAGGCAAATCGACTTCCTGTTTAATCACAACGTTAAAATAATTGAAAGGTTCTTCATCTTGTTCTTTTGCCATTTTTACAGAAACGTGAAGCAGAGAGGTAATCACGAAATTCGAGTTTTTATTTCAAACCCTTTATTTTGTTCATAACTAGGGAATGACCCCGAATAACCCCTTTATATAAACCACTTTTATACAACTGACACAACTAACTAACAGTATAAACGTTTAAAAAAGAATGGACACAAACAAAAGCAGGTATAAAAACCATTCGCTATTACCATTGCAGATGACGGGATGTTGTTTACTATAGTTTACAAGGTTGCCAACATGTTTTGCTATGAACAAAAAATCCATCACTTCTGCTTTTTTTTTTTACAATATTTACTATGTACTTTCGTATATTAGGTTAAAATTCACAAAAAATTAAAACCGAATAATTAATACGAGAATTAAATTGTTTTATTTTCGAAAACTTTAATCAATTTTAGGCTCTTTTCATAATCGTATGAGGCACGATCATACAGGTCCGGAAAACAACAATGTGCTCAAACCAAGGCTCAAACGCAGGTGTCACGTGATGGGCCTTGTGACGTCACCTGGTTATTTATCTTGACTCAATTTAGCAACTAGGATCAATTTCATTTTTTAAGAACAAAAAAAAAAAAAAAATTAAGAATTTTAATTAAAAAATTCATGTTTTTGAACGCTAACTCCTAATTAATATTTGCACCAACCAATAAAGCCAATTTAATATTTATCAATGTCAATAATAGAGCTGCATGACTCTGATTTTTTTTTTTCAATTTACACCAGGTGACGTCATGCGCGAGGTTGCACAAAAAGGGGTAGACCAATCGAGCACACTCACTATGCGGTATTACTCATACGAACGAAAATGTCAATGTCCTTGGAATTGGAGCAGAAAAATAGTTTAAATTTTGCTCAATAGATGGCTGGAGGTGTATTTAGGGAATCACGTGTTCCGACAGCCTTCCACTAAATATTAAATTAAACATTTCTTTATGAATTATTGTTGCGGTTAAATAAAATGTAAACAAGAAAAAGAAAAAAGGAACACGAAAAAACAATTCTTTTTTTTTCTTTTTTATTTATAAGAAATTTTTATATGAGAATTTTATGATGGAGTGCATATCACGTGATCCCCTAAATACAGCTCCAGCCATCTATTGAGCAGAATTTAAACGATTTTTCTGCTTCGATTTCGGAAAATTTTTCAATTATATGATCATTAGACCGACTCGTATGAAGTCCCAAGAAAAATTAAAATTCAAAATGGCGGAGCAATTTTCTTTTTAAGGATTGCACTCTGCGCCATATTGCTTTTCCTGTCAGGACTTGCAACATTCTGACATCATGAAATCTACGACATGAAAAATCCCACAGCATTTTAAGGATTTCGGACTGGGCGCCAATTAATTTCTATTCTTAATTTTTGGAGAGCAACTCCCCTCCGTTCATTCAAATTTAGTACTTTTTTGAGAAAAATTGTTCAAAGTTTGAATTGTTCCACAATAAAAATTTCATAACTACAGATTTTATTTAGGTACAGCTTTTTCTTCTGGGGTCGTACATAAATTACGTAAGCACATTTAGGGGGGGGGAGGGGGTCCAGATTTGACATCTTACCCATAAGCTAAGCATAGGTGAAATGGGATAAAGCGTGCAAAAAGGGCCTAGCCCATGCTTACGTAATTTATGTACGACCCCTCTGTTTAAATTTATTTTACTGATGATTATTGTTATCGATGTCGTTTTTTGGCACCCAATGCTTCAAAATTTGTTTCACTGGATGCCCAAGTGTCACCCAGTTACTTACTTAAAAAATGCTCTGAAAACCCGATTTTTTAAGGTAAAAAACAGAGATTACGCGATATTTCATATTACATGCATGAGATGCGGGTTGCCTATGCTCGAAATCGGCAGGCGCTCAATACAGGTTTTAACACATGAAACAAGTACTTATGGGAACCGGGAGATAGTTTTTGCTCAAAATTATTCAAAAATAAATATTTGGAAAAATATTTTTCCAGCTTTCCAGAGTTCTACTAAAAGGTAAAAACTTTGGCTCGATTTCTTTTCTGTAAATAACTTATTCGTTTGAGATATATATTTTTAAAAAAAAAACCGACTGATCCCCTTTCGACGAAACTGAGTGCCCCCTTATTATTTATCACCTCCTGCATGGCTACGGGGCTGCTCAAATCCGACATTGACAAAATATAATAAACAACAATTATTTAAGCAAAAGCGACAAGAACCTCTCTCCGTCATTAAAATTAGTGAAAATTGGCAGAAAATGTGCTCTTCGCCCTTTTCATATTTCCTAATTTGCGTCGAGGCGCAAGGATTCCGTGAATTAATTGAGGGTGAAATCGGTTCTGATAGAAAACGCACGCTCCAACGCTTTCCATTTCTCTCCGGCATAATACGAAAACAGAGAATCCGCTTCCTCCCGTTTTCACTATTCACTTTCTTTCCCCCGGTTTATTTTCTTTTTTTCCAATCTTCTTCGGTGAGAAAAAAAAAAAAAATGACGCGAAAAAATATAAATAAAAATAAAAATAAAAAAGTTAAAAAAAAAAAAAAAAGTGCCGTAGTATTTCATCATTAAAATGCAATATAATAAAATAAAGAAGAAAAAAAATAAAGAAGAAACAGTTTTCTTTTTGAGAAAAGCTGATAAAGAATAGAAAAGCATAATAGAGTCATATAATGGTATCAACGAGGTCGTTCATTTCCCTTTAAGAGGCCATGGAGGAGAGAGATAACGGTTCAAGCGTCGACGACGCTCAAATTGTCGCGTTTTCTGCCATATGCAATTTCACAAACAATCGCGACAAAAATTTAAAAAAAAAAAAAAAAAATTTCATCATTTTATATCTTTATCGCTTTCTTTTTCTTTTTTCTTAAATAAAAAAAAAGGAGAAAAAAATTGGTGGGGAAGAAAACGAAGGGATGAATTTTAAAACTTGGTGACCTAAGTTTTTTTTTTTTTTAAGCAAAGACAAACCGCTCAGCACATTTTTTTTCCTAAACTGCTTGCTGCACCCATTCAGTTTTTTTTCTTTCTTAATCGTCAAAAAAATTTTGACCCTTACCCTGACACTTGTCAGCATCACATGTAAAAAATACTGAAGTACGTCCGGTAGTAGTCGGTAAAAGGGTAATCCAGTATATTTTTTTAATCAAATTAAAAAATTTTTAAGATTTTATTTTCGATCCTTTATAGACTTTTTTACTGGAGAAAAAAAAGGAAAAAAAAAATTGCAAATTTTCTTTGGAATAGAACCCAAGCCCTTGTGGTCAAATCACCAACCTCCTTCATCCACTCCACCACCTCTCAACTGTTTTCAAAAAGGGGCACTATGATTAAATCTCTGATTTCTTTTACTTATGACATTTTCCAAATTTTAATAAAAAATTAAAATTTTAAGAATTTTTACGAAAAATGTTTTTTAAAAAAATCCAAAAAATGTTTTTTTAAATAAAATTTTAAATAAATTTTTTCAATAATCAAAAATTTTGCAAGTAGTCGTTTCAAAAAATGTTAGGGATCCCCCTAAATCCTCCAAGCTCTGATAATAGTCCACATGGCCCCATTTTTCAATAAAATTTTGACAAAAATCATAAAAACCTAAAAATCGTTCTAAACCTTTTCCTTTTTTCTTAAAATTAGTCAAAAATTTACAATATTTTGTAAAAAATTTTATTATAAATTTCATTGAAATTTTTGAAGTGAAACTTCTTAGCGTAATCAAGTTTTTCCTAAGTTTTTAAAGTTAAAATTTTAAAAATTTTCCTTAATATTTCGATAATTTTTCTTAATTTGACGTTAATTTTTTGTTAATTTTTTTTAAAATTTATCGTAATTTATTTTTAATTTTTCGTTAATTTTTCTTAATTTTTTTTCTTCATTTTACGTTAATTTTTCATTAATTATCTTAATTTACGTTAATTTTTCCTTAATTGAAGCGAAACTTCTTAGGGGTGATGCATAAATTACGTAAGCATGGGTTAGGCTCTTTTTGCACGCTTTATCCCATTTCGCCTATGCTTAGCTTATGAGTAAGATGTCAAATTTGGACCCCCTCCCCTCCCTAAATGTGCTTACGTAATTTATGTACGACCCCTTATGGGGCGGGTCCGCGAAATGAAGTGAAGTTTTCCGAAGTTTTCAAAGTTAAAATTTTAAATATTATTTAAATTTTAATAATATTTTATTAATTTAAAATTTAATGATAAAATTCGACGGAAAAATTATCGACTGTGGCAAACTGTTTGAACAAAAATTTGAAAAAGGTTGAAATTTCCGGTAAAATTTTCGGCTATGCCAAATAATTTGAAAAAAAAATTTGAAATTTTCGTCAGTTTCCGTGAAAGTAAATTTGAAGAAGAAAATTTCAAGAAAATTTTTTAATTTTGTTGGGTTTTTAGAATTTGAAGTGGTTAAACACCATAAAATAACGACCACTATAATATTTAACCCCATAAGAAGTTTCACGTCTTCTTTACGCTATATGTACATAGTGGGGTCGTACATAAATTACGTAAGCATGGGTTAGGCCCTTTTTGCACGCTTTGCCCCATTTCGCCGATGCTTAGCTTATGGTTAAGATGTCAAATCTGGACCTCCTTCCCCCCCCTAAATGTGCTTACGTAATATATGTACGACCCCTAGAGCGTATTTAATTTTTTTAAATTCTCAAAGATTATCAAGGATTTTTGATAAAATTTTATATTTTTGATAAAATATTCGTTTCCCTAAGACTTAGTCCTACGTCAATAATATTTAAAATGACTCCTTCATATTGGATTTTAATTAAAGTTCCTGTATGAAAAATTTCCGACAATTATGATGAAAAATTATTTTGAGTCAATGGCATCCCCGGGATGCCCTCAGAGGCTAAACGTTTAAAAATCACCTTCAATCATTAGAAAAAAAAACCATGCGCTTTAACCGACTTTCATCTCACATTTTTCCAGCAAGCTTAATGCCATTTATGGAACTTGGTAAACGTTCCCTCCTCCATCCCTCCAACCCTTAAAACTTCTTTATCTCCTGGAATACTTAAAAGTCAAGTTTTGATTAAAATATAAACTTTATAAAGATAACTTAATTACTAAACAATCTGATTTCAACAACTTTCTTCAGGAGAATGATTTAAATTTGTTTTTTTTTTTTTCCTCTCTTTTTCTCTCTCTCCCTTTTTTCCCAACAAATTCCTCCTTTTTTTTTTTTTTTAAACCTCAAATAATTGTCTTATCAACAACTTAATTATCTCCCCCGAAAAATAATCATCATTTTAAAGGATTTCGAACCTTTCATTATATTAAAAGCAGAAGACGTCGATTACCGTAAACATTAAGGTGAAAAGCTCGCTATTTTCCAAATCAAAATCACGAGCGGAATCGAGGCTTCATTAAAATCTTAAAACTTAGTTCCTTCCACATGATTTTGCATTATTCCCCGACATACTTCCCTCTCCTCCTCCTCCTCCTCCTCCCCCTGACTAATTTCCCTTGAAAATTATCTTTTAAAATAATTTTCATATGGATAAGGTTCTTCTATAAGTCAAGTACCTAATTTCCTTGTAGATAAAGCCATTGTAGCATGAAGAAATTGTTTTTCTTCAAGTGAGTTTTCCTCGCGATCGAAAAACCAAGGGAGAAAGAGGGGGGGGGGTTAGAAAGTTGGATTCTTAGATCCCCCCTCCCCCTCCGGTTACTTATTTATCTATTTTTTTTTAAAAAAAGGCAATGTGAGACGATGCAAATTATTAGGGGTTTCTTTTTTTCGGGGAGAAAAATCTTAAGAAAAAAAAAGGAATAAAAATTTTAAATTGCTGGTTTTAACAATGGCGCTAACAATTATTAACAATACAAAAAAAAAAAAAACTTGTTTTAAACATTAACAGTTGAATAACGAATCATTTACGAAGTCAGGGTAGTCTTGGGGAGTTATTTGATCCAAGAATATAATCTCCATGTTAGGAATTCTAACGATTCATAAAATTTTCAGAGAAATTTGGAAAATTATATAAGTGTTATTATATAATTATATATCAATTAATTGATATATAATTATTGATTATTATAATATAATTATATTATGTAATTACATAATATAATTATATTATAATAATAATATAATATGATTATATATAATTATATATTATATATATTATTATATTATCATAATATATATATCATATTATTTATATTATATTATATTTTATAAAATATATATATTATTATATATATAATTACATTATATATATTGTTATATGTGGATTTCCACAAGAAAAGGTTCCACCTGGCAGATGGGAACATGGAAGGCTGTGGAAATTTAACTTATAAGAAAACTTTTTGTTTACAAACAAAAAATTCTAAGCGCCATCTGCGAAGTGGGACCTTTTCATTTGGAAGTACACATATTATATAATATAATTATAATATGATACCATTATATTATAATTATATAATTATATATTACAATTATATTATATCTCATAATTATATATGTATAATATAATCATCCGCACTTTGTACGGCGGATTACCTTATTATAAGGAAAATCTCGTTACAAGTGCAAGATTAAAATTATGGCCAGTACTCCATTTGGAGTACAAATATCCAATGGTATGTCAAAGAAGGAAGGCAAAAGGAAAACCACCTTCTTGAGGAAATTCTTCCTCAAAAGTACCATTGCAGTTCCTTGAACCCCGCCGTATGGCCGGTGGCAAAACCTGTCTTCGGACAGAATGACCAACAACAACAATATAATCATATATAAATTATTATATAATTATATAATAAATTGAAAATTATATTTAAAAAATTTTCCGGGAAATTAGGAAAAATTTCGCTCCAAAATTTTGCACGGCTTCCTGGGGGCACTAGGCTTGTTCTTATTTTGCGAAATTTGGAATTTCAAGCTACCGCTTAATTTTTTTTATTTGTAGGAAATAAGTTTCCTTGATTTTTTTCAAATTTTTTACTCGACAGGAAAGCGTGCCTCATCGAGCTTTTAGTTCGGAAAAATCCCATAAAAACCAAAAAATTGATAATTTTTTTTTTTTTAAACCCTTGCTCAAAAACCGGACCAGATACAAAAAAACCTATAGATGGTATTCACGTGACGTCACGGCTCTCATAACTCCATATATAGCGTCCATCTTGCGTGCTAGCACGAAAGATGGCGGCTACACTTAACTTATGCAATCACGTGATCGCCCATGGGACCCTTCCCCTTATTTCCCCTCGGTGAATACGGTCTATTTTCAGATTCAAAATCTACGCAAAATTTCCTATAGGAAACAAGGTTTTTTTTTTCACAAAAAAAAATCAATTTTTTGTTTTTTATGGGATTTTTTTCAAACTAAAAGCCGTCGAGTAAAAGATTTGAAATAATTCAGGGAAATTTATCTCATACAAATTAAAAAAGCTAGGGGATGGCACCTGCGAAAATCCAAACATCACAAAATAAGAACCACCATAAGGGACACGTGTGAGAATTAAGTTAGAGAGCCCAGATTTTGGGGTTAAGGTTTTTGATATATTTTTTTTTTTTTAAAGCTTTTGAGTTGGAGTGCAATCTTAAATTTTTCAAAAGTCTTATAACGGTCACCCTAGGAGGTATCCAACCTTCTTCCTCTTCGTAAAAATGGACATCAAATCCCAAGCTCAAGAAGTCCCAGAAACGCCATAGACAACAGTAAGAAAATTATTTTTCCAAAAATTAAAAAAAAAAAAAAAAAAAATTATAGATTTAGAATCTACTCCACAATTATTTTTTTTCAATTGGCTTAAAAATTAGCGGAAAATTTCACCTATGGACACTCAAGACATCGAATATAATATTTGCATATGTCAACTTACCTATATAAGCTGGATTGCCGGAAAAATGGTCACGTCATTCATAGTTCTTCTATAATCCTTAATATGACACCACTGGAGGTTTGCCGCCATTCATACAATATCTTGTTTGCCCATTTTCTAGTCGTCATATTTTGATTGACATCTGAAACAAAATAAAATATTCATGATTGCAGGTGCAGAAGAAAATAACAGTCAGACTCCCCCTGGCCTGACTTGGAACCCCCCAGGAGTAAATCTGCTAAACATGACAGGTATAGGGAATGAAGGCCTATTGCCCCCCTTAACAAGCCCAACTGCTCCCTAGGAGTCGCCCATAAATTACGTAAGCATGGGTTAGGCCCTTATTGCACGCGTTATCCCATTTTGCCTATGCTTAGCTTATGGGTAAGATGTTAAATTTGGACCCCTTCCCCCCTAAATGTGCTTACGTAATTTATGGACGACCCCTTATGGCTCTACATTCTGGCTACGGGCCCTGCCGTCGGAATGAAAAATACCTAACAAATCAGGCAAAAAAGTGGCTTGCACGCCGATAAAACGCTCTTAGTAATTATTACTACTAGTAATTATCTTATTAGTAATTACAGATCTACGTGAAGCTGAGGGTAAATTTTATATATATTATTAGTAATATTTACTTTACTTAAGGTTATTTTTACCATACTTGTAGTAAAAATTAATAATAATATATATAAAATTTACCCTCAGCTTCAGGTATATGTATAATTACTAATAAGATGATTACTATTAGTATTAGTAATAATTACTAAGAGCGTTTTATCCATGCACGTCACGATTGGTTCCAAACTCCAGCCTCTACGTGCAATAAGCCAAATACATGCAATTCTAGTTGCTGGTTGCCTAATAAAATTCGGTAGGCGCTTTTAACAGGTTTAAACAATCCATATAAAGTTTAGGCTAACTTTACGCCCGAAATAATAAGAAATACAATTTTGAGAGGAAACACTGATAAAACACTATTAGTAACTATTACTCATATTAAGGGTAGATGTAAAATTACTAATAGGTTAGGGTTCATTTTTATACATATTATTAGTAATTTTTACCATAATAATATTGACTATGGTAAAAATTACTAATAATATATATAAAAATTAACCCTAACCTATTAGTAATTATACATCTACCCTTAATATGAGTAATAATTACTAATAGTGTTTTATCCGTGAACCTTTCCGAATTTCCCAGCCCAACTCTGAAAGGAGGAATTATAATCCATTCGCTTTTTCACCTAAATTTAAAAAAAAAAAAAGATTGCCCAACACTCCCATGATTTTAAATTTCTTTCATTGTAAAATTACGGTTTTCAATACAAGTATTCATAATGAAAACTAAGAAGAAAAAAAGAAAAAAAAGTTTTCTTTTTTTTTTTTTTCTTTCACTTTTCAGCGAAAAAAAAAGAAGGTTAACAAATGTTTACTGTCAAAGTCTTTTAAAAGCTCCCCCTCGATGATAAGCTAAGAACGAGCCGACTAATTTTTCATTAAATTTAACAAGGCTATTAAAAAGAAAGAAAAATGTCACTTGATATTTAAATATAAAAAATGTTGGCTGAATAGGATTTAACTAGCAAGCAACCGTTGTACATATTCATGTTAAACAATGATGATTTCTTTCATTAAGATATAATTTAATAAGAAAAGATTTTCATCTTTTTTTTCTTTTCCTTCCTTCTCTCCCTCGTTTTTTTTTTTTTTTTTTTAGTCGCGATTCTCGGGAGAGGAAAAAAAAAAATTTATTAGGTCAAGAAGAATTCCCTAAATTTCCTTTCTTTCATCTTCTTCTCTCCCGAATTTGATTAGTTAATTCTTTAAGAGGAAATGATTATAATTTCAGGGAGTAAAATTCGTTTTGGGATCCACACCACCGACGAGGAGGAAATGAATGTGAGAGATTTGAAGGTATAAAAGCAATTAAGATAATCTCGAGGAATCGGAAAGTGACAAGACTTGAAAACTACGCTTTGCTTTCCTGTTTTTCATCTGCTTCGCCATCTTGTTTTCTCCTAATTATTATCCCTGTTATCTTTCGGAGAATCGTCAAGTGTTTGGGAGATGACTTGCTCCCCGCAAAGACAGATCGACATCTTTTTAATGAGTATTGTAACCAATCTCTTTCATCTTTGGTAATTACCTTATCGAATGCCGTTAAATACGGGAAGGAGGTGGAGTCTGTTTTCAAAATAAGAAAAAAAAAAAAGTTTTCGTATAGTTTGAGAAGAGAGATAGAAAGACGGAGTTCCTTTTTTTTTTTTTCTTGAAAAGTTTATACATTTTCTTATCTGTTACCGTTACAAGAGTTAATTATTTTATGCGTGGTTTATGTCTTTGCGTCTTTTCAAGTTAAAGAAAATCATATTTGAGGTAGCGATTCAATCAATAATGCAGAATCTGACACTAAGCTCAACCTTCCACGAAGAATCTATACCTTTTAAAATTGCTGTAACCTCTTTAAATCCAAATTCTGGAAAATTACTGGAAGTTTAAAAAAAAAATACTTTTCATAAAATCATTACTCATATAAAGAAAATCTCATTTTCTGCAACTTTTTCGCTTCCGGTTTAGCGGCTAATTCCCATGCATGTACTAAACACTATTTTATTTACCATATCAACTTTATACTCCAGTAATTATTAGAAACACATACTAAACATACTCACATTACTTCCTAGGTACGAATTCACTGGCCGTATTGACGATTCAAAAAATTTCAGTCACAAAAACAATTTACCTCTCAAATCCCTTTTAAGATCGCTAACCTTATTTTTACGATAAAAATAAAAAAATAATGAATAAAAATAGAAAAATCGTAACGTTCGACAAAAATAGCGGTCGCCATATTTGTTGTTTACCTTTTTTTGTACTGTTTAATGCGGAATACTAGTGGGCGGTGGACGGTTCCAGTTCCGCCAACATTACCCAATTTGCGTGTCGCCATTAAACCGCATTAAACCGGCAACAGATATTTCAAATCTTTTTACAATAACTTCCTCTTCTTTTTCAATTATTAACAGGTTATTCATTCGTTATGAAAAGTATCTTGTTTATACTACAGCTCATGTAAGTGAAAATAACGTATCTCTATTTTGTAAACGGCTCAAGCTGAACCGTCGTTGACAAAAGATAAACATCAGAAACTATCGTTTGTTTACAAAGCGGAGATACGTTACTTTCTGAATTTAATTTTGATGGGTGTATTCGGGGAGCTCAGCAAAACCGGCTCCAGCCGTCTTGAACCGTCCATGACCGGTAGGGTGGTTCGAAAATCAACTTTTTTGGAATTTCAAAACTCCTATATCGGGAAAAGTTTCTTTATAGGTAGAGTATCAACCCTGAATTTTTTCAGATTTTTTGAACGGCATCCTGAGGTGTCAAATCGGCCTTAAAATTTTCAAAAAGCTCATAAAAGGGCCGAAAATGAACCTTTTTGTTTTGCATAAAAGACCATCGATTCCTATCGGAAATTTCGCGTAGATTACGAATTTGAAGTCGTAAATTAGTTTTGGTGCACGGTTTTCGAGCCACAGACAAAATACCATAACCAGGTTTTTAGAGCTTTTAAACCCGGCCTGTAGCTCAAAAATTATACATCAAAACTAATTTCGGCTTCAAATTCGTAATCTACGCGAAATTCCGATAGGATCGATGGTCTTTTATGCAAAAAAAAGGTTCATTTTCGGCCTTTTATGAGCTTTTTGAAAATTTCAAGGCCGATTTGACACCTCAGGATGCCGTTCAAAAAATCTGAAAAAATTCAGGGTTGATACTCTACCTATAAAGAAACTTTTCCCGATATAGGAGTTTTGAAATTCCAAAAAAGTTGATTTTCGAACCACCCTAATGACCGGTATTTGCCACAGCAAAACGTTGTTGAAGCCATTTTTCGCCATGGCAAAAGCCGGTCATGGACGTTTCAAAACGGCTCGAGCCGGTTTTGCCGAGCTCCCCGAATACACCCGATGATAACTAAAGTTCCTAACTACCCTTGTGTAGAACACTCCGTTCCAGAAACGCTTCACGAGCGTCTAGCTACCCTCAGAAATGTTTCTGAAACGGAGTGTCATGTACAGGGTCGCCTAACCCACTAATGTACAAAATATGGAAATACGTACCTCACTAAATCTAATCAGGATAATAAAATTTCATTATAAATTCTTTTTCTTATAAATAAATCATTTATTCTTCTTAAGTTAGTAATCAAGCAAAAGTAACTTTTTGCTGTTTACTACTCGGATCCGAAAAATCCGATCCCCTTGAAGAGATGAAGCGTTCATATCTGTTGAAAAAAAAAAAACGAATTAATTTAGTTAATTAATCAATTGATGGTGTACCTCCGCGATGAGAAGGTCCCACTTTGCCGGCTTGGCAGGCTGTGGAAATTTAACTTATAAAAAATTCTAAGCCAAGTGTTACCTTTTCATGTGGAGGGAAATGTACAACAATGTCTTTTAAGTCTACAGCTAACGGGAATTAAAGCCTGCAATTCCGGTATTTCGGGATGTCAAGCAAATTTTAAACAGGACTAATCCAAGGATTTTCAATCCCGAAAATTGCCATTCTAAACTTGACTCTTCTGCCCCCGCGGATACCAATTTTTGTTAATTTTAACGAAACCACAAGCTGTAACTTGCTTAATTGTTCTTGAAATGGCAGAAAATAATAGTAAAAGTGAAATTACACTCAGAAAAGAAAATGACTAATGCGAACGCAAAAGTGCATTGAGACAAGACATTTTTCGTAAAAACCGTGCGAAAACAAAAAAATGTCTTGTGATAAGTCATTTCGGTTCGCCTTGAGATAAAATGTCTTGCCACAAAACAACAGGCGACACTAGCGGACATTTCTTATACTATGCTATTAGAATCAAAATGGCGGCTCGCGAAAACAATGATTATTATTTAATGAAATAAAAACTTAATGTCATTTTAATTTTTATTTTAAAAACGTGTAAGTGGACATATCATGGATTAACCAAGACGGATATTCAGGATTTTTATATTCACGTAACTTAAATTAAATATTTTCTTTAAAAAAATTGAATTGAAATCTAACATTGTCCAATGCAGACGATACGGGTTATGTTTAGGTTATGTTATTACTATTCATATAAAATTATGAAAAGAAGATTTAAAAATCAAATGAAGAATTTTAAAAGTTATATCACTTATATTATGATGGTTTTGCATGCATATTTATTAATACGAGCATGAGCAATATTATCATAACGTAATGTGTAAATTCTATATAAGCCGCCATTTTGTTTGTTTACAATATATGACTTGCCGACAGCCGACTGAATGACTTGCGACAAGTCAGAAAATGTCTTCCTACAAAACAAAAGCGTTTAAAGCATAATAACAGCTTATGCTAAGTTATTTTGTTTTCTGAGTGTAGTAAGATAAAAATTTTTTATAAACTGGGCAGGCACGATTTTCTGGCATTATAGTTGTCAGCTATCAAACTTTTATATTAATCCCGCGACTACATATCAAAATTCCATAATTGAAATTGTGGTCCGGGATTGGGATTGCAGTCTCTAACGGGGATGTACGACTCCAAATTATTCTGCCATGGGCACTGCATGTATATTTCGATAAATAAATTTAAAAAAATTGATAACTTTAATTAGCTACCACTTGGGATTTCTCATTTCACGATTTGGTTCAGACTTACATAATTTATTTTTGCCGTGTTAATCGAAATGAGCGTATGTCAATTCTCAAATTGAATGTTTTGTTTACGTAAGTTCATTTCTCTAGTTTTTGTAAGATTTCACTAATCTTTATCTTTCATGATTCCTAACCTAACCTGGTTAGGTTAACAACGTGTTACGTTTTAGCGATATTTGTTTGAGAATACAATTTAGATTCGTGTATTAATAAATTAAAACAGTAACATTCTTTATATTTTACCTTTTTTTATATAAAGTATCTCAGTGAGAAGGCTAATTACCCCCAGAGATCAATAAATAATTCTATAAGACGAAATAAACACGTAACTTGAGCTGTCGTGGCAGCAGAATCCCGTTTGTTACGTAAGTTAAAAATAGTACACAAGTGCAAATTTAAGAATGGACATACGCCCATTTTGGTTAACACTGCAGATTTCAAAATGGATAGTAACACGTAGTTCCCACATCACTTAGTCCATGGTTAAGGGTTTCGACCAAAAGCCAAATAAAGTATTTTAAAAAAAATGGATTGTACTTACATTCTTTGGTATTTTTGCTTTTCGCTTGAAGTCATGGAGGGTTTCGTCTCTGTCAAAGCTTGTAGCAAATCACTTTGAGTTACAACTAATTCTTTGGTTGGAAGTGAATCTAATTTTTCTGCTTTTAATTGTTTGATCGGGATCATTTGAGCAGTGTATAAAACGGCTTGAAGATCTGCCCCGGTATATCCTTCGGATTTTTCGGCGATTTCCTTAAAATCCACCTCGTCGCTTATTTTCAGATTTTTGGACAAGGCTTTTAATATTGATTCCCTGGCGACCTGAAAAAGAAAAGAGTAAAAACGGTTACTATAAAAAAAAAAACACCTTTTCCCAATTCTTCACGTCATTCTTACCTCATTGGGCAAGGCGCAATAGACAGTCCTATCCAACCTCCCTGGCCGAAGCAAAGCAGGATCCAACAAATCCGGCCTGCTAGTCGCCGCCAAAATATACACCCCAGTAAGCGCTTCAACTCCGTCCAACTGAGTCAGCAACTGATTCACAACTCTATCCGTCACTCCGGTGCTATCGTGCCCTCTTCTCGGAGCCAAACTGTCAAATTCGTCGAAAAATAGGATACACGGTTGAGCTTTTTGAGCTCGGACAAATAAATTCCTCACCCCTTCCTCGCTGGCCCCCACATATTTCGACAACAATTCCGGCCCTTTTATGCTTATAAAATTCAATCCGCATTCGTTGGCGACAGCCCCGGCTAATAAAGTTTTCCCGGTCCCTGGAGCGCCGTAGAGCAAAACCCCGCTTTGATGACGCAATGGGCAACTTTGAAATAATTCGGGATAGCGAGAGGGCCAAGCGAACACCTCCGTTAGGACTTTTTTGGCGTCTTCCATGCCTCCAACATTCTCCCACCTGTGAGGGATGTTTTTATGCAATTCGACCCCTCTCAAGGATAACGGGATCGTTTCCTTTAACGCTAAATCGAAATCCTCTTGAACCAAATCGAATCCTTCGTTCCTCATCGAACATTTCAAAATCGATTTTTCCGTTAAATCCACTAAATCCTGCATGTTGTAACCTGTAGTCTTCTCGGCTACATTTCCAACACTTCCTCATCTGTTTTAATTTTTTTTTGAAACATCAAACCCTTCAAGGCGGTTTTCCTGTCTTGAGGCGTCATTTCCGGGATTTCCTGGACATTTTCGAACAATCTCGGCCCTCGAATCGCAGACAAACTTCCCAACTGCGATAATATTTTCGTGGTGCCGATTAGGCTTATGCAATGCTCCCGGTAGCCCTCCACCGTCTCCATTATTAATTTCCCAATCCGATTCGAGTACAAATTATTAAACTGTTGCTCGTTTTCCTCGTGAACAGACGTCAAAGCGTCTAAATCGTCGAGTATCAAAACCCCAGGTTGATTCTTACAACATCGCTCAATTTTTCTTGCAACAATTTCAGTAACGTTTCTATTTTTTTTCCTCTCAAGGATTTACATTCTAATTTAACGCAATAAATTTCGTCATCCATAAAATCATTTAAAACAGCATCGACTAAGTAGCTTTTCCCAGTTCCAACATTCCCAACTATCAATGAATTTATCCTCTGATTATATTTAATATTATCCTGAACAATATTCGTAATCTTATTCTTTATATTATCAATCCCATCCCACGATAATTTTTTCCTAAAACAATTTCTATAAATCTTCCAATTTGTACATTTAATTATTTTCGTCTCTTCTAAAGTCACTTTTGATCCCAATGAAATGTTAAATTTTTTCAATAAACTTTTTCGGACAATATAACAAATCATCATCTGAATCATTAAAGCTTATCACATAATTGCTAAAAAATATTTTAGCCTTATCACTTGATTTGTTACTCTTAATTATTTTACAAAATGATTTAAAATAACAATCACCGAAAATTGTATCTTTCCTCCTTTTTAAATGGTGCACGAAAATGTATCTGTTCCTAATATCAAAAGGTACATCATGTTTTAATTCTACTAAAGGCACAACCATGTATTCATTTCGTTCGGTATTAAATAATTCTTCTAGGTCATTATTTTTTCCTGATTCAAATTCCTGCCTTTAAAACTTGATAAAAAATCGTTGACTTTATTGAAGAACGAATTTGTTGGCAATTCAGTTTTGAGATCTCCGTTTCTTTCTTTAGGTGGCATTATTATTAGTTCCGTATTCTGTTCTAGTTTCCCAAACAAAATATCAGGATCTAATTTATCGACATACAAATCGATAAAAACATTACCAAATACTCTAACAGGGAGCTGTTGATTCTTTGTAACGATTCTTATTTGGTTTAATATAGCATTTTCAAGATGCGTTTTGGAATCCTGAAGAATTGAATAATCATCATCATTAACTGGAGACACTTCCACTGAATTTAACGAGTTGACACTACAGCTTTTCACCAACACCTGAAAAAAAAAAAAAAACTGTAGTACATAATTTTCCCAAAATCATTATGAATTATTTACCTTATCATTCTGATTTATATTCAAACCATAAGCATATTTTGAATCGATTCCAATTGAATTATCATCTAATTCCGAAACTGAACTGACAAAAGATCCGTAAATGATTTTCGAAAATTTCTCTCCAAATCGAACCTCCAATCCTATGTTTTTAACGGTGTAGTTCTTTAATATTTTCCGCATCGAATTCTCGTTCAAATAAAAAAAGCATGAGTAAGGTGAAGTGTTGGAGGAAACAAATTTAACTGTGTATATGTCCGACATAACCTCAACCGGTTAAAAAAAATGTCTGCCCTGAAAATGAAGACGATTGCGATTAATTTTTTCGGTAGTATGAATTTTCAAAATGCTGCAAATAAATTAATACGATATTTACCGGTAATTATTACTGAGTTATTCAAAAACTCAAAGTCCAATGATATCTATCGTAAGATCATGACGTTTTACGTTTTGTTTTGAAGATTTGGCAACAGTGCATCGCTTGTTTTTGTTTACTTTTTTTTTTAAATTGAGAAGGTGAATTATAGCAGAAATGGACAGAGAATTGAGAAAAAATGAGCCCGAGGACAAGTTTGCAGACGTAATAACACTTTTGGGGATATTATATTTATAACCATTTACGTTAGTAACTTTCAAATTTTTTTTTCAGTGGGCCCGACAAAATCCAGAAGAATTTCGACGTAAGTGTGAGGAAAACAGAGCCTGTAAAAAAGAGATATTGTCATTAGTTCTGAAGATACGAGAGGCGCCAAGTATTCATCCAGCATTTCCGAGAGATGGAAGCATTGGGGAGCAGTTTATGGTAATATTGTCTTTCTTTTAAATGGCATAAAATATGTGGTTTAAAAATAGTGTTGCAATCTATTCTGATCAGACACACCTACAAATTTTTCAAGAGAATAAACAAATAAAATAATTGCAGACCTTTTTCTGTATGGTAATTTTTGTGAGAGTGGTTAGCCAGGATTTCAAAAACTTGATTTTAGTTCATAGTTATAAATGCTGCCCCGGTTAGCTTGAATAAACCGAAAAAGGTTTGTATGCCCTTTTAGCTAACCACATCAGAATGGAAACTTGTAAGAGACTACATTAAAAATGAAAAATATTTTTTTAAATATTTGTTTTTTAGTATGTTTATCAACAATTGAAAAATATTAAGAATCATTTTTTCACCTGTCAAAAGTACGAGGATTGTAAAATATGTGAGGAGCATCTTCCGAAAATATGTGAAACATTCAGCAATGTAAGTTCTTAGTAATAGATATTCATTTTTAAAATTACCAATTAATTGATTTATTTTTTACTTTTTTTTAAGGACCCTCATTTTCAGTCAAGGATTCCAGAGATGCTAGCTAGGAAGGAGCATTAATTGCATCAGCAAAGAAAAAAATTAATGATCCCTCAGATATGCAGGACAACTGCTTAAATGATATGGTGAGTTATTCAATTTCGAAGCAGTCTGATCTGGAGTATTTATTTTGATTGCATTTTCAGGCCAGAATGAATATTCATTGTAATGAAAATTCTACTGATGAAAATAGTGCAGGATGTATGGAGCTCCAGGAGTAAACTAACTCTGAAAGATACAGAAAAACTTTACAGGACTGATATCGATTAAAGACTAGTGCATGTAGCTGACCTAATATAGAAAATAGAAGGCTGTGTTCTTGGACAGACTTGGAAAATTTTTTATGTTCAATTAATTTTAGTGAGAATAGAAAGAAAGAAGAAAAAAAAGATGGTTGCAGTCACATTCTTAAATTAATTTAGCACAAAGGGGCCTAGCCTAAAAATCTGTTGTAAAAAAAAACTAATATTTCAGTAATTTTGTACTTACATAAGAGAGTTGAGACTTATTCAAATATTTTTTTAATTTTAATTTTTCTGTAAAAAAATAAATGATTAAAAATTAAGAATTAAATATTGCAATTTTTATTATTGATTCTTACCAGAAGTTGAGTCCTGTTTCAGAAATTAAGTTCTTGAGTGAATACTGCCTGGACTCTTTAATTTTTTTTTTTTTTTTTTACAAAAAAGCTATCGTTGTAATTAATTTTTTCAACTAGAGACCCTAAATAAAACGGAATGAGTCTTAATCATCATAATTTTGGATATTTTTTATAGATTTCGAAATAAAATTTTTGAAATTAAAAACATATTTTTTTAAACTATTAAATACAATATGTTAATCGATTTTCAGTTAATAACGTTATTTACAAATTTTTACTATTATGCTTTGGTACTCAAAAAAAAGAAAGAGTTAAATAAAAAATAAACAAAAATAATTCGAGTCTTCTTTGGTAAATTAAAATACTGTTTTATAAATTAAAGTTTCGTTCGATTTAAAAGTCGTTTTCGATTTGACTTTGTCTTCTGGCTCCGACCCTAGCGCACCTAGGGCAAAATCCTGATTTAAAACATTGCAAGTGAAAACATGATCCGCATTTCGAACACCTGGATACTTTGTTAATAAACCACGGGAATATCACTTCCTTGGACGGGCAGAGTTCGCATACGAATCCTCTCGCTTGGCATAATTGACAATTGTTAACGTGAGACAATCCGTCTTTTATGAGTTCTCGAAGGCGGGATAATAGCTCGCCTGTTTTGACTTGCGTTAAATCGTTCAGGGAGTACATATCCGGGTCTTGGAGAATGTAGGCAGGTTCTTTTTTCAGATCTTCCTGTAATCTGTAATCGAAAATGAATAAATTAGAGAAGTCCAACGTAATATGTACCATTTTTGAAAATATACGGTATATTTATGTCATTCTTGTTTTTTAATTCTTAATAAATTTAAAAAATTTAGGAAACTTTTTATTTCTGTACTGATTATTTTTACTGTTTCCAATTGGGTAAACTCAAAAAGTACTTAAAATAACTTCAAATTCCAAAAAAAAATTGGAAAAGATTAAAAGAGGAAAATATACCAAATTGGTATATATATACCAATTTGGTATATTTAAAAATAAATATACGGTATATTTTCTACTTCTATTATTGTTAAAGTGACTTTAAGTCAGAATTTAAATATACTTACTGTTCAGCAAATCGACAAGTGAGAAGAAAATCCTTTAAATAAAATAATTGTAATCGGGATTGTCTCACTCTTTCCAATTGCTTTACTTTTTTGTACAAATTAGGATTCAAATCGTTTAAACTGAATAAGGGATCCGTCGACATTTGATCCAGTAACCTATACGAAAACGTGGAGACGGGATATCTGAAAAAACAAAAAAAAAATTATTTAAGACTAATTCGCCTATGTTTAACTTACGAAATAAAAAACCGACGATAACGCGGCAATTTCAAACCGATTTCGAAAAAATCTCAACTTGATTTCCTTTAATAAAGTTCTTCGAACAAAATAAAACTCGTTCGAAAATATTTTAACGATAATCGGATTTTTAAAAGGAGTTCGAAGGTATTTCGCGGCGACTTTGGTTTGTGCTCCGTGAGTATATATACAAACGATTGCCAAGTAGGATTTTCGTGTTGTATGAAAGGAGAGACGGTTAGCACTCCCCTAGACAAGGATGGAATACACACAAATACGGTTAAGGCACCGCTGCCCTGCAGCGCTTAACCACATTTTTTTTTTCCGGTTTACCTGTTAAAATCCCATTTCGCTAATATCCTTCCAGGTATGACTGATAATTGATTACTATGGCAACCCGTACAAAAATATCTTCCTAAATATTCACAGTAGCGGAATTTATGTTGATATTCCGGTTGTACTCTTAGTCCGCAGCCTGCGCAACGTGAATTTTGTTTTCCTAATAAAATTCGCCTCCTGAAAAAAAAAAAAAAAAAAATCGTTAAATTTTTTTTTAACTACTGCTTTTTTTTTTTCTCATGATTTGGTCTGGATTTTAAGTCTATACCAGGGGTAAGCAGTCCATTGAGCAAGAGCGGATTCAGGATATTTTTTTGGAGTTGAGGAAAAGGGAAGAAGGGGCTTGGAGGCAAAAGTGTGAAAACAATTTGACTATCAACATAAAAAAAAAAAAACTTACACAGGACTAGGATGCAAAGTAAAAATAACTTGAGCCCTCGGAGGAGCCCAATCCGACGTCCCTCTCAAAGGAGTGGCCGTTTTCGTCAAATCTGCATCGTCCGGACTCACGGGCCAACTTTTCGGCAAAGGCAATAATTCCTGAGGTGCGTCTTCCTCCGAAACGAGCCATTCCAAATCCGAAGCTCTCGGAAGCTGTTTCTCTTTAAATTGTCGCAACAGGGATAAGGCAACGTTTTCCGCGCTCGCGGCGGATTCCGCGGGTTCCCTCCTCGCTTTCGACAAATCCGCTTCCGAATAAAGGGAAGCCATCGACACCGACAATTCCGAGTCTTTCAATTCTTTTAAATTGTTCGCTTCGTCGACTTCTAAATCGTCTACGTCGTCCGTCGAGATGCTCTCCGATGGGGTTTCGGGTGATGTGCTTAATGGACTTACGCTTTGATCTGTAGTGGTGGCTGAAAAAGAAAAAAAAAAGGGTTTAGGTAGGGGAACTTGAGGGAAAAATAGGGCCGTAAAAGAGGGGTTCAGGAAGCATTTCCCTCCCCCCCTGTAAGAACTTTTTGCCTCCTTCAACCATGGCTCTGCTAAAAGCTTTCGAACTGGCTTCAAGCCCAGCCTACTTACTATCAGTCTTTCCATCGCTTAGCAAATTAGCAGTCCACAAATGCCTCAACTGTTTTTCTTCGAACCTCTGCCTCCTCCTTAGCCTAATCCTTTGCTTCAAACTGTTGATCTCTTCGTCGCTGTCATCTTCGATCACGTCCTCCGGCAATCTTAGTTGCTTGTTGCATTTCATTTGTTCTATAGCTGAGATCATGGCTTCGCAAATGCTAAAATGTGCGTTTTCCCTGTCCAATTCCGCGCTCGCCCGGGAAAATTGCTCCGACGACAAAAAACTCGTTAGGCTTTGACCCTGAGCCGGCCTCGGAAATATCCCGTAGACATTGGCAAAACGCTCGTCCCTCCGTCCTCCATAAACGTTTTTTTCCTTTCCTTTTCCTCCTTTTTCCCTTGAACCACGAACCACTCCTTCGTTTCCTCCCTCCGTATCGGTCGTTTTTTCTTGTACCGAACATTTTTTTTCTCGTCCAGCTGACTTCTCTCCTGGTTTTTCGGGGTGGTGTACTCCACTTTCAAAACGCTCGGCGAAATTTTATTACTGCTCTCGACGGTTTTGCTCCTGATCCTTTCCGCGTAAATGGACTCGTCGTTCAGATCGGGGAGGCTGTTGGATTTTTTTTCCGACACGGTCGTCTCTTCCTTTTTCACGTCGATCGGATCCGAGCACTCCCTCGCCGGGAAAACCGGAAGTTCCACCTCCTTCGGCATCGTCCTCTCCCGGATGTTTTGAAAAAATTTGCATTTCGCCTCGGGCAACGACGAACACCTTCGGTGATACCTTTGAAATTTGTTGAAATTCAAGTCGATCACGTACTGGAAAAGACAACAAAATTGGTCTAAAACACCCATCGTGCCGAAAGAAAACTGAAAAACTGACGAAATTTTAAAATAGAAATTAAAAATTTGGGGTCTGTTAAAAAATTCGAGGGGCGGTCAATAAATTTCTTTAAAATTTTTTTACAAAAATTTTTGAAAGTTAAAAAATACATGACAGGATTGTTGGAATTCAATTTTTTTTTCTTCTTCAGTCGCGAATTAATTTTTTAAAAGATTTCGCAGATGGAAATGTATATTTCAACTGCAATTAACGAAAAAATATTTGTGATTAATTATTGAAAAGTCAACAATCCCCTTTGAAATGTCCACGACATTATTGAATGAAATCGCGGTAATAGTAAAAGAAAAGTCAACAATATTTAATGATTCATTGTTTAAATATCAGGGGTTGAACTCTTATCGACATTAGGACCACAACAAAAAAAAAAAAATATTAATGTTGCATATGCAACTTAAAACGAATAAGAGATAATTTTACAAGCCAGGCCATTTTTTGGTCTTTGAACGGAAGTCAAAGTAAATCACTAAATCTAGAGCCTGCAACCCCCCCACATCAGTCCTCCCCACCCCTTTAACCCCCCTTTTACTTCTTACAGAAAGACTCAAACAACCCCATTGATTCTACTTTTCATCAGCAGTTAATTTCCCTCTCGATCTACTCCAAAAATTTTCATTTCAATTACTAGCTTCCTCCAAGTCCTCAAACAGCAAAAGTCGATAAGATTTCCAACCCTGAGAAACTTAAACAAAGTGGTCAATTTTTACTTGTGTAACAGACAACACAAAAAAAGGATTTTGATACGTCTGTCAAACCAGTTAAATCCAACCCAGATTTCATATCTTTTATTTACAAATCCCGCCTGTTCTATGAAGTTCTACGCATTTACGAAAAGAAAAAAAAGTAAAGTCCAAAATTCAACCTGTACACAGCCTAAATGGGCATTCCATTCTGACGTTTGTTACATATATGCAAACACAGTTTCAGACGAGACCAAATATTTTCGACCAATAAAAAAATTAATTTTTTAGTGCTAATTTTTTTTCTTTTTTAAAAATGAGATTTGTAACGTTATGCAAATTTAGACTGTTACACAGAAAAAAAATTCACCGAACCATTAAAAGTCAAAAAAAAAACAGACACCTGAAAAAAATAAAGGTAAGTCCTTAACATAATCATAAAAATATGCAGAAGCTTGTCAACCTCCTATGCTTCCATATTTATTAAATACTTAATAACCTACCAAAGATGGATCCAGTTCAGTCAGAAGGGATGGCTGATTTTGTTCAACTGCCTTTAAGCATAAAACAATTGCTTCTGCATACTTCTGCTGCCTTAAAAAAGCCCAGTCTTCATAACAAGAAACTAAATGATTGGAATCTGAGATCAACCACGACAATTTCTCCGAAAAAGAATGCTCCTCCAATGTCTTGTAAATCCACAACATGGCTTTATCATTTCTAATACTTGCTGGAAGATTACTGTAATTGTCCGCTTCTACCGATATACTAATTGAGAACGATGGTTGGAGCCATGATAAACCTTGGATAAAGGTCCAGCAGTCTGCTTTGCCCTACGAAAGACAAAAAAAAAATTAACACGCATTTTGAAATGAGTTAATATTTTCATATTACCTCCGTGCTGACGTTTTTGCAGCCATGCTTAAAAATATTTTCAACTGCTGCGTGCAACCTGTTCAAACCCCCGTAAATGCTCCAGACATTCGTAACCTGATGAACTAATAACCCTTCCACTGTCACCTTGAGCTGTAGGAGTAACCTCGGCCATTCCGGAATTACGACAGTGTGCATGGTTTATAAAAAAATTAAACTTAATCCCATTAAAAACATCAAGTTGTAAAGGCTTCGAAATTATAAACAATGTCATTATTACAGAAAAATGTGTAATTAGTGCATATTATTTTTTTTTATTTACAAAAACAAGGCGCCATCTTTGTTATGAGTAATTTGCGATTTTTTAAAAATTTAGCGTCATCTGACGAGCAAAGTTTGAACTAAACAAAATAATTAAGATTGCACATGAGTTGTGTATGCGCTTACCGTTAAAAAGTCTAGTGGAGTTTCGAATTTTGCAGCGCTATCTATATTTTGGAAGTATTTTTGCTACTATTAACTACAGCATTCGAATGAAAACTTTTGCGTCGGTCAACATTAGATTATCAACCATGGCTGATTTAGTGAAAATTGTACCTGTAATTTTATTCAGTTTCTTTATGCTATTTACAGTAAAGGATTTATTTTTATCTCAATCAAATGCAGAAGTTAGCAATAAGGACATACCGGTCACAAATCTAGGGGCGAGCAAGTACATGGGTCCAACACTCAAAATATTATATTGGTAAGTGCTTTCCCAATGTAAATTTCCCATGCAGGAAGTGAATGAATGTTAAGTAATGTCATAACATTTAAATAATTTGCTAGCTTTTCGGCCAAGTTGACCGAAAATGACTTTGACATGGTAATTAAGCGAATGACTTGCACTTCTCATGATACTTCTTGCCCATTAGGGAAGCCTTATATAAAGGCTTAAGTTATCATGTTTAAGTAAATAAATAAATGATAATGGTTGTATTTCTTTTTTTTTTTCAGTTACTCATGTGGATATAGGAATGCTTTTGAACAGTATGCTGAAATGTTAAATAAGAAATATCCAGATATAATCGTTGAAGGAGGACTATATCCTCCTCCTGGTTACAATTCAATTCTTGCGAGGATTTTAACAATCGCCAAAATGTTTTTAATCATCTGCATAATTAGCGGCACTGATATTGCTCAGTACTTGGGCAGAGGAACGCCTGCCTGGTGGTCTTGGTGTTTAAGTAATAAGATATATTCCTGCACTATGATATTCCTCTTATGTAATATGCTTGAAGGGCAGCTCATTTCTACAGGTAAGTTCAAAAAAAAAAGGATGAGTATTGATTACAGTTTTTAAATGATTTTTTTTTTCTTTCCCCTCCAGGTGCTTTTGAGATTTCATTTAATGATGTACCAGTTTGGTCGAAATTAGAAACAGGAAGGATACCTCAACCTCCGGAATTATTTCAAATAATCGAAAGTCACATGCAGTTTCAAGAAAAAACATTTGAAGTCAACCCTGGAATTAGTATGAGTTTAAAAAAGTGAATGACTGATTAGATAAATATTTTTTGAAGCAGTTCCAAGCATAAAAAAAAATCTCTTTGGCCTCTCATTTCTGTTTTTTCTACATCACCAGGGAGTGTTTACTAAACCATTTACGTAATTTTTTTTTTCTCGCTCATAAAGACTGATTTACAGAAGTTTGTTAAAAGTGATTCTGCTTTTTTTTCCCCCCCACTTTTTTTTAATAAATATTTCTAGTCATCAGACAATGAATTTACTACGTTTTTTTTTTTTTTCACATTTTTTACATAATTGTTTAGAATCATGGATCTTTTTATTTTCGCGAAGGCCAAACTTTTTCCCTTGTAATTAAGAAAAAGATTTAATATATTTCAAAAAAAAAATGAAAACTGTTTGTTTTAGTGGTAGTTCTGTTGTAATTTCTCTGTCTTTTAGTGAGGCACTAAAATCGTTTTTTATTACTGCTAATTAATTTATTTTTTACTAAAGATCTATTAGTAAAATGATGATTTTGGTTCGCCTTTGCGTAGTTTTTAAATTAGTTAAAAAAAATAATAATCATTTTTGTGTAAAAAGCCAACAATTGTTAAAATTAAAATTATATCATTTTATTTTGTCATTTTACTGTAAAAAAAAAGTGGAAAAATAATAATTACGAAATAATTTTTATGGATAAATTTTGAATTTTTTTTTTATACTCCCAACAATTTTGAGGAAAGGCTTTTTTTCGTTCTTGGGGTGGTTAAAAATCAGCTGCAGCGCCTCTGGCGGAAACATTTTGAACCGAAAATCCACAGCAAGCCGCACCGCAAGGATTTTATTCTTCAGCAATTTCTTTTTTTTTTTAAATCACAACAAATATATTATATTGGCAGTGTTGATTTTTATACATATACACATTAAGTTAATAATTTACAAAAACAATTTAAAAAATTATCTAATAATTATCTGCAACCAGGTTTTATATTTTTCAACATGGACTTTGACAACAAGGCAGTGCGCGGTGAGTTTTTTTTTATTTTTTTTATTAGTTTTTTCCTACTTTAAGTACAAACCTACATTTTTCTCTTGTTGCTTAATTTCCCTAAAAATTAGTTCGTTTTTTGATTCCTAAAATCACAAAATTTAAAAAATAAAATATTTGGCATTTTGTACAGTCTATGGCACTACAAATGACTTAAATCAAACCCTTAAACATTTCCACTTTTTTCGGAGCTTTGCTTTTTCTTTTTAAAAATTTATTTTTAAGATGTCTAGACCCTCTCCTCGCGTAATATTCACCGGTTTCAGGTAAATGGAAACCGCTATCACCCTTTTCCCCCGGCCTAAGTCTAATACAAACGGAACAACGACTAATTCTGGATTCTAACGTCCCCGCTTTAAGAGTTTGTTGCCTCGGCTTTCGGAACATTTCCCTGTCCTCTATTGTCGACAACCAATAGGAATATGCATTCGAGAAATAATTACAACGTCCGATTCCGTGACATTCGATAAACGGAGTCGGTCGGAATTCTAAAAGGCAGGAGCCTGGCGAAACTAATGATTGGCCACTTCCTTCAGCACCTGATCCAGTGTGCTACAAGTTTCAAGATTGAATTCAATATTTTTTTTTTTCATAAAAAATACGCTAATGAAAATTACTTACCATTAAAAAGCTGTAGCCAATCCAAAGATTGTCCCATCCCGATGGACAATCGGGGATGTCGTTTGACTGACTGTGAAGAGCTATTACCCTAGTTGGTGCCTCACAAACGGCACATCTTAAATTTAAAAAAAAAAAAAAAAATAATGATTGACCTTATTTCAACTTGTCTTCTATGTTTAACTTATGAAAAACTAAATCTCCATAATTTACCTAAATTTAGCACCGAAGGTCACAGCCTTCTGTTGCTTACCTTGAAATGTACTTCCTCAAATCGGGAGGTTCGATAGGTGTCATCATCATCGGCATCGGCTCCGCCGTACTCAACCAATAACTGTAATCGTTCCTCGAGGAATATTCGCATACGTTATTTAAATTACAAGGCATGAAAGGCATCGTTGAAAATCGCTGAAGGCAACTTCCCGGAGCTCCTAAATCTTGACCGTGAGCTTTTGCATTTCCCATAAAATGAAGCAGGGAATAACCTCCCCACATTAAAGTGGTTTGCGGAGGGCAAGGAGGGACTTCGTCCGTTTGTGAATGGACCGTGAAGAAATTTCCACGACTTTTCGGTGGACGAGCCGGCAAGGCGTCGTTACCCCGAAGCCCAGCTAGACCTAAAAAATTAAAATTTATAAGTATGTGAAAGTAAAAATTAAAAAATGACCTCGTAATTCTCTTTACCTTTTCTACCGGGTGGACCTGGAAGACCGACTCTACCCGCGGGACCAGGTAAGCCCGGAGGACCGGAGAAACCTTTCGGTCCGTTCAAACCATCGATGCCATCATCGCCTGGCAATCCCTTAAAACCATCTCTTCCAGGAGTGCCCATTAGTCCAGGTGAGCCCACAAACCCTGGAAGACCTGGAATTCCCCTGTCTCCTGGAGGACCCTTCGTTACTGTACCCCGAATGATAGGGGTATCGCCTGGTTCTCCCTTCATTCCCTGTAAAAATATTTTCGTTAACAAAATTTTCAAACCAATACTTCTCTTTTATTCTTTTCTTAAACTCACCTTGGACCTAACGATCCAGGCCGGCCAAATAATCCGGGAATGCCTCTATCCCCAGTCTCGCCTTTCCGTCCAGGATATCCAGAAACTCCAGGACGTCCGCTGTCACCTCTGAAACCTTTCTCTCCATTAATCCCCGGAAGTCCAGGGTATCCTTTATCTCCTTGAATCCCTTTGAAGCTTAGCGGGGGCAAGCCAGGATTTCCTCTCATGCCTTTTGGTCCCGCTCTACCAGGCAAACCGTTGATTCCTCTATCTCCAGGTCGTCCCGGTCTTCCTGGATTTCCAGATCTTCCAGGTGAACCTGGATCTCCTTTTTGCCCCGGTGAACTTAATCCCGGTGGTCCTGGAGGACCTGGCGGACCGTTTTGACCGTAATTTCCGGGCGCACCTTTTGGTCCTCTGATGCCGGGTCTTCCTGGAAGGCCATGTAAACCAGGTACTCCCGGTTCTCCTGGTTCAGGATTTCTACCGGGCAAACCTGGCAATCCTGGCAAGCCTTCCTCTCCCTTAAATCCTGACGGTCCTAATAATCCAGGATATCCTGCTTCTCCCGGTGGACCTCGCATTCCGTAATCTCCCTAATCAAAAAAAGAAAAAAAGGTATAGCGCTTTTTCCAGATGCAATGAAAAATCAATCCTTACTTTTATTCCAGGTAGTCCCGGAAATCCAGATAACCCTGGTCTTCCAGGATTTCCCTTCAATCCAAATCTTCCGGTGTCTCCCGGTTCTCCTTTCGTCCCAGGAGCAAATAAACTTCTTCCCGGCTCTCCTGCCATACCTTTAATACCAGCGAACCCGGGACCTCCTCTAATTCCCTCCGGTCCTCTATCGCCAGGTAGCCCCGGTCTTCCCATTCGTCCTGGATCCCCATCGTCTCCTATAAGACCTTTCACTCCAGGTGAACCAGGTAATCCATACGGTCCACGCAAACCAATCGTTCCGTTTAATCCCAATCTTCCGACAAATCCCGTAAATCCTTGATTACCATCGTCTCCTTTTTCTCCTTTTAAGCCTGGAATACCAAACTCCCCTGGTTCTCCTTTTTGTCCTGGTATACCGTAACCTCCTATCGGTCCCGGATCCCCCTGGATGCCTTTGATGCCGGGTCCCCCAAAGATTATAAGACCATCATCTCCTTTTTCTCCTGGTAAACCGTCCAGGCCTCGAGCTCCCGGAAAACCGACAGGTCCGTCTATACCTGGATCTCCTTGTTCTCCTTTTGGACCGCTAAAGTTCGAATCACCTGGTAGACCATCAAGGCCAGGAGCTCCAGGATCACCTGGTAATCCCTAAAATTGTAAATACATTTTACAAGTTTTTTTTTTAATTCCGAAAATCCGAAAAATCTTTCTTCATCATTTCAATGGACTCACCGGAAATCCAGGTGGACCTCTAAATCCAACTCCTCCATCAGGTCCCCCATCTCCTCTGATACCCTTCGGTCCCGTAGGTCCAGGCATTCCAGTTCTTCCTCTAAAGCCGGGAGGGCCTACAAATCCAGTGTCGCCTCTTTCTCCTTGTTCTCCGTAAATACCAGGAGCTCCCATTCTTCCATCAAGACCCGGAAATCCATCAGGTCCGGGATCACCAACTTCGCCTATCCTTCCTTCCGGTCCGATGTCCCCTTTAGGTCCTCTTAAACCCATCGCTCCTTTAATACCGTCTTCGCCTGGGAATCCTTTATCGCCTCTCATTCCTGGTGAGCCGTCAAGACCCGGCCTGCCAGGCAAACCTGGAGGTCCTGGTATGATTATTCCTTGTTCCCCTTTATCTCCTTTCAAGCCCGGTCGACCCAATAATCCAGGTGCTCCCTTCTCTCCTTTTTCTCCTTTCTCTCCATGTCTGCCGGGAACTCCTGGAGAACCTTGCACGCCTTCGTCGCCCATATCTCCTTTTACACCGGGAAAACCTGGTGTGCCCATAGCTCCATTCAAAATATCTTGACCTCTTTCTCCTCTATCTCCTTTTTGTGCGGGTGGGCCCTTAAAAAAAAAAAAAAAAAAAAAAAAATTATTAACACTTTTTTCTCGTGAAATAGGGAGCGTTCAAGTATTACGTAAGACCGAAAGGGGGGGAGGGGGTATTCGAAATTCTTAGAATTTCTTACTTGTGGGAGGGGGGAGTTTGACAAATCTTACGTAAGAATTTCCATTATAACTTATTGTTCAAAACTTTTCTTTAAGTTCAAAAAATTAAATTTTTAAATTTTTTTTCGAATTCCTAAAGTAGAAAAATTAAAATTTTTTAAGAAATAAAAATTTATTTTTTGATGAGATTTTGTGGCAATTATAGCCATCTTCAGGGATATGAATGTGAACTATAAATCTAGATTTAAGAAAATATCTAAAATATTTTTTAAAAAAGGGGGGTCCGCGAAAATCGTACGTAATATAAGAGGGGGGTCAAAGAAATCTTACTAATTCTTACGAAGGGGGTAAAAGGGTCTGAAAACCCGAATAAAGTCTTACTTAATACTTGAACGTTCCCAGTCTTATTTTGTACATACCGGTAAACCTTCCAACCCTGGTAAACCAGGCTTCCCTGGAAAACCTCTTAACCCTTGATCTCCTGTCACCCCAGGATATCCTTTAAAACCGGGAGCACCTGGTATCGTAAGTCCTTGAGGTCCAGGTGGCCCTTTCGGTCCCGGAAAACCTTGATCACCAGCCGGTCCCCATTCGCCTTTTGCTCCGGGTTGTCCAGGTTCACCCCTTTCACCTTTGAAACCTTTGTCGCCTTGTATGTTCAACGTCCAAGATCCAGCATCACCAGGTTGTCCGGGAAGTCCGTCATCACCGTCATCCCCTCGGAATCCCCTGAAAATTCAAAAGCAAAGTTAGAATCGTGAAAGAGGAGTGAAAACAGTAAAGGGGCCAATCAAATATTACGTCATCATTTTAGTGGGGAGGGGGAGGGGGTCATTCGGCTGATGACGACTGATGACAAGAGGGAGGGGGGGCATTGGTGTAATGCTGATGTCGTAATTTACACTGATATAATTTCGTGAAAAATTTTAAAAGTATTTTTTTTTTTTTCAAATAATTTTCTAATAAATGAATAAGTAATTTCAAATAAGATTTAATTTGTAACTTAATTACCTTCAAATTTCAGGTCTATTATATGTTAACATTTCGTATTAATAATACATGCATTTTGTCAATTTATTTTAAAAGAAAAAAAATTTCTTGATGGGGCGGGGGGTCTAACATGTCGAAAAAAATGATGACGTAATACCTGAATAACCCCTAAAAGGTTCTCACCTAAACCCATCAAGTCCGGGATCGCCTCTTAAAAATTCTTTTGGTATACTTGCAGGCTCTCCTTTTTGTCCGGAATACCCGTCCCCTCCCGGTCTTCCATCCCTACCGGAATCTCCGGGTTCTCCATAACTGCCCTTAAAACCTTTTCTACCTTGTAAACCTCTATCACCAGGCGGTCCTTGCGGTCCCATCGGACCCCATGGCCCTTCATTACCCGGAAAACCCGGAAATCCCTTATCTCCGGTAAAGCCCAACACCATGCTCGACGGTGGATAGATAATAGCACCCGCTTCTCCTTTCGGTCCAGGAGGTCCAGCCAAACCTAAAAAAAAAAAAATTTTTTTAATTACGTAATGGGAAAAAACTTTGTTAGGATTGATCCTAAAACCTACCTACGTACCTGAACTACCAGGTGTTCCGTCTAAACCCGGGTAACCTGGTCTACCCGGTATTCCCGCTTCTCCTTTCAATCCTCTAGGTCCCGGTAATCCCGGAAATCCGGGAGCGCCTGGCATTCCGTCCCTTCCGTCATCACCTGATATACCTTTGTCTCCTTTCGCTCCTGTTAAAGGAAAGAATGATCTAATTTTTTTTTTCCGGAGAAATGAATGAATGTTAAAAAAAAAAAAAATTGTGTCATGGGATATTATCAAAAAATGATAAACCATTTACTTCAAGCTTCCCGTGTGTGGGCTAAAGGAAATCCTACTGATAAATAAACTTCATATTTCCCCACATTGATTTCGATTATTTTCAATTGTGCAAAAAAAAAAAAAAAAAAAAAAAAAAAAAAAAAAACTTAATTTTTACCTGGTGTACAAATGCCGCAGTCGTCCCCGCGATCGCCTTTCACTCCCGTGTATCCCGGAATGCCGGGTAAACCCGGTAAACCGGGTGGTCCCGGGTAACCGCGTTGTCCGCTGTCTCCGGGAGGACCAACGATTGGAAGTCCTATTCCGGGAAAACCTTTCGGTCCCGGATCTCCTGGTTCGCCTCGGTCTCCGGTTGATCCGGGGAAACCGTCTCTTCCGACTAGGCCGTCTTCTCCGGGAGGTCCGATGATAGTTACTCCTGGGTATCCTTTTTGACCTAAAGGACCCGGAGGTCCTTGACTTCCGGGTAGGCCTGGGGGACCTGGATAACCCGGGGGACCTGAAAAAGTAAATTTAAAATGAGCCAAAATTTAAAAAAAAAAAAGGCGGCTTATTTTTTGTGACTCCAATGCAGAGAAAAACGTTTGAGAAAAAAAAGACAAAAAAAAATTTATATGACATTTTTGGTACAAAAAAAAAAAAAAAAAAAAAAAAAAAATTCTAAAAAAAAATGTTTGTGCAAAATTATTAGAAACTAGTCAGATTCCAAAAGCTCTGCCAGTAATATTAAAACCTCTTCATAAATTACCATCATCTCCTTGTTCTCCTTTGATTGAAGTCCCTTTCGGTCCTGCTGGACCAGGTAAACCAGCTGGTCCTGGCAATCCCGGAGGTCCAAGTGTTCCTCCTATACCCGGTCTTCCCGGCAGTCCAGGCTCTCCTCTATCCCCCGGTAATCCAACCGGTCCTTGCGGTCCCGTCACACCGACATGTCCCTCTTCATCCAAATCCGGATTATAAATTCCCGGAGGACCTTCCGGACCTTGGGGTCCCGGCGAACCCTCCCTTCCAGGTTCTCCTGCATCACCTTTTGGTCCGTCTATACCGGGCAAACCGGCCAACCCAGGGGCTCCTTTGTCTCCCTTTTCCCCGGGCACCCCGCTCGGTCCTTCTCTTCCTTGTTTCCCTCTTTCCCCGTCGGCTCCTTGAACTCCCTTGATCCCTTTCAACCCCGGATAGCCCGGATATCCTTTTTGACCTTTGGTCCCCGTTTCTCCCTTCCAACCTTTCGGGCCCCAATTTCCCGGGAGTCCTTTCACTCCTTTCATCCCTTTGGCAACCTCGGTACCGGGTGGCTCGTTTGATTCCGTGTCGTTCGGATTAAGGTAGATGACGTTCCCGGTGGACCGGGCTCTCCTATATCACCTTGGTCTCCTTTTAACCCGGGCGATACCGTAGCCGTCGGCTCGCTTTGATCTCCCGGTAAACCGGGTGGACCTGCCGGACCGGGCGGGCCCTGTTAACAATAAATCGAGTTACATTAAAAATAAATAAAAATTTATGAGATTATATTTTCGAGTGTTATGAAGTCTAAGTGATTTTTTTTCCCCTCCTGATTTAATAGGTATGATCTCGCTCGCTATTATCTAATTTATACGACTTAATACCATTATAATTTCAGGTTCATACTTGAATCATTTATCATATTTAGAGCAATAATCTTTCGTAAAAAAAAATAAAAAAAATAAAATAAAGATGGGTAACAATTTTTTTTTCATTAACCATCCCTTCAGCTATTTTTTAACACCCTTCCTCGTTAAATTTTTAATAATCATTAAAATAAACAATTTAAAAATGATTAGGGTAGGTACACGGTAAAAAAAAAAAAAAAAATTCAGGGTGATGTGACGTCACATTAATAAAACGTAGAAAGTGCGTCGGAGGTCAAATAACGTATCTTCATCGAAAATAAATCTGTAGTTATTTTGTTTCGACGTTTCATGAATGAGTCATGTGACCACACGTTTGTGCCAACATGAGCGTGTAAACTTGTAGTCACGTGATTTTCGTAAACGGTCGAAACACTTTATCTCCAATTATATTTAAGTTGGAGATACGTTAGTTTTTGATGTTTGACCATTTTTTGGTGTTTGATTTTATTGGTATGAAATTCGATGACGTTCATTTGGGGGCCATGTCAAGTATTATGTTTATCAATACCTCGATATATCGAAAATAGCGATATCTCGATATATTGAAATCGATACGGATGGTGAAATCTCGGCTTTATTGAGCAAATTTTATCACAGAAAAAATATAATAAATATAATATATATATATATATATATAATTATAAATATAATTATATTTTTTCTGTGATTTTATTTGAGCTTTGGTTATTCACACATTTTGACGCAGGGATGATTGTTTTAAAACAAATTGGTTTAAAACACGGTGTTTTAAAAAGTTTTAAAACATTTGAATAAAAAACACCATTTAAAAAATTTGAATAAAAATAGAAACGAATTTAAAACATATTGAACGTGTTTTAAAACATATTTCAAAACGTTTTAAAACATGGGAAAATAATATAAAACGTTTTAAACTGTTTTTTATTAAAAAATGTTTTAAAAGCAACCCTGTTTTGACGTAATAATATTGAAGTGGAAGTAGCGAGTCGACGTGGAACTATATCGATTTAATATATCGAGATATCGATATTTTCGATATATCGAGGTATTGACAATGTTAGCGGAAAAGGCAGTTTACTAAATTTCTGATATTTACTGACGAGGAGGGGGTGTGTTATTTACTTACGTCAGCAATTTGTTTTAAATTTTTAGGGAACGTTCAAGTATTACGTAAGACTTTTTTCCGGGTTTTTGGACACCCTCCCCCCCGGTTGTAAGACATTTCGCAATACTTAGCTTATTGCGAAGATGGTGGATGCGGACTCCCCCCCCCCCCTAAAAATCTTACGTAATACTTGAACGTTCCCTTAAACAAGAGAACATTCAGAAAAGAAAATGGCTGACGCATGTCTTGTGACAAGGCATCTGGAAACAATAAAAATAATGTCGGAAACAATAAAAATATCTTGTCAAGAAATAACTTGTCCTTTGTCATGAAGCATTTTTGTTTTGCTATGAAACATTCCGGTATTGTTGCAAGACATAATTTGTTCAATACATTTTCTTTTCCGAGTGAAAATTAATAATTCCGTGCGTCGGAGGAAAACTAACTCCATCGTAAATATGATTGGAGTTAGTCTGTTTCGACGCTTCGTGGAAGTGTCACGTGACCACAAGTTTACTCCTAAACTTGCAGTCGCGAGATCACGTGATTTTCATAAACACTCGAAACAGACTATCTCCAATTATATTGACGATGGAGATACGTTAGTTCACCTCCGACGCACGGAAATGTAAACCAGAACAAAAAAGAAAAAAGGGAGGCGGAATAATCATTGATTTTATAAATTTATGAAACAACAACGATTGTTCCATGACGGATTTATCATGTGATTCTCTAAATAAACCTTCAGCCATCTACCAAGCAAAATTTAAACAATTTTTCTGCTTCAATTCCGGGGAGATTTTTTCAAATTCAAAAGTTTTTTTTCCCCGGATGTTTGATAAACCTACTCTATCTCCGATTGGTCCACGAAACCCTGGAGGTCCTCTTCCGCCTGGATAACCCGGAAGTCCTTCCAAACCATCCACAGCATCATCTCCTCTTTCACCTTTCGTCCCTTTCGTGTTTGCACCACCTTCTCCAGGGTCACCAGGGGGGCCTCTCGACCCCGCCGGACCTTCAATCCCTCTGTCACCGGGTTCTCCGTACGATCCGGGTATTCCGGAGCTTCCGTGCGTTCCGTTACAACCGTCTAAACCGTCCGCGCCCACCGGTCCAACGTCTCCCATTTTCCCCTAAAGCAAAAGAATTTCTTAGAAAGATTTTTACAACGAAAAAAAAAAAAAAAAAAAAAAAAATTAATACTTACAGGTCTGCCGCGTTGTCCTGGTGTACCCGGAAGACCGGTTTCCCCCTGTAAACAAAAATTAATTAAACTGTTTTTTTTGACATGAAATCGTGGGCAATTATCGTAGGAAGTTTTAAATCTTCATATTTTTCCCGATATACCACCCGCTACCATTTGAAATATTTTAATTAGACTATGCGATTTAAAAATAGCGACTGGTAAAATAATAAACGTTTCGAGAAAAAAAAAAAAAAATTTAAGAATGCCGTAAAAATTAATTATAATCGATTAGAAAGTGTTTTTTTTTTTTTTTTTTTTTTCTTTTTTTTTTCTTAAGGGGAACGGGTGCGAAAGATGAAAAATTTATGGCTCAGTAGCTCGTTTATTACTTTTTTGAGCAATAAAATATAAAAAATTTGAATTTTTATAGCAATAATAAATACGGTAAAATATGAGAGCAATGCAGGATTTTTTTTAAAAAGCACATTTCAGACTGGATAAATTTCCAAAGATGGTTGGGTAGGGACGTTTGCGCTAAATCTGGGAAGTCGAAGTGGGGATAAAATTAAAATGGAAAAAAGTATCGGGGATCTCAAAACCTGACATTTCTTGGGATGCATCATCCAAAAGTCCGTCATCCCTAGAAAGGCATCCTAGCAATATTCAAGGAAGTCCTGTGGATAATCTGTGAACTTTATAAAAATAAGCTTTGGACTTGTCGCAAATAAATTTAAAATTAAAGTCTTCAAAATGTCTAAGGTCTCATTATGAAGCCTAAAGGTTCTAAATCAAGAACCTGCTTACAATTTTCGCCCCTAAATTTTGTCCCAAAATTTTTTCTTCCGGCCCACAGTGTAACCGTCAGTGCAAGACAGGACTTGTCTCACCTTTTTTTCGTTTCTAAAGCTCAAGTTTACCTGAAAGCTCAAAAAAAGCTCCAAATAAATTTCAAAATCCATAGGTATTTCAAGGCATTGCCAACTTCTCAGACTCCAATATTTGACCTACATTTTTTTTACACAGAGCAAAAAACTTTTAAAAAAATATTTTCGACTGCGTGATTTAACAGCCAATCCTACGATTCGTCAGACATTCTTCCTATAAACACTTCCGCATTGGACATAAAAAAAAAAAAAAAATCCAAAACCAACTTTTTTTTTTTTTCTTCTCCCTGTTAAAAATGAAAGCAGCGCCGGATTTAAACATCAAAGCAAATGTAAACTAAACGTTGTAAAAAGTTCTGCTCAATTGAAAGTTGGCTTATGCCCCCGGGGGAGTTCTTTAATTTTTATTTTTCTGCCGAAGAAAATGACGTAATTCATTTTCTGTTTGTTTATTGTGTCAGCACATGTAAAAAAAAAAAAAAAAAAAAAAAAAAAAAACTCGTTCGAAAAGCAGCAATCTGTTCTCGTTGGAATTTATAAATTCAAACTCCCCCTCTCGAAAGTTTAATTGCTTTCTTTTCTTATTTCGAAAAAAAAAAAAAAAATAAGCTCGACTACGCCCCTGAGGAAAACAAAATAAGCAGAAAAAAAAAATTTAAATTGCATAACTTGTCAAAGTCGCTTTTAATTTTTTTTAATAACCACTCGTTGGATTTTATAAGGGTCATAAATGTAAATGTATAGAAATGAGTAATTATGCTAAAAAAAAAAAGAACAAATTGATAAATGAATCATTATAATAATCTACTCCCGATAACGAAAAGAAAATAATAAAAAAAAACTGGAATTCGAAGTCGATTTACATCATCATTTTGAAAACTGACGGGCCGTTGCACTTTATGTGTGCTTTTATTTGCATAAATGACCCGTCGAGTCTCAGCGTATTAATCTCATAGGACAGACTGCATAAATAATGCATAATTCACGTACCTGTACCATTATACTGATCTATTATTACGGAAATTCGCTGCTATTTTTGGGCAGGGTTTCAACAAAATGTTTTTCAGGGATCGGCTTTTTCCCCGCAGGGGGTGGGAATTATGTAACATGAATAGAGCAAAAGAAGTGCATCCGAACCTCGAAGGTCAACTGACGTATCTCCATCGTAAATATGACAGGAGATAGTTTGGTTCGTTTGTTTCAAAAATGTCACGTGATCAAAAGCTTGCGCCAACATGTAGCTTACAAACGTGTGGTCACATGATTCTAATGAACAGTTGAGAAACCTACTATCAGTACTATCTCCCAATCATATTTAGGATGGAGATAAGTGAGTTCACCTCCGGCGCACGGATTTAAAATTGATCATGTAGGTAATACTTGTCCCGCTTAACTACTCGAAAATTAGTTCTTCCTTTCTACCACCGTAAGCGCTACTTGTAAGCGAGACGTTTCTTGATTGGTCGTTGAGATTTGTAAACAGCGATGGCGGCGCACGGCCATACAGACGTCTATACGGCCTTGGTCGCAACTTAAGAGAAATGATCAGTCGTGGCAGCAGAATAATCGTATTTTACTTTTTACGGAAAAATGAAGACAAATTTCAAAACAAAAAATATTAAGGAATTATCGTAATTTTTTCCTAAAAGTTCCTTAACAATTTTTGTTTCAAGATTTGTCTTCGTTTTTCAGTAAAAAGTAAAATACGATTAGTCTGCTGCCACGATGACGATTCCTCTTAAGCGATTGACATGTTGCTTCTCTTAAGATCGCAGCGCCATCAATGGTCCGTTTTAGAACTAAAATGTGTGTAGTTCTAAACGGGACATGAACGGCATGGGAACTTTCCGAATCTGTCTGTACGGCCGTGATTAAAAGTAATGGCGGCTAAAAAACGCTAAAGTATTTGCAATGCATCGAAGATTCCAGAAATTTCTGATGCCAAATCTGTATTGAAATCACGTGATCTCGATAGCCAATCAGAAGCGTCCTGAATACAGCTAGCGCTGCTGGTGGTAAAATCGATGGAACTAAAATTGGAACGACGCCTCCCATGTATTAAAATAGGAGCTTCCAGACCTGTCTATACGATCGTGGCACACTGTGACAAAAAAACTGTAGTATTGCTTCTTCATTGAGAGTACGCATCAGTGAAATTTAAGCGATCATCGATCCATAAGTTAAGCATAAGCGGAAATATTGAATCGTGGCAGTAGACACGTGACTGATGCGTACTCTTAAGGATGGGTACATACCCGCTCTCCTTTTTCTCCGATTGGTCCAAATTCGCCGTAGTCTCCTTTTTCTCCGACAGGTCCGATTGGTCCATCCGGCCCGAAATCTCCCGGAGGTCCTTGTTGGCCGTAGATGCCAGGGAGACCTGGTTCCCCGGATGGCCCTTTAACACCTTCGCAGTCACATCGTAGTGGTGAGCACTCTACCGTTTGGTTCGATGAAGAACTTCTTTGAGCCTAAAAAAATAAAAACAACAAAGGAATTAGGAGATTTTTCTTGCACTTTCAAACATTTGCTAAATCTCAATTTCTAGTTTTGCAAACCTGGCCCTATTCAAAGGAAAGACCAATGTCTCATTTGCCTAATTTTACTCTGAGGCATTCATAAGCATTTGGTGTGCACCTCCACACGAAAAGGTCTTACTCGGGAGATGGCGCTTAGAAGATTGTGGAAGTTTAACTTATAAAAACACTTTGTTTACAAACAAAAAGTTCTAAGCGCCATTTGCCAATGGGACCTTTTTGTAAAGGTACACATTATGACCTCCTCCTCCTCCTCCATCCCTTCGATATGCTAAATACCCATCCTATTATTCAAACCTTAAATTAAGGCAAAAAACCCTTTCCCCACCCCAACCTGCTTCCATAATAACAAATTGTTTCCTCCTCTTCCCGTTTCGACAGGTATTAACCGGTATTAAAAGTGTCAAAATGCAAATTTTAAACAAAATCAAACCGCCTTCAGTCGCCGATGACCGTATTTCATATATAAATTTCCTTAAAGTGCCAAAATAACAAATTTCAGGTATAATATTGAGATGTTTGTCATATAAAAATGGTAGACATAATCATAACAGCATCGACATGCATTTTTTTCATTTTAATAATAAGGTATTCATTCCGTTTCAAGTGGGTGTTTCAGGTTTTTTTTTCTTGATGATGATTACTATTATATTATGTATTTTCATTCATAAAATTATCGATTTTTTTTTCGCATTCGGTAGAAGAAAATTGAACAAAATTTATATAAATTATAAAATATTTTTATATGTAAAAGATATATTAATGGCTAATGAGTCATATCTTAATTTATGATAATTCTATGCGATATAAGGCTTTGAGCAATGGTCCCTTATATTTGAGTTAGACCTCCATGGTGTCAGGAAAAATCTCCCACTGAGAAGCGCACTTTCAGGCGGCTTGTTAGACCGGTTAAAAAAAAAATTCTTCCATATGTTTCCTTTTTTTTTTTTTTTTTTTATGAACATGACACTTAAGATAACCGAAACCGGGATGTGAATAATCTTTAAAAAGTGCAATTGCAGTATCGTTTTTTTTTTTTTTTTTTTCATTCCATGCCATTCATCTTCCTTGAAATTTTAGAATCTCAGTCAGCATCGCCGATCATCAAATTTCGATTCGAAGAACTTTTTTTTTTTTTTTTACTTTTTATGACTCCTCACGCGCTTAATAGCATTTTAATATTTGCTTTCTAGGAATTTTTTTTTTAGGTAGCATAAATTTTTTACTTGACAGTTGATGGTTAAATTTATTTACTTATATTCTTTTTAAAGATTTCTTTTGTAATTTTTCCACCCGGTTCTGGCGAGATGGGAGAAAGAATTGTCGAGGCAGATAAGAACGCTGACGTACATTATCAGCCACTAATTAGGTTTTAGAGAAGATAATCCATTCCGAAATTAAAAAAAACCAAGCCCGGGAACGAAAAGGTGAATTAAATGTTTGCAAAATAAATGCAAAAAATAAATAGACAAAACAATGGGTCCTGTCTCCATTGACAAATTAATCAAAGGGTGTACAATTAATTGTACTATTGGAAATTCTGTATATTTTTAGACTTTTTTCTCCTACCACTTTTTTTTTATTGTTTTGATTATTTTTTCGAACACTAAAAATAATGAAAACGAAAAAAAAAGTGGTAGCAGAAGAAGAAAAAAGTTCAAAAATATACAGCATTTCCGGTAATAACAATTAATTTTACTGTCCTGTCTCCATTGGCCAATTAATCGAAGGGTACAATTAATTGTACCACCACAGATGCTGCATGTTTTTAGACTTTTTTCTTCTGCTGCCACTTTTTTTATTGTTTTGATCATTTTTTCGAACATAAAACATAATGAAAACGAAAAAAACATTGGTAGCAGAAGAAAAAAATCTAAAAACATACAGCATTTCTGGTGGTACAATTAACTGTACCCTTCAATTAATTATTCAATGGAGACAGACCTTACCTTCCAATTAATTGTCCAATGGAGACAAAGTAGTAGCAGTAATATTTGAATATGCATAATTTTTACAAAATTTATACTTACATGATTTTTTAAGCATGAAAATGGATATGCATAAATTTTGCATAAATTATTCATATAATTTTTACTAAATTATAAAGCAAAAAAAAAAAAAATTGATATATTACGCGTATTCAACTTTTTTTAAATTTTATGCATACTTATTTATGCATAAATATATTGAAGGATGAAAAAAAAATTTCCGGTAAAAAAAAGTTGAATTCTCTACACATGATTTATGCATTTTTTATGTGTTTAATTTTTTTTACAATTTATACATTACTTTCTCATGTGGGCAAAGGTATCTAAGTCTAAGGGATTAAAGGACATGCATAATTTTTGCAAAAGTTTATGCATATTTTTTTAAGCACCAAAATTTGAATATGCATAATTTTTGCACAAAAATTTTTTTAAATTATAAAGCAGGAAACTTTGCAAATGTTATGCTTATTGAACTTTTTTCCATTTTATGCATACTTATTTATGCATAATTTATGCATAATTATATTGGAGGGTAAAAACAAATTCTGGTAAAAAAGTTTAAGTATTTTATACATAAGTCCTGTCTCCATTGGCCAATTAATCGAAGGGTACCGTAGATTGGGGTGAAGTTGAAAAGAAATTCAAAACAAAATTCTAGGTTTACTTAAGGCACAAAAAATAAAACTTTAAGTATTCCAAAAACAATATCCACTTAATGAAATAAAAAAAATTTATTTTTATTGCCTAAATAAATTTAGAATTTTGTTTTGAATTTCCTTTCAACATCACCCCAATCTACGGTACAATTAATTCTACCATCGAAAATGCTGTATATTTTCGTACTTTTTTCTTCTGCTACCACTTTTTTTTTATCGTTTTGAATATTTTTTCGGACTAGAGAATGTCATGTATAAATATACGTATATAAATACTGTATATAAATAGTATTTATATACAAAAATATACTGGAAAAAATATACCATGTATATTTTCTATACCCTAGTATATTTTTTAAAAACCCTATTTTCTCTTTTAAATAAAGCTCCGGAATAATTTTTTGCACTCATAATGGTAGATTAATTAATTGTGAATGACATAGGAATGTAAAATATCAATGAAAATGATTAATTAAAAGGATAAAATTGATTTAATAAAACCAATCGAGCGTCCATTTTTTGCGCCATTTTCAGAAACCATTATTAACAAATATGGCCGGCATTTGCAGAAAGCGCCATACAGCTAATCGTCATTCTTGCATTGTTTTATTTTACAATTTTTGTAAATTATTTACGGTAAATCCCAATCCACATGGAAGAAAAAATCCCGCTTGGTCTTATTTTTTAGAATTTCATACCCTTGGATAACATAAAGAGTGCAAAGTTATAAAAACTTAATAAAATACAAAAAAATACGACCTGGTATTTATATCCGTATTTATATACGTATTTATATACTGTATATATACGAAGGTTTCGTATACTGTATATTTATGTTCTCTATTTCGGACACTAAAAATAATGAAAACGAAAAAAAAAAAGTGGTAGCAGAAGAAAAAATATGCATCGTTTCCGGTGGCGCAATTAATTGTACTGTACCCTCCAATTAATTCTTCGATGGAGACAGAGCAATAGTTCATGGAATTTTTTATGTATGTCCATTTCTGTTTTTTCAATTCTTGTTTTCGGCCCTGCCAATTCATTTGTTTCCCTCAATTCAAAAGCGGCATTTCCTACAAAAAAGAAATACGTCTCCATTTAGCCAAATTAAAAAGCAAGAAGCTGACAAACTAAATTACATTAAATGACATAACCCAATGTAAAAGCGTGCTTAATATTAATCATTATAAAAACGGTCAATTGAATGTGATGAGATAAAAGGAAATTAAAAAATTTAATCGCTCGCGTCCTCTCTCCCATCATATGCACCAAAAAAAAAAATTCTCATGTATACATTTCCTGACGACGGTCTTGCCAAAATCATTATCACATTTTATCTCCCTTTTTTCCCCACCCCACCCCCTTTCCCCCTTCCCATTGTCTATACAGTGTGTTTGGCTCTTAACAAAGTAAACTTTCCATGTTGCCTTTCAAACATAAACTGCAACTGACGAAAAATTCTAAACTGTTAAAAGATAAGTCGTAGACGGATATATCCAAGTTTTTTTTTCTTTTTTAATTTCAACACCATTTCTTTATGGTAATTAAGCATGAAAAAAAAAAAAAAAAGTTCTCGGAGAAATAAACAAGACTCGTGTTTAATTACTTATTTTTATGCAAACCGAGGACATCGGAGGAGTCCAGAAATAAGAAACACACTGGAATTACACGTGGAGATGAAAATCGTGACTTAAGAACTGCATCTCATGATCTTGCAACTTAGAAAATTGATAATATTACGGTTCGTTTAGTGCGGAATCATGCGTTTTTTTAAATAATAATTTTTTTTAGGCTGAGGCGCGAGTAACTTTAAAAAGAAAAAAAAAAGAGACTTGAACTTCCAGACTGGTGGGATGGAACCATCATTAATAATACGGTTTGGCACTGATAATTTATATCACCTACCGTGATATTGTATTCATATACCGTCTCCCATTCCTTTTTTATTTGGGAGTATCACTCACAATAGAATTTTATGAGGGAACGAAAAAAAAAAATAAGGAACCGAAGCTTCGGGGCAATTGCTACTGTCTGCAAGTTTGCTTTCTCCATTTCTAATAGCCCTGTCTGCTTTTACCAATGGGACTCTTCATGGGGGGGGAGTTACTCATACTACACTAGCGAAATTTAGTCGATTATTGATCACCCTTCCCGGTCCTCTTCTCATCTTCTTAAGCACAAAATATCGCTAATCCTCCCCTCTCCAGAACTGTAATAGTTTTACAACAATATCTTAGGCCGGAGGTCAATTGGCGTATCTCCAATACCAAAAAGGGATGCAAAAGTGTATGCAAAACACTAATATAAAAAATGTATCATTTTTGTATTATTTATACAAAAGTTTGGTGGACGTGCATAATTTTTGCAAAGATTAAGCACATTTTTTTAAGCACCAAAATTTGAATATGCCTACTTCTTAAAAATTTATGGATAATTTTTTAAACATGAAAACTTTGATATGCATAACTTTGCAAAATTTATGCATAAAATTTTTATCATAAAGCAGCAAAATTTGCAAATATTACGATTGTTGAATTTTTTTCCCACTTAATGTCCGCTTATTTATGCATAATAAATGCATAGTTATTTATGCATAAATTATGCACAATTAGTGCATGTTTATTTATGCATGATTAACACATACTTTTTATCAATAATTCGCGCATACTTATTTCTGCATCAATTGTGCACAATTATTTATGCATAATTAATGCATACTTATTTTTGCATCAATTGCGCACAATTATTTATGCATAATTAATGCATACTAATTTATGCATGATTAACGCATACTTTTTATGCATAATTAATGCATGCTTATTTATGCATAATTAATGCATACTTATTTATGCATAATTTGTGCATAGTCATTTATGCATAATAAACGCATACTTTTTATGCTTAATTAATGCATACTTATTTATGCATGATTAATACATACTTATTTATGCATGATTAACGCATACTTTTCATGCATAATTAATGCATACTTATTTATGCATCATTTATACACAATTATTTATGCATAATAAATGCATATTTATGTATACATAATTATGCATACTTACATCATTAAAGGATAAAAAAAAATTTCGGTAAAAAAAAACTTAAGTTCTTTTAGCATATTTTATGCATGAAATAATAATCATGTATAGTTTTTACGCGATTTTTATACAATTTATGCATCTCTTTTTCGTACGGGCCCTAAGCATAATATTTTAACTCATCCTTCTTGGCCATGCCAATAGATTAAAAAATCCGAATTTTAATATTCCTCAGAAATTTAAATAAGAAAAATTTTCACAAAATTTATGCTTAAAATTTTTAAGCATAAAAATCCGGATATGCATAAATTTTTGCATAATTTATGCATAATTATAATGCAGGATGAGGAAACATTTTTCCGGTAAAAAAAAGTTGTTTATACATAATTTATGCATTTTTTATGTATGTCCAATTTTTTATCATTTATGCATGATTTTTATATAATTTATGCATCTCTTTTTCGTAAGGGCTCCCTTGTTACTACGATTGGAAAACTGTTCAGACTGTCTCAAATTATGTGATCACCATTAACTTACTACCAACATAAACCGATAAAAGTGTGATCACATGATTTTCAGCACCAATGAAAGTAGATTATGGAGATGCGTCAGTTGACCTTCGCCCAAAATCCCGCTCCGACGCCACAATTTTATGAACCCCCTTTCCCGAAAGGGTTTTCACTGACCTGTAATTGACACTAATAAATAAAAAAATCTACATTATCCTCTAATTATAAGCAAGAATTAAGAAAAATAGATAAATCTGTGAACGTGCTCTACTTATTACCCACATTTTTCACGAACAAAAAAAAAAAAAGATCGAACTCCTGTCTATAAAGATTAATTAAAAAAGAATGAATCGCACCTGGATTTATAAATTAAAGAATAGCGAAAGGTTTAATTTTTTTTTTTTTTACTCTTAAATTTTTTATAAAAACAAACGTCGAACTAGACATATTTATTTCCAAATTTTTTCACCTAATTAATACCTGGTTGAGGTGTGTAATCACATAGTAAAAATGACGGAACCCTGTGTTTCTCCCTGATATATCTATTGTTCAACACGTCAACATTTTGAAATAAAGGTGTTTGCTATAATCAACCCTCGTCAGATCCGTTAGCCGATTTCTGCCACAGGGAGTGAAGAGGAAAATAAAAATAAAACCATCCGATTCTGGTATTTCACATTAGAACATATTTCTTTTTCCCATGGCACTTTTTTTTTCCTAATGCTCAGCATGCGACATTCCTGCGCGCAGAAGCTCTTAAATCATCTTATAAATCTTAGATTACAAACTTCTGCGAAATTTCCTTTTGACTCTTTTTTAATAGTATCAGTTTTTTTTTTATAATGCGGCTTATTTTAGCTCTCCCATTATTATAATGTTATAGATTTTTAAATAATAGCCTTTTGTTAATGTAAATAACATCTTTTTGATATTTTTACAGACTTGTTAAACGCATTTTTTTCCCCGATTCATTCATTTGGATTACCGAACCTGCCTCAGCTAGCTTTTTTTTTTTTTTTTACTTATTTTTTTTTTTTAAATTATCAACAGTGAATAATAATTGAATATACCCTGTGTTTATCTCGAATTATAAACCAGTTACTCCAGGTTTTGAAAAATCGACAGAAGATATTTTTAGTTTTGCTTTCCTTTTAATTCTTTCAAGTGATTTCATTTATTAATTTTTATTTTTTTATAGTAAAAGACTTTGAATCTTAAAGACTTTTTTCTAGGCCATTATAATATCAAATAGTGAGAACTTTTAAGTTCATGAGTAAGTAAGCACACAAGAAGCTTGACTTTGCTAATTTTTAATCTCCCCCCACTTCCCCTCTTTTTCAGCAAAGAAAAGAAATTTAAAAAACTTTCCCCCTCTTGACGAGTACGATCACAGCCTTATAAATCGTTTATTTTGCGCTTTGTTCGGAATTTAACAGCCCCTTCCCCCAGTGTCAGCGAAAGTAAGCACTTTAAAGACATCCAGCTCTAACGTAACTAATATTTCAATACTCGCGGAAAACCAATAGATACAAGAGACAGCAACCACTTGTGTTGGAGGTTAAAATCAACATAGTATTAGTACTAGCACTAGTACTGAAAAGTACTAACAGTAATACTTACTTACTAACAGTAATACTAGTAGTATTAGTATTAGTTAATTTTTTTGTTGGAAATTATCAATCCTAGCTTTTTTAGTTTTACTATTTGTACTATATTAATATTACTGTTAGTACCGATACGAGTATACTTATAAAATACCATTGGTACTAGTGCTGGTATTGGTACTAATATTAGTGTCACTAGTATTAGTGCAAACACGAGTATTAGTATTAGTATTAGTGCTATTAGTACTTGTGGTACAAAGACTAGTATTAGCACTAATATTAGAACCAGTACTACAAGTACTGCTAATAGTATTTACTAATACAATATGGTTCTGGTACAGGTACTGGTATTAGTACCGGTACTAGTTACTGGCACTATTGCTGGTGCAAGGAATATTATTACTACTTACACTAATACTAATCCCAGATAGCAGAAGTACTACTATATAGCAGAAGACTACGATATACTAACATAGCAGAAGTACTACTAATACTAATCCCAGATAGCATTTTCAATCCATTGGACATCCTGTGGATTGTCCATTAAATATCCTGCGGATTGTCCATTAGATTTCCAGAGGATATCCAAATCCATGGGATATCCATAAGACGTTTAAAGAACGCTTCTTGGACCAGTGCGGGCATAGTTAAATCCAATGAACGTCCAATAAATGCCCTCATGACGTCCTGAAGACATCCTCGGGGACTGGATAGACTTTGCTATCCGGGATAATATGTACTACAAGTACTACTAATACTAAAAGTACTAGTACTAGTGTTCGTACCAATAGTATTAGTATTAGTATTAGTAGTAGAAATTTCTCTTCACGTAAATCTTATTCACTCCCATTCGTTTAATTACCCTTCTCTTTATTAGATTTTATATTGAGATTAAATTAATTTACTACGACTAATACTTGTATTTTATTACTAATATGTATAATGCACCAGCAAGAGTACCAATAATTAGTGCCAATAGTAAGAGTAACTATTCCGGTACCATTCCAGTACCTACTAAATAATAATTTACTGATAGTATTTACTATTAGTAAATATAATACTACTACTAATAGTATTAGTACTGATACAAGTACTACAAGAGCCACAAGCACTACAAGTACTTTAGTATAATAGTATTTACTTGTAGTAAGTACTTGCAGTGGTAGTATTAATACAAAAACTACAAGTACTTGTAGTACATGTAGTACTACTACTAATATTAGTACTACAATTACTTTTAGTAATTTACAAGTAATTGTACAAGTAAGTACAATTACTTTTAGTAATTGTACTAATACTTTAGTACAATTACATCTATACTGCTACAATAGTATAATATTAGTAGTTGTACTACAATTACTTGTATGTATCACTACTAATAGTACTAGTAGTACTATTAACAATACTACAAGTACTAATTGTACAATACTAAGTACTATTAGTACTTGTATAGTACAATTTCTTATATAGTACAATTACTTGTAGTAAACAAGTAATTGTACTACTACAATACTAAAAGTACTACAAGTACTTGCAGTATTGTAGTATAATAGTATTTGCTTGTAGTAAGTGCTTGTAGTGCTACTAATATTAGTAGTAGTGCTAGAAGTATTTGTAGTACATGTAGTACTACTACTACTACTACACAGTACTACTACTACTACTACACAGTACTACTGTAGTACTACTACATCTAGTACAACTACTATAGTATTATTGTAGTATAATAGTATTTACTTGTATTAAGTACTTGCAGTACTACTAATATTAGTAGTACTGATACAAGTGCTACAATAGTATAATATTAGTAGTTGTACTACAAGTAATTGTAGTACAACTACTAATATTATACTATTGTAGCACCACTACAATTACTTGTAGTACAACTACTAATATTATACTATTGTAGCACTTGTATCACTACTAATGTATGCTTGTAGCACTTGTAGCACTATGCTTGTACTATTGTAGCACTTTGTAGCACTATGTATGCTTGTACTATTGTAGCACTTGTAGCACTTGTATCACTACTAATAGTACTAGTAGTACTATTAACAGCACTGCCCGTAATACTAGCGCTAGTAACTAACTCAAACACTAAGCATCTTGTAATACTAGTGATACTAGTGCACTAGTAATACTAGTGCTAGTAACTAACTCAACCCCTAAGCATCTTAAGGGGTCAAAAATCCTAAAAATAATGATTACGTAATACTTTATCGTCCCTTAAACAAAATTCATTGAACTGATAATAAGGTATGAAACAGCCAGCCATTGAGTTGAGACATGAAAAATGATTCTGTACGCATAGTTTCCTCATGCTTAGACCTTGATATTCAACGCTATCATCTTTCTAAAAGTTGAATCGGCAAATTATCAATCTTTTATGCAGAGCAGAGTGTAATCTTTCAAATTTTTGTTTAAATATTACTGTCGCCAGATTTCCTTTAAAGAAAAAAAAATTGGAAGTCTAGTCTCAATTAGCAGTACTTTTTAGGGATTAAAGTGCCATTAATGTTTTGTTCCCTTAACACCACTTCTAAAAAAAAAAAACCCCGAAAGTTATTTTGACCTGATATAATAATCCTTTAAGATGAAAATAATTCGGTTGACGTATTTTTTTTTGTCTATAGACGAAACAAGTTTGGAAAAAAAAAGATGGACCAGCGGACGAAATTATGGTTGACAATCTTTTTACTTCATTTTTTTTTATAAGTTCAAGGTCGTTAACTATTCTCATCATCTCATTAACAACTTCTTAATATTCGGAGAGACGCCGGTTGATTGTCTCTCATTCATATTTACATTTTTTTTTCTCGTAGTGGGTTTTAAGGTGGCACCGCCACTTTCGATTGTTAATTAATTCGCCATATGATTTTTATTTTGACATTTTTTATGAATGGTAGTAAAAGAAAGCTCATGCCAAAAAAGTACAACATAAAAATTGCTTTTAAAACATTTTCGATACGGATCATTGAAAAAATGACATCATACATGACGTAATCGCTTCATATTTATTTTCTTAAAAAAAAAAAAAAGAAAAAGAAAAAAAGGGTCGTTAAAAAACAGTCGTAAAAGAAATGCTGTTTTTTTCCCTAATGGCTTCCGGCGTTTAACCAATTTTTGCTTTAGGCCTATCCATTTTTTTCGACGAAAAATAGGGCATGCCTTGATAACAAGGCAGATAAGGTCTAGCGGGGTAAAAACGAATTAAGGCAAAATTGAGACCTTATCAGTTTTAAAAAATAGTTTTTTTCTTCTGCCTCAGCCAAAAACACAAACTACTAATTTTTGCTCAACCAGAAAGAAATTAACCAGAACTTTTATCAGGTTTTAACATGTCCACAGTGTAGTCTTTTTATCAGTATTAAAATACAATATACCATGAATGAAGATGTTCCTCTTATGACCACATGCAATGCACTCCGGAAAAATAAAATGGCTAAAGACAGCAAAAATGCTTTCAGTGAAAACATTTTACCGGGAAAAGAGCAAAAGGTTTGTTAAAAAGCAACTTGTGCGTTGCCACAAATATTACTGTGTCCTCACTAAAATCCAGGCCGTACAGACACAGACCCCCCACCGAGACCGAAAGATATTTTACAGACGAAATATAATTTCTCATACTAGACACAGACCGACCCGAAGACCCAGACCAAACACAGACCGAAGGAAAAATTACAGACCAGACATATCTTTTGATTCTACACCGAGATCAAGATAGAGACCCAGACCGAAGCAAATTTCACAGACCAGATATATTTTCGGATTTAACATCCAGACCGAGACCCAGACCAAACACAGACCAAAGGAAAAATTGCAGACCTTCAGCCTGTTTGGTCTTTGTCTCGGTCTCTGTCTAGAATGGGAAATTATATCTGGCCTGTAAAATTTTTTTCGGTTTTTGTGAAGGTCTGTGTCGGTCTGTACGGTCTGGGTGGGTCTGTCTGTACGGTCTGCATTTTAGTGAGGACCAAATTAGGGCCTGATTAGGAAAATTTTTCTATTTTGATGCAAGTCAGAACTTGCTAAAAGCATTTTTTTTCTAAATGTAGATAAGAATATGTGCCTGAAAGTTAAAGGTTATTAAAATTGCGAGGTACAGACTAAATGCAATGTCTCTACTTATTTATTTATTTATTTATTTATAGACTTCAAGTAATAGACATTTTTTTGGACAGCTAATACAGACGTTTATGAGGCTATGAAGATACGAAAAATGAATCCCAAAACGAAAAGTACCGGTACTATTTATCTAAATTACACTTAATCTGGTTTGATGAATCTTTTTTGTATTAGTTTATCTAAGCAGAATCTAAATTTGAATTTTGATATTTTTTTATCGAAACAGAACAGGGGAGCCCAATCTGTGCTTTTCGGCTGATCGGTTTCTTTATTTTCTCCGCGATTGTTTGGGGGATGTGGTTTGCACACAAATTTTTCCAACTTTTGGATCTACAATATCCGCAGTACTAAACCATTTTAATCCGCTGGTTGGTGGTGATCCACAAAAATACAAATATATATCAGTATTATTGCCATCCCCACAACCGTAACAAAAATCACTGCTTCCTGGGTAAGGTCCATTCTGCCCTGCGTAAGTGCAATTCACAGGTTTTCGAAAAATGCATAAACCATCCTCATTTTCGCAAGGCAAATTCATTAAATGCATGTTAACATAATATCCTAATGGACAATAACATAGCTCTTTAGGCGGTTGATTTGGTCCCCCACATCTGACCGTAACGTCGCATAGTTGAGGATGCGGATATTCTCCAAACGATCCGCACATGATTCCTTTCGTTAATATTACAGCTCTGTTCCTCTCCGGAACAAGTAGCTACCGTGAAGTTAACATGCCTGCAATATGCAAATCCGTCTACTCCCACATTGCATTTCTTAAGCTCGATAGGGTTTTAAGTCAAGTGCAATCGTCACTGCAAAGAGTTCCTAGAAATTCGCAGGGTTTCAGTTTTGCTGAAGAATTACCAAATCCGTTGCAGGGAAAACCTAGAAACCCCTATTGGAAAAAAAATAATCGTAAAATGTTTTGTCTGTGGGAAACAAACGATAAACGTACCAGCAATAGTACCGAAGCGAAAGCCCTGCAAATCATCGTGTTCTTGTGTTCCCCGAAAATTCAAGAACTGATAATCCAATCCTTGTATTATTATTATTTACCTATTAATAGTATTAATATTATTTACCTTATTCGAGTTAATGGCTAGCTAAATGCACTCGAAATAATCCTAATCTTAATCGTAATCTTTAATCTTAATCTCTGTCGATATCTTTTAATGCAATCATAAAATTATCTCAGAGGCACCATTTAAACGGGGAGAATTCAACCTACTTTCTTCCTCCCCAAACTAGATGTACCGTACCAGGGGGCTACTTTGAGCTCCAGGGGGCTACTTTAGACACTATTATTATTTTTTAAAAATTCTTAAAATCGGCTAAGAATCGTTTCAAAAATTGAACTTATTTTAACCCAAGAAAAAGCGCGTTATAAAATTTTATAACTCTATAACGTTTTGGCCGATCATAAAATTTTATAACTATTTATAAATTTTTATAATTAAAATTTTTAACTGAGCAATATATTAATTTTATGCTTCAATAGGCAACAGACATGATTGCTATTAATGGTGAATAATAAAAGTTCAAAGTTTTCTGGTCATCTAATAGCAATTTTTACTGCACGAATTTTCTTAGAAATTAAGAAAAAAAAATTATAAAGTCGTAAAAACTTTTTGTCACGTGACTCCACTCCAAAACGTTTCTCATTGGTGTGACGTCATTGTTCACTTTTAAGCGTGCGGTTATTTGAAAAACGAAACCACGAGTCCTCAAAGGTCACGGCCGTGTAAACAGGTCCGGAAACTCCTATCCCTTATACATGGGAGATCATGTCCCGCTTAACTACGCCAAAATTAGTTCATCTTTTCCACCACCGGAAGCGCTACTTGTTAGAGAGCCGCTTTTTGATTGGTCGTTGAGATTTGATGCCGGCCATGGGAGCACACAGTTTATATGGCCATGGTCCCAACTTATATGATTAGACATGTTCCGCTCTCTAGATCGCAGCGCCGCCAGTGGCCAATTTTAGAACTAATTTTGGCGTAGTTAAGCGGGACATGATCGGCATAGGAAGTTTCCGGACCTGTTTACACGGCCGTGTCAAAGGTTAACACGGATTTGTTCGTACGACAACTCTTCTTGCTCCGATGCGGCATGCCGCCGATAGTTCACTTAGGAGCATACCTAAATCGTGAACTGTGACGTCACGGTCGTTTCGGCGCCAATTCAAACAGCCAAAATTTTTATTCTTTTTTATTCGGTAATTAAACATCGCATGACAGCAAAAATCGCGTTTACTATTTTTATATACTAGGTTTATTTAAAAAATATGTTCAGTACAAAATGTGTCTCTTGTCTATTGCACTATATTTAGCATATGAGGACTTTACAGGCTCTTTTTTTTTTATAGATTTTTCATGAGAAAAAAAAAAAGGAAAAAAAAAAAAATACAAATTTTTGAAATAAAACACGAGCCTTGTGGTCGACTTACCAGCCGCTGCACCACTTTTCAATTGATTTTTAATGGTTCTTAAGTTGCCAATTATTTTGAATTGTAATATTTTCCAGATTTTTCCGAATTTTCGGTTTATTTCTTGTATTTTTAATTTGACAAAGGCTCAAAAATAAAGAAAAACAAGAAATAGAAAAATCCGGGAAGCGTTAGAAAAAAAGAAAAAAACTTGGAGAAAAACTGAAAATAATTTCTGTTATAAAATTTTATAACGAATTATAAACAGATGTCATTTTTGGCGGGTAAAAAATTTTAAAACAAAGTTTAAGTTTTTAAAAACTCAATTTTATAACACACTCTTTCTTGGGAAATCATTGATTATTTTCGAGTGTTATGTTCAACCCTGGTTGCCTAAACTTGTTTTATTATGACAATATTAAGTTTTTAATGAAAAAAAAAATTAAGAAATTAAGCAATATAAAAATTCTAAGATGCATTCTGTTACTGCCGTGCTTAGCGATTTGGGCGTAAGTGTATTTTTGTTTTGAATTGAGTTATTGGTACCTATGGATTCGTCGTAAAATTTTCTATCCGCCGGTACATTCATTTTAAAGCTTTGAAAAAGAAAAAGCTTTGAAAATTTCAAAAAAAATATTATATTTTATATGTTTGTTTATGTATTGATTTTTTTTAAACGCCGTTTTTTCAATGTTTACAAAAAATACACTTACGCCCAAGTCGCTTAGCACGGCAGTAGTTGCATCCACCGGTAAAACTGGAATTAACTTATTTTTCGCACTTGCTCTATATAGTCCCTTAAACTATTATCCTAATTTCACTCAAAATTAAACTATTAGAAGCCAAAGAAAATTACGATCAATGGGGCTACTTTGTTAGGGATGTCTAGTCTTAAATATACAGGATATATATACGTATATATATACGTATATATACAGTATATATACCAGCCGATGTATACGTTGTATATTTATGAATTTTCATTTATAAAATAGGGCATAATTCGCTAATATTTTGATTTTACATCGATAATTACTCATTAATTAATTAATAATGACAATAATTCACTAATATTTTAACTTTTGCACGGTCATAATTTTATCGGCCACAGCCATTTTATCAAAAAATGGCGTCGTACGGCTGGAAGTATAACTGAGCGCCTAACGGAGAGAAATCTAAAAACCAGTAAAAAAGATTTTTTTCATTGCTTAAATTACATAAGTAAACTGTAATAAGCTACATATTAAACCTTTCTCTGACTTAATGACCGAAAAACCCCCTAGGACAGCCAGAAAAAATAATAGCTTTTTTTCCTAATTAAATTTATGTTTAACTTATGAGTATATGTATACGTATATACGTATATATATACGTATATATATACAGGTAAATATACAAACATAAATATACTGTATATCAGACATTCCTATACTTTGTACAGATATTTCAATGGCGATGTCGCGTGGGTGCTAAGTCCACAACGAATCGACAACGTTTCCAACGTTTTGATTACGTTTTTACCACTAATTTGAGTTTCATATCCCAGTGCCCTTAACCAAGTTTTCATTCTTTTTTCCGCCTTAGCTTAAACTTTGACAGATTCATCTAATCAAATGATTCAACTAATCAACCAAACATCCTCACATTTCTAAAATTAGCAAAAAAAAAGTTATATCATTTTCCGCCATTTCGCTCAAACTCCTCAAACTCAAGGCCAAAGATAACAAGTACGAATCCTCCGTTCAAAAATAAAAATAAAAATTCACAATCTCAGCTAAAAAATCAATTAAAAAGACACTTGTTTTCGGCCGCATGATGAATTACCAAGAAAATTTTTTTTTTTTTTTTTTTTTTTTTTTTTTTTTGTCAGTGAGGTCACAAGGGCTAACGTTATTTTTCGACAGATAACAAAACGCTGGGGTCAATTAATCGATATAAGTCCACACAGAACGTTAAGACGACCTCTATACACACGAGATATAAATCTAATTTCGGCCTAATAAAGAAAATTTGCTCCGACTGCTTTTAAAAAATATATATATATGAATGCATTGTTGAGTGTAAGTAAACATGCGTCTGATAGAAAGAATAAAAAAAAAAAAAAAAAAAAAAAATAGCATTTTAAGGTTAGATTAAATCAAACAGCTATTCAACTCCAAGACATTTTTTTAATGGTGTAATTTTAAACCTGTACCTTGCCACACGGGATTAATGTATTCGTCATTTTTGTTGTTGAAGGTTTTGACGCCCGGGAGTATCAAACACAACATTTTTTTTTTTCAGAGGGTGAAAAAAAAATAAAAAATATCCGGATCGATACACCGGGAGTAAAACACATAGATAAATTGACAAGCTGGAGTCATGACCATTTAAAAAAATTAATGGATCTGTCCAACGAAGGAATGATCCTTATAATCTCATTACACGCCAGTAAAGATGAAAAAAAGTTAATGAGACGGAGGGAGAAAAAAAAAATTGATCGCTTTATATTTTACTTTTCTACTTACACACACACACACGAAAAAAAAAAAAAAAAGAACCACTCGAGATATTTCTCTATTTGAAAACTGGAGGCAGGTTTCAGTCAAATCAAGTTTAGGAGTCTATTTAATTTTTTAAACGTAATCATTTAAAGGGTGTTTCGGGTACTATTTTACAAATTTGTAACTGCCTTATGTCATGCAGCTAAAAAAAAAAAAAGTAAATCATTTTTACGACTTTAAAACTCTTTCCTGCTGATTTTTTTAAAGAGGAAAAATTATTTCTGACTTCTATGTTGTAAGAAGAAGAGTATTTAAAAAAAACTAAGACGTCTTAAAAATTTTCGATTTGGAATGAAATGTCCAAAACTAAACCCTCTCCCCACTTGTAAGAAAAAGTAAAATTTTCCGTAAAATGGGGGCGGGGGGCTATCTTCTCTTTCTGAAAAGACTTAGTCATGCAGATATTTTAAAAAAATATTGAAATCGGTATCGATAAAAATCGAAAAATAAAATATCGCCGCATCGATATATCGGGGAGAAACATATCAATATGCGAAATATCGATATTTCGATCTGTGTGTCAGAAAAGCCCATTTTAAAGTCACGCATCAATTTTTTTTCCTTACAGTCAGCAAAGCCAAAAATTTGAAAAAGCGCCAAAAAATTCTTTTTTCGGCTTTGATCCAATGAAATTTTTGATATTCGATATTGGCATTTTAATATCGTTATCGCATATCGATATAAAAATTGGTATCGGAAAAAAAGTTTATTTTTTGTTTTCGATATATCGATATTTCGATATATATCGGCATATATATTTCGATAAAATATCGGCATCACTAGAAAAGAGATGCTTAAATTATAAAAAAATGATATATAAATTATACAAAAAATTGGACACACATATATAAATGCATAAGTTATGTATAAATGAGTATGCATAAATTATATATAAATGAGTATGCATAAATTATATATAAATGAGTATGCATAAATTATGTGTAAATAAGTATGCATAAATCATGTATAAATAAGTATGCATAAATTATGTATAAATGAGTATGCATAAATTATGTATAAATAAGTATGCATAAATATGCATAAATAAGTATGCATAAATGATGTATAAATAAGTATGCATGAATTATGTATAAATGAATGCATAAATTATGTATAAATAAGTATGCATAAATGATGCATAAATAAGTATGCATAAATAAGTATGCATAATTATGCATAAATAGTATGCATAAATGATGCATAAATAAGTATGCATAAATAAGTATGCATAAATTATGCATAAATAAGTATGCATAAATGATGTATAAATAAGTATGCATGAATTATGTATAAATGACTGCATAAATTATACATAAATAACTATGCATAAATTATGTATAAATGAGTATGCATAAATAAGTATGCATAAATATGTATAAATAAGTATGCATAAATATGTATAAATAAGTATGCATAAATCACGTATAAATAAGTATGCATGAATTATGTATAAATGACTGCATAAATTATGTATAAATAACTATGATAAATGATAACTATAATAAATTATGTATAAATGAGTATGCATAAATTATGTACAAATAAGTATGCATAAATGATGTATAAATGAGTATGTTTAAATCATGTATATATAAGTATGCATAAATTATGTATAAGTAAGTATGGATCTGACGAGTACGTCAGATTTTGCGGAAAGAAAAATTGGGTCCCTTCAAAATTAAGTAAACGGATTTTTTTCGATGATTTGCTGGTACGAATTCTGACGTAAGAAATGTCGGTCCCCTGTAAGAAATACTAAAACTTCAGGAGTTCCCCCTCCCCGATGACAAGTTCAAACTTGCAAAACCAAGGGATCGTCCTTACACTGACCCCTCGGCGCTGAAATCCCATTTTTTATAAATTACCTGTTCAGCCAGAAATTTAATTTTGAGTTTTTAAATTGTAATATTCTTATACCAGAAGGTAAAAGGGAGCCACTGACAGAGTTTTTCAAAAAAAGTCTTGGCCGCATATGTTTAGCTTATGGAAAATACACTTTTCTTGTAAAAAATTAACAGAATGGACATAGACGATTTTGCTTATTAACTGTTTGTCACTCTAAGGCATGGTTATTTTACGGCACCATATAAGCTTCCATCATCCCTCCTAAGTCAAATTAATAAAGAGAGAAAGTCATGTTAGTATTGCTAGACAAGTTCAAACTTGTTCAGACAAGTTCAAACTTGCAAAACACACGTTTAACAAAAGTTCTAGTTAATTTTTTCAGACTTTTCCAGGGCTAAAAATATATAATGATGAGATTTTTTGGTTCCTAAATCTAAAGTTCATATTTAAAAGGGGGTGCATGTGATGCTGAATTTTGCTGACAACGGGAAAGGGGGGCGGAGGGCGGGTAACGGGAATAAAAATTGTCTATTTAAAGCTGACGAATGACCCCATGAACGCTAAAAAGCTGAAAAAACCATTTTTACCTTTAAAACTTCATCCGCTAGGGGGCTGTCGGTTGCTATCCCGATAAAATGGCGGATGGTTTCGGATTGGTTAATAAACTACTTTAAATGAGAAGGGTATATTTAACAGCCAATCCAAAGTCGTCCGCCATTTTACCGGGTAAGCAGCTGACAGCCCCCTAGAGGATTTAGTTTGAGGTAAAAATCTTCTTAGGAGTTAAAACTCACTAAAAATAATGATCAGCTTTATAACCAATGAATTTTTATTCGGCATGTCGTTACATAAACGATTACCTTGAAGCATCAAAACCCGAAAAAAAGAAAAAACACAGACTTATTTTGATACATATTCATGGGTAACGAATACCGTTGCAAATCGATTTTTTTTTCATAAGATTTCGTTTTCCTCAAAATTAAACTTCCATTTTTTTTAAACCATATTTTGGATAACATCCGACACGAAATATCGAACCACCCGAAATGATATTTTCCATACGGACGGTACAGTATATAAGTACGATACACCTATTTAACTCTGAGATGGATTTATTGGGACATCAGTTGTGGACGATAATGATGATGATAATGCATATTTCTATTAATTTATAAGCCCTTAGGCACCGAATAAAAAGGCGAACAACCTATATTTCATCGTGTCTGGCACTTGCATTTTAAAAAGACGTTCCTTCATCATGATACGTTAAAAAAAAAAAAATTTTTTTTTGTTTTTTCTTTTTTATCGTTGCATTGTTTCCCGTATATTTTGGTATATATATATATACCGTATATATACAGGTCAAGCCGAATGCATGCACTGTTTGAAATTCGCTTAAATTTCACCATATTAATTTCAACCTTCGGAGGAAAAAAAAAAATACGCCATTATACCATAAATGGGCACGTCTAGACTGGTCAGAATTAAAATGATTTTTTCCTCCGGATGCTAAACCTTTAAAAAATTAACTTATGCAGTACTAATTTTATTTATGGATCCGAAGTTTTGTAACCGTTTTTGATGGCTCCAATGCATCTACCTCATTAATTTACCGTACTTTTTTTTTTAGCATAAGGCGAAAAAAAATTATTTTTAAATTTGATGTGATGTTAAGAGTACGACGTTTTTTTGACTGGAAGAGTTGACCGCATGATTATTTAATTTTTTTTATATACGTACTGCCTTACCGGTGGCGATGATAAAAAAAGAAATACAAGCACGCGACGGAAATGATAAATAAAGTTTAAACGTTAACACCGCATGCAGTTAGTCACCTATTTTATTAGTATATTGTCTTTTGTTTTCTTTTTCTTTCATTTCTGAGAAAGATGCCCCTTTGTTTGGATAGTAAAAATGAAATATTTTTAATATTTTTTTTTTCGATATATTTGAATAACTGTAGAGGGCTGCCTGTTTACATCACAAAAAAAATATTTTATAGCATACTAAAGAACTATAGGTACTAGTGATTAACATAAAAGTGCCTATAATCGTTGCATGAAGGTGAAGAAAATAAAAAGTTTCCAAAGAAGCCATGATGGCATCAAAGTATAGCAATTACCAACCCCCCTTCCACTTTTCTACAAAAAAGAGATGCACAAGTGCAATAATGTAGAGAAACAATTGGGCGTACATAAAATATGCAAAATTATGTATCAATAGTTTAACATTTTTCAACGAAAAATTTTTTCCTTCTTTCCAACATAATAATTATGCATAAACAATGCATAAGTAATTATGCATAAACCATGCATAAGAAATTATGCATAAATAATGCACAAGTAATTACGTATAAATAATGCATAATATTTGCAACGATGCTTGGCTATGATTTTAAAAAAATATGCATAAATTTTGCAAAAAAAACTTGTATTTTACAGACTGCCCCCAGGCCCGTAGCCGAGGGGGGCCAGGGGGTGTTGCCCCCTGACCTGAGTTGTTTCCCTCCCTGCAGTTAATTGGCAAAATATTACAGGTGTAGAGAATAAAGGCCTATTGCCCCCTTTAGCAAACCCAACTGCCCCCCGCTCTTTGTTCTGGCTATGGACCCCCCCCCCCAAATTACTGATATAATACTGGAATGATCCCAAAAAAGTTACTGAACTTTCTTACAAAGGGGTTAGAGGTTAAAAATGGCAACCTCATCTAAGTAAAAAGGGAAGAGGGCACAGAAAATAAGCTGATTCTTTTTTAATTTTTCACAAAAAAAAAATATTTATTTTCTGATTAAAAGCAGAAGGGGGTCGTTCAAGTATTACGTAAGCAGCTTTGGGGTGGGGGGGGGGTCAGCATTAACCATATTTGCCATAAGCTAAATATGGCGAAATATCTTACACCCGGGGGGGGAGGGGGGTCCAAATTCCCTAAAATCATGCTTACGTAATATTTGAATGGCCCCAAAGGGTAAAAAAAAATCCAAATTTTTGCTCAGCTAATACTTAATTTAATGACCCCAAAGGAACAAGCTGGGGTCGTAAAGGCAAGAAAATCTTTAAAAGTCTTATGTAAATCCTTAAGCAAAGGGTCAAATTCATCCAAAATCATGATTACGTAATTTATGGCTGACCCATAGGCAGAGGGTAAAATTTTCAACCCCCTATTTGCAAGATTTCTCAAATTGTTTCCTCGAAACATCTGATATTTTTCATACTTTTTCGATGGAAACCGGACAGTAGTTGCTCCTGGAAGGGCATACATAAAATTTGTGAAGCCACCATCCCTCTTCCGTAAACAGGCGTAAGGATTCTTCGGACCCCCCCCCCCCCCTTGCGTCATAAAGATACTAATTTAAGGGACCATTCAAGTATTACGTAAGCATGATTTTGGTGAATTTGAACCCCCCCCCCCCCGGTTGTAAGATATTTCGCCATACTTAGCTTACGGCGAAGATGGTTAATGCGGACCCCCCCTAAAAATCTTATGTAATACTTGAACGTTCCCTAATGGGCCATAAAAATATTACGCAAGCATCTTAGGGAAGAGGGGGTCCAAATAAGCAATTTTCAACATAAGTTAAGTATTGACAAGGGGGGGGGGGGTCAATAATTTTTAAAAAATGCTTACATAATACTTGGACGGCCATTTATATGTACCCCAATAGGGAACGTTTAAGTATTACGTAAGATTTTTAGTGGGGGGGGGGGGGTCCGCATTAACAATCTTCCCATACCCATATTTGCCATAAGCTAAGTATGACGAAATATCTTACAATGGACTGGGCGATGAGAGGGTAAACAAAATGTTTACGATTGCTTACAAGGGGGAGGGAGGGGGATTGGTAAATTTTTACATAAAGCCCAAAACAATTGATTCCGCAGGGGGTTTGGGATTGAAATCTTCTTACGTAACAAAAGAAGAGGGGGTTTTCAAAAAACTTACTATTACTTACCGCTGAGGGAGAGAAGAGTCTAAAAATAGAAAAATATGCTTACGTAATACTAGAACTAAGGAAATAATTACACCACAAAAATTCATAGAAAACAGGGGAGGGGTATAGGGAAGAGCCGCCAGAACCGTCAATAGGCCTGTCTGAAGTGTTTTAAAAAGTACCCACAATAAAAATATTGAACTAAAAAGAAATGTAAACAAGTTTATTGACGATATATATTACAACCCATACTTGATTCGATCTTTAATCAAAACAAAGGTAGGAGGAGCCGACACCCAATAAAGCGTTTAAATGCTTAAAATCATATTAATTTTCATCTTTATCAGGTGTAAATGGTCTTACATGTCTCTGAGCATTTAAAGACTGTCCATATCGAAAAATGTAAAAAAAAAAAAGTAAAATACTACCGTCCTTTTTAATTTCGGGAGGGGGATTTACATGAGCCATCTTTTCTACCGGTTATTTTCATTTCTTTTGATCTTATTAAAAAATTCTTTGAATGATTTCCGACCAGTTTGCCCTGATCTGTCTAATCATCAAAAACTATAGCGTCAGTTTATATATTAAACAGCGGGATTTCTACTTTTATTAGTACAGGAGATCAATATCTGTATTGGTAAATCCTGGCCGGGTCCCAAAAATTTCATTCTTATTTATCGATTTTTTTTTCTCTCTTTTTCTTCCTTTTCACCCGAGTTTCGAATTTCCTTGTCATCTAATGTTTGATGATGATGTTAACACTTTATATTTGGGACATCCTACCTTTAAAAAAAAAAAAATTGAATGAATAAAGCGAGTCAGGTATCATAAAATGTTTAGAGTACTCATTGTCGTGATTATTATTATTTTTTCTTTTTTTTTTTTTTCTCCTTCTTTTTTAAACCCCTTAAGCTACATTTTTACCAGACGATTATGATGATATGGTAATGATAAACTTGTCTGTATCATCGACGACCGGCTACTTTGCAAAAATTAAATTGCATAACGAGTCGGCTGATTAATTATTCAACCACGTGAAATTATATCCCTTTTCGGTTAATTATTTTTTATGTTGATAGATTTATTGGTGTAAAAAATTTTTTTTTTAAAATTTAAACGGGATAATTATTTACTTGACGTAATTAATTGCAGGGGCTTCCTCTTAAATGCTATTTTCATAATGGGTGGGAAAAAGGAAAAGTATTCGGTTGCAAGAAAAGAGGTGGGTCTATAAGCCGGGTTTTGGGCCTCGGTGTACAATCCATAGTGGCACCCCCCCCCCCCTTCCTCATTTTTTAAAAAAATTTAAAACCTTTTAAATATTCTGCAGTGGAGTAGTGAAGAATCCGGGGGCCCTGGTGCGGAAATTTTTAAAATAAAAAATATTTTTCAAACTTTTTTTTTTTTTTTGGAGAATGTTGAGTGCAAAGAATTAAAATTATTTACGATTTTTTTTAAATTTCATGATAATTAAACAGAAATTTTGGGGAACCTTAGGGTCGGGGGCCCCAGTGCATTGCAGTCTTTGCGCCCCCCTCCGCTACGCCACATTATTTACCTAATAACCTAAAACATTTTTCTGATTAAGACAGTTTTCCGGGAAATACAACGTCCGTTTTGCTTTATAAAAATTTTATTGTATAAACAAGTAGTTAGCGAAGTCGCTTTGGGCAGATAAAATCATCTGAATTGGCAGCATCGCCATTGGGTTAAAAAAATCATTACATTTTAAATTTTTTTTTTTTTTTGCTTAAATTTACTCCGGGACGGGTCTAAGGCCCGACCCATGACATCGAGGATAAGAATCAATCAACATCAAAATTAAGTGCATGCGAAAAGAAAATATTTAAATTTCAGTATTAAATTTTGGAATAGAAAAAAAAAAAAAGAAAAAAAATGTTTACAAGCAATTTCAGGTCATCAAACCATTAGCAACGCGACGCGATAAATTTTAATTCTTCAGATTATATTTTTTTTCGAAACGAGCATGTCATCGGCGTATTTTTTCATATTAAACGGCATAGATATCAGCCAATTTTGAAAAATCATTTGGAATCGGAATCGACTTCCGCTTTCTTAATTTAAAAAAAGGATTACCGGTAGGAAATTTGGCATCATTTTTGCATCCCTGAGGTGCGTCAAGAATTTGCATGGCAGTGAGCACCTGAAAATGTTTTCCTAATTTTCGGGACCAACAAGGAATTTTTTGAACGTAGGTAATTTCTTTCCAGACCTCAAAAATCAGGGCTGCCATTCTGATTAATTTTTTATTCGGAATCGGAATCGGAATCTCATCTGAAAACAGCTCGGAATCGGAATTGGAATCGGAATGGCATCCAAAAAAAAATATTTTCGATTCAGATTGACTTAAAAAGCACGAAAATATCGTTATTACAGTTAATCGATTTTGGCTAAAATAGGAATCAGAATTGGAATCGGCATCGTTAAAATACTTTTTAGTTGGAATCGGAATCGAAATTTTTTTTTTCGACTTTCGGAATTGGAATCGGATTCTGAAATTTTTTTTTTTTTATTTTTCGGAATCGGAATCGGGTTCTGAAATTTTTTTTTTCACCTTTCGGAATTGGAATCGGATTCTAAAATTGTTTTTTGATCTTTTGGGGTTGGAATCGGATTCTGAAATTTTTTTTTGCATCTTTTAAAATTGGAATCGGAAATTTTTATTCGCATTTTGGAATCGGAATTGGAATCAGAAATTTTTTTTCACACTTCGGAATCGGAATCGGAACCTGAAATTTTTTTTTGATCTTTTATAATTCGACTGCTCCGAAAAACAAGTACCTATTTTTTTTTTAGCAGTACAAAAAGTACCTATCTTTTTTTGGACAGTTGAAAAACTACCTATCTTTTTTTTGACGACTTATAAACGATCTATTTAAATGGTCATTGCTATATACGATAGATCATTTTTGCAGTAACAAAAAAAAGATAGGTAGTTTTTCAACTGTCCAAAAAAAGGTAGGTACTTTTTGTACGGCTAAAAAAAAAATAGGTACTTGTTCTTCGGAGCAGTCGAATTGGAATCGGATTCTGAAATTTTTTTTTCATCTTTCGGAATTGGAATCGGATTTTAAAATTGTTTTTTGATCTTTTGGAATTGGAATCGGATTCTGAAATTATTTTTTCATCTTTTAAAATCGGAATCGGAAATTTTTATTCGCATTTTGGAATCGGAATTGGAATCAGAAATTTTTTTTCACATTTCGGAATCGGAATCGGAACCTGAAATTTTTTTTCACCTTTCGGAATTGGAATCGGATTCTGAAATTTTTTTTTCATCTTTTGGAATCGAAATCGGAAATTTTTATTCACATTTCGGAATCGGAATTGGAATCAGAAATTTTTTTTTCACATTTCGGAATTGGAATCGGATTCTGAAATTGTTTTTGATCTTTCGGAATTGGAATCGGATTCTGAAATTTTTTTTTCATCTTTTGGAATCGGAATCGGAAATTTTTATTCACATTTCGGAATCGGAATTTGAATCAATAATTTTTTTTCACATTTCGGAAGCGGAATCGGAATCTTAAATTTTTTTTTACATTTCGGAATCGGAATCGGAATCTGAAATTTTTTTTCATCTTTCCAAAACGGGATCGGAATCTGAAATTTTTTTTTCACCTTTCGGAATCGGAATCTGAATTTTTTTTTACCTTTCGGGATATGAATCGGAATCATACTCATAATCACGTATGACTCACGTCATAGAAACCTATTCGTTTTCTACTGGTGGATCCAGGGAGGGGAGGGATGGGGCGCTCCCCCTTCCCCGAATTGAATCGATTTTTAAACTATAGATAAAATTCAAATTTTCGGGTACATTTTAAGCATTAGCCACCCCCCTCCAGTCAAAAAATTTTCGAATCAGCCAGTGTCGTTTTGTCAATCTTGGAAATTCGATCTGTGCCGAAATTATCGTCTCCTTAACCTTCGATTTTTTTTTCGGATTTTTGATGAATTTTCACTCAAATAATACCCGAAAATTTAAATTACGTCTGTTACACCATTTTTTTCAGACTACATTATCCTAATAATTAAATATTTGAGCTAAAGGTCATTGACCTTCGTATAAATCCCCGCAAACCAAAACATGAGATACGGGGATGGTGAATCCTCCTAAATTTCTTTCCGGGGATATTTCACAATATTATAATTTTTTTTTGAAAAATCGTCAGTCCAAAAAAAACATGAACTCACGTCGCCGCAAAACCATATCAATACAATAAATAAGCATTAAAAGCTTTACGAAAATTCTATTTCTAAAAAAAAAAAGCGTTCGTTTCCTCTTATTTTTTTTTAATGGTCCTTCCTTCTTTTAAAAACGATTTCTCAAAGATATAGCCGAAGTGCATTACATTACACACACATAACCACTCCTGTAATAGGAGAATCATTTTAAAATCGGCACGAAATCCCATAAAACATGTTAACAGTTCTTTTTTTTTCACTAATTGATTTGGATGATGAAGGTCATTTTAAGAAAAAAAAAAAAAAAAAAAAGGGAAAAAAGTTTTTTTTTTTTTTTTTTTTTTTTTTTTTTTTTTTTTTGCTACTCACGTGCGATCCGATTTTTTCCAAATTGAAAATCCCAAAAATTAAAAGCACCGCAACCGATGTCATGAGGTGCGGCCCCATGACCGCCCGATGCTGTCACAAAGCCCTCAGCAACATTACTGACATCAGTCAGGCCATCACGAGTTCTGGGTCCTTTTTCACATCACTTCAAGAGAGGTCCCCGCGGCGGACGGACGAATTTTTTTTTTTTTTTTTCCCACTAAAAAAAAACGAAAGATTTTAATTTTATTTTCTTTTTAAAATTTTAAAAAACACTCTTACAAAAAGCGGATGGTAACGTAAAACGCGAAGTTTAAGATCGAGGGTTGTGAGTTCGACTGAAGAAGCGTTTGTTAAGACCCGCGAGCCCGTAGAGGGGCCCCAGTCTCGTGGCCCGCCCCTCGCGTACTCGGGTCTCGCCCAAGCAGCTGAGGTTCTTCAGTGGTAAGCGGACACGCGGGCTGTTAGTTTTCAGTGATTTTAATAACGGGAGTTCGTTGAAACAGCCCTCCCGAGGGCTCGGCGTGCGATGCCCCACAACGGGCTTCGGTAAGTTTTCTTTTCTTTTTTTTCTCGTAACAAAAATAAATCGTGAACTGTTAAGAAAAAAAAAAGTTGCGGTACGCGATAAAAAATTTTTTTCTCCGTTCCAAAACTTTCGAAAACTAAAAAAAAAAAAAAAATAAGTTTTGAAAAATTTTGCTACGAAAATAAAATTCGGAATTTACCAAAAAAATTTCTGGTCGGCAACCGAAAATTCAGGACCGTAAATTTCGAAACATGATCGTGGACTGTGGACTTTGTTTTTATTTTATTTTTTTCCCTCTTTCTTCTTAGAGTGCGCCTAAAATCTGGTTTTAATTTTTTTTTTAAATATACGCCCGATGTAGGACGTATGAATGTCGGTACTGAGGGACGTGTGGACTCTGTTACTCCTGGAAAATGTTGGGGAGAACCGGGAGATTGGATTTCGAAAATGTGTCACGATTTTTAAGAAACGAAAAATAAAATTCGCTCGCAGCCTAAGAAGACGGGGAGAAAAAATATCACGGACCCGTAGCTTTATAAGACGTGCGAACATGAATCCTTGAATTTCTTTTCCGTGACTGGCAGAATTTTTAACGGCCGCGAAAAGTTTTTAAAAAAAGTTTTGGTAGGGATCATAAATATTTTCAAAACCGGATTTTTTTTTCTGGGATCGAATTTTTTGTTGAAAGTTTTTAAAATATCGGCACTGCAAAATTCTTACGGAAACTGACGAAAACTTTTTCGGGACTTTTAAAAAAATTCGACTTTTTTCCGGGACTTCGAAAGTTTTTCCAAAACTTCAAAAAAATTTTCAGGGACTTAAATATCACTTTTTCGGGATATTGAAATGTTAGATAGGAAGCGCATAATTTTTCCGGGACAATTTTTTCAAGCTAAAAAAAAAAAAAAAAAAAAAAATTAACCGAACGAAACCGGACTGTATTTTTTTCGATTTCTTTCTCGTGGCGCCTACAGAATTTTACCAGAACCAATTTTTTGAAATCTTTTAGGCTATTATTTTTTTATTTTTTTTTTTCAGAGAATTTTTTTTTTTTTTTTTTGGGGGGGGGGGGCAATTTGTCAGGACGTATAACGGGACTTGAATTGTATTTCAACGGGAAATAGGTTTTATCGGAACCGCAAAAGGGCTCATCCGGACTGGATGAAATTAGCAGGGCTGCAATTCCGATTCCGATTTCGATTCCGATTCTGCTTCCGATTTAAACCAAAATTGATCAACTTTAATGACGGTATTTCCCTGCTTTTTAAGTCAATCCGAATCGAAAATATTTTTTTGGATTCCGATTCCGATTATTAACGGTTTTTATACGAGGTTCCGAGCGATTCCGATTTCTATTTCTTCAAAAAAAGCGTGGATTCCGATTTCGGTTCCGATCCCGATTCCGAATAAAAATTAACCGGAATTGCAGCCCTGGAAATTAGGATCTAAACTGTTCCCGATGTCCTGTGTCCCGATAATTTAACGTAACAGAATCATTTTAAATTATTTTATAGGAGTCCTTAACAAAATTTGAGATATCAAAAATATTTTCAGGACCCGAAAAAAAAATTTTTCGGGACCGAATTCTTCGTTAAAATTTTGTCCCGTGAATGAGTCTTAATTTTCGAGTCCTTAATTGAGGACTTAAAATTTTTTTTTCGGGACTGAGTTTTTCTCCAAATGTCCCTTTAAAAGCCCTAATTTTTTGGGTCCTCTTTTAGAGGATCTAAAAAATTTATTCGAGCAAAATTTTTCAGAACCTTTCATCGTCCTTCAAAATTCTTACCACAAAATATTTTTTTCGGGACTTTTAACGCGATTTTTTCCCCGTAATTAAATACTTCTCGCACATCCCATTAACTTGTATTACACAACGACAAGAATACATCATTATGACAAGCCCGTTTACCGTAAGACCGTATAAAATCAGGCATCGCGGAGAAAAAAAAAAATAAACTCTTTTATCTTCCACTTTCCAAAAATTAGGCGCGCCCTTTCAAAACAAAAATTTTTCAGCCCAAAAAAAAAAAAAAACCATTTAATTTTTTTTCTTTTTCAGACTGATCGCTGCCCTCGTTTGGATATCGACATTTCAACTAACTGCGTGTGTAAGTACCTGAAAAGTATCCAAAAAAAAAAAAAAAAAAAAAAAAGGAAGATTTCGACCCTCCCTTTGAGTGACCTACCGGCTACTGCATTCATCCCCTTGTTCGATCCCATTCATAAATTCAGTTCACTTGTCAACGGAGGTCAAGATCAAAAAAACTCATCCCCCTCTTTTTTTTTAAGGGGGATCGTGAAATGAACCATGCGTGTCCTGGAATTTTTGCTACATAAACCTAAATCAGGGTCGGGTCCAGATTTCTTTTTTTTTTTCGTGGGAGGATTACATGGATCGATCTGTTATCGAGAATTTTTATGAATAATTAATTACATCATCTTTGGGCTCCATCCGGCGCTTGAAATAATTTTTTTTTTTTTTTTTAATACTTACTTTTATGCCGTCTGTACAACTTTTTTTTTTTTAATCGACCGCAGACTAGTTCGGTGGCCCGTGACATTCGATACTTCTTCTTTTTTTCGGGGTTTATCTATCTGATCTATGAAGTTATTAGAAAGACTCGAGAGATTTAATTTTTGGAGATGCGAAGCGGCAATCTGGAAAAAACAAAATTTAAGTATTAAAAATTTTGGTTAATATTTTTGTGTGATTCGGATACTTAAAAAATACTAACTATTTGGCGCCGTTCTTACGGCCCCCATTTCTTTTTCACCCCTACTTTTTCTCTATTTATCTTAATTGCTTTATTTTTTTACGGTGTGTAAGTCATGTTTCGATTTCAAAGAAAATTTTCTTAGAAAAAAAATTTAATTATCAGGCACGAAATCGGATTTTTTTTGGAGTTTGGCCAATTTCCTATTGCATATTTATTCGTGATACATTTCACAGCCCATATAATCAGGGAAATTTTTGATTCATTTGTTTTTTCTAAAAATATTTTTAGGTTGCTTTTTTTTATTATTTTTTATTTTTTGCGATTTTTCTGGGAATAGCAGTAAAAGCCATTTTTAAAACCAGTGGCGGCGGTACAGGAGGGGGAAATGGGGGTTGGGGGGTGATGGCTCTCCCCTGCGCAACAGTATTTCCTTTCTCCGTTTTTTCAGGCAAAAAAGAAAAAATTTATAGCATTATCCCCCCTTTTTGGTATCTAATTATATGACCAAAGGGTTTTGCCCCCCCCCCCCCCCCCGATAGAAAAACATTCCGCCGTTACTGTTTAAGGATTTAAAATGTATTACAATGATTCAAACGAAAACTGGTCAATTGGCCAATCTAATGAAACAAAAAAAAAAAAAAAAAAAAAGAGAGAGAGAGAAAATTCTAACAGGAGGGCGATTGCGGTCTATACCCCAAGTCACCTTGGAGGGGGCGGGGGTCAAAAAACTGCTGACACAAAACACTAAATCTATCTATCAAAATGCTTATCTCCATGCTACAATTCTTCTTTTGTTGCCCAGCCCAGGGGGGGGGGGGGGGGGGTGTAAAAAAACGTTTATTAAAGCTCTACGAACATAATATGGGAATGGCTCCATACCCAAGAGTACGTGTCTCATCGTCTCGAATTTGCTAATAGTTTTCTAAAATGTTTTTAAGGGACGCAATAAAACGAAAAAAATTAATTTGCTCGTTGTATGTTAGAAATTCAGAAAAACGGTTTATGGATTCGAGATCAGCGACCTCGAAAGCCCCTTAGTACACATTTTCATGAAAATTTAACAACTTCAACATTTTTTACACTTGTCGCCATACTAAATCCGCCATCTTGAATTTTAAAATGATTATTCCAGATATGAAATCAGCAGCCACAAAAACACCTAAAAATAAATATTCATGAAATATCATTAATAATTAAAATTTTTGGCTTCCATATTATGCCCGCCATTTTGAATTTTGGGGCACGGGCAGCAGGTTTTTAATTGCACAAAATATCGAAGCTTTTGAAACCTTCATCTTTCTAAATTTCACAGAGACTTGGGAATGAGTTTTGGCCATTTATTTTTTTTTTTCCGGACCACTGTGTATTGGATTGCTTGCCTTAAAATTTTGTCATTCTGACATCAAATTTGAAATCTTCAGGACCAAAACCCCTGAAACATTTATTTTCAGATTCTTTTTTTTTTTTTTTTTTTTTTTTTTTTTTTTTTTTTTTTTTTAAGCAAGTGAACAGATTTTATGGGGTATTTTGAATTGCATGCATGCAATGCGGGTTGTCAATACTAAAATTTGGTAGGCGCTTCGTATAGGTTTAAACTTGTAGCACGAGCCCACAACTATAAAATTAAAAATTTAAATAATGCAAAAATGAAAAAATGCAAAAAATTAAAAATTTCTATTATTTTCGCCCCGTTTCAGAAACGAAAGCAAAAAATTTGAAAGTGGTCGGAAATGAGAGAGTACATTACCCTAAACAAGAATCCCCCATGAAAAAATTTTTTTCTTTTGTCGCAACCCCCCAAAAAAATTAAATATGTCGAGGGTCCGACCAAGGGGGCGAATTTTTAAATCTCGATTAGATGGTCGCGAAACGTTTGTTACGGGGGTTTTTTAGGTCGCTGATTTCGGTTCTGAGGTCCGTTTTTAAAAATTCAAGATGGCGGATCCAATATGGCGGACCTTTTCTTAATAAATTGATTGTTTTTCACTAAAACACGTATTCGGGGGGTTATTGAGGCCGCTGATTTCAATTCTGAAATCGGTTTTTGAAAATTCAAGATGGCGGAACCAATATGGCCGACCTTTTTTCAAAAATTCGACTTTCTTTCACATAAGCACGTAATCGGGGGGTTATTGAGGACGCTGATTTTGATTTTGAGGTCGGTTTTTTAAAATTCAAGATGGCGCATCCAATATGGCTGACATTTTTTCAAAAATTCGATTTTTTTCTTAATAAACACTTGTCCGGGGGGTTATTAGGGACGCTGATTTCGATTCTAAGGTCCGTTTTTAAAAATTTAAGATGACGGACGCAATATGGCGGACGTTCACCGATAACCCCTAAACATGAATTTGATTGAATTAAAAAAATTTTTTTTGGAAGCGTCCGCCATATTGGATCCGTCATCTTGAACTATTGTAAAAACTAACCTCAGATTCGGAATCAGCGTCCCTAATAACCCCCCGGACAAGTGTTTATTAAGAAAAAAATCGAATTTTTGAAAAAAGGTCAGCCATATTGGATGCGCCATCTTGAATTTTAAAAAACCGACCTCAAAATCAAAATCAGCGTCCTCAATAACCCCCCGATTACGTGCTTATGTGAAAGAAAGTCGAATTTTTGAAAAAAGGTCGGCCATATTGGTTCCGCCATCTTGAATTTTCAAAAACCGATTTCAGAATTGAAATCAGCGGCCTCAATAACCCCCCGAATACGTGTTTTAGTGAAAAACAATCAATTTATTAAGAAAAGGTCCGCCATATTGGATCCGCCATCTTGAATTTTTAAAAACGGACCTCAGAACCGAAATCAGCGACCTAAAAAACCCCCGTAACAAACGTTTCGCGACCATCTAATCGAGATTTAAAAATTCGCCCCCTTGGTGGGACCCTCGACATATTTAATTTTTTTGGGGGGTAGTGACAAATGAAAAAAATTTTTTCATGGGGGATTCTTGTTTAGGGTAATGTACTCTCTCATTTCCGACTACTTTCAAATTTTTTGCTTTCGTTTCTGAAACGGGGCGAAAATAATAGAAATTTTTAATTTTTTGCATTTTTTCGGTAATTTATTTCCCAAAGGGGGGGGGACCCCTGGGGGGGATGGGGGGTTGGTGTAAAATAGTGCTTGGGTGGGTGGGTAAAGTGGTACAAACAGTTCCGGCAAAAATCAAAAGCTTGCGAAATGGGAAATAAAAATGAGAAACACACAAAGTATTTTGGGACAGAGGGAGTATTTTTTTTAAAATAGCAGTTTCCGGATAAATGCTGCACAATTTACTGAAAAAGTACCCATGTCTTTATACCCGTAAATCTCTAGCAGAAATCTGTTCGAATTAGTGACGGATTTTGACATCGGCTCCAACCTCGTAACGATTTAATTTACGTTCGAATCGGAATCAGCGTAAAAAAAAAAAAAAAAAAAAAAAGAGACAGTAAGCCATTTTTTTTTAATTTATATCTGCAATTTTAGCACCCATTCATCAAACACCTATCATTAGCACGTCTTGCAGAAAAAAAATAAAAACCTGAAATGCATGTAAACATTAAACTTTGCAGTCATAACATTCCTACTCATTGTCATCGGTTATTTCTCTGTTTTTTTTTTTTTATTGATTGAAAACATCCTCCGACTCTGAGTCTCATATAAACAAAGTACGGAGATCCTTATAAAAACATTTCCACGCGCGGATACTGCTCTTTCGGGAAGGGAGGGGAAGAGGAGAAGACTGAGAGGGAAGAAAAAAAAAAAAAGGAGAAAACATGAGATGAGACAAGTACCGAATATAAACAAAGACATAAAAAAGTCGTCAACTCATTTTTGTTTTCATTTGACTTAAGTACCTACGAAATGCAAAATCATGAAAGTCACGGAGATTTTTTTTTTTTTATTACATCCAGAACTAATTTAACATGAGATTTTTTTCTTTTTAAAGGAAGAAGAAGGAAAAAAAAAATAGGGCGTTAATTTTTATTTAATGAGAATATTAGGGAAAGACGATAGAGATTACCCCAGTGCCCGCAAAAGATTTTCAGAGAATCCCAGAGAATAAGATGACGTCCTGGTGACGTCGCAGTTCTTTTCTCCGGTGTTCAGGAGTGACGTCACCGTTCATTGCCCAGGTGTTCCGGAACAATTTTATAAGATTTTCGAAGCCAAAGCAGGCAAGTGATAATATTTGCGACCGTGTGACGTCAACGGGACGTCATATAGTGAAAAATGTTATTTGTCTTTCTCTTCCGACGTCGAAAACCACTTCAAATTATTCCGGAAAATGACAAACAGTTGCCGACCCGTTGTCTCCGAGTAATATTAATACTTAAAAAATTTTGTATGTTTAGCTTATAGAGAGCAGAAAAGAGATGGCACTCGTGTATTAAAAAGTGATGCAATGAGTATAAAATTTTTGAAAAGTAAATGCATAAAATGCACTCCCTCTGTCCTGGAATAATGTGTGTGTGACCCCGATATACTCCAGAAGAACTTTCGTGGGAAAAAGTCAATGTCTTTAACGTAATTTCGCCATATTTGATCCACCATCTTGAATTTTTGAAAGCCGACCCCAGATTTGAAATTAGCGATCCCGATATCCCCCCGAACACGAATTTTCGTGGGAAAAAGTCAAGGTTTTTAACATAAGTCCGCCATATTGGATCCGCCATCTTGAATTTTTAAAAATCTACCTCAGATTTGAAATCGGCGGCCCCATAAACTCTTATGGCAAAATTTTTGTCGCCGTTTAATAAGTTTTAAAAAATTTACCCCCTTGGCCGGGTAGTCGAGACACCAAAATTTTTTGGGGGATTGCGACAACTACAAAAAATTTTCTCATGGGGGATTCTCGTTTAGGGTCAAGTACTCCCTCATTCCGATTATTCTCCCCTAAATCCGATCTAAAGGAAATAAAATAGCGCGATAACGATCATTGTCATCGCAAAACCAAAAGCGTCATTTAAGGAAAAAAAAATCCAGACTTATAAAAAAAAAGATTTATTATACAATTTAATCGGTTTTAATCGAATCGCCAAACGAGTCCGACTGAAATTGATATACTATGTAAATAATTACGAGATAAAAATTAATTATTTTGTGTATCAATTCCCATCCAGTTGCAATAAATTAACCTTTCTGATACATAAATTGCAATGCAAATTCTTAAAAAGGACATTTAAAAAGAAAGAAAGAAAAGAGAGAAAAAAAAAAAATCTTTCAGGTTTTTTTTGTATGTACACGAAGTTATCAGCCATCGCGCATTTCACGACTAAAAAAAAAAAACACGAAACTTGTCCCAGAACAAGACTGTTCTATCTGAAAATATTTTTTTAAAGTGTTTGGCTTACGAAGAGCAAAAAGGAGATAGCAGGATATAATTTCGGAGCAACGAACTGTCACCCAAACCTTTAAAATCCAGAATCTGACAGGAGGAAAAAAAAAAAAAAAAAGATAAAGAAAGAAAGCACTCAAAAGCCGGTCCATTGTGAGGCCGTCCTAATTTGATAAAAATTAAGAAAAAAAAAATGTTCCCATAATAGCCGAGTGCAAAATTGATGTGTCCGAAATAACCGGTCTTATATAAAGCATATAATTATACATATTGGTATTAATAAAATTATATCATTATTAGAATTTTGATGCGCGGTCATAAATCATTCTGAGGTCACTGGCTTTACCAGCTTTTTACTCTCTCGAGGCCCATCATAAAAATTAAAAAAAAAAAAAAAATTAAATCAAAACGAATTTTTTCGGATGCTCATATGAGAAAATATTGCAAAAAGTTTATAAAATTTTTGCAAAATCAGAGCAAAAAAATTGTATAATAAAAATGCATATTCAAATGGTGCTTAATAAATTATGCATAAATGCAAAAATGATGCATTTTCAAATTGGTAGAGGTAAAGATGTTGGGGCAAAATTATATATAATTTATATATGAAATATATATAAATTGTATATAAAATATATATTTTATATAAGCTTATCTTCTATATAATTTATATAACTTTATATTTATATAATTTAATTTAATATATATATCATTTATTATATATATAAGCTTATCTTCTATATAATTTATATATAATTTATTATATATAATTTAATTTATATAATTTATATGGAAGATAAGCTTATATAAAATATATATATTTTATATATAAATTATATATAATTTATATATAAATTATACATATTTTATAAATAATTTATATATTTTTGATATATAATTTATATATAATTCATATATATTTTATATATAAATTATATATAATTTTGCCCCAACATCTTTACCTCTACCTTCAAAGGTTCATGCTCAAAAAAATGCATATTCAAATTTTCATGGTTAAAAAAATTACGCATAAATTTTTTTCTTAATTAATTAATTGAAGGCTTCAGATATTTATTTAAATATACCAAAATAAATTTCCATGGCCTAAAACTTTTTTTTTGGAGATACCAATTAGAAATCTGGCTTCGTAGCGAACTTCATAGTGATACTGGCATCTTTCCTTCAAAATTTCAGATTCTCAGGTTGTAAAGAAACTCCGGAAAACGCTTTGGAAAATATATTCCCGACATTTATTTTTGAAAACGTTTTCTGGAGTTTCTTTACAACCTGAGAATCTGAAATTTTGAAAGAAAGATGCCAGTATGAATATAAAGTTCGCTACGAAACCAGCTTTTTAATTTGTATCTCCAAAAAAAAGTTTTAGGCCAGGGAAATTTATTTTGGTATATTTAAATAAATATCTGGAGCCGTCTCTTAAAGGAAAAAAGCTCTAATTTTGAACGTTATATCTTCACAAGGCTCAAATTTCGGAGGTAGATTTTAATTTCCTACGTTGAAAAAAAAAACGGACATGAATCTGGCAGCGCTGCATATTTACGATATTTTAATATTTTTTAAAATTTCACAGGAGAAAGTCAAATTCTCAGAATTGTGTTTTCTAAAAGCTCAAATTTAGGGGCATAGAACGACGTCTATTTTAAAATTTGATCTTTTCATTATACTGCCTGGGAAGTTAGCAGCACAAAGTTGACAATGCAAATAAGTTTTTTGGTATAAAATCTCAAATTTTTGAAATTTCGTTATTCTGAAAGCTCAAAAAAAGCCCAAAATCCTCGTATAGTTTTTATAATATGAGCTTTTTCTTGTATTGCTGACTTCACGGATCCAGTTCCAACAATAGTATATTACAACACAAGGGCTGCAAAAGAAAAATATTTTTTAAATCGGAAGTTCTTCAAAAGTTTATGCGAAAAAAATTTGCAAACTGTAACTTACATTTTAATTTTTTATAAATTCATTTTTGAGGAGGGGATGAGCCGAGGGAAAAGGGTTGAGAGTAAAAAAAAAACCGACGGAGGGACTCAAAAGAGAAACAGAGGAGGCTAGAAATTGAAGCATTAAAAGCATCGAAAAAAAAGAATAATGCGTGCAGAGGGAGTAGGCCTTTAATTTTTTTTTTTTATTCTGATAAAACCGAAAAAAAACAAAAAACACGCGATAAGCATTGCATCTACCTGGTGAAGTGAGAACCGCATGCAGCACAGGTATACGAGTATTTAAATGATGTGATCTGAATATTAATATGAACTCGGGCTCATTGTCCGACCTTCGGATAAAAGAAATGGTTATAATAAAAGAAAGCGCGTCGTCCATCCTGAGGAACATGTGCTTCGGCTTTTAAAATTCTATCATCTTTTTTTTTTTGTTTTTTTGGCACGTTTCGGGATCCATTATTGACATTCAAATCGAGGGGCTCAAAAAGAAGAAAATGTAGTAGTAAATATATCGACATGTCATAAAATTAAGTGTTTACTGTATCTTGTCAGTTTAGACTAGAGTTTCTTGATTTACACTTGGGAGGTTCCCTTTTTTTTTTTTTTTTTTTTCTGTGCCACTTCTCTCCCACTAATTGATGAATTAAAATGCAGACGATTATCCCACCTTTTTTTTTTTTTTTTTTTTTTTTTTTTTTTTTTTCCTCGAAGATCCCGCCGAGGATACAAAATTCTGCCGTTGATAACCTATTGACATGTGCGAAAATTATTTTCGGGATTTATTACGTAATATACGGGTCAGACTGATGATAAAAAAAAAAAAAAAAAAAAAATTATAATCGGAACTCTTCTGAGAATTTATTATGCCCGCACGAAAAAGAGATGCATAAATAACATAAAAATTATGTAAAATTATGTATGTCCAATTATACAAAAAATTGGACATACATAAAAAAATAGCTTAACTTTTTTCACCGGAAATCTTTTTTTCACCTTCCAATATAATTATGCATGAATTATGCATAAAATGGAAAAGAGTTGAATAAGTATAATATATGCACATTTTCTTAGGGATGGCATGCTGATTCCGATTCAGATTCCGATTACCGTGGAAAACTTCCAAATCGGAATCAATGCTCTTTTATATTTTTAATTAATCGTTCCCGATTCCGATTTATGTGTAAAATAATGAATTTACGATCCCGATTCCGATTTAGATTCCAACTCCAAATTATATTTGGTTGCTGCTGATGCTGATGCTGATGCTGATTCTGATTCCGATTCCGATTCCGATTCCGATAAATTTCTTATCGTTCGAATCTTATTCAGATTCCGATTCTATACAACGAGAAAAATTTTTGCGATTCCGATGCCGATTCGAAGACAGTAAAATAACATAAAATCCGTTTCCAGTCACAAGTTTGAAAAATATTAGTTCTCAATTTTCTTGTTATATATATAATTTTTTGTATTATAACGCACAACTTTTTGCTACATTTGGGAACTAGATTTTTCAAAAGCTAAAATTAAGGGTCATATGCAGCTTCTGCATTATGGCTCAAAATTAATTTTCTAAAATTAATTTTCAAAATTTCCGGAAGTACTGTGCTTTGGGTTTCTGAACCAAGCTTTAAAAATGAAGTCGGCCATTTTACTACATTATAATCCATGTTTAAATAATTAAAGCACAGTATTTTCGGAAATTTTAGATATTAATTTTAGAAAATTAATTTTGAGACATAGTGGAGAAGCAGCAATAGAGCGGCGTCTAATAGGGTGGTTCGAAAATCAACTTTTTTGGAATTTCAAAACTCCTATATCGGGAAAAGTTTCTTTATAAGTAGAGTATCAACCCTGAATTTTTTCAAATTTTTTGAACGGCATCCTGAGGTGTCAAATCGGCCTTGAAATTTTCAAAAAGCTCATAAAAGGGCCGAAAATGAACCTTTTTTTTTTTGCATAAAAGATCATCGATTCCTATCGGAAATTTCGCGTAGATTACGAATTTGAAGCCGAAAATTAGTTTTGATGTATAATTTTTGAGCTACAGGCCGGGTTTAAAAGCTCTAAAAACCTGGTTATGGTATTTTGTCTGTGGCTCGAAAACCGTGCACCAAAACTTATTTACGACTTCAAATTCGTAATCTACGCGAAATTTCCGATAGGAATCAATGGTCTTTTATGCAAAACAAAAAGGTTCATTTTCGGCCCTTTTATGAGCTTTTTGAAAATTTTAAGGCCGATTTGACACCTCAGGATGCCGTTCAAAAAATCTGAAAAAATTCAGGGTTGATACTCTACCTATAAAGAAACTTTTCCCGATATAGGAGTTTTGAAATTCCAAAAAAGTTGATTTTCGAACCACCCTAGCGTCTAATGAGCTTTTCATTATACAGCCCGGGAAGTTAGCAGTACAAAGTTGATAATGCAAAATAACTTTTTTGTTTTAAAGTCTCAAAATCTTAAATTTTGTTTTCCTGAAAGCTCAAAATCCTGGTATAGTTTTTATAATTTGAACTTTTTTTGTACTGTTGATTTCACGGACCCATTAAAACTTCATTTATTTTTTCTGCAGTTGGTAAAAATAATTCTTGTTTAGTTTTTCGGTTTAGCTTTAGCTACGTTGAGCATTCCTAGCGTTCGAGAAAATTTTCCAACCATATTCCAGCTTGAAAAATTTTGGAAAAAAATTTGAAAGAAATGAAGAAAAGATTTTTTTTTAAAAATTAGTTCGTATAGTGCATGCATTCGTTCAGTACATGCAATTCATATAGTAAATAAAGTACAAATATGACATCATTTTTTGGACATTTTTTACCCCTCCCCTCTCGAAAGAATAGGCTGTCCTTATGGATATTTAACATTAACGTCATCATCAGGGTCCCCCCCCCCCCCCAAATGATGAGGTCATATTTGAATGACCCCATACATAACAGTCACGGCTATGGTAATCGCCGTCCTGACTGCAACAAATTAGCAATCGAAGCACAACTGGTTTTATCAACGCATTAATTCAGTCTGTGAATGATTAGCAAAACATCAGCACGTACATTATAGATATTTTTTTTTGTAATTTTTTCAATATATAGAGTATAAATTATGTAAAAATTATAATGGAAAAAAATCTCGTTGGCTCGAAAAATGGTTAAAAACAAAATCGGTTAGTAACTTTGAATAAAAATTAAAAAATTAATTGTAAAAAGCAGTAAATGCCTCAATCCCGAAATCTAGGCATTGGGACTCGTGGGATTTCGGGATTGGGATTGGCCTTTTAGGGGGGTCGGAGTGGTGATTCATTCAGAATAGCGGCTCGTGATCAGTGAAGTTAAGCAGCATTGATGGCGGCCAGCTACTGGATGGGTGACCGCCAACACTCCCTCCCTCAACAGGGATTGTAGGATCTACGGTTACAGCCATCTTAACCTCGTTGTAATATGTAGTTCCCACACTAGTTGGATATACACATCAATTGGATTTCATTTATAACGACATTGGATGCTCATAAAACGGAATACGATTAAGGATTAAAAGCACAGAGTCTGTGGCCAAGGGTTACCAGACCAATAGCCAAATAAAGCAATAAAGAAAAAAAAATTGCCTTTTACTGGCTTGTCCACATGTAGGTCATATTTGTTATTTTAAATTACTTAGTCCATTTTTAAAAATCACAACATATAATAATAATTCCGGTCCTTTAAATATTGAAGAGCTGTTTTCAAATGCTCACTGTCCTTCTTTAGGATTTCTCGTAAGTTTAACTGTTGGGCTGTCGTTCTTTGGTAGGAATCCTGACACTCCAGCAGTATATGTCTTACAGTAAGGATTTCTCCGCAGTTACAGCTTGGTTCTTCAATTCCTAATAGAAGATAGGCATTCGTCAGTCTTGTATGTCCAATCCGCAAGCGTGTAATTGCCACTTGAGCTTTTCTTGCTGCATTTTTAGCCAGCCGAAGACTAACATTATCCTTGGTTTTCCAGGTTGGTGTTCCAGGTTTGGAGCCAATTAAAAATAATTGTCACCGGTTGGTACTGTTTTAACTTTCCATACTGAAAATTAACGAAAAATATTCACAGCACCCCCACCTCAAGAAAGAAGTGCACCAAAGAAACGAGAGACGTGTAAAAAAGAAAAAATAATAATAATAATAATAAATAAATAAAAAGTCTTTTGAAATCTCCACGCATAGATCATCCCATCGAACAAACGATTTACCAGGATTACGACCAAAATGCCACCTTTCTTCAAAGACACTCAAATCCCCATTCCCATTGAAAGAAAAAAGCGAATAAATCAATATAAATAAAAATTCAAACAGGAATATGTTTTGGGTACCCACAAACGAAGAAAAAAAAAAAAAAAAAAAAAAAAAAACATTACATTGTTGTCGACGGGTATCCTCCCTATACACCTCGCATCATTCAATCTATGTATTTTATCGAAAACAAGACAAATGAATACTGAATAAATATATAGAAATATTAAGGCGTAGCTTCCACATAAAAAAAAAAAAAAAAAAAAAACCGACCCGACAACCATATTTGGATATAAATCATATGTCATTTATTAGCAAATCATTATCAAAGTAAATAAATTTTTTTAATGTAATGAGAAATGCGACGAAAGACACGTTTACTTTTTTAAAAATATTCCCGAGTTTCAAACACGTTAAAAAAGTCACATTTCTTTGAACTTGAAGAGATAAGTGCGATTCATAAAAAAAAATAAAAAATAAAAAGAAGAAGAGTTTGGATTTTTTTTCCGAGCCTAATTATCATGTTAAATTGTTTATCTTCAAGCACAATTAATTTTAATCTGAAAAAAGAGATGATGTCACAGTGATGCAACTATATTTTGATTAATAAAGTTTTATTCATTAAAAGGAAGAAAAGAAAAAGGAAAAAAATATACATGATCGCATTTTAATTTCCGGAATTAATTAATTAATTATTTAGTTCATATTTAGCAAAATTTTTCCTATTTCAAACCGTAAACTTTGACATAAAAATTCATTCGATACAAATGTCAAAGAATGACATCGTTTTTTTTTTTTTTTTTTTTTGGCCACCCACTGTTAACAATGGCATGAAACACGGCGTTTTGTCGTATTTTATTAGTTCTCATTAGTCATTATCTATACGAGATGCACATTTCAACGTTTTTTTTTTTCACTCCTTTTAATCAAAATAAAAATCCGATTTTTATAGTCTTGTCTTTCGGTTTAAAAAACATGTGTTACCCAAATTTTTATTGCTTTTTGGTTGGATTTCCTACCACATTTTATTTTATATTTAATAAAAGTTTGTGTAATCGCTTGTTTTTATTTTTATTTCATTTTTTTTTTTTTTTGGCTTTCGGCTTCGGCAAACCTTCCTCGGTCAAATCGCCGTTCCATCTCGTTTGTAATTGCAAGATGCATTAAACGTTATTAAAAATAATTATTTAACCAAAAGGAAAAATTTAAATTTAATAATAACCATTCATCCTATAAACGGGAAAATCTAAAATAGCTTAATCGTTTTCTTTTTCTTTGATTGATTGACCTTATAGCGCGGGCTACGTTCCAATTGCGCAATCATATTCAAATCAAGAATCAAAGAAAAAATAAGTAAAGAAGGTGCACAAGAACTTCAGAAAAAATTATATCATAACATACATTTGCACGAAAAAGTGATGAAAAAAAAGAGTATGAAATTTTTACAAAAGAAATTCAGGACTACAAGTAGTGTCTCCATTGGTCAATTAATCGAAGGGTACTAGGGATGGACACAACACAAGACAACACAAGACAACACAAGCACAAGACGGTCTTGTTTAGTTCTTGTGTATTGTTCAAGATCTTGCAACATAAGGCAGTGAAGCTCTAAGTTAATATTTTTTTCTTCTCCCACTTTTTTTGTAATGGCGGTGAAGAAAAAAGTAAACAAAAAAATATAAACAAAGCCATATAATTATTTGGCGAAAGGAATTGTGTCCATTCCCAAGGTAATTGTCCTATTTACATCAAATCATATTGCAAACATGACATTTTCCAAAACGTTTTGCATGGTAAAACGTTATGTTTCACATATAATCAGAAAATATAGGAAAATCTTGAACAATTCTCAAGCCAATGCAAGATCTTGTTTTTCATTTGTTTTCAACGCAAAACCACAACACAACACAAGAAATCTTGTGTTGTCGTCCATCCCTAAAGGGTACAATTAATTGTACCTCCGGAAATGCTGTATATTTTTGGTCTTTTTTCTTCTGCTATATTACTTTTTTTATTGTTTTGATTATTATATCGAACACTAAAAATAATTAAAATGAAAAAAATAGGTGGTAGCAGAAGAAAATTTTCAAAAAATACACAGCATTTCCGGTGGTGCAATTAATTGTACCCTCAAATTAATTATCCAATGGAGGCAGAGCCGTAGTAGTATTATTTTTGTATGATTTATACAAAACTTTGGACATGCATAATTTTTGCACCAAATATATATATTTCTAAGCACCAGAATTTGAATATGCTTAATTTTTTAAAAATTTATGCAAAATTTTTCAAGCATGAGCATGTTGATATACATAATTTCTGCACAGTTAATTAATACTTTTCTTTAAAATCATAAAGCAGGAAAATTTACAAATACTATGCTTATTCAACTTTTTGTTCTATTATAAAATTCTATATTAATTTATGCATAATTATGTTGGAGGATGAAAAAAAAATTTCCGGTAAAATAAGTACATAATTCTCTGTACATAATTTATGCATTTTTTATGCATGTCCAATTTTTGTATAATTTATGCATTTTTTTTTTCGTATGAAAACTAGGCGATATTTCTGTGGCCATGTATTTCACCACTGGGCGACCAAAAGTCAGAAAATTCAACTTAAGGAAATTAATACTGGAATTTGATCTTTATTCCTTAAAAGTTTTCAAAATATTTTCGATGAGCTTTCGGCATCGTTTAGACTTACAAGTCTGTTAAAAGTAGAATGATTAGAGCATTCAAAACAATAATTTAGAGAATTTTCGGCAAGACGTTACCTACTTATGCATTTTACACTTGACTTTACAGTACATGAGTTTTGCATAACCAATGCACTGGAATTGCCACTGCATTACAGATTGCATTAACTTTTCTTTAGAAAAAGTATGCCTTCCTTAAATGCAATCTTGCTGCATTGACGTGCATTACTTTGCATAACCAATGCATTGGCACGTTCGCAACTTCTGCATTACTCCTGCATTACATTGCGATAAAACATTCTCTTTTTTTTTTTTTGAACTCCAACCCTTCAATTCCTGAGCACATTTTTCTCTTTTGGTAGGCCAAAAATATAATTCTAATGAAGATTTAAGGGCGATCAAAATATTTTGCAAGCAAAATTTTGGTTATTTTTAACCTCCTCCCTTCCTATTTTGTCAGAAAAGTCAGCATATCAATGAAACTCTTGCCCCCCCCCCCCCCCCCCCCCCAACTATGCCAAAATTCCGAGAGTTTCTCCACTGAAAAACTTAAAATAAAATAAAAAGTATGGAAAAAAAATTTAGTAAAAAATAATATGATTTAAAATGATTTTGAATATTTTCGCCATTTCCAATCCTTTCCCAAGTCAAATTGATCTCACACTTAATTTCTGACCTTTTTACTCGGGGATTCCGGGAAATTCGGGAAAATTTGCTCAAAAAATTGTGTGTGATTATTTCCACCCGAAATTTCCCCCCGTATTAATTTTGCGGTCCGAAAGGTGCACACAGTAAAAAATATTATGTAAATATGTTCTAAGAGGTCCACATAAATTTTTTATGTTGTTTCTCCCATAAGGCAAACATAAAACAAAAACAACATAAAAATTATGTGGACCTGCTTATGTTGATTTATGTTCATTTTGACATAACATTTTTTACTGTGCACATTTATTCATTTCTGTGCACACATGACTTTGCATTACATTGCATTACTTTCGCATTACCAACGCATTAAAGACTGCATTACGTTTGCAATATAGTATCACATTTTTAGGTGCAATCTCGCTCCATTAGGTGCATTACTTAGCATTACTTTGCATTACTTTAATTTACTTTGCCTCTTCAATGTTCGCATCTCTTGCATTGCTTTGCATTTATGCTTTCCGTCTGCAACGGAAATCAAATCATGATATTTCTGAAAGTGCATAGTAACCCTCGGTACGAGTCTAAACTTGTCCGAACTTGTCTTGTAGCGCATCTGTAAATCAGATATTTCTTCAAGTAATAAAGAATGCGGGGTGGATAAATCTAATTGTGTAAAAATTATTTCGGAAGTATCCAAGAAGGAGTGAAAAACAGTTTTTACATTTCAAACAGAAAAAAAAAATTCTTCTAAAAAAACGAAATAAAAGACTTGAAAATGAAATATCGAAAACAAACTGTAATAGAAACGTATAAAATAAGGAAAATAGGTCATGTTTCTTCCCTTTTTTTTCAATTAGCATTGCTAAAAAAAATCTCAGCTTTACGTTCGGTAATATAAAACTTCTCATTTGGCACGCATTTTCTTGAAACGCTGGATTAAAAAAAAAAAAAAAAAAAATACAGGATAATAATCAAGAGGATCAGAATTTCGAAAATAGACGCCAGATCGATTTTGTAAATAAACAACATAGGGCGAGGGCCCCACGTTTTTTTTAAAAAGAAAATAACAAAATCGATTTTTTTTTTTTGAAAAATTTCCTTTAAAAAATACTTCCGAAATAATATTTTTGTGCGTGCGAGTGCAGGCAACTTTTTTTTTTTTTCTAAAATTTTGAAACAAACCACCCACTAAGGCCCCGCGCCAAATATAGGAACGTTAAACCGAATATTGGTAGAAAGTTAAAAATAATAAACCATCATCGATACAAAAGCTTTCTGGACGTAAACATTTTTTTTTCTTTTTTTTCCACGTTTGCTTACTTTACAGTAAAACCGGTCAATCGGATGGAATCGTGTTGCATTTTACGGATCTTAAGGCCTAGAATCAGCATTCTGAGAAATCTTACGGTTAGGTAATTGTCCTGTAAGCTTTTTTTTTAAAAAAAAAGTTCACGAGCGAAATGCTTTGTAAATATTCACAGACAGATCAAATAAAAATTGTTGAGTAGGTACAGTCAACTTCTTCTTATTTATATTTTTTATTAGCTAGACCTGTACCACGCACACATCCTGTTAACACCTTAATACGAGATACGTTAACTTTATTTTTTAAAGAACAAGAAAATAAAAGATTGATCGACAGAATAAAAAAAAAAAAAAAATCGAAAAAAAAAGTTATCAATTAAAAAGACTAAAAAAAGAAAATAGGCGCAATTTTTATTTTAAAAAATAAAATAAGAAAGAAAAAAAAAAGATATACCGTGCTTGACCAGAGGTGTTAATAGCCCGACTCAACAACTAGTTGGAATCTCAAGAGGCTATCCATATCATTATCTATTCCCGTCTTTAAATTTAGTCATACTACATAATAATTTTTGTATTGTGATATATTCATATAGTGAAAGGCAGATGAGGCGATTATGGAAGGAAGAAAAAAAAAAAAAAAAGATAATAAATATAAGATATGTATAAAAGAAAAGAAAAAAAAATTATCGGGGTTTTTTTTTATTACTTGAAGTTTTTTTAAAAAAGCAAGACGTCGTTTGTTTTTATTTTACAAGATGAAGTAAGTTATTATTTTTAATGTAAAAGTCAGATCATAAAGGTGTCTATCAGGATTTTTTAGGTGCAGAGGGGGTCTGTATATGAAAAATTTTAAAGGTGCTCCCTCCTGGTCATTATCAATCTCGTTATTTTCAGCTCAAGGCTGCCTTCCTCCCCCATTTGACCCTTGATAGGTACATCATATATTTACCAGCTCCTTGCAAATTGTAAAAAAAAAAAAAAAAATTTGATTTCGGCAATGGTAAATCAGAACATCATTCCATGCTTCCCCTTCCTCTTTACCTTCTCATCTTTTGGCAACAAATCCAAGACCAAATCTCTCCGATAGCACAAAAGTAAGTTTGGCCTATTCCTATTACACCACTAACTCGTTAGAAGGTAGATACAAAGCCCTTCAGAATTCCATAATTTTTTGAGAAACCAAAATCACATCGAGATAAAAGTATTTTTGTCTGAGCCTCAAATATTTCAAAATTACTGGAAATTTTGAATTGATGAAATTACCCAATAATCACACAAAAAGAATTCTCTTCTAATCGGAATCTTTTATGACACACTATGAATACTCTAAATTAATCGTTGATTGCAAAAAGGAGTCTTGTCCATGTTTTTTTTCTAAATGGAGATCAATTGTTTCGCTTTCAAAAAATGTAAATAAAGAAGTTGTGTTGAAACAGAAACAAAAGATCTCCGTTTTGAAAAAACATGGACAAGACTCCTTTTTGAAATAAACAATTCAAATTTGTTCCAAAAATTTCAATCATACTGTAATATATGAACATCATCATCAGCAAACCAAAGCGATAATTCCTACTAATCTTGAATAATACATAGTATAAGCAATCCATTTAAAACAGTAGTGAGTAACGTTAAATGCTTCCTTCAAGTAAGTAGTGCTTCAACTGTGTCCATATCAAAGCGATACCCTTGGTTTTGATATTGAAATCTTCCCAGCTCTTTGTTAAATCTAATCGTCATATTTTACAGAAATATTAAAGATCTGATTGCTTGCATGTAAAGATAAAGCCCTACAATCCCTGTATGATGCCTGAATAATAATCTTTCGACTTACAGCTGGCTTTTAGTGCTCCCATTACATTTCTAATAACAGAAACTTACTTACTCGTTTTCCTGTAAATTCATGTGTTGATTTGGTTATACACAAAAGTAATTGCTCGATTGATTGTCAGCACCTCTTGCTTAATCGGAACTCTTGTAACAATGTACTATGTCCAATCCTCCCTCACTTTTTCTGAATATCCTGCAAAACACAAAAACGACAAAGATTTTACCATTTCTATTTTCTTGTCAATGCATGCTTGCTCTCGTAAGTCTGCTTCTTCCGCAGCTGCTAATTCAATTTAACTGTCATACCTTGCTTAACTTTTCCATTAAGATTGCTTTCACAGCTAAGAATCATTTTATCCCCTCAGCTCCATTAACCTCTGATAATAAATCTCAAACTCTTCCTTCCAAAGATTTTTTGTCGATTTTCCTGCAACAAACAAAAATGACAAAGATTACTTATCGATTCCAGATTGTTGTCACCGGATTTGAACGGACATAAATAACTAAAACGTTCTAATAAAGTATTAAGTTAACTATTAATGGCTTTCGTTAAAACCGTACCGTTTAAATCTTGATGAAATCGTACAAAAATAACCTTATACACATAACTCAGCGCCATGTTGATTCAAGACAATGCTTGCAAAGCATTCTGGGACTCAACTCAAAGAGCTCTTCGGCAAAAATTAAAACGTTTTATAAAAACTTACTAAAATTCTTAAAATCATTTTTATCGGAAACTTTGGAACAAATAAACAAAACAAACGAGAATCTTTAGGTCCAGTTCATTATTATTTCCATGTTTATTTTTTTCCATGTTTATTTTATTTTATTTTTTTGGAAAACACTAACGCCATCTTTCGGGGGAATAATGAACTAGAGCTTCCGAGAGATGCCTGTAGAGTTTTTAAAACCGTTTGTTTATTTTGAAATTGTCGCATAATTAATTTCTTTTTTTTCATTATTTCTTTTTATAGGGAGAACGATGGCCGTTCTCAAACAGGGGAGACCGAGGAGACCAAGAACCTCAAAAGGACGAGCCAACGTACGAGGAAGAAGATGATAGGAGATATTTAGGTAGAAATAGGCTAGATGTAAATAGGGACAACTATCCGAGGAGGACAGACTTCAATTACTCATATCAAGATAGGAATTACATAAGAAATTATTACGATCCACCGCGAATCCAACCCCCCGAGCCGGAAAGGAGATTCAATCCTTACGGCGGAAGAGAGCCGGGGGATTCTTTCACATTAGTACCTGCAGCCGGAAATTGCACGCCGTCGACGGATTGCCATCCGAAATGTTTCGCGGAGAAAGGAAGTCGGGTAAGATATTATTTTAATAATGATGAGTCGGCTTTTAAGATGAGGATTTCAATTCCGAAGCGTAATAAGAATCTTCTTTCATAAATTCAAGTGAAATGAATGAATTAATTAACACAGGTTTAATTATGTTTTGTCTATTTTTTTTTTTTTTTTTTTCATAACCTTCACAATCATTTTTTTAGTAAAACTCACATGGGGAGTCTGAAGTGCATAAAAAAACCAGATAATAAAATTTTAGAAAAATAATTTAAGTGCATGGCCGTAGCCAGCTGGGGACCGGGTCCTTTTGTGGTTACAATCGAAACTTTTTGTGGTGTGAAAAATATGTTATAGCCAAAAAAATTTTTACGGGAAGGGTACGGAGGTAGGCTTGCCTCTCTTTTATCTAAAAAAAGAGTACTCTCTCTTTTTTTTTAATTTACAGAAATATACTCTTTTTTTCAAAATGCAAAAAAAGAGTACTCTTTTTTTCCCAAATCTATCATCTATCATATTGACTAGAATTTTTAGCTGAAAATTTTCAGCCTGAACTCATCTTTATTGTTTAAAATTTTATTTTCAAAAAATCTTATTATACTGCACTCTTTTCATACTCTTAAATCTTCAGGTTGTATACTCTTTTTATACTCTATTTTAAAAAAAAAAAATTTATACTCTTTTTCCTATTTCAAAAAATGGCAAGCCTAACGGAGGGGCGAGAATGGACAGGTTGGGGCAGGTTGCAACAAGTCGGGGCAGGTCGCAACAAGTTGGGACAGGCAGAATCCCCTATTTCCATCTTGACTGCTCTCCTGCACAAAGCAATGCGACTTAGTTAAGGTAAAGGTAGGGAAATGTGACCGTCTGAAAAGTGTGACTATTACATTTTATAAACCATATAAATATGTTTGTTGGTTGTTGGCATGTTGAAATTTCGTTTTTGTCGGAATGTACACACTAGATAATGATGAATTTATTCGCACAAAAACGGATTTCGTACACACATGTTTATATGGTAAAGTCACACTTTTCAGACTGTCACACTTCCCTACCTTTACCTTAACTAAAGTGAATGAGGGATCGGGTTCGGGTCCGAAATGACCCCGAAGGGGGAAGGATGAGGAGGGGCGAAACGGAACAGGCTGCAACAAGTCGAGACTGGCAGAATCCAGTATTCCCATATTGACTGCGGTCCTGCACAAACTTAACATAAGTGCATTCGGGATCGGGTTTAGGTCCGAAAAGTCCCCACAAATGATTAAAATTTACCTCAAGTCTCGTCCATCACAAAAGAAGCGACAATAATAAAAAAAAAAAAATCTTTTTTTAAAAAGAATCAACCCACTATGTGAAGTGTGACCAAGTTGCAGAGCGACTTCCTCAGGAAATCGGCCTACGAGAAGCTCTCGCGATAATCATAATGCATTCAGACTTCTTCCTACACTTTTTTATTAATATTGTTAAATACGAATTACACTTTTTTCCCCCTAATTTTCAGGAATAAATTCAGCAAACAATTTTTTCTTTCTAATTCTCTTGCATTCATTTTCAGGGTCCACCCGGACCACCAGGACTAACAGGATTAAAAGGACATCAAGGTTATCCCGGACCGGAAGGTTTACCAGGGCCAAAAGGAAGTAAAGGAGAATCAGGACCAGCAGGACCTAGGGGGTTAAAAGGTGACAGGGGAAAAACAGGTTTGCCCGGATTTCCGGGTGCTGCAGGTTTACCGGGATTACAAGGGCCTCCCGGACCGACTGGCAGACACGGATTAGACGGATGCAATGGAACTGATGTAAATATTTTTCTTTAAAAAAAGAAAAAAGATTATTATAATAAAGAAACTGCCAGTGTTAACAGGAAATTAAATGGATTGTATAATCGATTTTGACCCGAATGCGTTTGCTTGGTGAGCTATTAAATTTATTTGGCAAAGCAAAAGGTCAAAGATCGAATAAATAGTTTTTTAATGCCTTACTAAAATAAACAATATAAAAAGGCTTTTGATAAATAAAAAAAAAAAAATTTATGAACTCGCAATCGCTTTTAGATTATTGGTTTTCGTCTCGATTCTTTTTTGATTAGTGGAAATGATTTTCAGCTATGCAGGAAACGGGACTCTTGCCCATTAGGTCAAATTTTATTAGATATAGGAAAAGATTAGTTAGCATTCTCATTAAAGCCGTAGTATTATAATAGGGATTGCCTGGAGACAAAGGAGACAAAGGATTTCAAGGACCGAGAGGATTTCCGGGACCGATGGGAGAAAAAGGATTCAAAGGGGAGCCTGCGTTCGTCGGGAGATTACCGAAGGGACAGAAAGGAGAACCCGGAAGAGACGGAGTTAGAGGATCGCCCGGTACACCCGGAGGACCGGGACCGATGGGTCTTCCGGGACCGAAAGGAGACACTGGACCAGGGGTAAAAACATAAAAAGCTAAAGAATTCGGAGAAAGATTTCGGTGAATAAATCGGTTTTTTTTTTTCAGGGATTACGAGGTCCGCCCGGCCCGAAAGGAGAAAAATGCGAGCAGACGTTTATTTACGAGGGAAGTAAAGGCGACAAAGGTGATAAAGGAGAAGTGGGACCGAGAGGGCCACCTGCTCAGATTAATTACTTCGACAGAACATCGCTGAGGACGGGGCCACCAGGAGAACCAGGACAGAAGGGTGAAACAGGACCTCAAGGTATGGAAGGACAGAAAGGAGAACCTGGTATAGTAGGAGAGCCGGGATATCCCGGATTGCCTGGAGACGTCGGAGAGAAGGGATTACCTGGACCACCTGGACCTAGGGTAAATATAGATCAATCATCGAATTTTTTTTTTTTTTTTTTTTTTTAAGAAAAAAAATTTGATGCCTACGTTCAAATATTTATTTTAGGGTAGAGACGGATTTTCTGGGCCACCAGGACCTGTTGGGCAGAAAGGAGATCGAGGTGACGATGGCTTGAACGGGCTGATGGGAAGACCTGGATTAAAAGGAGAACCAGGACTTGACGGTCTCCCAGGACCTCCGGGTCTTAGGGGAATTCAAGGCCCTCCGGGAGTAAGTACCTATTTTCAGACTTCGACCCGATATTTTCAAGCCCAAAAAATTAAAACAATGTTGTTTTAAAGGGAGGAAAAGGCAGACCGGGGCCGCCAGGCCTTCCCGGCCCAAGAGGATATCCCGGACTTCCAGGACCCAAAGGTTTAGACGGATACCCAGGAGAACAAGGCTTACGAGGACCTCCAGGATCTCCAGGAGGACCAGGTGTACCAGGGAGACCAGGTCCAGAAGGCTCCCCGGGTGAAAAAGGCACAAAAGGAGAACCCGGATTGCAAGGTTTTCCGGGAACAGGAGGTCCTCGAGGATACACCGGTCCGATGGGACCACCAGGACCAAGAGGTTTACCCGGTGATAAAGGACTATCGATAATTGTACGTAACAAAAAATACTAAAATAAATAAACAATTGAAAATAATTTTTCTGTAATATGAAGGGACCAAAAGGAATGGACGGAGCACCTGGGCGAGACGGAGACAAAGGTTCAAAAGGTGAAAAAGGCTGGACAGGAGTCCGAGGGCTGCCAGGAGATTCACTCGAGGGAATCCCTGGTCCACCAGGCCCGGTGGTCCTACAGGGGAAAAAGGAACGGATGGTCGACCAGGTTTACCAGGAATACCGGGCTCTAAAGGTCAAAAAGGTGAACTAGGAGGACGATGCCAAAACTGCCTACCCGGAATTCCAGGAGACAAAGGAGACAGAGGATTAGACGGAACACCAGGGTCTATCGGTCCGAGAGGTCCTCCGGGTGAAAGAGGTGCCAGGGGAGAACCCGGATTAGAAGGCCTTCCAGGACCTATCGGCCCTCCTGGGCGACCGGTAAATATTTTTACTATTTTCTTTTGTTTTGCTCAGTACTGTATTAGATAAATATTTTTACCTTAAATCGTAATTTCCGACTGTCCGTCTGGCATATGGAATGTCTTGAAGTCTTGACATCTTTAAAACGTTTTCCCAAAAGCAGAGTAAAATTTTCTGTCATTCCGTTCTTCTTCGGCTGTTTCCACGGAAAAGACCAATTCTCTGAGAAAAAAAAGAAGAAAAAAAAGTTTCACTAAAAAAGTTCTTAAATAATCAAAAAGATTGGTAACGCAAAATTGATGCTGAGCAAAGAAATTTATCAAAATAAAATTCAATTCCGAGCTGAAAAAAAAGCTTCACACAAATATTTATAGAAAATAATTAAATTCCGAATGAAAAACAATGGCATTCAATTTTCTTAGGGTAAAGATGGGCTTCCAGGAGCACCGGGTCTTCAAGGAGAAAAAGGAGCATCAGCATACGTATCTGAAAATCTGATAAAAGGTCAAAAAGGTGAACAGGGACCAAGAGGAGACACTGGTAGGCAGGGTCCACCAGGTCCACCAGGACCACCAGGTTTTAAGGGAAGGTAAGAAACAATAGTGGGTCATTTCAATTGTAATAATTTTTTCGGCAGATGAACTAACACTTATATTTAATGTTACAGACAAGGAGAAATCGGTTATGCCGGAGAAAAGGGAGATAAAGGTGATAAAGGTATACAAGGAATCGATGGTTCCCCAGGAACTTATGGAAGACCAGGAGATAAGGGTGATAAAGGTGCAAGCATTAAAGGAGAACCAGGAATCCCAGGTAGACAAGGAGAGAAAGGAGAAAAAGGAGAACCAGGACGATACGGACCCAAAGGAGACCCTGGATTGTGTCCACCGAGTAATATAACCGAAGGATTAAAAGGAAACAGAGGGCTTCCGGGAGAGAAAGGAGAACCAGGTCCTCCTGGGCGAGACGGCTGGCCTGGAGAAAAAGGACTGCAAGGATTACGGGTTTGTATAAGAAAATTAAAAGGTTAATTATTGGACCATTCGATTAATATACAAAAATTTATACTAGGGTGAACCGGGACCTGTTGGAGAAGCGGGAATACCAGGACCGGTTGGTCCTCGAGGATTACCAGGTCCAAGAGGGGATAAGGGTAACACTGGGCCTATGGGTTTCCCCGGAGAATCTGGAAGGGACGGACCAAGAGGACCTCCGGGGCCTATGGCACCAAAGGGAGTTAAAGGAGAACCTGGAATTCCAGGAATAGGGCCACCTGGTCCTCCTGGATTCCCCGGATCGAAAGGAGAGAAAGGACTGCAAGGACCACCTGGAAAATACGGAATTGGAGGCGCACCCGGTTTACACGGAGCGCCTGGCGACAAAGGAGAAATGGGAATTCCCGGTTTTGCTGGGCTGCCTGGCTTAAAAGGAGATAGAGGGGAGCCGGGACCGATTGGTCCTCCCGGCTCACCTGGTTTACCTGGTATTAGAGGTTTGGATGGACTAAAAGGAGAACGAGGAGAATCTGGTCCTCCTGGCCGGTCTGGAATTCCTGGTTTCCCAGGGCTTAAAGGAGATCGAGGGTCACCCGGATTGGACGGTCAAAAAGGTTTCCCAGGACCTAGAGGAATGCCAGGTGCTCAAGGCAGGCCCGGACTTGATGGATTTAATGGAGCAAAAGGTGATAAAGGTGAACTTGGGTATCCCGGTCCTCCTGGACTACCTGGGCCAATGGGCGAAAAAGGTTTAATAGGAATGCCAGGACCGAAAGGTGATATGGGATTACCTGGATTGACTGGCCCGCCTGGACCTTCCGGTTTAACAGGGCCAAAGGGAGATCCTGGTCGTCCTGGTATACCAGTAAGTATGAAGCCACGTGGTCATTCAAATATTAAATCAGCAAGTTGGGGGAAAGAGTGCGCAGTATTGCATTGCTTTTCAAAACGAAAAAAAAGTAAATAAATAAACGACTTAAATTGGTCAATTTCATGCTAAATTAATACTTGAACGGCTTTCGAATAAAAACCAAAAAACGTAAGGTGATTCAGATTATTTGATAAAAATGAAATCTTTTTTAGGGAGCTAAAGGAGAACCTGGATTGGTGTCAGAGAAAGGACAGAAAGGAGAACCAGGGTATCCAGGTTTGAGAGGACCACCAGGAGCACCAGGATTGGACGGATCTCCGGGTAGGAAAGGCGACGCAGGTTTACCTGGTATTGGAAGAACAGGACTGCCGGGTGAAAAAGGTGACACTGGTATACCCGGCTTGCCTGGAATTGATGGTTTGCCAGGAGCAAAAGGAGAACCAGGATTTCCTGGATTGACAGGATTAAAAGGAGATAAGGTAAAAACTACAAACTTCATAAAAGTTACTAGATACATAACTATTATTATTGCTTTGCTTTATAGGGACTATCAGGACCTCCAGGACTTCCAGGTTTGCCTGGATTAGACGGAAGGCCTGGTGAAATGGGTCCGCCTGGATTAACAGGTCCTCCTGGCTTCCCAGGACCGAAAGGTGACAAAGGTGGACCTGGTAGGGACGGACTTGATGGTTTTAAGGGGGAAAGAGGACCTATAGGTATGTTTTTTTTTTAATCCCTCTTATAAATTAGTAACAAGACATCTGTTTTAGGACCTCCTGGATTGCTCGGTTTCCCTGGTATGCAGGGTGAAAAAGGAGACAGAGGAGCGCCGGGTCCAGTTGTTGACGTTAAAGGGGATAAAGGAGAACCAGGGCTGCCTGGACCTCCTGGTATATCAGGCGAACCTGGTCCAAGAGGATTAGACGGATTTCCAGGCCCAAAAGGAGATAAGGGCGATCTCGGACCGCTTGGTTACAGAGGACCACCAGGACCAATTGGTGAACGAGGACCAAAAGGAGAGCAAGGCATGCCTGGAATACCAGGATTACCGGGATTAACAGTAAAAGGAGAAAAAGGTTTACCTGGTTTGATGGGGAAGAACGGTAGAGACGGACTACAAGGCCTGGCTGGAGAAAAAGGCGAAGCAGGTTTCCCTGGATTACCAGGAACGATCGGGCCTCCAGGTTTACCTGGAAGATTAGGACAAAAAGGTGATAAAGGAACGCCGGGATTGCCAGGTTTGGACGGGCCTCCGGGACCACCAGGATTAATGGGAGAACGTGGATTGGATGGTTACCCAGGACCACCAGGTGAAAAGGGAGATACGGGACCACCGGGGCCGGGAGGAATACCTGGAGAAAAAGGCGACAGAGGCTTTCCAGGTACACCCGGTATTCCAGGATTACCGGGAACAAAAGGAGAACCTGGTTTCGATGGAATCCCGGGCACTGCCGGGCCGCCTGGAGAAAAAGGAAATGCTGGCATTCCTGGATTACCCGGAACTGATGGTTACCCAGGTCCTTTAGGTCCCAAAGGAGATAAAGGTGAACCCGGATTATCGCCTCCACAAGGACCTAAAGGAGATCGAGGACCTCCAGGTGAGTAATTTGGGAAATCCTTTTTAAAATATTGAATAGCAATCTGACATTAATTCTTTTTTAGGGTTCCCGGGGCCGCCAGGACAACCTGGTCCGAGAGGCTTGGACGGAGCACCGGGTACACCAGGTTCCAAAGGAGAGCCAGGTAGAAGAGGGTTGAATGGACTTGCGGGTCCGATCGGATCTCCAGGGTTGCCAGGTCCGCCGGGAACAATCGGCTATCCCGGACCTCGGTAAGTAGAATTTAAAATATGCAGTATTTTATGATGGAATGATAATGAAGCAGAAGAGAAACCAAGACATAAATATAAGACATAAATATTTCATGATATTAAATTATCACTGTTTATAGTCCCCCTGAATTTCACAGTTGACAATATTTTTTATAAGATTAATATGGAAAACTAAAGACAATTCTGTAATGTAGGGAGATTAAAATAAGTCATTTTAATTGTTTATTTCCAAAAAAGTAAATCTGTAATCCAGAAGGTCTAAATCATCATAATGAAATCTATTAAAGTAAAAATCAATTTCTCAATTTTTAGGGAGTTCCGGGTTTGCCTGGAGACAAAGGAGAACCAGGATTACCCTGCAGTTCTAGTGCAGATTACTCAACTGGTATCCTATTAGTCAAACATAGTCAAAGTACTGAACTACCAAGATGCGAACCTGGGCATCTACAACTTTGGACAGGCTATAGCTTATTGTATATTGAAGGGAATGAAAAAGCACATCACCAAGATTTAGGTAGTTTCACTATAACAAGGACAAAAAAACAACATTTAGGCAAAAAAGTCCTAAATAATCTAAACTTCTTTTATATTTTCAGGCTTTGCTGGGTCTTGTGTACAGAAATTTAGCACGATGCCTTTCCTGTTTTGTGATTTTAATAACGTCTGCAATTACGCGAGCAGGAACGATAAATCATATTGGCTGTCAACCAATTCGCCGATACCAATGATGCCAGTCGAGGACACGGCTATTAGGCAATATATTTCTAGGTGCGTCGTTTGCGAAGCGCCTTCGAACGTAATAGCAGTACATAGTCAGTCATTGAACGTCCCAGAATGTCCGGAGGGATGGGGATCTCTCTGGATTGGTTACAGTTTTGTAATGGTAAGCAAAAATGCCAAATCCTCTGTCCTCGAATCGAAAACGATTTTCGGAGTAAACAAATTTTGGTTTGCCCAACGATCTCGTCCAGTCTCCTAACAACATTTTCTTTGTCTATTTCAGCACACGGCTGCAGGCGCCGAAGGAGGCGGCCAATCCCTCGCAAGCCCAGGTTCATGCTTGGAAGATTTCCGAGCCACCCCTTTCATAGAGTGCAATGGCGCAAGGGGAACTTGCCACTATTTCGCAAATAAATTTAGCTTTTGGCTAGCTACCATAGAAGAGCGGGATCAATTTAGGCCTCCGGAAAAACAGACTCTTAAAGAGGGAAGCCTCAGAACGAGAGTTAGTAGATGTAGTGTATGTATTAAACTCACATAGTGTTCAACGCATAACAAAAAAATAAAACTTACACAGTGTTCAGATTTTTTTTTTTTTTTTAACAAATGCCTAAGGTTGTAGCTTATGCGCATAGTGTAAGTTAGTCAAAAAAAATTTTTTTTTTCTTTCGTTTGCTTTTATTCACCGTAAAAAAAATCGTGATTTACGGCGAATAACAGCAAATCATGGCTCATGTACTTTTTTTTTATATACTATCAAACTCTGCGTCTGTATAAACTTCTTAAAAAAAGTGTTCGAAAAAAAAAAATTAATCTAATGTTTCCTTTTTATTTTTTTGTTGTTATATATTTATATGTAGAGGTATGATTGAATTAGAATTATATATTTTTTTTTTATATATATAAATGGCACATGTTCCTTCAAGTAGTTTATAAACGATTTTTCCCAAAAACATTCCGTTTCGGGGGATTGAGAACAAGAAAGGTATAACTAAAAATTAGTCTCAATTGTTTTTTCTCATAATAGGATGTCGGCATATAAACTACTTGATAAATGGAACGTATGATTAAAAATTTTTAATACGACATGCTCTAGTCAAACTCGGTATAGACTATCGTGTTTCTAATTTATAACATTAAACTGCCATATTTTTTAATTCCTTTTTTTTTTTCGGTGATTTCAAAAAAAATATATGAACTGCAATTCAAATGTGCCATAAGTCAAGAATTTATTTAGTTCATATAAACACTGCCAATTTTGTATAATAATTTAACAATCATTGTAAATTTTAATATAATTATGTTGTATTTAAATGTATTTGTTTCTTTGACGAATTTTTTTTCTCCAAGTGATTGCATAAACTCAGAAAAAAAAAAAAAAAATATTTCGAACAAGTTTTGTGTTGCAACATTTCACAGCAAAACAAAAATTTTTCATGACAACGGACAGGTTGTTCCATGACAAGAAATTTTGATTGTCATTTCGCATGACTTTTAAGAAAATCCGTGCGTCGGAGGTGAACTAACGTATCTCCATCGTAAATATGATTGGAGATAGTCTGTTTTGAGTGTTTATGAAAATCACGTGATCATGTGACTGCAGGTTTACACGCTCATGTTTGCGTAAACTTGTGGTCACGTGACACCTCCACCAGATTATCTCCAATCGCATTCACGATGGAGATACGTTAGTTTACCTCCGACGCACGGAGATGTTTTGTCACAAGACATTTTTGTTTTCGCATTAGTCATTTTTTTCATCTAGTGTAAAAGGGGAACATTTTCAGTTTTCAGGGAAGAAAAAATATTGTTTTTATGCAAAAAGAAAATAATAGTTGGCTCTACACATGATTTGAAGTTAGGACTTTTAACTAATTATGAGAAGATCTGGCCTAAATGTCAACTGTGGTAAGCAGATAAGCATACAAAAGTTTATATTTGGATTCTAAATCTCAAAGTCCCAGAAGTTAAAAAAAAAAAAATCTCGAAATTATGCTGTTTACTTTTGGGCATAACCCTACAAGGACCATAGCCTTATAAGAAAAATATGATTTTGTTATTATTGAAGGCAGCAAGCTGAAACTTGACCAACTAGATTTAGAATTTGAAGTCAGAAATTTGAAAAACTTAAAATTCAAAATTGCTCCGCAATTTTATTTTTGAGAGTTTTACTTTGACGCCCAATTGCTATCATTCTGCGTCAAACTTCGATGACATCATGAATAAATAATCTTACTTATAAAGATGGTTATCTTTCTTCGTTAATTAAAATTTTTCCTGTAAAACTTTTTTCCGTGTTCTCTACTACGAGGCAAAAGCACAGTGAGTACAACAAACTTCTGACACTATGAGTACAACAAATTCGAACCGAGGTTGAATAGCCAAAAATTCTGACAGTTAGTCCATCGCTTGAATTATAATTAAGTCTCCTCTCAAGAGGAGACGTTTTTAATCAGGTAAGAATAAGTATTTTATGAATTTTTGCTATCAAACTAAACTTTACTAAATCCTTTTACTGCAGAATGACCAGGATGTAGGAAAACTAATGCATCTCTACAAAGGTAGCAACCATGTATGGTTGGGTTTCGTTAATGATCAGAAATCGATAAAATGGTCCCATCGCAAAATCAGGATTCCCTACGATTGCGAATTAGGTTTCATTCAACCGAACAACGAGACAAATTTTAAAATGTCAGAAATTTATAACGTTGAAAATCATACTTTTTCCCTCGAATACGGAAATTGGAATTTTCAAAATGGCTTGAACATTAACGATAAATTTGTTTACATAAGAAGGACCGATTTGAATGGAACCGAAATTCTCATGATTTTCCCGATCGTAAGCATAAAAATCTTAATTTAATACGAAAATTTGGAGATTAAAAAAATATTTCTCTAGGACAAGGTAAATTTGGGGGAATCACAGATCGATCGTCAAATAATAGAAATATTATACGATTTATCAACCGTATTAAATTTTCGGTAAGTCTGAGATAATGTTACATACATTACTACCATATTATGGTGTGGGGTCAACATCAAACATTACATCAGCACGTTAGAGGAAGAGGTAGTTTGCTCAAGTTTGCCCAAAAGAAATTCAATTTAACACAAAACAACAAGCTCAATAAAAAAACGGTTTCAAAATGAGAATATTTAAGGTCGATTTCAGAGGTAAAAACGTTCGAGTATCGACAGGTCGACGATGTGTAGAGTTACCGTAATGGTTTTACTGCCTCCCTAAGAAGAGAGTAGGAACTCGAAAATAAACAGATAATAATAATAATAGATCTATTTCTTTTTATTTTAATTTCAGATTTAAAAAAATTGTACGACCTTACGAAAACGCATCAGCTCCTAAAAATTACTGGCCAGAAATGATTGCACATGACATTATAGTGTATGATAAAGCCTCCTATGTAATGTTCCTTTACTTTTACGAGTTTATCGACACGAACAATAATCCAGTATTTAAAATGAAGTAAGTAAGCATTAAAAAGTTCTTTATTAGAAATGATAAAGATGTCCAGATTATTTTTCCAATACTCAAAGAGAAAAAGTTAAAGAGTAGGTTTTAGGCTTTAGTTAACAAAAAAAGGGATGATCGTTTTCTCTAATATTCCATTTCCGAAAAAAAATCCTAGGTACCTGACGAGCTCCTTTGGTGTATCTTAGAACTTTAAGAGCAAGTTTCAACTTGTCTAAAATGTAAAAGCAGCTGAAAAATATTTTAAGAACACCAATGGTCGAAAAACTCATTAAATGCCGGATTCGTATTTACTTGAAACAAGTGGAAATTTGTTTAATAGGCCTGTACAGGGTGTCCAAAAAGTAATTGTCTGTATAATAATTTCAAAAAAAGAGTCACAGAGTATCTCCTTTCTAATATTGCAAACATTAATTTCTAATTTAAATTTTTATACTTTTGTTGAATTTATTACCTAATAATTTTTATTTTTTTCATTTTGTTTTTTTATTTTTTATTTTATTTTTTTATTTTTGTTTATTTGTTTTTTAAGTCGTGTCTCCATTAGCGATTTATCCGATGATCGGATCATCCTACCACCGGAAGTACTGTACTTTCGAACACTAGGAAAAAAACTCGAACTTAAAAATAACAATGGCGTATTCGGTATTCGGTATTTTGTTTTTGCTTTTTGCGTGCAGAATATTAAAAAAAGTGATTTATTGTTCCGATCACGAAGATTCTACGAAAAACAGGCCCGTAACCAGGGGGGGCCAAAGGGGGGCTCAGCCCCCCTGAGAGGAGGCTTGAGCCCCCCTGTGATGAAAATTAAATTCCATAGGTATATACTGTTAACTTCTTTTTTTCAATTTTATAGATAAATGTTGTCTAAATGCAAATGAATTTTTCGTTTAAAGCAGTTAGCATAACTTCCTTATGTGTTATTTCAAAATTTTTTATTTTGTAGAAAAAAGTTTAGCTATAAAATAACATTTAAGCCTACCATTTGGGTCTCAAAATCTAGTCACTCAATAAAATAAGCTGTTTAATAAAATTGAAAAATTCATTTTAATCTCTTTTCAAACTAGAAAAATCTGGGCCCCCCTTCGAAAATGTTTCGCCCCCCTGAGGATGCCGCTCTGGTTACGGGCCTGACGAAAAATTTAAAAAAAAAGTGTTTTTCATTAATTATGCCGCGGAAAAGTCAACTCAAAAACAACAAAGGAGAAGCAAAAAAGAGAATTAGTACTTCCAGTGGTCGGATAAAGCCGACGATCGGATAAATCGCGAATGGAGACACGACTTTATTCTTTTTTTTTTTTTAACCAAAATTTATAATGGGGTTTTTTTTATAAGCCTGTAAATTTTGAGTACAATATAATAATAATAATGAACAATGAATGAACAATGAATTATATTTTCCAAAAATACAAGAACAATTTTGTATTTGTAACCCCCCAGAAAACTATGAGTCCCATCGACTCCCCGTTTCTGGGTGATCATTATTATATTTTTACGTTATAAATTTTAAATTTTAAGTTGATTTAAATTTAACAATAATTTTAAACTCTAATTTGATTCTTTAAGAAAAAAGAAAAACAAAACAAAACAAAAATAAAATAAAATAAAAATAAAAAGAGATAATTAATTAAAATAGAACTATAAGTGACTTAGTTGAAGAACTTCATGTTCAGGGCAGGCATCGATTAAGAGGTCTTTTAATTGTTTTTTAAGTTTATTTTTCGATATGTTGTTAAAGTCACCTACTTATTTTATCCTTAATGAAATTTAAAAATTTATTGATTTGATATTTTATGGTTTTTTCGCCGTATTTATTAAAAGTACGCGGTAAGATAAAATAACCGTGCCTTGTCTTTATTATCTTTGCTTTCTTATCGACAAAATCTTTTTGGTAGTTAGAAACAATTCGCTTGAACATGAACATTCTGGATATTGGCATTATTTTAAATTTTTGATAAATGTCCAAGTTATTAGTTCTTTTATCACTATCCCTTTTGCTAATTATATTCTTTAAAATTCTTGTTTGCAGATTCTGTAGCTTTTCTAAATTAAGTTGAGTGGTATTTCTATAACATTCTATGCCGTAACTTAATATGGAATTAACGAGAGCGTAATAATAATAATAATAATCGATTTATCAGTAATCGATTCACAAATTTAATAATCGGCCATCCCTAGTCAGCACCCCTACAGAAATTTTTTTCCCTACTCTTACCCTCCCCAGAGAAATAAGTCTAGTTCCGTCCACGAGGGCCTAATATGTACGCATGAATAATTATTCATTTCCAATTGCTGATACAGTATAAGCTGCGTCACAGTTCGCCTTGAGAAAAGGTTATCAAAAATTTGAAATAGCTCTTGCGTCATTTAGAACAAATTAATATTTAAACTCAATCTTGATGAAGTCGTCGAAAGTCTAAAGCGGAATACGATTAAAGTTTTTTCAGAAATGAGAGTCTTAGCGATAATTCTGATGTACTTTTTTATACGTGAAATAAGTGCCTATAATATTAACGACGTACTAGTGGTGAGTGAACACCCCGAATGGGCAAAAATTCGTTTCGATGCAGAAGGAAATACCTATTTCTGGGAAGACGAAAAATTATACAGAATAAATGCTTCTGGCAAAAAAAATAGAATAGAAGGTCTATTTGATCCAAGCGATAGCTTCAGTTTTAGAGATAATATGTTCGTAAGCAATCGAGGTGATGTTTTTCTGATGCACGGCGACGAACTTAGAGTTGTAAAGGCTGGATTGACCAAATTTGAAGAAGTAGCCAAACCAGTGATGGAGTTTCATGTAGATAATAACGATAACCTCTTCTACGTAACGAAAGAAAAATATATGGCATCCAGACAAAAAATTAGTATTAAGTTGATTCGTCCTTATTCGCCCGTCCCTGTTCAAATACTCAACACTAGTGATTTTAATGATCTTAAGCCTTTTTATCGATACACTGACTTTGTCGTCAAATCCGATAAATCAGGTAGTATTTACATGCCAATACACTTTAGCAAGAGCAACGCAATCCTGGTGTTAACCAATGAAACTTTGCAAGAGGAACAGCCAGTCCCCAAGTACATAAACATCACTGAGACTGAGACTGGAGAATACAGAGAAATATTCGATATTATAATCGACGATGAGAACAATTTATGGATTTTGGGCAATGATGGCGATTCAGTTGTCATTGTAATGAAATTAATAAACGATTCTTGGAAAGAAATCATGCGAGAAACACTCCGTATCGCAACTAGTTATTCCAGGTCTAAACTACTGAACATTAAAGGCAGAATTTTCATTGTGCTCCAAAGCATTGGGCTTGATGATAGAAAACACATCTATTACATCGAATCAAATGATAAGGCCATGAAATTAACGGGAGCAGACCCACTTTTAGAATATCCGAGAAGTATTAAATGGACAGCCGATGATGAGGGACAAATTTATTTTTACAATAAAGGGAAAATGCTTACTTTGAAACCGAATGAAACACAGCTCATACCAATTCAAATAGACAAGAATATCTCATTCGCATTAGTGGATTGGAAAAATAATGTGTGGATAGGGGCTTATTCCCCTACGGAGCCTGAACTTTATCATCTAAAAAAAGGACAAACTACTCCCGAGCTAACAGACAGTGATTTACAAGCTTGTTTTAGGGGAATTACTACCATGGCTGCCAATTTAGTAACCAAAAAAATTTACTTTTCATGTCTTTTCACACTGCATTCAATTGATAATATTAACTAAATTTTTTAATTAAATTTTTTATTTTTAAAAATCTAGGGTGGGTTATAAAAATCAAGAACATTCCATCAAAGAAAAAGAAAATGTGAACTGAAAACTAGATGAAGATAAAAAAGTAAAACAGATGTTTGGATTAAAAATTTTACAGCATTTTCTTTTGCTAGTTTTTAGTCAAAAAATTCGGATTTTTTGATAAAAATATAATTTTTTTTTTCCTGGCACGAAAGAAACTTATAATATTTGATAAAAAAGGTGAAAAGTAGAGAAAAATTAGTCAAGATTTTAAATAGCCTAAAGTCTCTAAAGTTAAAATTTTAATGTTAAAACATTGCTTTAGCTCATATTTTTGGCTAAACGATAATGGACAAAGAAGAAAATTTAAAAAATTTAGCCAAAAATTTTCGTTTTTTTTTAAACTTATTCTTTTGAATTTTGAGAAAAAAAATTACTGTTAACAATGTCATGTCCGTTTTATTAAATAACAAAAATTAATAAAATTAATTTTCTAGTCTTTATCTTTTAATTGTTTTCAGCTTTGAAATTGACACTCACGCTCCATCAACTCTCTTCCATGTTGCTTCATTGAAATTAAAACAATTTGAGGAGGAACACAATTGTTTTTTAATAATGGAGAATCTCGATCCTAACTTTTTATTTCCATTTTTTATTAATTACGAGAATATTAGATCATTTCTTATGGAATGCCACGATTATACGTATGTTCGAGTGCTAGATTTTTTTTGAACCAAAGGAAATCAGTTGGAAAGCTAAATCGAAGTGGCGAAAGATGGAATCGAACCATCGACCTCTCGTTCTCATTTTCCCGTTCAACAATTGTTTTTGTTAAATTAGTTATTTTGAGTACAATTTTTAATTTGGAAATGATCTTATTTTCAATGTTTGGTGGTGTTTTTGGTATGGCCCAAGGTACGGTCATAAAAAAGCTATTTACAAAAAAAAAAAAAAAAAAAAAAAAAAAAAAAAAAAAAAATGAGGTCAACGAACCGATCAAAACGCTTTATCGACAATGATCTAATATAATTTAAATAACTTAAAAAAATAATATACAGTATATTAATAAATAGCAATTAATAGAATGTTTGGTTACTATTAATTTATTAATGATAAATTTTTAGAAAATTTTTTATATTAGATTTTTATAAATTTTTAGAATTTTTGAAAAATTATTTCAGATTCGGAGTCATCTATCTAAATATGAATCTATAAAAATGATTGGAGATATTCTGTTTTCTAGGGTTTATGAAAATCACGTGATCATGTGACGGCAAGTTTGCACGCTCATGTTTGCGTAAACTTATGGTCACGTGACAATTTCACGAAACATCAAAACAGACTATCTCCAATCATATTTACGATAAAGATGCGTTAGTTCACCTTCAGGGCACGAAAAATGTTTTGTCTCAAAACATATTTGTTTTCTCCTTAGTCATTTTTTTTTTTAGTGTAAAAGGGGAACATTTTCAGTGAAGAAAGAATATTGTTTTTATGCAAAAAAAAAAAAAAATCCTAAGAAAAAGTGCGTTATAAAATTTTATAACTCTAACGTTTTGGCCGATTATAACATTTTATAACTATTTATAAATTTATATAATTAAAATTTTTAACTGAGCAATATATTAATTTTGTGCTTGAATTACACTATATTGAGTATATGGGAACTTTATAGGCTCTTTTTTAAACATTTTTCATGAGAAAAAAAAGGGGAAAAAAATTACAATTTTTTTGGGATAGAACCCGAGCGTTGTGGTCGACTTACCAGCCGCCTTTACCAACTTTTCAACTGATTTTTAAAAGCGGCAATATGGTTCTTAAGTTACCAATTATTTTGAATTATAATGTTTTCCAGATTTTTCTGAATTTTCGGTTTATTTCTTGTATTTTTAATTTGACAAAGGCTCAAAAATAAAGAAAAACAGAAATAGAAAAATTCGGGAAGCTTTAGAAGAAAATAAAAAAAATTAGAAAAAAACTGAAAATAATTTTTGTTATAAAATTTTATAGCGAATTATAAGTAGATGTCTATTTTGGCGGGTTATAAAATTTTATAACGAAGTTCAAGATTTTAATAACTTAATTTTATAACACACTTTTTCTTGGTATAGTTGACTTTGCACATTTAAAGTAAGAACTTTTCACTAATTATAAGAAAATCTGGTCTAAATGTCAACTGTGGTAAGCATATACACATACAAAAGTTTATATTTTGATTCTGAATCTTAAATCTTTCAAGGTCAAAGTCTCAGAACATTAAAAAAAAAAAAATTCCGAAATTATGACCTTTAATTTTGGGCATAACCCTATAAGCACCGTTGCCTTATAACAGAAATATAATTTTGTTATTATTGAAGGCAGCAAGTTGAAACTTGATTGACCAGATTCCGAATTTGAAATCAGAAATTTGGAAAAATTAGACTTAAATTTTTGAGTTTTACTTTGGCGCCCAATTGCTATCTTTCTGCGTCAAAGTTCGATTATATCATGAATAAATAATTTCATTTATAAAGATGGTTATCTTTCTCCGTTAATTAGAATTTTCCCATAGAATTTTTCCTGTGAAACCTTTTCCGTGTTCGCTACTTAAGAGACGAAAGCAAAATCTGACACTATGAGTACAACAAATCTGAACCGCGGTTGAATAGCCAAAAATTTTACAGTTAGCACATCGCTTATAATTAAGTCTCTTCTCAGGATTACCCTAAATTTAAAACGAAACTCCATTCCATCCTGGTGATTTCTTTTTCAAATGAAACGACTCATTACGTTTTATTTTACACTCGTCTTCTGCTTCGCATCTTCGACTTTTCGTCTGACTGAAAATGAATTAAACATAGCAGTGGAACTGTCCATTCAACTCAAAATTAATCATTGCATTTTCATTCAATCCGAAACAAATGATTCTAAACTCATTCGTTATGTTAAAAAATTTTCGGACGATTTCATTCTCACAGCCGTTTTTACTCCCAACGATGTTTTCACTTACGTTTGGTTGGGATTTTACATCTTTTACTCTGAAAAAACAGCTTTCATTTTTAAAGAATCAAACGCAACCGGGATTGAAAATTTGTTACTCAGTATCTTTCATCATGTAAATAAGCATTTTATGAATTTTTTTGATATCAAACTAAACTCTACTAAATCCTTTTACTGCAGAGTGATGGAGATGGAGATGGAAATGGAACATTACAGGATGTAGGAAAACTAATGCTTCTCCACAAATCTAGCAACCATGTATGGTTGGGTTTCGTTGATGATCATAAATCGATAAAATGGTGGAATTACAAATTCAGGATTCCCTACGATTGCGAATTTGTTTTCATCCAACCGAACAACGAGACCAATTTTAAATTGTCAGAAATTTTTAACGTTGAAAATAATACCTTTTTCCTCGATTACGGAAATTGGGACCTTCAAAATGGCTTGAACATTAACGATAAATTCGTTTACCAAAGAAGGAGCGATTTAAATGGAACCGAAATTCTCATGATTTTCCCGATCGTAAGTATAAAAATCTTTATTTAATACGAAAATTCGGAGATTAAAAAAGGATTTTTCTAGGAAAAGATAAAACTGGGGAAATCCCGAATCGATCGTCAAGTAATGGAAATATTGTACGATATGTCAACTTCACTAAATTTTCGGTAAGTCTGAGATGTTTCGTATTACTGTACTACCATATTATGGTATGGGGTCATTCAAACATTACATCAGCACGTTAGGCGGGGGGAGGGGGGGTCCAAAACAAGTTCAATTTATCACAACACAACAAGCTCAATAAAAACTGTTTCAAAATGAGGTCGATTTCGACAGGTCGACGATATGCGGGGTTACCGTAATGGTTTTACTGCCTCCACCATCGGAAAGGTGTCCCCTAAGAAGGGAGTGCAAAAAAATAAACAAATAATAATAATAGTAATAGATCTTTAGTTTTTCCAACAAACCTAAAACTGATTTAAGACAGGGGGGGGGGGGGGGGTGTGTGTAATTTTTTCAGTTGGGGTTATCGGTATGTGGATCAAAGACGAGACCGGGAAGACGTTCAGTAAAAGAATACAGCAGAAGCACTCGAAGAGTATACTTAATAGATCTATTTCTTTTTATTTTAATTATAGATTCAAAAGAATTGTAGGATCTCTCGAAAACGCATCAGCTTCTGATATTTTTTGGCAAGAAATGGTTGCACATGACATTATAGTGTTTGATCAAGCCTCCTATTTCATGTTCTTTTATTTTTACGAGTTTATGGACACGAATAATAATCCAGTATTTAAAATGAAGTAAGCATTAACAATTTCTTTATCGGAAACGATAAACATGTCCAGATTATATCTTCAATATTCAAAAAGAAAAAATTTAAGAGTAGGCTTCATGCTTTAGTTAACAAAAGAAGGAATGATCGTTTTCTCTAATTCTCGATTTCCGGGAAAAAATTCTAGGTCCCTGACGAACTATTTCGGTGTATCTCAGAATTTTTAGAGCAAGTTTCAACTTTTCTAAAATGTATAGGCAGCTGAAAAATATTTTAAAAGCACCAATAGTCGATGAAAAACAGATTACTTGCCGGATTCGTATTTACTAGAAACAAGTGGAAACTTGTATAATGTATAATAGATCTATATAAGAGTGGAATATTTATTCATTTTAGAAAATAGTATATTACGTAGTCGGACGAGAAAGTGAAGCGTTACACAATCGAGACACCTATGAGGCGCAAGCATTGAAAGATCGAGAATAAAAGACACAACAGTAAGTTCGAGATTGAGTAATGTTTTACGTCTCGTGCAAATAAAGTAAGATCTTTTTATAATTACGACTCCACAAACAGTCGAAACCAGTCTCTTACGGCAAACATTACGCCGGTTGCGGTTAGTCCTGTTCGACCGTTATGCTCCGGTTTAACATCGCCATACCCGGAAAGACACCGCAAGTGACGGCACTTTTCTTTAACTACTTTTCAGCGTTAATTGGTATATAAAGCACCCAGGAACCGAACTACGACCGGATTTTTATATTCCCCCATTTCGAGATACGTTTTGGCTGGCCATCATTTTTTCTATTTTAATCGGAAGCATACTTGTCGTTATAATAAGGAGACTGGCACCCAAGCAAGAAAAAAGACACATAACGGATGACATATTCATTGGATTAGAATACTTATGCAATCAATGCGGGAACGACGAAATCAAAAATTCATCTTTGAGAATTGCAAGTTTGTTCTTGCGTTTAATTTCGTGATAGCGATGGCCTCGTTCGGAGCTGTGGTAACTTCGTATCTGGCTGTCAAGACCCCTGAGGTGTCATTTGTGGATCTGCAAAGCTTTCTTCAAAATGGTAAATACAAGATAGTGGCAGATAACGTATACATAAAAGAATTGATGGTAAGTGAAAAGTCGGACCATTCACATTTCCTAATGTAAGTTGCGCATGAATTAATTGATACTTATTTGATAAAAAGGAAATATACAACTCTGTGGACGGAGAAATTTTAAAAAAATATTTATGCCGTTGGAAACAGAAAAAGATATCGATCGTTTATGCAAAGAGAATTTAGCTTACGTAGATATGGATTGGAAAATTTTCGATCAAAACATGAGCTGCGACATTTATAAAATAGACAAGCCTCTTGGTTACATTTCAATTACCCTAACCCTTGACTCTAAAAATCCGTTGAGAAGAGTTTTCAATTACAAGTAAGCATTTTACGAAACGAGGATTTACCCGCAATTCGAAATCTAATAGATTTGAATACTGTTACTATGTGATTGCAGGATTTTGCGGTTTTATGAAAATGGCATCTCAAGCCGGATGAAGAAAATCATAACGGAAGCATCTTTTGCAGAAAGAGAAGAAGACTGGCTTCAACCAATCGAATTGCAACATATGAAGCAAGTGTTGATAATACCCTTTACCGGTTGTTTAATGGCAGCAGTACTAGTATTATCGGAATTTCTTTACAAAAAGTTCAAAATGAGTCGTGGATTCTCTGTAAGACTTCACTGAATTTGTAGGCGAAGAAAAAGGGAAACTCTGACGTTCTAACCAGAAGTACGAAAGTGGATGACCTCCTTTCGGGATTTCCCTCGTTCAGGCTACATAATTCTCACTATATTTGGAATTGGATCAATTGGTTTGCAAGGGACAGGCGAAGAGATCCATATCGTCAAGACTGTGCTTCGGTATATAACTTCACAGTCTATTATCCTGAAACAGATTGTAATGATGCCTGTTTCGCCTGCTCCTTCCATGCATCTCTATCCTCCGCAAATGAACTCATTGGACCTTTAGAGGCTCAAGCTGGTCTTTTCATTGATAAACTCTACATGGTTTTATGATTAATATTACACATCAAATCATCCTCAGAAGAAAAATATTAAACAGAGCACACATTAGATATTAGATATTCTTCAGAGATACTCCTGTTTGCTGTGTGATGTAGTATTTTATTCGATAAAAATCTTCGATGTTGAAAACATTCAATCATTATTAATTGTTATAAATTTTTAAAAAGCCAATTAACTATTTTAAGAGCTTTGACGCCGAGCTCCAAAACCAGTGTAAGTTCTGTTTTTCGTAAACAGAGTTACTGTTCTGTTTCAAAAAAAAAAAAAAATTAATATTCTCCGACCATGAGTCTGACCGAAGAGGACTGAAAAAAAGATAAAGGGTTTTATAATTTTTTTTCAATCCTTTATAATTTTTATATTATATTATGAAATTTTACGATTAAATATAGAGATTAAGGAAAGAAGTTTGGTTGGTTAATGAGTCGGGTGGGCCGAAAAAAGCGAATTTTTGAATTTGAAAACTCCTGATATGGGAATCGATGCCTTTTTATAATACTATTGACCCTAAATTTTTTCAGATTTTTTGAAGGTCATCTTGAGTTCGCTCAATGACCTTGAAGTTTCTGAAAAGCCTATATAAGGGCAAAAAATAAGAATTTTTTTTTTTTGCTGAAAAAAGTATCGCTTCCTATCGGAAATTTTGCGTAGATTACGAATATGATGTCCAAAATCATTTTAAGTGTTCGGTTTTTGAGCTTTAAGCCTATTTTCTAAACGCTGAAATGCTTTAGGTTGCTTCTTCTTTTACCTTAAAAACTGTATACAAAAGGACATCATATTCGTAATCTACGCAAAATTTCCGATACGAAGCGATACTGTTTTCAGCAAAAAAAAATTCTTATTTTTTGCCCTCATGGGCTTTTTAAAAACTTTAAGGTCACTGCGCGATCTCAAGATGACCTCCAAAAAATCTGAAAAAAATTAGGGTTAATAGTGTTATAAAAAGGCATCGATTCCCATATCAGGCGTTTTCAAATTCAAAAATTCGCTTTTTTCGGTCCACCTTATTAATGAGACCTTTAATGAATGAAATCGTAATTTTTAATGATGAATTTGAGTTGTTAATGGTTAGGTTAGGTTAGGTTAGGTTAGGTTAGAACAATAAGAAAATCATTTAAAGCATTCAAACAAGTATTTTTACAGTCAAATTGATACTCCCTATAACTCCATTACTTTGACAAAGGTAAAGGAGGACAAAGCAAATATCATGGCACATGGTAGATATTTTCAGTATTACGTCAGCATAATTTGTAATTTTTCATCCCCTCCCCTCTTGTCAATAAATACAGCATCAACACGATTCCCTCTTTAATATGTCAGATTTCCCAGATATCGCCGCTTTCAGTAAAATACTAAGAAAAAGAAAAAAAAAAAAAAAAAAAAAACTTGAACCTGCTGGAAAAAATTATTGTAATTTTTTCAAATAATTTTCAACAAATTAATACATTTGTCAGCATTTGTAACCTATGTCAGCATTGTGGCAGATTTTCTCCCCGATATACTGATATAATACTGAATGGCCTTTAACCCTTCAAATTGTCATAAAAAATGGTCTTTTCTTATCATTTTCGTCCTCACTTGGAGACTCTCCCCCTTTCCTTCCCTAAAATGGTGACGTAATTACAGACTAGGCAGATCCTCATGTAATTCCTCTGTTTGATTTATTAAAAGTTATTATTTTAATCCATTTAGAAAATAATGCTTGACCAGATTAATGATTCATAGCTTTTAATAAATAATCTATAGCATCATTCCATTAAGGCGGTAGGGAAAATCGTATAAGAAAAAGAGGCTATCACACATGAAATGTTTTAATTTTACATATGAAATACGTTTTATCAAACGTATGCATGTGCATTTACCATGTTGCTGATAGTAGTGTGGTTGACAATAGGGGCATGCTTAGGATTTCGAACACATGATGCAACAAGAAAAGAGAATACAACTGCAAATGTGGTTGCATCAATAGCAGAAAAATATGATGTGAAATGTGCCACTTTATTACATTCAAACAATACCGCTTGGGAAGAGAAAAGACGTACTTTTAGAACAGTAAAACTTCTATCGGAAAATAAAATCTTCAAAAAAACTATAAATGTTTTCACGTTTCAAGAATACATCAATTTCAATTCCGCTCCAATCTGGGATGATACATGTACTAAAACTTTGAATATTATCTCTGGTTACGACAATACTACGAAATTTCAACTTGAGGAGGTAAAGAAATTTGTTTCTATTTCCTATTCTCCATTTGTAGTTGTCCTGTTGAAGAAATGCCTTTCCCAAAGTTCTCCAGTCCTAACGCGACTGGGATGCCTCTTTCCAATATTTTCCTGCGATCTGTTTGACGTAATCTAGCCAAAGAGATGGCTAACGAAATTTTAACTCGAGTAAAATGAAACATTTTTTAACTGGCAGTTATCGTTAAAAATAAACATGCGACGGTCAATGTGGATAATGTTCTTATCAAACGGTAACACCGCTCAAGATGTCTTAGAATTTGTGAATTTGGCATTTGATTCATTCTTCTTAACGGCTAAGATAGGAAGCGAATTTCATCCAGTGATTTTGGGGGAATGTTATAGAGTTGCAATACACCATCCAATTAGAATTTTACAATTCGGCTTGTGGACAGCGGAAAAAGGGTTAATGGTTAGGAAGAGAAATCGATGGAGAGATCCAAGAAGTGATTTAGAAGGGAAAAACTTTAAAGTGGGATCAACTGATGTAAGTCACTAAACACGCACTTTGAACAGAGCGGGTCTATCTGGCACGGTGGTCAACTAGACATTTATTAATCCACAAAAATGCGGTCAGAATCTGACTACACAGTTTTATTAGGAATCAATTAAATATCGAAAATCCGTCCAAACAAAAATCCTATCTGCTCGTCTGGACGAGATAAGGTATTAAGCTTATGCTTAGCTTATGGTTAGAGTGCTGATATGCCTAGCCTTAAATATCTGAAAATTCTAAAAAATATGAATTTTTCCCCTGTAAAGCAAACATTGGGCAAAAAAGCCATTTTTTCCGGTATTCACTGAAGCTTCCTCTTAAAACTAAAAAACAATCATGTAAAAGTATGTTCTTCAAATTTCTTTCACTGACAGAATCCGCCATTAACATACTTCACCCTCGATCGAAATACAAAAGACAACTTCAACGGTTTATTCGCTCTATATTGGCAAGACTTTCAAGTGTACTTAAATTTTACCTCGTCCATTACTAAACACACCTCAATAGGAACTTTTAACGGAATAAAATGGAATGGCATGATCGGCCAGATGTTAAAAAAAGAAATTGATGTGATTGTAGCTGAAGTTACCATAACGCACCCTCGGAATTTTCTAATCGATTTCCTACGGCCGGTATTAATTTCAAGGTAGCGAAAATTTACCTCAATCACAACAAGGTAGAAAAAAGAAATTCTGGAAAAATTTTTGCCTTGCAGATATCACGTATATTTTAAAGAACAAGGTTTCGCAATTCAATGGGATGGGTTCCTTCTTCCGTTTCACAAAAATGTTTGGTTGGCAATAATGTTATTTTTGATCGGAGCTGCTTTACTACTAAAAGTAATGCATTTCAAAGCAATTAAATCCGGTTTCGAAGACGCACAAGGAAAGAAAGAGTACAGACACTGTCAAGGATTTTTTTTAGTGATCTCGGCATTCGTACAGCAAGGTTGACTAATTAACTAAAAGATATTACTATGTTTTACATTTACCAAATAATTTTAGGAACTCCATTTCAACCAAACTCAGGAACATGCAGAATAATGCTTTTAATAACATTTCTGTTTTCATTACTTATATGTACAGTCTATTCGAGCATTTTAACATCCTTTATAATGGTTCAAAGACCGAAAAGGCCTTTTGATTCTTGGGAACAATTTTTACAAGATGGAACCTACACTATGGAACAAATACCAGGAAGTTCCGATTATTTTTATTTTTCTGTAAGTTTCCTAAGTAAAAAAAATACATTGTTTTTCACAAATGCTTATTTCAGGAGGAACATACTAGCCGTGTAATATCTGAGTCATATGAGAGCCGACACATGTCATATGATAGCCGTTTACGTGTAGAAATATACAACAATCATTTTCCGAAAGTCCCGGAGTCTGAATTACCACAGTCGCATAAACAAGCTTTGGAAAATGTTTGCTTCAAACACAAAGTTGCTCATCTCGGTATTTACGGAATAACGGATGATGAGCCAATTTTATACATGGAAAAGGGATGCAAGTTTGAAACATTTCAAAAATCCCTTGAAAGCGTGTATGTAGCTTTTGCAGTTGCTAAGAATAGTCCATATAAAAATAAATTTAATTATTTGTGAGTATATCTAAATGATTGAATATATATAGGACAATTAAAAATGAATAAATAATCAAATTAAGCGCTAAATTTTCTAGTTTCGGTAAACTTCTGCAAATGGGACACCTTAACCGCTACAAAACAATAACAACGAGAATGGGAGTAGCACTATCAGAAAAAAGTTTTAAACCCATTGTCGGTGAGCATGTGTTGCAATTTCACTTAATACTACTCGTAGGGATGGTCGCGTCCGTTGCAATTTTAACCATCGAAATGTATTTAAAAAGATGTCATTCAAAAAATGATTTTAACAGATCGGAATTATTCCAAAGGAAATTTAAGTGGGAACGTCAACTTAAACAAATGAAGACAACAAAACGCCCTTACGAAGCATTAAGTAATCTTCACAGAAAATCAATTTAAATTACTCAATTAATCACAATAAATACCGCAGTTCTCATATTTTTATCAAAGAAAGTAAATGATACTATTTTAAACAATCTGAAGCCTCCGATTACTTTAAAAAAAAAAAAAAGCCTTTTCAATCTATCAAACAATGACCAGCTCACTGTGTCCTTAGTTAAAGTTTCCACTGTGTCCTTAAGTTAAAGCTCGTCAGGCAGAGAGCTGAACTTCATCAGGTATATAAAATCTCTAATTTATGGGATGGAAACAAAAATTGAGGAAAGAAAATTAAAGAACTCACCGAGTCAACCATGGTCATCAGTTATCCACATCCATGGACGATTTTTCATCACACTCGCCGAAGTGCTTTAATCTTGCCCAGGCATCTCGAGACCAGTGCCATCTCAAGGGTCTGAAAAAATAAAAAATAAAAAAAAATTAAATTAAAATGCGATTTTAACAATGAGCATCTTTTACAGGGGCTATGAAAGAGCTTGGGAAGGGAAGGGCACCGAGCTGAGTTGGGGAACTGCCAACAAGCCCCCGCCCCTAGTTATTCCAGTGCATAACATTCATATATTAATTCATGATTAAGAAACAAATCATACGTCAGGCGATCCAAATTATCATATAAAAACAGGGCCGTAGCCAGCCAGAGGCAAACCCCCTTTGCCTAGCAGCTGCTAGTGAGGAGGTATGAGCTTGCCAACCTTATACCACAAGGTAAAAGCCGAAGACTTCTCGGAGTCAGTATTTAACTCTCCCTATAATGATTTCTTTCGTCCCGACGATCATGTTTCAACAAAAGTCGACAGAAAACTTTTTGTTTTATTTTCGGTCAAAAAGAATGTCCACTTTACGGCATTTAATACAACAGCAACAACGACGCTTCTTTCGACCAAAAAATAACATTAACAAACTTTTCCAACTCTTCATGAATAAATGATTTAATTTACACTGATAGTAATCTTTCTCAGTTCATTAAAATTTTCCCATGAAATCTTTTTATTCTTCATTAATGATAAGGAAAACAAAATCGGACACTGTAGGTACAAGACTTTGAACCGTGGTTGAATAGCCAATAATTTTAGCAGTTAGCACATCGCTTGTATTTTAATTATTAATCCTCGTATCCGGATTACTCTAAATTTAAAACGGAAATTCCGTTTCATCCTAAAACTTCTCGTGATTTTTTCTTCAAATGGAAACACTTGAAATATTATATTGTATAATCGCATCCGGTTTCGCAACTCCGACTATTTATCTGACTGAAAATGAATTAAATCTCGCAGTGGAAACGTCCATTCAAGTCAAAATCGATCACTGCATTTTTATTCAATCCGAAACAGAAGATTCTAAACTCATCCGCTATGTTAAAAAATTTTCGGAAGATTTCATCCCCACAGCTATTTTTACTCCTTCCGAAGTATACCCTTACTTTTGGTCGCGACTTTTCAACATTTCCTCTGAAAAAACAGCGTTCATTTTTAAAGAATCAAACGCAACCGGCATCGAAAATTTATTACTCAGCGTTTTTAATGATGTGAGTAAGAATATTATCCATTTTCTGCTAAACTGAAATTTACAAAATCATTTCCCTACAGCCTGACCTAGACGTTGGAAAACAAATGCTTATCTACAAAGCTAGCTACTATGTATGGTTAGCTTTCGTCAATGATGAGAAATCGATAAAATGGTCCAATTACAAATTCAGGATTCCCTACGATTGCGAATTTGTTTTCATCCAACCGAACGACGAGACCAATTTTAATATGTCAGAAATTTTTAACATTGAAAATAACACTTTTTTCCTGGAATACGGAAATTGGGATCTTCAAAATGGCTTAAACATTAACGATAAATCCGTTTATTTGAGAAGGAACGATTTGAATGGAACGCAAATTTTCATGATACACGTATGTATAAAAATAATCTTAATTATATACGAAAACTCGGAGATTAAATAAAGATTTCATTAGGAAAAGAAAAAACTTAGCGAATCACGGATCGATCGTCAAGTAATGGAAATATTAAACGACATATCAGCTTTGTTAAATTTTCGGTAAGACTAATATTATGTTACATATATTACGTAGCCATTCAAACATTAAATCAGCATGATATGGGAGAAGGGGATTTGCGCAAATCTGACATTGTGCAAGATATTAATAACATGAATCTATTTCTTTCTATTTTAACTTTAGATTGAAAAAATGGGCACCACCTTATAATAACGTATCAGATCTTCCTTTCTGGGATGAAATGTTAGCACATGACATTTTTCTGTATTCTCAGGCCTCCGATGTAATGTTCCTTAACTTTTATTACAATAAACAATTCGAAACGAACAATAATCCGGTGTTTAAAATTATGTAAGTAAGCAATAAGCATTAAATATTTCTTTATTAGACATGAATTTAAAAATGTTTGGATTATCGCCGTTTATTGCCATTCGTCCGTTATGCTTTAGTTTAATATCGCCATAGGCGGAAACTCAACACGAACTGTTCTTTTACTATTTTGCAGCGTAAATTGGTATATAAAGCACCCAGGAACCAATTACGACCGGACTTTTATATTCCTCCATTTGAAGAATCGTTTTGGTTGGCCATCATTTCTTCTGTTTTGATTGGAAGCATACTTGTCGTTATAATAAGAAGACTGGCTCCCGAGCAAGAAAAAAGATACATCACTGACGATATATTCATTGGATTAGAATACTTATGCAATCAGTGCGGGAACGACGAAATAAAAAACTCATCTTTGAGAATTGCAAGTTTGTTCTTGCGACTAATTTTCGTGATAGTGATGGCCTCGTTCGGAGCTGTGGTAACATCGTATCTGACTGTTAATATTCCTGAAGTCCCGTTTGTTGATCTGCAAAGCTTTTTTAAAAATGGTGAATACAAGATACTGGTAGATAGCGATTACGTAGCACCCGTGATGGTAAGTAAAATATCGCAACATTCTGTTTTAATTCGTTCGGGTTGCACATGATTTAACTGTTACTGATTTGATGAAAAGGAATTCTACAACTCGGTTGACGAAGAAGTTTTTAATAAAATATTTATCTGGTTGGAAACGGAAAAAGATATCGATCGTTTATGCCAAGAGGGTTTAGCTTATGTAGATATGGATTGGAAAATTTTCGATCAAAATATGAGCTGCGACATTTACAAAATAGACAAGCCTCTAGGTTACATATCACTTTCCTTCAACCTCGATTCTGCATATCCGTTAAAAGGAGCTTTCAATTACAAGTAAACATTTTTCAAAACGAGGATTTACCCCAAGTATTCAACTCGAAATCTAACAGATTTGAGCACAGTTACTATGTGATTTCAGGGTTTTGCAATTTTATGAAACCGGCATCAGCAGCCGAATGAAGAAAATCATAACGGAAACATCTTTTACGGAAAACGAAGAAGACTGGATTCAGCCAATTGAACCGCAACATGTGAAACAAGTGTTGACTATACTCTTTACCGGTTGTTTAATGGCAGCAGTACTAGTATTATCGGAATTTGTTTACAAAAAGTTCAAAATAAGTCGTGCATTCTCTGTAAGACTTCACTGAATTTGTAGGCGAAGAAAAAGGGAAACTCTGACGTTCTAACTAGAAGTACGAAAGTAGATGACCTCCTTTCGGGATCTCCTTCTTTCAGGACACATAATTCTCACTATACAGTTGACCCTCCCCCAACGCGGGGGTAAGGGGGAACGGGGGGTGCCGCGTATGTGGAAAACGCGTTGTGTGAGACCAACCACTTGGCACTTATGGGAAAAGGGGGGTTCGGGGGAACCTGGACTAAAAGTCCGCGTAAATTGAAAAAAAGATTTTTTAAAGTTGAAACTCAGCGTTTATTTATTTACTTTTTAAAAGGTGTTAATTTTCGGTTGTGTAGTATTATTAACCATATCCTTTCTCATTTCCTCATAGGGTGCTAGAAGCTTTTTTAAAAAAAATTTTTCGCGGATATTTGGACCATTTTTCTTCTAGACCAAAAAAGGGAAAGCTTCATTAAAAACATACGAAAATTAACGCGCAAAATATCAACATGCTCAGGCAATCGAAAAACGACAATGACTTTAAACAAGGAAAAGTGTCATTTAAAATTGTAAACATCACCCTGTCGGAACCTGAAATAACTGCGTTCGATAAATTATTGCATTTTTGCTGCAAATAAAAAAATAGAAACCGTGTATAAGTGAGGGAAGGGCCGCGCTCGGGGAATTGGTGGTCTCAAAAAAAAAAAACCGCGTATAGCTGGATCCGCGTTGAGCGAGGGTCAACTGTATTTGGAATAGGATCTACTGGTTTTCAGCACTGTGATTCGGTATGACTACACAGTCTAATACACTGAAACAGGTTGTAATGATGCCTGCTTCGTCTGCTTCTCCATGCATCTCGGTCCTCCGCCAAATGAACAGCATCAAGGAGCAAATAAAGCTCCTTGTCGTTTGTCATTGGGCATTTGGAGGCTCAAGCTGGTCTTTTCATTGATAAACTGTACATGGTTTTATGATTAATATTACACATCATATCATCCTCAGAAGAAAATCCTCATAATAATCGTTCTCAGAAGAAATTTTCATATCATCACATCATATCAAATCATCCTCAGAAGAAAAATATTAAACAGAGCACACATTAGATACTTTTTATATATACTCCAGTTTGCTGTGTGATGTAGTATTTTATTCGATACAAATCTTCGATGTTCAAAACATTCAATCATTTTTAATTGTTATAAATTATTAAAAAGCCAATTAACCATCTAAAGGACTTTGATGCCGAGCTCCAAAACCAGTGTAAGTCCTGGTTTTCGTAAACAGAGTTTCAAAAAAAAAAAAAAAAAAAAAAAGTTAATGTCAGTATAATTTGGCAATTTTTCATCCCCTCCCCTCTTGTCCACAAATGCAGCACCAACACGATTCCCTCTTTAATATGCCAGATTTCCCCGATTTCGCCACTTTCAGTAAAATAATAATATATTTTTAAAAATAAATAAATAAATAAATAAATAAATAAATAAAACTGGAATTTGATGGAAAAAATTGATTTAATTTCAAATAATTTTGAACAATACATTTTTCTCCCGACATTCTTCTAATTTTTTTAAAAATTGAAAACCAAATGATGAAATAAGAAAGAAAAATCTGCTCGCCTCATGGGAGCATTGTGGTAACTCCTTTCCTCTAATATACTGACATAATACTGAAGGGCCCCTAACCCTTCCAGCTGTCATGAAAAATGGGCTTTTCTTATCACTTTCGCCCTCACCTGACGACTCCTCCCCCTTTCCTCCCCTAAAAAGGTGATGTACTAGTAGTTATAGATTAGACACCTCCTCATGTAATCCCGCCGTTTTAGTATACATCGTTACTAGAGAGTTATGGGTAAAATAACACCGAGACGAATTTGCCGCTCGAGCGAAGCGAGAGCGGCAATCGTCGAGGTGTTTTTTTACCCATAATTCTATATTGACGATAGATACTTTTCTTTATAAGTGGTACACCTGCAGAGGAATTTTTTGTAAACAAAAACAAATAACATTTTTTTGTTTGAACAAGTGTACCAACATTAATTCTTAGGTTGGCATACTTGCTTTGCATCAAAAACAGTTGGTGGTGACGTCAGAGGCATGTTATTTGTGAAATAACTCCCTAGGGCAGGATATTTTGGTGTTATTTAGGTCTGTTATAAACGAAATATCCCCGAGACAGACGACACTGTTACAACAAGACTAACATTCACGTATAAAGAAAAATTTATAAAAAGTTATTACTTTTAATCCATTTATAAAATAATGAAACTAGAATCAACTGAAGTAAGTCACAAGCACTTTGAACAGACACATAAGGAGTTGGGGGGTCGGAGTGGTGATTCATTCAGAATAGCGGCTCGTGATCAGTGAAGTTAAGCAGCATTGATGACGGCCAGCTACTGGATGGGTGACCGCCAACACTCCCTCCATATAGCATCTACCGTTCCAGCCCTCTTAACCTCGTTGTAACACGTACCTAGTTCCCACATCAAATAAATCAGTTGACATACACATCAATTGGATTCCATTAATAACAACATTCCATGCTCATAAAGCGGAATACGATTAAGGATTGCTACGGAAAAAGATACCTCTAGACGACATGACAATGGAAGTACAGAATACACGTTAACATGGCCAATGGTTATCCGACCATACATCAGGATCGTAGACCGACCGCTGCCGGCGAGAAGCAACTTGACTGCTGCTGAATATATTGCAGCGCTTTTGTCTTACTACTCAGAAAAAATTAACAATGAAACTGCCAGGATACGTAGTCTTGAATTAAAGACTATTTTTAAATAATATAAAGACTATTTTTCTTTTTACGAAAAAACGAAGACAGATCTAGAAAAACGAAAATTAGGAAATCTCTTATTTTTCTTCCTTCAAGATCTATGTTAGTTCTCCAGTAAAAGGAAAATATGCCTTATCTGCTGCCACGACTCAGTTCCGCCGAACTCCTTTGGTGTATTACAGAATTTTCAGTGCAAATTTCAATTCGACTGAAATTCATGTGCAGCCTCAAAAAAAATTTGCTACAAGTTGAAACTTGTACAAAATATAAGTCAAAGGACAAGTCAAAGGAGCTCTATAAATTCTAAAATATGAAATTTTTCCCCATAAACCGAAAATTATAGAAAAAATTAGCCATTCCTTCTTTCACTGACAGAATCCGCCATTAACATATTTCGTTCGAAATACAAAATATGTCTTCAACGGTTTATTCGCTCTGCATTGGTACCAATTACAACTTTACTTAAATTTTACCTCATCATACATTCAACACACCTCAATAGGAACTTTCAACGGGAAAAAATGGAATGGCATGATCGGCCAAATGTTAAAAAAAGAAATGGATGTTATTGTAGCTGAAGTTACCATAACGCCCGACGGAATCAAGTAGTCGATTTTCTAAAGCCGATATTTACTTCAGGGTACACGGTAAAAAATTATCTGTTACCATGTTAAAAACGGTCCACCAATTTTGTATGTTAAGGCCGAATTACACACGGCTAGTGTACTAGCTCGTCTCCTATATTTAACTTAAGTATAAGCTACTCGCTCCTACTAGCTAGCGAGTAGTTTGTACAAAAGTTAAATATAGGAGACGAGCTAGTACACTAGCCGTGTGTAATTCGGCCTTTAACGATATTCTGTTAAATTGACTAATTGATCTGTTAATTTGAAAGAAAATAAATGTTAAAAACCACTGAGTTATGTTAAATTTGACATATCAACTATGTGGACCGTTTTAAACAGGAAAAAAATGTCAATTTTACAGATAATTTTTTTCAGTGTAATGAAAACTGAATTCAATCATAACAAGGTAGAAAAAAGAAATTCTGGAAAAATTTTTGCCTTGCTGAAATTTACAGATTTCCCCCGGAAATGTGGGCCTGAGATCCATGTTTGGTTAGGACTACTAATGGAGCCGAGTCGGTCCATTCCCGATATAATGATGAATTCTACGTATTTCATCCAAATGTTACAGAATACACGTTAACATGGCCAATGGTTATCCGACCAAAAGCCGAATAAAGTTTTTAAAAAAAAACATGATAACACAGTAATACTAAAGTATTACATGTGTTGCAAGAGATTCAAACGGAAAACATCGCTAAAATTAATTCATGCTTTCAAAATAAAATTAATGCATTACGAACTGAAGAAATCGAACGAGAGAAATTCATCTGTATTCGATTGCAAGCTTATAGAGCCACCTCTATAAGCTTGCAATCGAATACAGATGAATTTCTCTTCTCAGTTATTACCAGAAAAATGTTACTCTTAGTTCTGGGATTTAGGTTTGCCGCAAAAAAACGCTAAATACATAACTTTGACCATTACGATTGATTAATTACTCGGCAGATTAAATTAATGTTGAATCCAATTTTATGAAGATCCGTTGGGGTGCAAATGCGGCATTTAATTTTTGAAGTCGAGTGGTAAATACAAGACGTCTATGTGGAAAAAAATGATACATTAAAACACGTGTTACATGTGGCTCTTTCGATAATGTGGCTCTTTTGAGTACTGGCTCTTTTGATTTTGAAAAACGGGGCGGGAGACCGAAAAAAGTCAAATAAAAAATAATGAAGACACTAGTCTTCCACAGATGATAGCCATTCTTCATCGCGGAGCTGGCACTTAAAAGAACAAGAAGAAGTCACTAGTGAGATTCCTATTGGTCGATTCTGATCCCCTTAATTCCAAATTTTTTTCTTTTTTTTTTTTTTTTTCAAATTAAGGTAAAGTACCCGAATACTGACAGGGCACCTAAACCTGACAGGGTCATAAGCTAAACATGTTTTCCTTTTACGGTATTACGTGTTTAGCATATGACCCTGTCAGGTTTAGGTGCCCTGTCAGGATGAAGCAAGTGAACGGGTAAAAATGATTTGAAATCGCTACTTCAGATATTTTAGTTCGTAGGTTTGTTTAATTTTTATTATGTGCAATTGTTAATTCATATTATTATTTTAAACTAAGTTCGACCAAAGCCGGTGACTGTTAGGAATGACTATGATTTTTGAAATCATTTTTTTTTTTTTTTAATTCAAATGTTTATGTTTATAGTTATCAGGGATGGTATGCCGATCACGATCAAAATCGTGCTTAGCTTATGGGAGATGCCGATTCCGCTGCCAATAACAATCAATCGGCATCACCATAAGCTAAGCACGATTTTGATCGGAATCGGCATACCATCCCTGATAGTTATGCATCTAATGAACTCCGTTAAACCTTTGCGAATGTCGTTAGACCATTAAATGAGAGGATCCGAGTCCCTTTTCCCGTAAAAATCCATTCAAAGCCACAAGGTTCCTCCCATTTAATTAACATGGGAGCATGTTAGTGCAAAAAAGGGCATATCTACGTAAAGGTTTTTCTTAAAAATGTCGAATTTATTGAAAAGTTTTTTTTAAAAAATTCGACTTCGTTTGTAAAATAATTCATTGTATCAGGGAAAAATTTGACCCCTGATGCTCTGCCCATGTAAGCGAAAATAGCGTATCTTCATTTTCGGAGTTGGCACGTCTGTCGTATTTTTAACTTATGTAAACAAACAATCAATTCCGGAAAGGAAGATACGCTATTTTCGCTTACATGGGCAGTGCTGATTATCCCGATTCCGATTCCAGAGATGCTCGATGATTTTTCAAACGCGATTCCGATTCCGATTCTAAATTACGCGAAAAATTTTCGCGATTCCGATTCCGATTACTTTCCGTCGATCGAATCTGATTCGGATTTTGATTAAAATCTATTACGCGTTTATGAATGGAAAAGCAAAGTCCCCACTTTATTCCGGCGATAAAAAAATTCCAAATTCCTCTCCAAAAAAGGACTGATTTCATTGCTTTTAAATGTTTTTATAAATTTTGTCTGCTTTAATGTCTTGGGGAAAAAAAAAAAAAAAAAAAAAAAAAAAATGCGATCGGTGAACCGATCAAAGTGCTTTATCGACTATTTAAATAATTCTCAAAAATATGATTATTTTTTCGATCAGGAGCACTATGAATCCGAATTTCGCAAAAATAATTTTAAATTCGGAATCCTCTACCCCGAAAATATTCTCAAAAATACGGTTAGATTTTTGATCAGAGGTCCACCAAAGCCTCAGTACGGGCATAAGGAATTCGAATTTTGGAAAATTATTTCAGATTCGGAATCTTCTACCCCGAAAATATTCTCAAAAATACGGTTAGTTTTTCGCAGCTTTCATTTAAATTTTTTTTTTTCTCTCTTTACAAAGGTTTTATTGTTCAACACTTTAATTTTAAATGTTAATTTGAAAATTTTAAATTACAAAAGCATTGGTGAGCTTTTTTTGGTGCTTATTTTTTTTAAATTGAGGAAGAACAGTAATTGCGTGTATAAGGTAAAATCACCAATTATTGACCAGGCACCAATAACTGACCAGTCCATAAGCTAAACACGTATACCATAAAAGGAAATCGTGTTTAGCTTATGGACTGGTCAGTAATTGGTGCCTGGTCAATAATTGGTGCTTTTACCTTAATGAATTTTTTATTTAATTTTGCAGATAAGAAAACAATGAGCAACCAAACATTTAGGACGACCAAGGCAAAACCAAAAGCTGCCTAATATACTAAAACGACAGGGTAATAATGTTTTTATTATTAATTTCATTTTAACTGTAAAGTACACTAAAATTACATTGTTCTTCAATCAAATTCGCCTGTAGCCATCCTTTTCTAAGACACAAAAAACATCTTATTCTGGGATAGAATTAAAATTCTAGGATACCCGTCGTTTTGATTAAATTTGTTTTATTTCGTCTTGACCGACGTTATTTTCATTTTTTTCAAAAATAGTAGAGGGCGTTGTAAAAGTACTTTAGTGTTTTGAAGATAGTAGACTGCAGTGTATGCTTAGAAAGCGAGCGAGCTTTGAAATAATTTTCCCCTTAATTCAAGACTTCAAAATTTTCCCAATTTTCCTTGTCGCTCAGTCATTCAAAATTTTCCTGAGCGACAAATTTTGGCCTCTGGGGTCATTCTTGTCGCCTAATGGTAATTTTACAACATCCACTGGTAGACTATAAAAGTAAAATAAAACTTAGCTCCAAATTAACGTGATTATTATCGGTACTTTATTATCACATGCTATGCTTACAATTTTACATAACGTCGTTGCGCGTTGTAAAGAAGCAATATGAAAAAGAATGGTTTATGTTTAACTTTCGAAGAAGCATTTGCATATTGCTCCTTTACAACGCGCAACGACGATAATTTAATTATTATACTGTATCCAGGAAATGGACAACGGCTTCCTCCTCCTGTGGGTGGAAAAGTAGTGGTTATGGCTGGTCCAGAACAATGTTTTAATAACTTTACGGCATTAAATAATAACAACATGATAGATTTAAATGTTGGTAGCATTATGAACTTAAATAATAGCAACATTACGGCGTTAAATAATGGTAAGGATTTTTACGCAATCATTTACAAATCAAATCTTAATCTAGGAAACTTGTTTAATTATTGTTACCAAAATTAACTCTCTTAATTGATTATTTACAGGTGAAGGAGGGAATACCGTACTGTTGAAAAAAATCCCACCATAATCGTTGAATTCACAAAATTTAAATAATGTGAACATTACGGCTTTAAATAATGGTGAGGATTATTTTTACAGAATCATTTACAAATCTTAATCCGCGAAATTTGTTTATATCAATTACTGTAACCGAAATTAACTGTGTTAATTGATTATTTACAAGTCCAGGAGGGAATACCGCAGTGTTGAAAAAAATTCCACCACAATCGTTAATTTCACAAAATTTAAATAATTGTAACACTGAGGCTTTAAATAGTGGTAAGGATTATTTTTACGGAATCATTCACAAATCTTAATCCGCGAAATTTGTTTGTTTGAATTATTGTTACCGAAAATTAACTCTCTTAATTGATTATTTACAGGTCAAGGAGAAAATACCGTAGGGATGAAAAATATCCCACCACAATCGTTGAATTCACAAAATTTAAATCATGAATTTGTCATTCGCTGTTTTCGGTACTCGAATGAAAAGTTTTTAAAATCTATTTTTATCGTATTTATGAAATTATTTACTTCCAGCAATTAATTTCATCAAATAACAGATAAATAAGATTCCAAAGCTTTTCATCGGACTACCGAAATCAGCGAATAATAAATTCATGATTTAAAATAATTTTTCTTCCATATAAACACGGCAAGCTCAATTCAGTATTTCAAAAGCTTACCCGCCAATATTGAAAACATATGGCGGCTCTATATTGGTCGTCCATCTTGAAGCAACAAAATCGGCAACGTCTCGACAATAACTTTGGACCATTTCATTCATACATTGCTATAATGTCAATGTGAAATAAATGTCGATCAGTCAACGTTGCCTATTGACGAAACAAGGCTTTGGCAATATTGCGGCAAGACATCGGTGCCGTACGGGGTGCTACATCCAGGAAGGCGCACCGGGATTTGCCCGGTAGCTCGGCGCCCCAATCCGTGCCTGACTATGTATGCAATATAACCACATCTCTTAGAGGAAACCTGGTGACAATCTGGACACAACCTAATCCGCAAACATTGATGCTAGTTCAAATCCATTCCATGATTCATATTTTATCTGGCTCTTTTAATTTACATGCAGTTACATTGCAAATGCCAAACACACACATTTACAAAATTTAAATAATATATTTAAAAAAAAAAAAAAAAAATTAGATTTTAAAAAACTTGATAAAGCTAAAAACAAATTTTCAGTGATTGGGAACACCCATAAGCTAAACATAGGCGCTCATATGAGTGTTCCCAATCACTGCAAATTTTTCAATTTTAAAAAAGCTCAAAAAAACTGAAAATAATTTTTTTGTAATTTTTTTTTTTTTTTTTTTTTCATTCCAAAAATCCTGAATAAACCAAAATGTCTGAAAAGGCTCAAACTGAATTATCATTTGAAAATCCAAAATCCAAAAATCAAGAAAATTATTTGAGAGAACTCAATTTTTCCTTGAAAATCCAAAATCCTAAATCCAAAAATAAGACCACTGCAGAGGTCAGATACACTCAGGTCAACCATATTCCTGGATCATTTTTTTATTAAAGCGCCTAAATAAGCGGTTAAAAAAAATTAAATGACAGCCCATGAAAAAGGCCCAAATAATATAAAAAGTATAACAATACAACAAATGGAGCACTAAAGAACACAGCACACCATAATAGGGAAATAGGTTTCGGTTAAGCATGGTTTTTATCATCATGATGTGCACATGATGTGCAGTGTTCTTGCCATTCAGCTGTTAAAAGGACCCATCCAAGTTTTAAGTTTTAAAATGTAAAAAAAAAAAAAAAAAAAAAACATTCACAATGCTACTAAAAGACTCCTATAGGCTCTAGGATATTGAAAGAAGATTTCACTGGAGCAATCTAAAACCAGGTACAATAGAGTTTTAATAATAATTTCTTGAAAACATTCACATAATTTTTTTCCTCTTTTACATAATACAACTGAAGCCATTTTCCTTCATTTCCTTCAAGTACCAAAAATCCTCTTATTCGGCTTAATATTTAACACTCATGTCAAAATTATAAAAAGAATACCGACAGGCCACAACAACAACTTATACATTTCAACTGAAATCCCTGAGTTGATACGATCAATTTGATCATTTACTGCTTCACAACAGTCTGCAACTAAAAACTCCAGAATAATGAATGTAAACATTATTTACTATATGTTGTAATAATACTATAAAATTTCATATTTAAAACTAGATTATAGTTAGATGAACGATAATCCAGCAGGTATTCATAAAAACTGACTTACATACCTCAGGTGCCAATGAATGAAGATAAACATGTTATCGATCCCTCCATTACAAGGATTACAGACTCAACCAGCTGGTCTCTGAGCTGAAAGTACTCGATAACAATCAGCAGCAGCTTTGACTAATAATGCTGTTTCCGATTATGAATTGCTATCAGGATAATATGACTTATCAATTTTGATAGTTCAATGAGTTTTTAAGCACCTGAATTTGTGCAAAAAAACCACCTTTAACGATTACACAGAGTCAACAATCATCCAAGACATAAGAATTCAGAGCCAATAAAAATATATCCATGGCTCATAGGCACAGAACACGATCAATCAGCATTTATTTCTTCATACACATTTACAAACTGAATTAGCAGTAACATAATTAAGCAAAAAAACTAAAACGGAATTGCTAATTAAATTTGAGACTTTTGACTTTGGCATCAAAAACATGTGTTACACAATGCGTACTGCAAGACCGTAAAACCGAGGGAAAAAAAATCCAGTACAAAAATATTAACTTCACGAATTCACCAAACAATGTTTCGTTCAGTTTCGATTAAATGAACGTTATTTTATATTTTCAAACGCGATTTTAAACTTCAAATACAGAAATTATTAAAAATAAAATGAAAAACATCGATTCACTCAATCAAAACAAACCGACCGGCGGCCATATTGGATGACTGTTTAGAGTACGTTCACGAAACGAAACGACGCCATGGCGGTTTGTTTACAAAATTCAAAACAGCATTTCCGCCCGACTTCTCTTTTTTTTCTTTTTTCGTCAACTAAGTTCTTTAGAGGTCTAGATTTAAATTAGGCTTGCATTTTTCCGGTCAGTAATTTTAATTACATCGCCAGTATATTAATTACACTGTCAGTAAAAAAAATTAATCTGTATTCCAGTGGGCAGTAAAAATGAGTCAGTAAAATAACTTATAGGTCAGTATTTTTATTTCAAATGTAAGTAAAAACACTTAACTGTCAGTGTATAAATGTAAAATTAGACATTTTTAAATCTTTTGGAGAGTATTTTTTTTTCAATAGTCAGTATTTCGCGGGGAAAAGGATATGTATTAAAAGAGAGAAAATTTTAAAGTTATTTCTGATATATAAATTCGGTATATAAATCGGTTAATTCGATATATAAATCGTTTTTTGGATAAAAATCGACTAAGAGTGACTTAGTTAGCTGGCTGATTCAGGACATAGGCGAAGGGCCTGAAAACTGAATCAAGTAGCTAGTGGGTTGCGAGGAGTTGTAATAACATAGTTGTTCGTGGGATTTTAAAGAGTTCGGTTCGTTTTAACTTTCATCCCTTACTAACCCTGGCTACGATATCATTTTCATTCATCTCTTATATTTCATCAATATATTTACACATTTTAAGGTTCGTATCATCACATTGTAAACAATCCGAAGCTACTGATTACTTAAAAAGAAAAAAAAAAAAAAACGATCTATCAAACAACGACCAGCTCGCTGTGTCCTTAGTTAAAGTTTTAAGTTAAAGCTCGTAAGCCAGAGGGCTGTACTTCTTTAGGTATGGGGTCATGTACATATTACGTAAGCATGTTAAGGGGGGGAGGGGGTCTCGTAAATGCTTACGTAACCTTACCAAGGGGAGGGGGGGGGGTCTCAAACTTTCTTACGTAAGCTTTTTTCTACTCTGACCAGGAATTTTACAAAATAAAATAAATAATTAATTAATTAATTTCATGTTTTCTTAAAATATTGTAAATGTTGCTGCGAGCTAATATTACATTATTTTGTTACCGTCTAAAGTCTAAAGCCTTGAGTAGATCTTCTAATTTCCCTAACCCTCTTAGCATGTGCTTTACGCTGAGTTTCACTTTCCTCGTCTCTAACCGGAGGCACGAAGGACCTGTAATCTAGATAAAGGTAACCTTCTCTTTAATTTTTCTCAACATAGGTGTTTACATTGGTTTTTTTCAGTTCCGTGAATTATGGGGAAAATTACCGAAGTCGAGTGCCGTTGGTTCCATTAAAAAAAAAAAAAAAAAACTTACGTAATATAATATGGAGGGCAGGGGGGTTGCCAAAATCTTACTCATGCTTACAACGGGGAGGGAGGGGGTTGAAAATGGAAAAAAAATGCTTACGTAATATGTACATGACCGCATATATTACAAGGCGACTAAAAACTCTAACCTTAGCATGTTTAAACTGGCAAAGCATCAAACTAAAATTAATAAAATTTGATCAGCATAACAGTTTTACGGATTTTTCCAAATCTTTAGGTAATTACATTTTCTGTTTTAATAATTATTTTCAAAAAACGAATAATAGGACTTGGTAAACGCTCATTATTCTTTCTTTTTCCTTATCAGTCAATAAAGTGAGGATTCCAGATTTTTCAGAAATTTTTGGTAGGTCAGGAACCAAATATTAATTGCTATGTTCCAATTTCGTGGACATAATAATTTAGATTATCCAACAATGTGCCCTTGTTGAAGGGACAAAGTATATCAAGTAATTTTCCTCTGAAGAAAATTGCTTCATCACACTAATTAATAATCAGACTAAACCAAATTAGTGTGTTACTTATAATTATACGTACCACATCTTGTGCTGCATTTTCATAAACACTGAAACACCACCTTTGCAGAAAGCCAAAAGTGAATTTCTTCAAAGTATACTCCATATTTGATCACCAAATGATTGTTTGATTTCCATTCCTGTTTCGATTTCCAGAGCAGAAGAGCTTTTTTTCCCATGAAAATCAACCAGTTCCTGCAAAAAGAAAAAATATAAATTAAGTTCAATAAATTAGTTAACTATTTTATAAATAAAAATAATAAAAAAGTATTGTCATGCATTTTGTTCTAAGAGGAAACGAACTAAACGATTCCTCTATATTAAGCTTATGCTGCAAAAAAAACTTTACGATTTTCGAAATTAAATGTCAATTTATCACCAAAAATTGAATTTAAATTTTTTTCACTTCAAAAATTTCAAAAAGAACAGAAAAAATACAATTAAATGTTAAATTCACACAAAAATACACTTAAAATGTTTTAGTCGCCATTTTGGAAACGAGCTAACGTCATAATGACGCATGCGCAGACCAGTCAGTTTTCCAAGTGTTTTCCGAGTTCAGCGCAGCACGGGCATTCCGGCTCCAGCCTCCGACGGAGTCGGATCGATTTTTTCGTCCGTGACCGGGAGTGTATTTTTTTTTTTTTTTTTTTTTTTTTATTAATAAATAATTTTTTTAGCTCGGGCTATAATTTATTTAAATAAAATAATATTCGGTTTTTATTTAATTTTTTTTTTTAAAAATTAACTATTATCGGTCCGGCTTGGAGGTAAACCAGGAGGTTTAGCCTCCCATCTTAGAAGGTCTAGGTATCGACCCAGCGACTGGCCTTGTGGTATTAGTGTTAAGGGTTTAGTGTTAAGTTCCCCCCGAATCGTTACTTTAGGAGTCAGCTCCTCTCTTGGGGCTGCAGAGTTTTATTAGGCTGTGCACTCTATTCGATTCGATCATCGATTACGCGGGAGATAAGCTCCATGGTGAGAGTCTCCAGGATTTTCTTTCGGATGACTTGTGTGTCCGAGGTTATTGGCGCACCGCAAGCCTTAGCTGTATGTATATATATATGTACAGTTAAAGCCGATAGGCTCTCCAGCTCTGGAGACTAAAGTCTCTAAGTCTGATGGCATAGTACCGATACGACGGGCATTACGGAGAACCAATGCGGAAGGTCTTAACCTTTTACGCCTGGAAATCCGAAATTTTTCTGCATTTTTGCATTTTTTTTATAATCTCAAAGTATAAATTTAAAAACAAAAATAGTAATAATAAAAAATAACATTACAGTTTAAAATAATTCATTTTTTAATTTCAATTATATCGCGGGAGATAAACTCCATTGTGAGGGTCTCCAAGCCCCCCCTTTTTTAATTGTCTTTTTTTTTCTCTTTTTCTGATTTCAGGAGCAGCCAAGAGGAATCGTCGCAGCCGCAACGCAGTCCAAAAGCTTCGTCAACGAGGTTTGAGTTTGAGTTTGGTATGGGCATGGGCATGGGCATTGGCAATGGGCAATGGGCACGGGTGTTTTTTTACTAGGTATTGGGTTATGGAGCTTTTACCTTTTCATCTTGTTTTACTTCTATTTAGTCTCTGTTACTTTCTTTTAATTTCTATTTCTATTTCTCTCTTACATTTTTTATTTAAAAAAAAATAAAATAAATAAAATTAAACAAAACGCGATTTTAAAAGGCAGCCTATTATAGTTTGAAAAAGCTGTCGATTACTATTTTTTTTTAAAGCGGTTAAACGAGATGCAGAAAAAAGAATCGAGGTCATTTTTCGCGCAAAGATTGTCGAAAAGTATAGATGACAATCTTGTTTCTAATGTCGGGTATTGTAAATTGTATGAACGTCCAATGCCGTACACTGTACGTTTGTACAACCTTAATTTAAGTTTAGGTTAAGTTTAGTAAATAGTATTATAAATTAGGATAGTATTGTAAACTGTTTTGTAAATTGTATGTAATGTTGTACTAGTTTTAAGTTGTCAGCTAGAGGAGTAAAGTCCTCCTTACGTCATGCGGATCCAATGTCGTACGGATCGATGTGAAAAGGACGTCATTTTTATGTCGATCCGTACGGGGTTGGTGACTTGTGCCGTTTGGAGGATGTGATCCTTTGACGCTGGCTTGAGGGGACAACTCGGTCGGGCGCGGACTCCGAGTTTTCCTCCCAACCCGTGTGGGGTTTTTGGCTAGTCCCCCATCGGGCGCCTCCCCAGGTGGCGGATAGGGGAACGCTCTCCAAAATCGGAGAGTATGAGGATTTATTCCTCAGGCGGACCAAAACTAGCCACAACAGAACAGCATGTGAATGTGTTAGAAGAGCTCGCAGTTTTCCTAATTTTACATGGGGAAGAAAGTGCTAGAAGAGGGAATTTGGGGCTTTTGAATTCTTGAGCATGATCAAACTTTTATGTGGTAGGAAAACAAGGTTTTTTCAAAACTCAAATTTGGCTGAACTTAATAACTTCAATTGCAAAGTTTGAGCTTTTCGTTATACCAGCTGAAAACCATTTCTGGTTTTCGATATGATGCATGGAAAACATTCAAACGCTTATGTATTTCTTACGGTAATTCATTAAATTAGAGCCAAGTTTTCGAAGCTTTTGGAATTTTATATCTGGTACGTTAGCAATGCTTACGATTTATCTGTCTTTAAAACTCAAATTCGGACGTTCGGTTTTCCTGAAAGTTCAAAAAAGCTCAAAATCATACGTTTTCAGAATATAAGATTTTTTCCTCCTACATTAAAAAAGATATTTCCTTGTAACTCCATTTTTTTCTTAAATAAATTCATTTTAGCCCCTTGCTTTCCTTATGCTTAAATTTATTTCTGTCCAACTTTTCCCAATCCATGTATTTAAAAAACTAATCAATTTTTCACATACAATTACTTGAATGTATAATTCAAACAAACTATTTCATAATCTCAAATAATAATATTAATATCCTTTTTGTAAGTTCCGATCCCGACCATACCAATTTTAGTGGATGATGGATTCACTTTAGAATCTCTAGTTCATGGGATGGAAACAAAAATTGAGGAAAAAAGATTAAAGAACTCACCGAGACATGATGTTACCCACATCCTTGGAGGATTTTTCTTTACACTCGCTGAAGTGCTTTGATCTTAACCATCAGCATCTCAAGAGTCTGAAAAAATAAAAATAAATAAAATATTAAAATGCGATGTAACAATGAGCATTTTCTACAAAGGCTACAAAAAGTCTGGGAGGGGGGAAAGGGGCACAGAGCTGTCTGTGGAAAAGCCAGCAAGCCCAAGCTCCTATCACTCTAGTACATATCATTTATATATTAAACCATGATTAAGAAACAAATCATATACACGTTAGATGATCCAAATTATTATACAAAAACTGGCCAATATTCAGTCAGAGGCGAACCGACCACTTCACGAGTCAGTGTTAGTATTCCCCAGATAGTATTTTCAATCCATTGGACATCCTGTGGACTGTCCATTAGATATCCATAGGATATCCAAATCCATCGACTCTTTTTAAATCAGTGCGGACACAGGTAAATCCAATGGACGTCCAATAAATCTCCTCATTTCGTCCTGGAGACGTCCTCAGGACTGGATAGACTTTTGCTATCTCGGTAATGATTTCACTGGTCCCGACGATTATGTCCCGGCAGGAGTCAGCTAAAAATTAATGTTTAATTTTCAATCAAAAACATGTACACTTTTGAATCCAATACCAACAACGACGTTTCTTCGTACAAAAAAATAACATAAAAAAAATTTTCCAATTCTTCATGAATAAATGACTTAATTAATACAGATTGTAATCTTTTTAAGTTCATTAAAATTTTACCACGAAATTTTTCCTATGAAATCTTTACTGAAAACGAAAACAAAATCTGGCATTATACGTAAAACGAATTTGACCGCCGTTCAATAACCAAAAATTTAAACAGTTAGCACTTCGCTTGAATTATAATTTAGTCTCCTCTCAGGATTATTTTGAATTTAAAACAAAACTCCGTTCCATCCTAAAACTTCTGCTGATTTTTTTCTTCAAATGGAACGACTTGTAATGTTTTATTGTATATCCGCATTCTGCTTCGCAACTCCGACTTTTCATTTGGCTGAAAATGAATTAAACCTCGCAGTGAAAATGTCCAATAAACTTAAAATCGATCACTGCATTTTTATTCAATCCGAAACGAACGATTCCAAACTCCTTCGATATGTTAAAAAATTTTCGGAAAATTTTATCCTCACAGCCTTTTTTAGTCCTCTCCAAGTATACACTTATCTCAGGTTGCGATATTACATCTCCTACTCTGAAAAAACAGCGTTCATTTTTAAAAAATCAAACGCGACCGGGATTGAAAATTTATTACTCAGTGTTTTTAATCAGGTAAGAATAAGCATTTTATGAATTTTTGCTATGAAACTAAACTTTACTAAATCCTTTCACTATAGGATTACCCGGTTATAGGAAAACTAATGCTTATCTACAAAGCTAGCAACTACGTATGGTTAGGTTCGTTAATGATGAGAAATCTATAAAATGGTCGAATTACAAATTTAGGATTCCCTACGATTGCGAATTTTTTTTCATCCAACCGAACGACGAGACCAATTTTAAAATGTCAGAAATTTTCAATGTGGAAAATGACACTTTTTTCCTCGAATACGGAAATTGGGATTTTCAAAATGGCTTGAACATTAACGATAAATTTGTTTATTTGAGAAGAAGCGACTTGAATGGAACCGAAATTCTCGTGATACACGTATGTATAAAAATAATCTTAATTATATACGAAAATTCGGAGATTAAATAAAGATTTCATTAGGAAAAGAAAAAACTTGTGGAATCACGGATCGATCGTGAAGTATTGGAAATATTATACGACATATCTGCTTCATTAAATTTTCGGTCAGTATAAGTTTAATTTAATTTAATTTCTGTTCCATGGAAGACAATAATCTTATCAGAAGCGTCATAAATATCATAAAAAACAAACATAAATATAAAATACGCAAACCAAAGAGTTAGATTTATCCTATCTTGTATCACAGACGGAGACTCCACGTGCCAATCTCCCCCGACAGAATAGATAACTTTCTGGGTCAGCCACCTCTGTAGCTCCATAAAGAAGTTTTTCGTGCCCTTTAAATTTTTAAGTTCAGCTGGCAATTTGTTAAAAAAAACCCCGCGCCCGCATACATGACTTCTTGCTTGGAATTTTCCAGGCGAACCTTACGTAGTCTGTAATTGTTCGCATTTCTTGATAATATTATATATAATATAATATTAAATACAGTACTACCATGATATAGCATGGAGACATTCAAACAACACGTAGCCATGATGGGGGGGAAGGGGGTTTGCGCAAAACGGATACTACCCTTGACATAAATAACAATAGATATCTATTCCTTTTTATTTTAACTTTAGATTGAAAAAAATGGTACCACCTTATAAAAACGGATCAGATGTTCCTTTTTGGCGAGAAATATTTGCTCATGACACATATCTGTATGCTCAAGCCTCCGATGTAATGTTCCTGGACTTTTATCACAATAACCGTTTTGAAACGAACAATAATCCGATCTTCAAAATGATGTAAGTAAGCATTAAAAATTATCATTCCAATATTCCAGAAAAAAAGTTAAATAGTAGGCACGGTGGTCTGGAACCCATCCCCATGCCGGCAAAAATGACGACAAAAACTGACATAGGGATTTTGTTACTGACCATAAAAATAGTCGAAAACCGTCGGAAGGAAAATCCTAGCTGATCGTATAAGCGAGATAGCGTATTCCACCTATTCTTAACTTATGGAGTTCACGGTAGCTCGCTTAAATTGCATCGGCTACCTGTAATCCCATAAGTTAAGAATAGGTGGAATACGCTATCTCGCTTATACGATCAGCTAGGATTTTCCTTCCGACGGTTTTCGACTATTTTTATGGTCAGTAACAAAACGCCTATGTCAGTTTTTGTCGTCATTTTTGCCGGCATGGGGATGGGTTCCAGACCACCGTGTAGGCTTTAGTAAATAAGGGAAGGAATGGCGATTTCGTCTAATCAAAACAAGGCCGTATAGATAGGTCCGGAAACTCCTATCCCTTATACATGGGAGATCTTGTCCCGCTTAGCTACACAAAAGTTAGTTCATCCTTTCTACCACCGTAAAGCACTACTTGTACGAGAGACTAGAGATCCTAAAAGAGATTAGCCATACTTGTAATTCCGGTTCTTCGATATTTTTCTCCTGAAAATGATTGGCCCATCAAAAATTTTTTTGGAAAATTAAGAACGTAAATATAAACAGTCAGGAACCATTTTGTAAACTTAAAAAATTTAATATTTCAGACTGGAATTTATTTTTCGGATTTATCGAAAAACCGGAAATGGCTGAATGGCTAATCTCTTTTAGGATCTCTAGTACAGACGCCTATACGGTCATGGTACCAACTTGGTCGTTGGGACCAAGCAAATGACAGTTTTTTACGTCAAACGATACCCCGGTATTGTACGCTGGTCCTGTTCGTCCGTTAAACTCCATTTTAACATCGCCATAGAAGGAAAGCAACCTCAAAGTGACAAATAATATCTGTTACTACTTTGCAGCGTTAATTGGTATATAAAGCACCCAGGCGCCAAATTACGACCAGATTTTTATATTCCGCCGTTTCAAAAATCGTTTTGGTTGGCCATCATTTCTTCTGTTTTAATTGGAAGCATACTTGTCGTTATAATAAGAAGACTGGCTCCCGAGCAAGAAAAAAGACACATTACGGATGACATATTCATTGGATTAGAATACTTATGTAATCAGTGCGGGAACGACGAAATAAATAACTCATCTTTGAGAATTGCAAGTTTGTTCTTGCGTGCAATTTTCGTGATAGTGATGACCTCGTTCGGAGCTGTGGTAACTTCGTATCTGACTGTTAATATTCCTGAGGTCCCGTTTTTTGACTTGCAAAGCTTTTTTAAAAATGGTGAATACAAGATATTGGCAGATAACGATTACGTAGCACCCGTGATGGTGAGTAAAATATCGCACAATTCTCTTTTTATTCCATCACGTTGCAAATGATTTAATTGTTAACAATGGGATGAAAAGGAAGTATACAACTCGGTTGACGAAGAAGTTTATAATAAAATAATTATCTGGTTGGAAACGGAAAAAGATATCGATCGTTTATGCCGAGAAAATTTAGCATACGTAGACATGGATTGGAAAATTTTCGACCAAAATATGAGCTGCGACATATACAAAATAGACAAGCCACTTGGTTACATGTCACTTTCCTTCAACCTCGATTCTGCAAATCCGTTAAGAGGCGCCTTCAATTACAAGTAAGCATTTCTAAAAACAAAGGATTTTACCCCAAGGATGTAATTAGAAATGTAAGAGATTTGAAGACCGTTACTATGAGATTTCAGGGTTTTGCGGTTTTATGAAACTGGAATTTCCAGCAGGATGAAGAAAATCATAACGGAAACCTCTTTCACAGAAACCGAAGAAGACTGGCTTCAACCAATCGAATTGCAACATATGAAACAAGTGTTGACAATACCCTTTACCGGTGGTTTAATTGCAGCAGTACTAGTATTATGGGAATTTTTTTACAAAAAATTCAAAATACCACATCGAATGAAAAAGACGTTCTTATTGCATGGAATTCTCTGTAGGGCTTCATGGAAAAGTTGTAGGTCTTAGTAAAAGTGTGGAACGCGTTCTAACCAAAAGTACGAAAGTGGATGGGTAGAGCATATGGCTCTTAATGTATTTGAAATTGACCTGCAAGGAACAGGCCTCGAAAGCCATATTTTCAACATCATACTTGAGTATAATTCCTCAAGTCCATTACTCTAATGGTGATGCCTCAGGAAGTGGCCTTGATAACGGTTATTTTATAAAAATAGAAAATCATCATTAGAACCGGGCGTCAGGCCCGTATAGCTGAATAAGCTATGAAAAGCAGGTCAGGTTCGGACTTATCAGCCGCGATTCCACCTTTGGTATAAACAAAAAATATACTCTTTTGTTGTTCCTTATGAAGTAAAGTTCTCCTTTTTTTTTTCTTTACGACTGACTCGGGCCTCTCTTACCAGAAAAAGCAGCGCTCATTTTTAAAGAATCAAACGCGACCGGGATTGAAAATTTATTACGCTAGTTTTTCATAAGGTGAATAAGCATTTTATCAATTTTTGCAAACTTTACTAAATCCTTTCACTACAGGATGGCCTGAATGTAGGAAAACAAATGCTTCTGGACAAAGCTAGCAACTATTTATGGTTAGCTTTCGTTAGTGATGAGAAATCGATAAAATTGTCGAATTACAAATTCAGAATACCCTACGATTGCGAATTTATTTTTATTCAACCAAACCACGAGACTTTTAGAATGTCAGACATTTTCAACGTTGAAAATAACACTTTTTTTTTCGAATACGGAAATTGGGATCTTCAAAACGGCTTGAACATTAACGATAAATCTGTTTATTTGAGAAGGGGCGATTTGAATGAAACACAAATTCTATTCCATCAACAAAAAAAAAAAAAAATGTAAACTGAAGAGAAATATTTTATCAGTCGAAATTCAACTATGGCCTTGCACTCTGGGCGGGCACTTTTAAATGAGCCTACATGTAGGCAAAAAAATACTTTTTATTAAGTTCTTTTTTTAAATAAATAAATCAAATTATTTTTCAAGTTTTTATCTTATAATTTTCTTCAGCATTGGAACTGAAGCTCAAGGTTCATAAGCTCTCATCGACGTTACTTAGACATGGTAATAAGTCGTCGATAGTCACTACTTTGCCGTAAGCTATACACATGCAACAGTCATAGAAGCAGTCATCGAGTGTATCAGTATACACAGCTTATACCCATTATAGTGGCGTTTAAATAAAAAGTAATCTTTCAGACCGAAGGGGGGTGTGGGGGGCAAAGCTCTCCATTTTACTGAACATACTTTACTTCTCGACAGCTGTGACAACATACCCCTCTGTTTGAGCACTAGTATGTTGTAAAGTAGATACATCGACATTTCAAATTTCCGATAACGAATGTCGGTATATCGCCGAAAATGATCGATATAAGTTTAAAGTTGAATTACCGGCAATAGCCGAGACTTCCAAAATGGATTAGTTTTAAAGATAAGGGGAGTGGTATAAGCTTTTAACCCAGGCCTATGTTATTTAGAACTATAGCAACAACGATGTTTCTTCGGATCAAAATAAAAAATTAAAAACCGTTCCCAATTAATCATGAATAAATAATTTTATTTATAACGATTACAATCTTTCTCCGTTAATTAGAATTTTTCAATAAAATTTTTCCCGTAAAACCTTTTGTTTCTTAGAAAAGAAAACAAAATCCAGTACTACAACCAACTGGAATAGGTTGAATAGCTAAAAAATTCAAAAAACATCGCTATAATTAAGCCTCCTCTCACGATTACTCTAAAAAAAATTAAACGTCATTCCATCCTAAAACCCCTGGCAATTTTTACTTTAAATGGAAGGACTTATAATATTTTGTTGTACAATTGCATTCGGCTTTGCAACTCTGACTCATCACCTGAGTGAAAATGAATTAAGTCTCGCAGTGGAAATGTCCATTCAACTCAAAATTGATCACTGCATTTTTATTCAATCCGAAAAAAATGATATTAAAATCAAAAGGTACGTTAAAAAATTTTCGGAAAATTTCATCCTCACAGCCTTTTATACTCCCAACGATGTCTTCACTTTTGTCTGGATGGGATTTTACCTCTTTTACCATGAAAAAACAGCGTTCATTTTTAAAGAATCAAACGAAACTGGGGTTGAAAATTTATTACTCAGCGTTTTTCATGAGGTGAGTAAATATATTACCCATTTTGGCTAACAAACTGAGTTTTACTAAATCCTTTCATTACAGGACGACCTGGATGTAGAAAGACGAATGCTTTACTTCCGAGCCGGCAAATATGTATGGTTAGGTTTCGTTAACGATCAGAAATCGATAAAAATGTTAAATCACTTTAGGATTCCCTACGATTGCGAATTTATTATCATCCAACCAAATAGTGAGACCAATTTCAAAATGTCGGAAATCTTTAACGTTGAAAATAACACCTTTTTCCTCGAATACGGAAATTGGAGTCTTCAAAATGGCTTGAATATTAACGATAAAGTTGTTTATTTGAGAAGGAGCGATTTGAATAGAACCGAAATTGTCATGCTTTTCAAGCATGTAAGTATAAAAATCTCAATTTTATACCAGGGTGTCTACTGGAAAAGGATTTCCAACATACAGCCTAAATATAGGTTTTACAGGCCCATTTCAGAGAAAAATACAGGTTTTTTAACGATCTCCACAATTCCCTTCTTTACATATTTTGAACGCAAGAACTAATTAACGAATTTGTAAGTCACTAAATCGTCTTTCAATCGTGAGAAAAAAATAAAAAAATAGTGAATAATTTAACAAGTAAACCAGTGGCAAATTGAAAGATCGAAAGTTACTTTTTATTATAATATACTTAAAAGAAAAAAATTAATATTTCAGTCAGATTTTTTTTATTGAATTCTTAAAGTAAAAATGATCAATTTAAAAAAAAAAAAAAAAACTTTTTTATCGAAATACAGGCTAAGTACAGGTTTTACAGGTCAGTAGACACCCTGTATACGAAAATTCGAAGATTAAAAAAATTTTTTTTCTCTTTTTAGGAAAAGATTAAAATAGGGGAATCACGGATCGATTGTCAAGTAATGGAAACATTATACGATATATCAGCTGTATTAAATTTTCGGTAAGCCTGATATTATGTTGCATACTAGAGTGGGCCGAAAAAGGCGAATTTTTGAATTTGAAAACGCCTGATATGATATGGGAATCGATGCCATTGTACCAAATAAATTTAATTTAAAAAAAAAATAAATAAATAAAATGCGTTTTTATAATACTATTAACCCTAATTTTTTTCAGATTTTTTGAAGGTCATCTTGAGGTACCGCAATGACCTTGAAGTTTTTGAAAAGTCCGTATAAGGGCAAAAAATAAGTTTTTTTTTTTTTTCCTGAAAAAAGTATTGCTTCCTATCGGAAATTTTGCGTAGATTACGAAAATGATGTCCAAATTTCATTTTTGTGTACAGTTTTTAAGCTAAAAGAAGAAGCAACCTAAAGTATTTCAGTGTTTAGAAAATAGACTTAAAGCTCAAAAACCGAACACTTAAAATAATTTTGGACTTCATATTCGTAAACTACGCACAATTTCTGATAGGAAGCGATACCTTTTTCAGCAATAAAAAATTTGTATTTCTTGCCCTGATATGGGCTTTTCCAAAACTTCAAGGTCATTGCGCGACCTCAAGATGACCTTTAAAAAATCAGAAAAAAATTAGGGTTAATAGTATTATAAAAAGGCATCGATTCCCATATCAGGCGTTGTCAAATTGAATAAATCGCTTTTTTCGGCCCATCCTATTGCATGCATTGGGCACTACCATATTAAGCCTTTAACGACTCAATGTTGGAAAATTTTCCCGGAAAATCGAAGAAAATTTCCATAATGTCTTTTATTTTCATAATTTTACACTTAAAGTTAACCTACAACACGTTATGGGCCCGCACTGTGCGTTAAAACCCATTTTAGACGCCTACCAATTTTCAGTGTATGCAACCCGCAACACATACATGTAATACAAAAACACGCACAAAATTTGTTTCCTTGCGTAAAATTATTGGGAAAACGACTTTCTATACGTTTTCGGCGTCGCTGATTTCAAATCTGACGTCAGAATGATCTAATTCCACTCGGGAAATCCAATATGGCGAAAAAAAAATGAAATTATTAAAAATAAAAAGGTTCCGACATATTGGATTTTAGTTTTTTCAGAATTTTGACTTCAGATTCGGAATCAGCGGTTCAAATTACCCTTAGAAACATGTCTTTCAGGATTTTTTACTAAAAAGGAACTTTATCCGGCGAGAAATACAAAACGGCTCGTATACGAGCCGTCGGTCGTCAAAGGGTTAAGGTATGGGGTCATTTTAACATTAAGTCAGCACAAAGGGCTTTGAGCAAATCTGACATCAGCATTTTATCGCAAGCTTGCCCAAAACAAGTTCAAACTTGAGCAACATATAATTAACAAAAAGTCAGTCCATTTTTTTTAGGGGTTTCGAGGGCCAAAATATTATGAAGTGGCAGGGACGGTTTTTTTTTGCTGCTTAAGCTGAACATTAGAAAGGAAGACGGTTACTTTTGCTAATCCCACCCCCTGCCAAACTGTTTACATAATTTTTGGGCCATCCCCTCATACTCAACAATACGCTTCAATGATTTTCACGAATACCCGAGTCTTAATTTTACTTTTATTTTCTCCGATTTTTTTCCTTTATCAGAACTACCCGTTACAGGTTTAAAATTGCAAATTTTATTTAATTTTATTTTTATTTGGTTTTATCTTAATTTTAGATTTAAAAAACTGGTAGAACCTTACGAAAACTCATCAGCTTTTGAAATTTTTGTGCGAGAAATGCAAGCACATGACATTCATGTGGTTCCTATAGCCTCTTATACGATGTTCCATCACTTTTACGACTTTGCCACAATGAACGATAACCCATTGTTCAAAATGAAGTAAGTAAGCATTAAAAAGTTCTCTATTAGAAATATAAAGATCTCTACATCATTTTTCAAGAGGAAAACGTTTAACAGTTGCCTTTAATAAACGAGGGAGGGAATAATTCTTACTCGATTTATGGGGAAAAAAATATAAGTATCTGACGAACATCTTCGGTGTATCTTGGAATTTGTATTTCAAGCTTGAACTTGTCTGCATTGTATACAAAGCCGAAAAAAATATCAAAAACATTTTCTGTCGAAAGGCTTTGATTTGCTTTCCTGGTTCGTGTATTTTGAAACAAGTTGAAACTTGTGCTTGAATATACGATGTTCCTTAGATACTTAAAATAGGGATTTGAAAATTGTAAATCGAGTGTAAACACAGTCATTCCTTTGGGTCTTCACTAAAGCCTACCCATAATAATATTTTTCAATAGAACTGGAATATTTATTTTAGAAAATAGTATATTACATAATCAGACGACAATATAAATTATCACTCCTCTTTAAAATATTTTCTATTTTCCATCTTCTATGTTTAGCTTATGAACGACATTTCATTTTAAAAAAAAGTAAGAAAAAAGGGACAATCCTCATAGTTAAAGTACTTCTCAAAGCACAATAAAAATTTTAAACTTCCAGAGGACACGAAGAAATTTTTTGTTTAATTCATGGAAAAGCTTTCAATTTCTCCAGATTGAAAATGTCGACCTCAATTAGTACCGTATTACGGTTGTCAATGAATTTAAAATTTCTCCATAAGCTAAGCATGGAAGAAAACCATTCATATGCTCAACCTAAGAAGAAAACAATCCTTAATTATTATGACAACACATTTATATTACCTTCATTATATTACCTAGTACCGGTACCTGATCTGTTAATTAAATCTACAAAAGCACTCCCATAAGCTAAACAGAGGAATAACATTTTTGGTGAAGAATTTAAACCTCAATTTTTCAGCCACATGGGACCAAAGATAGGGCAATAGGATACATGTAGGTCGGCAAATAAGGTACTTCTTTTCGGCCTGAGTAGTACCTCTTTTCTGGCAGACCGTATCCTAATGGCAAAAAGCCACCAATATCACTATTGGTGGCTAGTATTTTTGGTACCAACCACCACCAATAGTACTATTGGTGGTGATAGTACTTTTCTTCTATTACTTTCCAGCGTTAATTGGTATATAAAGCACCCAGGAAGCAAATTACGACCGGACTTTTATATTCCTCCATTTGAAGAGTCGTTTTGGTTGGCCATCATTTCTTCTGTTTTCATTGGAAGCACACTTGTCGTTATAATAAGGAGACTGGCTCCCAAACAAGAAAAAAGACACATTACTGATGATATATTTATTGGATTAGAATATTTATGCAATCAGTGCGGGAACGAAGAAATAAAAAGTTCATCTTTGAGAATTGCAAGTTTGTTCTTGCGACTAATTTTCGTGATAGTCATGGCTTCGTTTGGAGCTGTGGTAACTTCGTATCTGGCTGTCAAAACACCTGAGGTGCCATTCGTCGATCTGCAAAGCTTTCTTCAAAATGGTAAATACAAGATAGTGGCGGATAACGTATACATAAACCAGTTGATGGTAAGTGAAAAGCCGCACCATTCATATTTCCTAATGAAAGTTGCGCATGAATTAATTGATACTTATTTGATAAAAAGGAAGTGTACAATTCCGTTGACGCCGAAATTTTTAATAAAATATTTATCTGGTTGGAAACAGAAAAAGATATCGATCGTTTATGCCAAGAGGATTTGGCTTACGTAGATTTGGATTGGAAAATTTTCGATCAAAATATAAGCTGCGACATTTACAAAACAGACAAACCTCTTGGTTACATATCACTTTCCTTCAACCTCGATTCTACAAATCCGTTAAGAGGAGCATTCAATTACAAGTAAGCATTTTTAAAAACAAGGATTTACCCCAAGGATGCAATTTGAAATCTAACAGATTTGAATACCGTTGCTATGGCATTTCAGGGTTTTGCGGTTTTATGAAACTGGCATTTCCAGCCGGATGAAGAAAATCATAACGGAAGCATCCTTTACAGAAACCGAAGAAGACTCGCTTCAGCCAATCGAAATCCAACATATGAAACAAGTGTTGACAGTGCCTTTTACCGGTTGTTTAATTGCAGGAATACTAGTATTATGGGAGTTTGTTTACAAGAAGATCAAAATACTAGATATTACTCCAGTCGGCAATCAAATGAAAAAGACGTTCTCATCACGTGCCAATTTCTGTTGGACTTCATGGAAACGTTGTGGGTCGAAGTAAAGGAAAAACTTTGGTGTTCTAACCAGAAGTACGAAAGCGTAGGTGGGATCCGATTTTGGGAATTTCACTCTTTTACGCCATATGGTTCTCTTACTATTTCGAAATGGATTGAGTGGAGAGCAAGGAGCAGGCCGAGAAAACCACACTCTCAACATCATATTTCAGTATAATTACTCAGTGACTTTAGATGGTTCACACTATGGTGAATTTTAATAAGTTGGAAGTTTTTCTCCAGTCAAAACTATCATTTTCATTTTCGACAAGTCAACCAATTTAAGAAAGTTCATGAAAACATTTTAAACAATCAAAAGCCTCTGATCATAAAAAAAAAAAAAAAAAAAATTAATCTATCAAACTATGACCATCTCACTGTGTCCAAGTTTTAAGTTAAAGCACGTCCGGCAGAGGGCTGTACTTTGTCAGGTAATTAATCTCTAATCAATTGGATGGAAAGAAAATTAAAGAACTCACCGAGTCATGATGTTACCGAAATCCATAGAGGACGATTTTTTGCAATGGCTGAAGTGCTTTGATCTTGACATCAGCATCACTCAAGGATCTGAAAAATAGAAAATAAATTAAAAATTAAAATGTGTTTTAACCACGATCATTTTCTACAGGGGCTAGAAAAGAGCCTGGGAGGGGAGGGGGGAAAAGGTTAGTCTACCACCCCAAAATTTTAAAATTTGCATGAATAGGGTCAGCACTCCCAGAAAATTTTTTCCCTATTCATAGCCTCCCCCGAGAAAAAAAAATTATATTTCCGTCCATGAAGGCCTAATATGTTCGCATTAATGACTATCAATTTTTAATTGCTGACACAGTTAGTATCTATATGCATAAAAGGCATTTCGGGTTTGCCCGTACACAACGTGAATGGAGAAAATTTTTGAAAGGCTCGGCAAATTATTTTATTTTTTCACATAAAAAAAATATTAATTTTTTTTTTTTCGTCGTAAAAAAATTTTTTAAATGGAAAGTGACCCCTAAACAACACAAGAAAACAAAAATTGTCCAAAATGATCCCTAATGTCCAAAATATTTTTTTCTCTGACAAAAAAAAAAACTGCATCGAGAGTCAGTCTTAATGTCCGAAATGTCAAAAAAATATGTCTGCAATTTTCAGGGCAGAAAATTTTCTTTACCATATTCCTCGGGCTAAATGTCAGAGAAAGAGGGATCGGGCTAAATGTCCAGACAGAAAAAATATTTCAGGTCTGGAAAATATTGATTTTTTTTAAAGAAAACTTTAATTGATACGTTAAAAGAAGAAAAAAAAATTTCGAATGGAAACTGAGTCCTAAATGTTAGAAATATTTTTTTTTTTTTTTTTTTTGCTTTATCGACCGCAGGGAGAATAAATGCATTTTGCAGTCGAGGCCTGCAAGCCACCTGCATGCCTGATATGTAATCCACTTTTCATTACGAGGGCGGGAAACGAATTTTTTCGTTTGTTGAAGCGGGAGGGAAACTCATTTCCCTCCCGGAGTGATGAAAAAACTTTTGCGAGTAAGGTACAATCCTTTGCGAGCCTGGTACCAACGTTTCCATGAAAGTGCAAACGTTTCCGAGTCAGGTATAAAGTTCCAATCAAAGTACAAACAATTCCGAGAAAGATACAGTCATTTTCGAGCCTGGCTTTTTTTGAGTACATTAAGCCTGTATATGTATTTTGTTTTGTTTCGTTCTGAGTGGCGCCGGGAACAATGAGCTGTCTTTAAGGGTTAAAAAAAAAAAAAAACCTGAACTTACTCAGAAGAAGCTTTCAATCCACTATCACCGTTTGACGGACAAGTTGACAGTGACCACTGACTGCAAATAAAAGAACGGCGTGAACAATGACTCGGTTGTTCGGTGTTCTTCGATCCCATATACGCAATATAGAAGCCGAAATGTTATGACTTGAGATCCTTTCCTGTAAGTCTCCTCGATTTTAAAAGTGTTTCCGGTTTCGAGCATCATGTTATCTTCTTAGATTTTTAGCATTAGCTGCTGAGTCTGGTTGCAGGAACAATACTTGGGGTTCTCCACTATCAGCCAATACTTATCTGAAAAATAAATAAATAAATAAATAAATAATTAAATTAATTTTAAAAACAATCCTTTACGAGCCTGGTACAAACGTTTCCATGAAGGTACAAACATTTCCGAGTCAGGTACAAAGATCCAATTAAGGTATTAACGATTCCGATTCAGGTAGAAAAGACTCAATCAAGGTACAAATGATTCCAAGAAAGGTACAGTCCTTTCTGAGCCCGGTACAAACGTTTCCAAGAAGGTACAAACGTTTCCGTGTCAGGTACAAAGATCCAATCAAGGTACAAGCGATTATAAGAGAGGTGCAATCATTTCCGTGCCTGGTACAAACGTTTTTATTAAGGTACAAACGATTCCGAGAAAGGTACAATCCTTTCCGAGCCTGGTACAAACGTTTTCATGAAGGTACAAACGATTCCGAGTCAGGTACAAAGATCGAATCAAGGTACAAACGATTCCGAGAAAGGTACAATCGTTTCTGAGCCCGGTACAAACTTTTCCATGAATGTACAAACGTTTCCGAGTCAGGTACAAAGATCCAATCAAGGTACAAGCGATTATGAGAGAGGTGCAATCATTTCCGTGCCTGGTAGAAACGTTTTTATGAAGGTACAAACGATTCCGTGTCAGGTACAAAGATCCAATCAAGGTACAAGCGATTAGGAGAGAGGTACAATCATTCCCGTGCCTGGTACAAACGATTCCGTGAAGGTACAAACGATTCCGTGAAAGGTAGATTCGTTTCCGAGAAAGGTACAATCCTTTACGAGCCTGGTACAAACGTTCCCGAGAAGGTTGAAACGTTTCCGAGAAAGGTACAATCTTTTACGAATCTGGTACAAACGTTTCCAAGAAGGTACAAACGTTTCCGAGTATGGTAGAAAGATCCAATTAAGGTACAAACGATTCCGAGAAAGGTACAATCCTTTACGAGCCTAGTAGAAACGTTTCTATGAAGGTGCAAACGATTTCGAGAAAGGTAGAATCCTTTACGAGCCTTGTACAAACGTTTCCATGAAGGTACAAACGATTTCGAGAAAGGTACAATCCTTTACGGGCCTGGTACAAACGCTTTCATGAAGGTACAAACGAAGAAAGGTACAGTCCTTTACGAGCCTGGTACAAACGTTCCTGAGAAGGTACAAACGTTTCCGAGAAAGGTACAATCTTTTACGAGCCTGGTACAAACGTTTCCATGATGGTACAATCATTTCCGAGCCAGGTACAAACATTTCCATGAAGGTGCAAACGATTTCGAGAAAGGTAGAATCCTTTACGAGCCTTGTACAAACGTTTCCATGAAGGTACAATCATTTCCGAGCCTGGTACAAACGTTTCCATGAAGGTACAAACGATTTCGAGAAAGGTACAATCCTTTACGGGCCTGGTACAAACGCTTTCATGAAGGTACAAACGAAGAAAGGTACAGTCCTTTACGAGCCTGGTACAAACGTTCCTGAGAAGGTACAAACGTTTCCGAGAAAGGTTCAATCTTTTACGAGCCTGGTACAAACGTTTCCATGAAGGTGCAAACGATTTCGAGAAAGGTACAATCCTTTACGAGCCTTGTGCAAACGTTTACATGAAGGTACAAACATTTCCATGAAGGTGCAAACGATTTCGAGAAATGTACAATTCTTTACGAGCCTTGTGCAAACGTTTACATGAAGGTACAAACGATTCCGAATCAGGTACAAAGATCCAGTCAAAGTACAAACATTTCCGATTCAGGTACAAAAGATTCAATCAAGGTAAAAAAGATTCGGAGAAAGGTACAATCCTTCCCGATTCTGTTACAAACGTTTCCATGATGGTACAAACGATTCCGAGTCAGGTACAAAGATCCAGTCAAGGTACATACGATTCCGAGAGAGGTACAATCATTTCCGAACCTGGTACAAACGTTTTCATGAAGGTACAAACGTTTCCGAGAAAGGTACAATCCTTTACGAACCTGGTACAAACGTTTCCAAGAAGGTACAAACGTTTCCGAGTCAAGTACAAAGATCCAATCAAGGTACAAGCGATTACGAGAGAGGTACAATCATTCCCGTGCCTGGTACAAACGTTTCCATGAAGGTACAACGATTCCGAGACAAAAGCTTTCTAAATGTAATTTTTGTTTCTAAATTACAGTCTTGTTAATGACAGTTATATTATATCCCTTTATTAAATTTTTTTTTTTTTGTCATTTATTTTGATATTATGTTTCATATTAGAGTTTCATCATTTAGTTGGTTTTTTAACTAGTAATTTTTGACATATTCTAGGTTCCGATTATATATTCCTGTTAAACAAAAGTTTTAATTTTTTTTTTGTCTTTGTACTTTTTTCATTTTTGACCAAAAAATCGACGTAGGAGAAATCGGGGTTTAAAGGTGGTTCTGGGGGTTTTCGACGCTGCAACTGCTTCCAAAATGCCTTTAACTGTTTGTACCTTACGCGAAGTCAGTGTCGATGGTCAACTCGATCTTCAAGGGGGACAAAGAGGATGAGGAAGGCGTTTTAGTTTCATTTTGACCTCTTTGAAATCATTTGTGCCTTGCCGGAAACGATTGTACATTGTTGAATCGTGAGTACCTTAATTTAATCGCTTGTACGATTGAATCGAGGTACAAATATTCAATCAAGGTAAAAACGATTCCGAGAAAGGTGAAATCGTTTCCGAGCCTGGTACAAACGTTTCCATGAAGGTACAAACGTTTCCGAGTCAGGTACAAAGATCCAATCAAGGTTCAAACATTCCCAAATCAGGTACAAAAGAATCAATCAAAATGCAAAAGATTTTGAGAAAGGTACAATCCTTTACGAGCCTGGTACAAACGTTTCCATGAAGGTACAAACGATTCCGAGAGAGGTACAATCATTTCCGAGCCTGGTACAAACGCTTCCATAAAAGTGCAAACGATTTTGAGAAAGGTACAGTCTTTTACAAGCCTGTTACAAACGTTTTCATGAAGGTGCAAACGTTTCCGAGAAAGGTACAATCCTTTACGAGACTGGTGCAAACGTTTCCAAGAATGTACAAACGTTTTCATTAAGGTACAAACGATTCCGAATCAGGTACAAAGATCCAGTCAAAGTACAAACATTTCCGATTCAGGTACAAAAGATTTAATCAAGGTAAAAAAGATTCGGAGAAAAGTACAATCCTTCCCGATTCTGTTACAAACGTTTCCATGAAGGTACAAACGATATCGAGAAAGGTACAATCCTTTTGGAGCTTGGTTCAAACGTTTCCATAAAGGTACAATCGATTCCGAGAAAGGTTCAATCCCTTAAGAGCCTGGTACAAAAGTTTCCATGAAGGTACAAACGATTTTGACAAAAGTACAATCCTTTACAAGCCTGGTACAAACGTTTCCAAGAAGGTACAAACGTTTCCGACAAAGATCCAATCAAGGTACAATCGATTCCAAGAGAAGTACAATCATTTCCGAACCTTGTACAAACGTTTCCATGATGGTACAAACGTTTCCAAATTAGGTACAAAGATCCAATCAAGTACAAACGATTCCGAGAAAGGTTCAATCCTTTACGAGCCTGGTACAAACGATTCCATGAAGGTACAAACGATTCCGAGAAAGGTACAATCCTTTACGAGCCTGGTACAAACATTTCCATGAAGGTACAAACGATTTCGAGAAAGGTACAATCCTTTACGAGCCTGGTAAAAACGCTTTCATTAAGGTACAAACGTTTCCGAGAAAGCTACAATCCTTTACGAGCCTGGTACAAACGTTTCCATGAAGGTACAAACGATTTCGAGAAAGGTACATTCCTTTACGAGCCTGTTACAAACGTTTCCAAGAAGGTACAAACGTTTCCGACAAAGATCCAATCAAGGTACAAGCGATTCCGAGAGAGGTGCAATCATTTCCGAACCTTGTACAAACGTTTCCATGAAGGTACAAACGTTTCCGAGTCAGGTACAAAGATCCAATCAAGGTTCAAACAATTCCAAATCACGTACAAAAGATTCAATCAAAATGCAAAAGATTCCGAAAAAGGTACAATCCTTTAGGAGCCTGGTACTAATGTTTACTTGAAGGTACAAACGTTTCTATGAAGGTACAAATGATTCCGTGAAAGTTGCAATCGTTTCCGAGGCTAGTACAAACCTTTCCGAGAAGGTACAACGTTTCCCAGTCAGGTACAAAGATCCAATCCCTGCAGAAAATATTTTCACCATACTCACCCCCCCCCCCCCCGAAAAAAAATTCTAGTTTCGTCCATAAGGGCCTAACATGTTCGCATTAAGAGCCCTTTAACATTTTTGATAACCTTTAGTCAAGCCGATCTGTCACGCAGTCAAAACTGTATCAGCAATTGGAAATGGATATGCTGATACAGTATTAAGAACATGGCAGATCGCCTTGATGAAAGGTTATCAAAAATATTAAAGGGCTCTTACGTCATTTAAAACAAATCAAATTTTAAACTCAATATTTTTACATGAGTCAGTGACAGTCGTTGAAAGTCGAAAGACCGAATAGGATTAAAGTTTTTTAGAAATGGGAGTGTTATCGATAATTCTCATGTACTTTTTTATACGTGAATTAAGTGGCTATAATGTTAAAAAAAGTCGGAGGAATTAGTGGATACATCAAAGGCATCGATGAAGCAATAATTCGTTTCGATGCAAAAGAAAATACCCATATTTGTGCACACGAAAAATTATATCGAATAAATGCTTCTGACGAAATAAATACTATAGAAGGTGAATTTAGAATAACTTCTATGCGCCAAATTCTTAAAAATTATTTTCTCGTAAGCAACAGCACTTTTATCGTGGACAAAGACACTCTTAGAGTTGTAAAGGCAGGCTCGAGTAAATTTGAAGAAGTAGCACAACAAGTCAACGAGTTTCATGTAGATAAGAGCGATAACATATTCTACGTCACACACGAAGAAACCAGTCCAGAATATTATACACGTTACATTAATCTGATTCGTCCTTATTCGGCCACACCTGTTCAAATACTGAAAACCACAGATTTTAGGTATTTGTTCGACGCCTCATCTGTAATCTTCAAATCCGATAAATCAGGTGATATTTACATGGCAACTCACTTTCGCAAGGGCAACGCAATCCTGGTGTTAACCAATCAAACTTTGCAAAAAGAACAGCCAGTCGCCAAGTACATTAACATCACTGAGACTGAGACTGGAAAATGCAGGGAAATTATGATTTCTTGATCGACGATGAAAACAATTTATGGATTTTGTGCTGTGATTTCGATACACTCATTGTATTGAAATTAATAAACGATACTTGGACAGAAATCCTGCGAGAAAAAGTCAATACAGGATATGGTTTCGTCGAGTCTAGACTACTGAACATTAAAGGCAGAATTTTCATTGTAATCCAAAGCATTAGAGATGCTTTTAGATCAAACATCTATTATATCGCATCAAATGATAAGACAATCAAATTAGCGGGATCCGACTCAATTTTACGATTTTCCAAAAGTGTTCAATGGACGGCCGACAATGAGGAACAAATTTAATTTTACGATTCCGAAAAAATGCTTACATTAAAACCGAATGAAACACAGCTGATACCAGTTCAAATAGATCCGCTCTTAATGAACGCCGTTTCGGATTGGAAAAATAATGTGTGGATAGCGGCTATTTCGCATAACAACGAGCCTCAACTTTATCATCTGAAAAAAGGCGATACTACTCCCAAGCTAACAGGTCGTGTAAATGATTGTCCTTAGCCATTTTTCATCACACGGTACTGAAAAGTGGACTTTTCAGTACTGGGCAGTTTATTTACAGACTATTTTACGCCGTACCTTGTGATAAAAAATATCTTTCAATGCAAGAAATGCAAACGACTTGCCCGTCTCGACCTATTTAAGGCCCTCGCCTTCGGCTCGGGCTTAAAACTCGGTCTCGACGGGCAATTTTGTCGTTTGCAGTCCTTGTATTGAAAAATACTATTCTTCCATGGCCGCCAATTTCGTAACCAAAAAAATTCATTTTACATGTCTTCGCTCAGTGAAGTCAATTGAAAATATTAATTAAGTTTTTTATTTTTTTAAAATCAAGGATAGATTATGAAAATCAAGAACATTCTATCAACGAAAAAGAAAATGAGAACTGAAAACTATATGAAGAAAAATATTATATCAGTCTAAGGTCAACTGTGGTCTTGTTCTCTGGGGAAGCACTTTTGACCTTTTATTTTATTTTATTTTATTTTATTTAAACTATACCAATTTGTTAAATACTATACTATAAACTACTAATAGCTATACTAATTAATTATTAGTTATTTTTTTAAAAAAAACCGCCATACACATTTGTAGAAATGTGTAATAATATTTATAGCCATCAGTTTATAAATTTGCTTTTATTAAGCGTATTCAGAGAAAAAATAGTATATTGTTAACCTAGGGAGGAAAATGAATTTTCCCGTTGAGGTTTATGCGCTCGAGTTTAAAAAGAAACCTCAACAGTGATATTCATTTTTCTTCCTAGGTTAAACAAGGTACTTTTCATTACGAATCAATGATTAATTATTCAGAAAAATCAGAGAAAATAATTTGACAAATTGTAAACAAAGTCTTCTATAAACAGGTTTAGCAACGTTTTGCCCTATTCGAAAAAACTCACTTTCCGCAATGGTGTGCGAAGCGGAAAGTGGTTTTTTCCTACTATGAGTAATGAAAAACTTATTTTTGACTTCAAATTCGTAATTTAAGTAAAATTTCCGATAGGAATCGATGGTCTTTAATGTCGAAAAAAAAATGTCAACTTTGGACCCTTTTAAGGGCTTTTTAAAAATTTCAAGGCCAATGAGACACCTAAGATGCTTTTCAAAAAATCTGAGAAAATTTGAGGTTGGCACTCTACCAATAAATAAGCTTTTCCCGATACAGGACTTTTGAAATTGCGAAAGAGATGATTTTCGAACCACCCAATTGTACAGAAATGGACACAGAGGCTACAACAAAAAAAGCTCCCGTCAGCCATTACCTAATGCTCTGTCTCCACTGTACAATTAATTGGAGGGTAAAATTAATTGCACCACGGAAATGCTGTATATTTTTGGACTTTTTTCTTCTGCTACCACTCTTTTTCAATTTTAAATTTTTTTGTGTTGGAAAAAATAATCAAAACAATAAAAAAATTCCAAAAATATACAGCATTTCTGGTGGTAAAATTAACTGTACTCTTTACTTAATTGGCCATGATTAAAAATTTTTGTACTGGTTGATGTTGTTGTCCATTGGAATACAATAATTTATTAAAATGAAGGAAAATAAATTTTTTTTACGACCTACTCGGACCTCTGTTACAAGCATGTATAATCTACCTTTTTTAGGCCTCTATCCTCCGGCAAATGTGCAGCAAATAAACCGATGGATCGATTTTTTTTAAATTTTGCAATGCACCGAACAAGATCGTAGGGTCTACAAGAGTGGGTCTGCGCGGGCTAGTGCATCACAGGAAGGAGAACAACCCCCCCTCCTTAGGATTTTGAAATTTCTATTAATAGGCAGCACCCCCCAAAAATTTTTTTCCTATTCTTACACTTTCGCGAGAAAAAATTTTAGTTCCGGCCATGCATTTTGTTTCCGTTAATCGTTATCCATTACCAATTGCTGATACGATGCAGTATTAATCACGAGACAGATAGCCTTGACCAAAGGTTATCAAAAATTTTAAACAGCTGTTGCGTCATTGAAAACAAAAATTTTAAACTCAATCTTTTTACACTGGTTAGCGACAGTCGTTCAAAGTCTGAAGACTAAATAGAATTTAAGTTTTTCAGAAATCACAGTGGTCAAAATGGAAATTCTAGCTGGCCAAAATAGCAAAAATTGATTTTTTTTTTTAACGTAAAACCGGTGTAGAGATGTTCCTGAAGACATATCTTGATCATATGTAACCACCCCTAATTTGTTCATGAACCCTCCGTTACCATAGCGACGGCTGAAGTGATAGGTGGCTAAAATTCAAGTGAGCAGTCATCAGTGATCAGTCTCCGGTTTAAAGGACGCGTTGTTACATCTGATTCCTCGAGAAATAATGATATTTTTTTTTTTTTCCCCGTTGAATGTTATCAAAAAACATTCGAATAGTGAAGTTTTCATTTTTTTAAAACGTTACTCGTAATTGTGAGACTGGTGTGTTTGAAAACGTAAAATTATATTTAAATTTTGTACGTTTCAGTGCGGGGAAAAAATGCAACACCTTGCAACTCTCTGATTTCGCATTTAAAAGGTTATTTGGACATGTTGTAAAAAGACTTGTTTCCGCCGGGTTCCGCCCAAGTTGGATTTTTGAATTTTTTTATAGCAAAGAAGGTAAAAAAAAAAGGCCTGTTAAATGGGAGCGTTACCGGTAATTTTGATATACTTTTTTATAAGTGAAATAAGTGCCTACAATATTAAAAAAGTAGGATCTGTGAGTGAAGACGTACTTAACACTATAATCCGTTTCGATGCACAAGGAAATACCTATTTTTGGGGAGGCGAAAAATTATACAGAATAAATGCTTCTGACAAAACAGATACTATCGAAGGTGAATTTAGACAAACTCTTAAGCAATATTTCAGTCATAATATGCATGTAAACAATCGAGGCGATGTTTTCATCATGGACAAAGGCACTCTTAGAGTTGTAAAGGCTGGCTCGAGGAAATCTGAAGAAGTAGCACAACGAGTAATAGAGTTTCATGTGGATAGTAACGATAACCTATTCTACGTCAGAAAGGAAAAAGATATTTCACCGAATGATACACTTAATATTAATTTGATTCGTCCTAATTCGGCCGCCCCTGTTCAAATACTCAATTCTACCGATTATACGCACGTGTATCCCAGATCTGTGATCATCAAATCCGATAAATCAGGTAATATTTACATGGCAACGCACTTTTGCAAGAGCAACGCAATCCTGGTGATAACCAATGAAACTTTGAAAGAAGAACACCCAGTCCCCAAGTACGTTAACATCACTGAGACTGAGACTGGAGTCCGCAGGGAAATATACGATTTCATGATCGACGAGGAAAACAATTTATGGACTTTGTGCAGGGATGGTAATTCAGTCGTCGTAATGAAATGAATGAACGATACTTGGATAGAAATCCTGCGAGAAAAGTTTTTTTTCATTGGATTTGGTTTCTACGCGTCCAGATTACTGACCATTAAAGGCAGAATTTTCGTTGTAATTCATAGCGTTTTGAGAAATGTTAGATCAAACATCTATTACATAGCATCAAATGATAAGGCAATCAAATTATCAGGATCAGACATATATTTCCCAAACGTGAAGTGGACCACCGACGATGAGGGACAAACTTATTTTTACAATTTCGAAAGAATGCTAGCTTTTAAACCGAACGAGACACAGCTGTTACCTATTCAAATAAACAAGTTTGTAGATTTCGCTGTAGTGGATTGGAAAAATAATGTGTGGATAGCGTCTTCTGATTGGAATAAGTTAAGTCAACTGTATCATCTAAAAAAAGGCGAAACTACTCCCGAGCTAATAGACGGTGATATACAAAATTGCACTTGGCCAGTTACTTCCATGGCTGCCAATTTCAAAACCAAAAAAATTTACTTTTCATGCCGTGACACCCTGAATTTAATTGATAATATTAATTAAACTTTTTGTTTTTAAAAATCAAGGGTAGCTTATAAAAATTAAGAACATTCCATCAAAGAAAAATAAAATGTAACTGAGAACTATATGAAGAAAAAAAAGTATAACCGATGTTTGGATTAAAAATTCTTTTTTAAGAGTGCTATTTCAAAATCGAGATGTAAAAAAATTTCTCAAGGTTCGAATTTTTTTCAATCGGATGAAATAGGGACTGTGGCCATTCTCGGCTCATGCGCCAGGAATTTTTTCAGGGGGGAAACGAATGTATTTTTATGGATAGAAGTTGTACTGTACACAAGAGTGGATCTAGGCTGAATTAGTTATTCGGCTTGAAATGCTGTACAACTTGATTATTATTCGTAATATTTTTATTATGTGTGTCAATATACAAAATCATATCCTTCATAAAATTTTTCAAATTCCATCTTCAAAAATCACGATTTTACCCACAAAATCGCTCACGAACGCCATTTTTCCGTCTTTAAATTTTCAAAATTGGTACTCAATAACTGGTTGAAAGCATCTCCGTACTTATTGTAATATACTTCCTAGTCAACACTGACGGGTAATTAGTTTTTTCTGAAACGAGAGCCTTAGCTATGTTTTGGAAAAAACCTACGTTCACTCTTCCTGGCTCGGAAGAGAATGAATTTCATTCATTCAAAGATCACAGGACCTCGATTCGGCCCTTCATGGATATTCCGCCAAATCCTTTAGGGTGATTGGAGGATGTCATCCAATTCAGAAGCAGATTGAGAACAAACGAACTAACTACTCTTAACTGTAATTTAGAGAGTAATTTGTACTCTCAAAATAAATATACTTTGGAAGATATTTATCAAAAAAAAAAAAAAAAAAAGCGATATGTTCTATGTTGAATTTCTACTCTAAGTTTATAAGCTGAACATGAGCGGAATAATCTTTTTTAACTGCATTGTTACAAAAGCACAGTATGTCTTGATTAAAACCTTACATGTCATTACCTCATCATTAAATCGTCTTACGATCAATAAAGCAAAAGATCTAAAATTGCAACTAAGTACCCGTAAGCTAAATACGCGGCTTTCTTTTCTTAAAAAAAAAATTTAAGACGTTCAATCTGCACAACAGCTCAATACAATTCAACCACTAGAACCAAATGTTACAATAAACCCTTTAGTACATTTTAAATCACAATGGCAAAAAAAAAAGAAGAATGTACAGCAGGACTCACCATCTTCGTGATTTCTTCTAAAAATGTGATGCCTCAACTGATTACGGGGAGGTTTGGGTTCCCCGCTGATTGAAATGGAAGTGGCTAGAGCTCCTTTGTAAATCCGTAAATCGGGGGTTGCTTTACTTTCGAAACACTCCCGCGAGTAGTCTTTTAGACTACTGCTTTAAAAAAAAGAAGTTACTTGAAATCCCTAACCTACCAAACCGACCGAACAAAGGTCAACCCTGTGCGAAAGTGACCTACGAAACTCAATACGGAAAAACGAAAAAAAATTTAAACGCGCGAAGCAACCCCCTGGAGAAGAAAACCCCAAACAACAGCATCTGAAAAAAAGAAAAAATATACTTAAATAAAGAATACTCAAAACTTGAAAGTATGGATCGACTTTTGGAGGTCCTTAGCTCGCAAGAGATCGAGTTAAAATGCAAACGATAGCATTTTAAGGAAGGAACCTCTATTTTTATTTTCAGAATTAAAATTATAAAAAAAAGTGATCGATTCATTGTACAATTTTTAAAAAAGGTAAAGAACTTAGTAACGGATTTACAGCGTCTATAAAACTCAAACACGCCAAAGCAGGAATGCTTCCATGAGGGTATAGCGTTAAAAACGTTCGATGAGGCTGATCCTGCGTTTTATCTTTTAAAGGGGAAAGACAGGAGGATAAGACCCTAATAGGCACCGAATTTAAAATTAAAATTAAAGAAAGCTGACTTTTTTGATTTAATTAATGAACTTAAAAATAATTAAAAATTTTTGTACTGGTTGATGTTGTCCATTGGAATAGGCTACAATAATTTATTAAAATAAAGAAAAATAAATTCCTTATTTCGCCCATGCTAAGCTTATGGTCGTTTGTACAATGCTGGAAAAGTTCCTTTTTAATTGTATTATACTATTAATTTTAAAAAAAGGGTATATTTTTTCATGAGAATAACGAGAAACTTTTAGTAAGAAGCAAATATAGCAAGTTTCACGTCTGCTTAGCTATTGATATATGATTTGTTTCACGATACAAATTTTTTATCTCAGTTACTAATTCTTTCTTTCTTTCTTATTTTTATTCTTTTTTAATTTTTGTGACACAAGATCTAGCACATGACTATTTGTTTTGGAGACCAAATAAAGCACTTATTTCTGTACCAAATGCAGACCGTCTTTCTTTAGCAGATATCATAAAGAAGATAGTAAAATAAAAATTCAATCTTTAAATTAAAAACTAATAGTCCAATCGATTTGAAATTTTAACGACCCTAATTTATGATATCGTTATTCCTTCGGGTCACATATGCTTTTCGAGATTATGGGGGGAGGGGGGCGCTTATAGCTGCTAAAAACCCTGCTTAAGTTTCCGTCAATTGGATAAAATCGATATTAAATAGCTTTCAAAACCGTGGGCTTATGACGACTGCAATATTGTAGCTCAATGATTTATAGAACCTACAAAACATAGAACTTACCACTTTGCCAGGTCTTTATTAGCCCTCATAATCTCAGCGATCTGACTCTTCTCGTGTGAAAAATCTGTCACCAAAATAGCTCCTCCAGAAAGATCCACTTCTTAAGACTACCTTGAAAAAAAAAAAAAAAAAAAAAGAATTCATTAAAAATGAAAAAATTAAGAACGTTGATTCTTCACGAGACATCTTCAAACAAAATCATAAAATAAGCAACATTTCATATTTGAAAATAACAAATAACTCGCAATTTGCTAAGTGCATTTTGTCTGTTTATCACTTTCCCCCGAATGCACAGAAAATAAAATAATCATTTGCAATAGTATATTACAACACAAGAGCTGCAAAAGAAAAAATTGTCCGTCGAGGCCGATTTTGAGGCCCGAGCCGAAGGCGAGGGCTTTAAAAAGGTCTCGACGGGTAATTCTTTTGCAGTTCTTGTGTTGTAAGCTACTTTTCATCACAAAGCACAGCGCAATAAAGGTTTTTCTAAAACGCACTAAGTGCGGAAAAATAAGTTTTCTGCACTGAGTGATGAAAAATAATTTTCTTACTTTCTGACTTCCTATGTTACAGTCCATACCCGAAATTAGGCACTACGCGTAATGCCTAAAATCGGTTAGGCATTACGCGTACTGCCAAATGGCTAGGCAATACCCGAAATGTAATGCCTAAGCGTTTGGCAATACGCGTAATGACTAAAAAATTATTTTTTTGGACTTAGGCATTACGCGTTGTGACAAAAAAAATTTACTGATACCCCGAATTTAATAATAGCAAATTAACGTTTGCTGTAATAAAAGGGTTTTTCCTAGTTAAAATAAATAAGGCGTCAATAATAAATATTAAATTAACGGTAGTAAAAATAAAAATAATGAAACGAAAAAAAAAAATAATAAAAATAAAATAAAATAAAATGAAAATAAAAATAAGAGTCTAGGGAATCTGTTAAAACGGCAATCTGTTAGAATCCGGTTTTAGGCCACAAAATAAGGAAACTGTTAGAATTTAATTTCTAACAGTTTCCGCATTTTAATTAAGAAATTTGTAAAAAAAAATGTGGATTCTAACAGAATCCGGTAAAGTCATCGTTTTTGTGGATTCTGTTAGAATCCAGTTATTTATTACATTTTTATGCTATAAAATACGGAAACTGTTCGAATTTAATTTCTAACAGTCTCCATAATTTATTTACGTAATTTGTAAAAAAATATGAATTCTAACAGAATCCGGTAACATCACATTTTTATAGATTCTGTTAGAATCCAGTCAATTTATTAAGTTAATGAGTTATTTTTTGTCGTCATTTTACAATGGACCGTAATTGACTGCAGCTAATGCTTGTAAGTACTTATATATGCGGTCGATTGCCAAGTGAAAAAAAAATTAAAAAATTAATTAATGTAATAAATCAACTGGATTCTAACAGAATCTATAAAAATGACGTTTCCGTATTTTGTAGCCTAAAACCGGATTCTAACAGACTGCCGTTCTAACAGATTCCCTAGACTCAAAAATTCCCTTTTTTTTATTTTTTTCTCTTTCTTCTCCAATTTTTTGAGTTTTTTTTTTTTTCGTTTCATTATTTTTATTTTTATCACCGTTAATTTAATATTATTGACGCCTTATTTATTTTAACTAGGAAAAACCCTTTTATTACAGCAAACGTTAATTTGCTATTATTAAATTCGGGGTATCAGTAAATTTTTTTTGTCACAACGCGTAATGCCTAAGTCCAAAAAAATAATTTTTTAGTCATTACGCGTATTGCCAAACGCTTAGGCATTACCCGAAATTTTTAAAATTAAATTGATTATTTCGGGTATGGCCTAGCCATTTGGCAGTACGCGTAATGCCTAACCGATTTTAGGCATTACGCGTAGTGCCTAATTTCGGGTATGGACTGTAACACCTATACAAAATATTCAGCCATGTTTTATGGTGTTAAAAAGAGAACTGTACTTTAAGACAATTTAAAAAATTAAAAAAATATAACTTAGTATAAACTCTAAATGATATTTCATTTTGACCCTTTAAACTGGATTATAGAAAAAAAAAAAAAAAAAAAAAAAAATTAAAACGATGAAGTTTCAATTATTTTGAGCTGCCTGAGAAATAGAAACTGTATATTAAGAAATAAAAATGATGCAATACTAAACTGACCATAACTCTCTAACGAAAACTTTACCATATCTTCAATTGAAGCAATAAAGGGAGAAATGCTTAAGGTGAGCTTAAGCATAGCCAAATGAATGTATATAGCATAAATAATAACAAAAACCTACAAAAATAATCGATCCAAAAAAAAATTGATTTAAAAAAAAACCGATAACTATAGTATGAATTCCAATTAAACCTGGAATTCCATCAAAATTCGCGTTGCAGCAAAAATTTCCAGAACGACCTTTTTTAAATTCAAATGCGAAGTCCAAAAAACTTTGTAGTTTACAATGTAAACTGTAATTGTAATTTACAAATCGTAGTTTGTAATTTGCAAATCTACCGATTAGTCTACAATAATGTAAAAAGAGAAGATTCAAACTTGACGCCACGTGGATCACCGTAGATGACTTATACTTTGCTATGTAATTTTCTATGTATCAAACTCTTTCTAGCATAACGTAAAAGTTTTAACAAAATATTTTAATAAGGAAAAAAAAAAAATACCTTCTGCTTGATGGCTTTCCTTTTATATCTTCAAGCTTTCCGTTAAAATTCTTTCACAATCGAACCAATCATATTTAGTACCCGGTGACGTTAGGTAGTAAATGATTCCGTCTTCTTCACCTAGGAAAAAAAGAAAAAAAAAATCAGTAAAGCTTGGATGCTCTAAAATAAAAATAACGGCATTTAAATTTAACATATCAACTCGACAAAACTTATCGCATAATAGCATCTTAATGCCAAAGCAAAAACGACTCCTAAATTAATCAGAACCATGACTTTATAATTCATTTATTCATAATGGCATTCTCTCTTCATTCTCTCTTCAATCTTTCCGCCATCATCATAGCAAGACCTCTTTCAGGCCTAATTATGATGGTTTTACTAAATCATAACAATACTCGATTCAAGGGAAACTATAGAAAGGGAATTATGGTAACAAAAACTGTAAAATTTTTACACCAAGGTACATGCTCTGTGAGATTCATATGCTTGGACTCTGACGCATATAAACGAAACCTGTAATTTTCTTCTAAATATAAAGTTAAAAACGACTCATGTCCAAATATATATACATTTGCTTCATTTTTCTTTCTTTCTATTTAAAAAATTTCTGCATCGTATTTACCTTGAATGTCATTTGCATCAATGCGTTTTGCAGTAATCGGGTTTGACAGATCATCGTTTTCAGCATTCTCACGACCATGAGGAATTACGATCTCACCCATATGCATAGGACCATCTCTATCATTGTCTCGATCCATATTCTGATCTTCCAAAACGATTTCTCCGATATCAGTTATATCATTATTAACAAATCATCCGAAGTCGGTTCTAAAATTTCAGCAGCAGCAGACAAATCATTATCAGTGTTTCCAGCATCCTCGTTTGTGTTTCCGGATATGCTACCGAACTGTTGGTCAAGGTTGGTACTAAAAATAAAAATAAATAAATAAAAAATCTGACAATTTTTCGATTTAAAACAAAAACAGCGGCTGATTTTAAGAAAAGTTCACAAAAACCTACCGATATCCTGAGCTGAGCTGAATTCGCTTTAACAGATCCCTCCTCTGCTTTCCTTATCATTCGGTAACTTCGTTAATGTTTATAACGGTTTCAATGCAGCATTCATTGCATAAACAAAATTCGGATTCGACCAAACCAAATTATGAGACTATTTTGCCAATTTCTTTATCAGTCCCTTCCTCGTGAACAATTCCGAGACATTCGACAAATGTGCAGGGTTATTTTTCAACTTAATGACCGTCCTGTTAACAGCCGAAAAGGTAGCATATGAGCATCAAGCACATGGCCATCATTTTCCAAACCAAAGCCAAAATCAAGGACACAACCGTGTATTTTTTCTTCGTGTCTTCATAACATGCATTTACTATTCGTTGAATGCAATTCTTAACTTCTACAACCAAAGCGGATTGAATGTCAGCCGAATGATTATAAGCTCCAACAGTGCCAAGCAACAAACGAGCTACCGAAAAAATTTCAATCGATTCCATATCCATCCATGGGAGCAATACGTAAACGTGGTACATAATCAATTTCGAGTACCCCATTTAAGATTTCACAGCGACGGTTAAAATGGGAAAAAATAGCAGGTTTCGAAAATAATGCTTTAGGTTTTTTCTCGTTGGTACTTTCCTTTTTCTCTTTTTACTTGAATTTTTCTAAAATAAATCGAACGCAGGCCATGTCTTCCGTCAAAACCGGACTATTCCAATCAGCTTCGTAAACGTGGTACAGAATCAATTTCGAGTACCCCATTTAAGATTTCACAGCGACGGTTAAAATGGGAAAAAATAGCAGGTTTCGAAAATAATGCTTTAGGTTTTTTCTCGTTGGTACTTTCCTTTTTCTCTTTTTACTTGTTATCCGCCGGTTTTTCATTTACGAGAACCGAAGTGAAAGATTCTCAGTCAGAAGCGAAATATTTAGTTGAAGACGAAGCGGTCGGCCGTTTTTTCGAAGTTCTTTGTGATTCAGTCGTTGCAGTTTGCTCTTGGCTGGTTTTTAATAAATATTCATCGGGCAAAGCCAGTTGGTACAACAAAGTTTTGATGACAGAAACTGGGGTTTTATCAATGTTCGCGTCTTCCCCGAAACCTCCATCCGAATGGCGACTTCAAAATTAGTTTCTCTTCGTCGCTTACATCTAAAATAAAATATTTTAAAAAAAATAAGCATACGAAAAAATTCAAAAAATAAAAAAATTAATAAATAAAAAAAACTTACTGGTATCAACTCTAAGGTCCTCCTGGGCAACTTCCAAATATAATTCAGGACTCCTGCGAATTCCAGTCTCTTTTTCGGCGAATAATCGAGATTTGAAAGCAATGTTTGCCTAATAGATGCAAGGAGGGCGTCCGGATCGACAGGGATTTGTAATAGCTTAACGCACAGTAAAGAAGTAAATGCAAGGGGTAAAGTAAAGAATAAAAAAATAGCAAGTTGGACGGGAAAAAACAGTGAAACGCTTAAAAACTAAAAACTTTTCCTGGAGACTCCCCAACGCGCTTTCTCCCTAACCTATGAGAACGGTAGTTCCTAAAAAAAAGCTTAAGAACTTTAAATTTTTACTTTCTAAAACTAGAAAAACAGTGATATCAGTTCAAAGGAAAATGCAAGGGGTAAAGTAAAAAAATTAAAAAGTAGGGGATGTGTGGGCGGGAATGGCAAAAACACTGGTCAAGTTGAAAGATAAATATAAGATAAGATGTTTCCTAACTGGTGCAAAATTTAACTATTCCCCGCTCATTCGCTACAAAATTCCTAATTTTTATATTTTAAAAAAAAATGGGTTTTCCAACGAGCTTTCAATTTTTGCACACAAAATAAATAAAACTTAAAACAAAATAAGAATTCCTACATCTCGCGTTTAAAAAAAAAAAAAAGTCTCTTACAGGTTGACATAGCAGACAATGTCCATCGCGGGCAATGCCTGACTACATCAGCCTCCCCAAGAATGTAAAAACAGATCCTAGGGCATGCGTCCTTCGGTTCTTTCTGACAACTGCAGGACCACAGTCGGGTGTTGATAGCCAGTCAAACCATATCGGAATCGCTTCAAGTGCAATTAAAAAGCTTCCGCAGTTGGCCGGCGATTCCTCTAACCTTGTTGTATACACTCCTGCTAAAGCTCTAAAGTCCTGCCGCGACACACGAATTAGTCTTTATTATACGCAACGGTTGACTAGAGTAGTTCCATAAGCGACGCCTCTGGAACACTTTCGTTTCCGTTAAATATAGTTAAAGTAATCCGTATGACATTGACAGAGACCAATCGCACCTAAAAAACCCTACGGCTACCCATTAGCGCCCGGGTATGGTGGATAAGTGGTTACATTCTTACGCTCCCTCCTACAACGGAGATTGTCACGAGATCCTCGAGCTCTCTGGACTGAGGCGTCCGGCACTACCCTCGCATTATGGTGAAAACCACCTCGCCGGTACTACAAGGCTCGTCCCCGATCAATTTCACCTGAGACGTCGATCCTTTATAACATACGAGATAAAGGTCAACGGCACATCGGAAACGAATGCGGGTTTACAATCTACGCTAGGCCCGCCACCCTTTGGCCTTTCTCCCCGATCCAGGCCCCCTTCGCAAAAAACATAATTAATAAGCGGAAACCTCCCTTTCCCCAAAGCGTTCCTATAAAACAGAAAAATGAAAGGCTCGTCGATTACCTGATATCCCCTAACCTGCCTATTTTACATTTTCATGTTTTTAAAAAAAAATGTGTGGGGGGAAGGGGAGCGGGAAAAATACTGTTCAAGTAAAAAGAAAAGTCCAATTAAGATTTTTTCCAATGGGTGCAAAAATCAAAACATCAAAACCTTGGGAAGAAAAGCGAGGAAAACGCTGACTTAATAAAAAAGTAAATGCAAGGGGTAAAGTAAAGAATAAAAAAATAGTAAATGGGGCGGGGAAACATACATCTAAGAATGCTCATCCTGTCTTTTGGAAGCTGGAATGTATTCGGTTTCTCGTTCTCGTCAGCAGGAAATTCTACTAATTCGTCCCGATTTCATCGTTGCCCTTATTCATTCATTCTGAAAAGACAGTATTTTACAAATATTATTTTGAGAAAATTTTTTTTTGGTGCGTACAGCGGGACACATCACATTAACTTTTATATATATATAGAATAGATTATTACAGTTTAATTCTAAGCTTTATTTGCATATTCGTAAAAATGAGTACAAAGACTTCACTTGCACTGCATCAAATCTAGTAAGAATGTGACTAACTGCACTTGAATTGAGATACAGGCTCTGAGAACAAAATAACTAAACCGACAATTCCTTGAAATGCAAAGCTTCCAGCATGAAAAATATGAAAACGAATTAACCAAAATTTTATCTGTCTGAAATCGGCTTACTAAATAAAATAAAGAAAATAAACGAAATTAATCCTAAAAAAATATATATATAAAACAGTGTGAATCTTAAAAAACAATAATTAATCTCTTGAACAACACCACCGTTAATTAGTCTAAAGCCTTTTGCTGATCAATTTCCGATATCAATATCAATTTCAATTGCTAACATTTGGAATATTGCCCGGAAAATTAGAACAATTTTTCCATCATTTTTTGCACATTCTCATAAATCTAGAAAAATTAAGGTTTTTCTACAGTATATATATGAGGCAGTTTTTGAATCAGCCTGTATAGAATATTCATGTTCAAATTAAAAATTAATTTAAAATTTTGGAAACTCAACTCCCATCGGAAAGTTTTTCTATGGAAAAAGAACTGAACTTTAGGATCCCTTAAATAAGTTTTCGAACAATGATAGAATTGATATTTCTACAAAACATTTTTTAATATTTGCATTTTTACTCATAGGATTTAACTGAAATGCCTAAATATTTACTTGCAACCATAGTTATATCATAGGGAAAAGTAAACCCTTATTTCTTAATAGACTTTCGTCCTTGTGGAACCATCAAATCTTAATAATTATTTAAATATCACCTATTTCATTAAAAATATTTTGGTCATCCAATTGTAAAGGTTATAAATGCTGTCTCAATGTGACAGATCTTTTCTGTTGCAACTTTTTGTAATCTAAGTCCGTTTCTTAAAGCCTATGTTCCCAAATAAAGGTCATTTTAGATTCTAACCTTAAGTCAATTTGAAAAAACCTGATGAAAAATAATTTGATTAAATAAAAAATAAACATATGTATATGCAAACTAAGCATTGAGTATACACGCAATTTTTTTTAACTTGAATTAAAAATCCTTTTTAATTTTCATAAGGACTTTTAAAATGTTAATGAGCCCCTTTTGAGCTTAACACAAACACAGTAAAATTACATGGTTAATATTTTAAATTCATAAAAATGGTTGAGTATAGGGATCTCTGGAAATTTATTGAACAAAAATCCATTTAAAAAAAACTCCTTAATTTCTAGTCTAAGACAAGTAAAGTTAAAATAATATTTTTTATTTCCTAATATAACATTCTTCAACATTCGGACAATCAACTGAAGTTCAGTTAATGTCCTAATATTTTAAAAAAGAAAATTTCATTATGATATCGTAATTCATATGATATTTCGGGTTTAGAGATGAGTCACAGGACAGTGATACAAAATAAAGTCTCAACCAATAAGAGCATACAATTTCGTTCTGCAAGTTGTACTTGTCTGACACAAAATGCTTCTAATACATCCTCAACCAGATCAAATAAAATGAAAGTTAATTACAGCTTCATTGCATTATTAAAAATTCCCCGCTTTGCATTCCGTTTGAAATTTCATTAGCCAAGCATTCAATCAAAGATGGAAAAAATATGCCTATTTAATCGCATTTCCAGATGCGTTCTTCTAAAACTTTTCACCCTGTGGCTGTATTAATACAATTATCCTGTAAAGAGTCATGTTTGGTTCAAAATTTTAAAAAAACTAACCTTTTTTGGATGAAACGACGCCCATCGATTCAAGCGGGTGCTTCCATTGATCCCTCAATCCGTTCAAGCAAGCTACCTAAACTATGAGAACGGTTGGTACAAAGAAAATCTCTAATATCTAAGAATGCTCATCCTGTCTTTTGGAAGCTGGAATGTATTCGGTTTCTCGTTCTCGTCAGCAGGAAATTCTACTAATTCGTCCCGATTTCATCGTTGCCTTATTCATTCATTCTGAAAAGACAGTATTTTACAAATATTTTTTTGAGCAGATTTTTTTCAGTTTTTAAATTTTTTTCGTGCATACAACGGAACACATCACATTAATTTTTATAATTAAAATAAAATGGCTCCACCGTAAAGGACTTTAGTTTTTTCAGAATTTTGACCTCAGATTCGGAATCAGCCGGTTAAATTATCCCTAAAAACATGTTTTTCATCATAATTTGCTGAAAAGGGACTTTATTCGGAGACAAATACCAAGAGGCTCTTAAACAAATCGGGAAAGGGTTCAAGGTTTTAAGTTGTAATATCATGTGGTTGTTTTTCAGCGTCGATTATACTTTTTGGGATTATGGTAGGACTTGTGGCTTTTATGAAAATCCCACATGAGTTTCTTGTCCATTAGAAAATAAATAAACTAAAACAGACTCACCTACTATGCAAACGATATTACTCCAAACAGAGATTCAGGCTCCAGGCGCAAAGCAACATGACTTCATACCGTATGTGTCCAGGTTCCAGGTCCAGGCAAGATGATTGAATACCGAATGCGCGTCCATACTCCGCAGACTCCAGCAGGTCATCGTCTCAACGTTCTCACAATCACATCCATATGCGTAGGATCATCTCCATCATTGTCTCGGTCTATATTCGGGCCTTTCAAAACGATCTCTTCGATATCAGTTATATAAGCATTATCCTCACTATCCGAAGATGATTCTAAACTTTCAGCAGCAGCAGACAAATCATTTTCGGTATTTTAAGCATCGACGTTTGCTTCTTGGCATTAAGCGTTCGTGATTCCGATGTGCCATCCAAACTGTTGGTCAAGGTTAGATCTAAAAAAAAAACAGAAATAAAAATATAACAATTTTTGGACTAAGGGGTCATGTACATATTACGTAAGCATTTTTTTTGCCATTTTCAACCCCCTCCCCCCCCGTTGTAAGCATGAGTAAGATTTTTGCATCCCCCCCCCCTCTATATTACGTAAGTTTTTTTTTTTTTTTTTTTTTTTTTTTTTTTTTTTTAATGGAACCAACGACACTTGACTTCGGTAATTTTCCCACAATTCATGGAACTGAAATAACCAATATAAACACCTATATTGAGAAAAATTAAAGAGAAGGTTACCTTTATTTAGACGGTAAGAAATAATGTAATATTAGCTCGCCGCAACATTTACAATATTTTAAAAAAACATGAAATTAATAAATTAATTATTTATTTTATTTTCAAAAATTCCTGGTCAGAGTAGAAAAAAGCTTACGTAAGAACGTGTGAGACCCCCCCCTCCCCTTAGTAAGATGTCGTAAGCATTTACGAGACCCCCTCCCCCCCCTTAACATGCTTACGTAATATGTACATGACCCCTAAAAAAAAAAAAAAAAAAAAAAAAAAAGTTGGCTGATTTTAAGAATAGTTCAAAAAAATTACCAATGATATCCTCAGAAGGTCTACTCGAACTAAAGAGTCCTTGAATTCTAGGCCTTTAACACAGCTTTCCATCCCGTGTCCTCTGCCTCCCTATCTACGTTAATGGTTTGGACGGTTTGAATGCAGCGTTCATTGCATAACAAAATTCCGATTCGACAAATCCAAATTACGGACAATCTCGCCAGTTCGATCATCAATCCGCTCTTCCCAAACAATGTCGAGATATTCGACTTAAATGTGCAGGGTAATTTATCAACCTAATAACCGTGCTGTTAACAGCCGAAAGCCAATTATTCCGGGAGCAAAAGGCCATCCATTCCGAAATCAAAGCCAAAATCCAGGACACTTTTGTGCATTTTTTCTTCGTGTCTTCATAATATGCATTTCAAATTCGTTGAATGCAACTCTTAATTTCTACAACAAAAGCGGATTGAATGGCAGCCGAATGATTACAACCTCCGACAGCACAGAACAATGAAAGAGCTTCCGAACAAATTTCGATCGACTTCTTATCCCTCCCTGGAAGGAAACAAATTTTTCTAAAATAAATCCAACGGCGGACATGGTTTCCGTCAGAACCAGATTATCCGGACCCGGTTCGAAGAAGTGATGATCCATAATGAATTTCGAATATCCCATGTAATATTTCACAGCGTCCGTTCATATGGTCAAAACAGCCGATTTCGACGACAATTTTATAGCTTTTTCTCGTGGGTGCTTTCCGATTTCTTTTTCACCTTGTCAACTTCCAGTTTTATATTTACGAGAACATAAGTGAAAGCTTCTCGGAAGCGAAAAATTTAGTTGAAGACGCAACTGGTCGGTTGCTCCTTCAAGTCGTTGGTGACTCAGTCCAAGCAGTTTGCTCTTGCCCGGTTTTTAATAAATATTCATCGGGCACCACAAATTGATGTAACAAAGTTTAGATGAGAAACTCCGGTTTTGTCGATGTTCGCATGTTTTAAGAATCCTAGATCCGAATTGCGAAAATACTTCCAAATTAGCCGCCCTTGGCCGCTTCCAACTAAAATTAAAAATCAGAAAAAGATTAGCATTTGAAAAGTAAAACAAAACTTAAAAATAGAAAGGAAAAAAAACTTACTGGTATGAACCCCAAGGACCTTCTCGGCAATTTCTAAATATTATTCAGGACTCCTGCAAACTGCAGCTTCTGAATTCCACATCAAAAATAATAATTCTCGGTGAATCGGTTGGTAATCCGGGGACATTAAAGCTCGAATCGTCTATACACAAAAAAGGGGTTGTTACAGAAATTATTCAAACAAAAAAAATTGGAAAGAAAGTAAATTACATCGAAACTTACTCTTTCGACAGCTGTTCGTAAAGTCGATGGCTCTTCCATAACGTGGCGGAATATTAAAGTAGCCAAACTGCTAAATTCCGCAAAATTCTATTCCTGCTCCCAAGTATGCAGTGCAGTTATTTCCACCTTTTTCGGCAAATAATTTAGCAAGCGAATAAGCGCGAGTTAAACGCAATTTCAGAATCATAGATGCGTGGATGGCTTCCGAATCGACAGGGATCTGCAATAGCTTAAAGGAAGGCCTATAAAACAAAAGAACAAGAAGAAATTAGAAACAAGCGCCTTTCAAATGGGAAACTGATATTATTCGGAAGTTTTTTACTTACTCGAAAATTATTATTCAATCATTTTTAAAAATAATTTTGATCGGCTGTTAGGTCCTATTGTGAGCTTATGATTATAAATGAAATTATATTCTCTGCTTTTCTCCCTTTCTGAACGTCCAGTCAGTTCGCCAGCTTGATGCCCTTCTTCATCTGGACGTCGTAACGTCATCGAGATCGGGACTCTTCGGCTTGTGTCTTCATTGATCTGAATTTAAAAAGAAAAAAAAATTGGTCAGTCATACCAAAAAACTTGTTTATACCGTGCTCATCCCTAATCACAGTCTCTCCTTAATAATATAATAATAATTAATTTTTAAAATTTACCTCGCTTAAGGTATTAAAATTATTTTGACATATTCATCTGTTTTCCCCGACGGTAACTCTGCATCCTGAGGCTCCACTCCAATATGCCAAATAGATAACATTATTATTCTGACGAGGGTACAAGGTCCACTTCATGAGTTTTGATTGAAACCACTTTCAAACATCTGGGAAAGACTAAAAAAATTTTTTAAAATATTAGAATCTTCTTAAAATTTTTAAAATTTCAATGCAAAAAAATAAATTGCATAAACTGCTAACCTTGATGCAATTCATGGTTTCTATGCGTATAAACTGCTGTCTTCTCATACAAATCTAACAAAAGCAAAGCAGGCGCGATCCATGTCGGTGTCGGAAACGGAGTCGTAGAATAGTGAATTGCATCATGAAGCACACGAGGCAAGTATGCGAGAGAGCACGAACGCAGACAAATCTTAAATCCTAGAAAAGAAAGTCAAATATGTTACATTTTTTTATTTACAAAAAAAGAAGTTCATTTTAAAAATTATCACTTACATCAAAAAGTAGGGTCGGCATTCCATAGCAAAGTTTAACTAACATTCCAAATAATTCGGCTAGGGCAAGGCCGACTCTTGAAGCTGCTCCCAGAGAAAGATTCAAGTGTTTCAGCTGTTCCGAACTCAGTGCGACTCTTGTCCCCCTCGCTTTCGACGCAATGGAAAAACGAGGTACCTCATCACTACAGATATCAGAAGACGAAGAAGATTCGACTTTCATCGTATTCACGGCTTCGGTTCTTGTACGAATTAATCGCCCTTCTTTTTCGGGTAGAAGAAAACTCAAATTCCGTTCTCCGAAATGAAGGTCAGGTGGGACGACGCCATTGCTCCAAAGTGCTAAAAGCAACTTGCTTTCCCATACGAAGGAGGTGTACAACTTTCATAATTTTTGTAAAACGTCTAATCCCAGAGGAGAACCTCATGTAAAAAGACAAGCGTTTCTAATTTCGGACTCCCCGGTTCTGCAAACGCCATTAAAAGCAATAACGAATCTGTAAGTAGCGGCCACCGAATGAAGAAGAAAAGGTGGCGCTGTACGAATATAAAGCGTTGTCCATGACAGTCCTCATTGATTCACTAAACCTGCAAAAACCTCGGATTTTTCATTGACTCGGATTTCTTCAATACATTCTCACAATGTCAAATCGTCTAAATCTTCCTGACAAGGGGTTCGATTATTTTCGATTAAATAGTTAACAGCCTTTTCGATGTTTCGCGATTGAGAGAGGGCTTCAATGGTTGCGTCCCTGGAAAGTCCCATGTAGCAAAATTGGTTGAATAAAGTTTCGCTGACGTGAGAGTCTTTTCCTCCGGATCGTCCCTGAGGGCTTGTGGTCGGGAAAGATAATCTGTTTACTAACAAGGAACTTGAGAATCTGCTCCCGTATGCCGGACCTCCCCGACATGATCGCCTTACGTTGTTGATATGATTTGCTTCGAGGCTGCTTCATCCAAACGCTCCTAAAAACGAAACAAACAAAAACTTATTTATTTAAAATTTTTGAACTAAAAAACCGAAAAAAGCAAACAATTATAAAATTACAGGAAAACGTACCTGAAAAATTTTTTCTCCAACTAGAATCTGTTTTAATATACAGAGCATTCTGTCAGTCATGCGGAAGCCTTTCAGCGGCTTTCTCCCTTACGTTTCCATTGTGGCCGAAAATGCCATCTAAAAAAATTTAAAAAAAAACAATCCCTTTTTCTGAAAAATACTTTTCAAAGGAAAAAAAAAAAAAAAAAAAAACTTACTCGGTGAATTTTAATGAGACATCTGCAGGGGCTAAATTCAAAAACTGGAGAGTAGTCGATATTTATGTTCTTGTGTTCTTGAGCGAAAATAGAAAATACTTAAAGAATCGAGAATCACTTTCGGATTTTTAATTTTTTTGAGCAACATCGACCACGCATCTAAATATTCTCTTTTTTCCCTGCGCTGTCGGTATCGGTTGTTCCGTCTCCAGCCAAAGCATGATACAAGGAGCTACGAAAAAATATTTTGAAGAATTACAAAACATATTTTAAATTGAAAAAGTAAAAAAACCTCATATACTTACTCAAAAAATATTGTCAGAGCCTACGGACTATCCTCAGTCTCACTTTCCGCGAAATAATGCAGAAAAATGTGAACCGGTTGCTTTTTATCGTCGAACAACATCGAAGATCAACACCCGACGAAACAAATCAAATAAGCCAATTTAAAATTTTCGAGCGGGGCAGGAGGCACTAAATTCCAATTTAATCCCCTGGCTAATAGGTCCAACGTCGATTTCGCCACATCCGTGGTTCCTACGGTTGGGCATTGAAAATGCGTTTTGGAATGTCACTCTTCGTTTCGGCATTCCAACGCAAAGTTTAACTAACATTCTTACAAATAATTTGGCGAAAAACTGCTCTCGGTGCTGATCTCGAAGCTGGTCCTAGTAAAAAGTTTCGAGTGTTTCAGCTGTTCCGGACTCCGTAAGACTCTAGTCCCTCTCGCTTTTGAAGAATTGGAAAACGAGGTCCCCTCACTGCAGATATCAGGAGACAAAGGGGATTCGACCTTCGTCGTATTCATCGCTTCGGATGTTGTAGAAATGTCGCCTTTCTTTTTAGGGTAAAAAAAAATTCAAATCCCGTTGTCCGAAATCGCAGTCGAATGGGATGACGTCATCACTGCAAAGAGCTAAAAGCAACGTGTTTTCCCACACGAGGGAGGTCAAAATTTTTAGATGATTTTCGTAAAACGTCTAATCAGAGAGGGGAACCCCATGTCTAAAGACCAGTGTTTCTTATGTTTGACTGACCGGTTCTGCAAACGTGATTAAACATTATAACGAATCCGTGTGTAGCGGCTATCAAATGAAGAAGCGGGGTGGAGTTGTAGGAATATAAAGCGTTGTCCAAATCCGCATTATATGCATTTTCCGGAAGAGTGATCAGTTAAAGCGTCAAAACGAGTTAATACCTGCTGCAGCTCTTTTATACCTTTCCAAAACTATTGGCTCTCGAGCTAGGAACTAAAATCGAAAAAAAAAAAATGGATTTTATTAAAAATTTTGGATACATTTATAAAAGCAACAGAGAAGCGTCAACCACTCAACCAGTCAGCTCTATTACGATATACAATTAAAATTTTTTACTCACAAGAATTGATTTGCAAACATTAGAAACGGCCTGAGCAGCCGGTGTAACTGCATAATGTGGCAGATAAATTCGGCAATGAAAGCAGCTTAATAAAATATGTCAAGTCTCCGAAGGCTACTAATTCTTTGTAATGATCTCCGGTCGAAATATCACTTAAAATGGCGTCAACGCATTCCATCTGTGAAAAAAAAGGAAAAAAAAAAATAAAAATAAAAATGGAATTAATAAAAAATCATTAATCAGTGATTGATGGTAGCCAGCATTAAAAGAAATTCAACATACATTTATAACAGATTTCATGGCTTCTGTTTTCAGGTCAGGATGATGACACATTAATTCATTCATGGCATTTTCTAAATTAATGGCCGTGTCGCCCAAAGATTGTAGCTTTTCCGCCTCCTCATAACCGGCAAATATAGAAAATGGACAAAACTTTCGCAAAATGATCGAATGAATGAAACCGTGTTAGACCATGGCATTTAAGGAAAAAAGCGCTGGTTACGTTCGGTAATGATGCCAAAACTTCTCCAGCAGGAGGAACCTAAAAAATTAAAAAGAAAAAACTAAAAATTCCTTTCTTACAATTCTAAATTATTTCACCAGCAATTTTGTCTCTCACCTCTGACTGGTACAGCTTGAAGGACCACGTCAGTGAAATAATTATTTTGAAGAGTGAAAAGTGGGAAAGGTTCTTGGAAAACATAAACGGTAGCCTACATCCGTGGCTAAAAGGAACAGAGAAGGAATCCGAACTACTAATAATGCGCTTCAAACAAGACGGTAAACTCCCTTCCATGACAGTCCTCATCGATTCACTAAACGCTTGATCTTGCATTGCTTTCATCAAAAAATTTAAAATGAATTCTATTAGACCTGCACGTCAGGTAAACATGTTTTAGGTGCTTTCCGGTTCCACGATCTTCAGGTTTCTTTCAAAAATTTCATTAATATATTGAGGAATTTTTCTTCACTTCTCGAATATATTGAGGAACTTTCCTTCTTCACAACACGATGTCACTCCACTTTTCTTCCCAATAATTCCATGTAAGTGTCTAAATAAGTTCAATTCACTTCGATGTAAGTAAACATCAACTTCACTCCACATTCATTCATTTTACTTCGATGTAAATAAATATCCACTTCACTCACATTCCTTCAATTTACTTCGATGAATGTGTGTATATCAACTTCACTCCATTTTTCTTCACTTCACCTCGATGTAAGTAAATATCAACTTAACTTCAGATTCCATCACTTCATTTCGATGTAAGTGTGAATATCAAAATCACTCCACTTTCCACCACTTCATTTCGATGTAAGTAAATATCAAGATAACTTAACTTCACTCCACTTTGCTTCACTTCACATCGATGTAAGTAAATATCAACTTCACTCCACTTTGCTTCACTTCACTTCGATGTAAGTAAATATCAACTTAACTTCACTCCACTTTCCTTCACTTCACTTCGATGAAAGTAAATATCAAAACTTCACTCCACATTCCTTCACTTCACTTCCATGTAAATAAATATCAAAACTTCACTCCACATTCCTTCATTCCCTTCAATGTAAGTAAATATCAAAACTTCACTCCACATTCCTTCACTTCACTTCGATGTAGGTGTAAATATCAAAATCACTCCACATTCCTTCACTTCACTTCGATGTAGGTGTAAATATCAAAATCACTCCACATTCCTTCACTTCACTTCGATGTAAGTATAAATATCAAAATCACTCCACTTTCCATCACTTCACTTCGATGTAAGTAAATATCAAAACTTCACTCCACATTCCTTCACTTCACTTTGATGTAAATAAATATCAAAACATCACTCCACATTCCTTCACTTCACTTCGATGTAAGTAAATATCAACTTAACTTCACTCCACATTCCTTCACTTCACTTCGATGTAAATAAATATCAACTTCACTCCACATTCCTTCACTTCACTTCGAGGTAAGTGTAAATATCAAAATCCCTCCACTTTCCTTCACTTCACTTCGATGTAAGTAAGTATCAAAACTTCACTCCACATTCCTTCACTTCACTTCCATGTAAATAAATATCAAAACTTCACTCCACATTCCTTCATTCCCTTCAATGTAAGTAAATATCAAAACTTCACTCCACATTCCTTCACTTCACTTCGATGTAGGTGTAAATATCAAAATCACTCCACATTCCTTCACTTCACTTCGATGTAAGTATAAATATCAAAATCACTCCACTTTCCATCACTTCACTTCGATGTAAGTAAATATCAAAACTTCACTCCACATTCCTTCACTTCACTTCCATGTAAGTGTAAATATCAAAATCACTCCACTTTCCATCACTTCACTTCGATGTAAGTAAATATCAAAACTTCACTCCACATTCCTTCACTTCACTTCCATGTAAGTGTAAATATCAAAATCACTCCACATTATTTCACTTCACTGCGAGGTAAGTAAATACCAAAACTTCACTCCACATTCCTTCACTTCACTTCGATGTAAGTAAATATCAAAACTTCACTCCACATTCCTTCACTTCACTTCGATGTAAGTGTAAATATCAAAATCACTCCACATTATTTCACTTCACTTCGATGTAAGTAAATATCAAAACTTCACTCCACATTCCTTCACTTCACTTTGATGTAAATAAATATCAAAACATCACTCCACATTCCTTCACTTCACTTCGATGTAAGTGTAAATATCAAAATCACTCCACTTTCCTTCACTTCACTTCGATGTAAGTAAATATCAAAACTTCACTCCACATTCCTTCACTTCACTTCGATGTAAATAAATATCAAAACATCACTCCACATTCCTTCACTTCACTTCGATGTAAGTAAATATCAAAACATCACTCCACATTCCTTCACTTCACTTCGATGTAAATAAATATCCACTTCACTCCACATTCTTTCACTTCACTTCGATGTAAGTGTGAATATCAAAATCACTCCACTTTCCTTCACTTCACTTCGATGTAAGTAAGTATCAAAACTTCACTCCACATTCCTTCACTTCACTTCCATGTAAATAAATCAAAACTTCACTCCACATTCCTCATTCCCTTCAATGTAAGTAAATATCAAAACTTCACTCCACATTCCTTCACTTCACTTCGATGTAGGTGTAAATATCAAAATCACTCCACATTCCTTCACTTCACTTCGATGTAAGTATAAATATCAAAATCACTCCACTTTCCATCACTTCACTTCGATGTAAGTAAATATCAAAACTTCACTCCACATTCCTTCACTTCACTTCCATGTAAGTGTAAATATCAAAATCACTCCACATTATTTCACTTCACTGCGAGGTAAGTAAATACCAAAACTTCACTCCACATTCCTTCACTTCACTTCGATGTAAGTGTAAATATCAAAATCACTCAACTTTCCTTCACTTCACTTCGATGTAAGTAAATATCAAAACTTCACTCCACATTCCTTCACTTCACTTCGATGTAAGTGTAAATATCAAAATCACTCCACTTTCCATCACTTCACTTCGATGTAAGTAAATATCAAAACTTCACTCCACATTCCTTCACTTCACTTTGATGTAAATAAATATCAAAACATCACTCCACATTCCTTCACTTCACTTCGATGTAAGTAAATATCAACTTAACTTCACTCCACATTCCTTCACTTCACTTCGATGTAAATAAATATCAACTTCACTCCACATTCCTTCACTTCACTTCGAGGTAAGTGTAAATATCAAAATCCCTCCACTTTCCTTCACTTCACTTCGATGTAAGTAAGTATCAAAACTTCACTCCACATTCCTTCACTTCACTTCCATGTAAATAAATATCAAAACTTCACTCCACATTCCTTCATTCCCTTCAATGTAAGTAAATATCAAAACTTCACTCCACATTCCTTCACTTCACTTCGATGTAGGTGTAAATATCAAAATCACTCCACATTCCTTCACTTCACTTCGATGTAAGTATAAATATCAAAATCACTCCACTTTCCATCACTTCACTTCGATGTAAGTAAATATCAAAACTTCACTCCACATTCCTTCACTTCACTTCCATGTAAGTGTAAATATCAAAATCACTCCACATTATTTCACTTCACTGCGAGGTAAGTAAATACCAAAACTTCACTCCACATTCCTTCACTTCACTTCGATGTAAGTAAATATCAAAACTTCACTCCACATTCCTTCACTTCACTTCGATGTAAGTGTAAATATCAAATCACTCCACTTTCCATCACTTCACTTCGATGTAAGTAAATATCAAACTTCACTCCACTTTCCTTCACTTCACTTCGATGTAAATAAATATCAAAACATCACTCCACATTCCTTCACTTCACTTCGATGTAAGTAAATATCAACTTAACTTCACTCCACATTCCTTCACTTCACTTCGATGTAAATAAATATCAACTTCACTCCACATTCCTTCACTTCACTTCGAGGTAAGTGTAAATATCAAAATCCCTCCACATTCCTTCACTTCACTTCGATGTAAATAAATATCAACACATCACTCCACATTCCTTCACTTCACTTCGATGTAAGTGTAAATATCAAAATCCCTCCACATTCCTTCACTTCACTTCGATGTAAATAAATATCAAAACTTCACTCCACACTCCTTCACTTCACTTCGATGTAAGTGTAAATATCAAAATCACTCCACATTCCTTCACTTCACGTCGATGTAAGTAAATATCAAAACTTCACTCCACATTCCTTCACTTCACTTCTATGTAAGTGTAAATATCAAAATCACTCCACATTCCTTCACTTCACTTCGATGTAAATAAATATCAAAACTTCACTCCACATTCCTTCACTTCACTTCTATGTAAGTGTAAATATCAAAATCACTCCACATTCCTTCACTTCACTTCGATGTAAATAAATATCAAAACATCACTCAACATTCCTTCACTTCACTTCGATGTAAGTGTAAATATCAAAATCCCTCCACTTTCCATCACTTCACTTCGATGTAAGTAAATATCAAAACTTCACTTCACATTCCTTCACTTCACTTCGATGTAAGTGTAAATATCAAAATGACTCCACATTCCTTCACTTCACTTCGATGTAAATAAATATCAAAACATCACTTCACATTCCTTCACTTCACTTCGATGTAAATAAATATCAAAACATCACTTCACATTCCTTCACTTCACTTCGATGTAAGTGTAAATATCAAAATCACTCCACTTTCCTTCACTTCACTTCGATGTAAGTAAATATCAAAACTTCACTCCACATTCCTTCACTTCACTTTGATGTAAATAAATATCAAAACATCACTCCACATTCCTTCACTTCACTTCGATGTAAGTAAATATCAACTTAACTTCACTCCACATTCCATCACTACACTTCGATGTAAATAAATATCAACTTCACTCCACATTCCTTCACTTCACTTCGAGGTAAGTGTAAATATCAAAATCCCTCCACATTCCTTCACTTCACTTCGATGTAAATAAATATCAACACATCACTCCACATTCCTTCACTTCACTTCGATGTAAGTGTAAATATCAAAATCCCTCCACATTCCTTCACTTCACTTCGATGTAAATAAATATCAAAACATCACTTCACATTCCTTCACTTCACTTCGATGTAAGTGTAAATATCAAAATCACTCCACTTTCCTTCACTTCACTTCGATGTAAGTAAATATCAAAACTTCACTCCACATTCCTTTACTTCACTTCGATGTAAGTGTGTATATAAACTTTAAACGTAAATATTGCACGTAAATATCGAAATATAATTACCATTAAATTTTTTACCTTGATATCGATCCCGCCTTTGCTGATCTTCGATATTTCTTGAAGACTTAATTATGTAAAGACACGAATGCCGTAAGGATATTGTTAGTAAATTAAACACAAAAAATTAAATTTATTGCGCGAAGAATTTTAAATTATAATTAAAAATTTTTAAAAAAAATTCAACTTAAAAAGATAAGACACTCATAATTTTAGACCAAGTTTTCAAGTCAGTTAATTACTTTCATTCATTTAACTTCCAAACAAAAATTAACCACCAGAAACTCATTAGCATATGAACTGACTAATTAAAAGAAATCTATTACATATTCTGCCCTTTTTAATGCCCCATTCTCAACCTTGAAATCTCAATGCTTGTCCCAGATACAAATACCACTTGAAGGATTAGACCATAATTCCGACATATTTCATCCAATGCCGCAGCTCAGACAGTATTCCACAAGGAAATCAAACATCCAGTATAACAAAATATATCTCAGTTATGACTACTAACCTGTCAATCTAATTTTTTTCCATCTTCTTTTCAAAATTAATTACGATTCCAAGTTCTGACGTCCCTCGTTGGCAGGGTTTCTCAGCAGCATTCATGGGACAATTTTAAAAGAAAATTTGGGAAATTAAGGAGATAAAAATCATAAATTATTTTTAACAGGAAAAATATCAAAATGGCCTCCGCTTACATTCAAATTAAAAATTTTAATATTTTTGGATTCCACAGATTTTTCCATTATTTTCGTTGTATAATTTTCAAGTCAATTTCTAATGCTTTTTCATTTCACAATTTTTCGAACAGAAGTGCTAAGGCAAGCAAGTTTGTTTGGGGCTCATTCTTAAACAGATATTTAGTAAAACAAAAATTTACTTTCCAAAAGATTAAACTAAAAGTGCAAAACCGATTTGGGATTTTAAAAACTCTTAAGTAGTAAATATGCTCATTCTTCCGTTTGTTTTCTGCTATTAGGGAAGGGCTTATGGCTGCCGAAAACCCTGCATGATTTTCCATCCATTGGATAATAAATAAATTGGAACAAACTCACCGACTCTGCCGTTGTCTTCTTATTGCTTCAGCACCTTCGAATCACTACAATCAGCAGCATCATCATAACCATTATCACCATCAGTAAGAAATTTTCTTCAAAACGTTCAAACTGTTCGCGCACTTTCATTAACTGAAACCAGATAAAACGAGGCAGGTGAATAAAAAAAATTTAACAAATTTTCCATCAGAAAAAAATGATGATCTCACAGAACTTGGAGTAGCAACTCTGATGCAAATTATTTTATAACAAGTCAGATTGTTATATTAATTTTAGCTCTGTATGTGTTAGCCAATTTTCCAAAAATTTCTGAGCTGAAAGTTTATAATTTAAAATTGAACATTCATACGTTCTAAATTTGTTGGCTATTTCCTCTTAATGAATGACTTAAAAATTTTACATACTATGCTAAAAGCCAATCGAGCTTCCAGTTCTGAGAACAACATCTATTCCTGGAATTCTTTCTTAAATTTTCGTTTTTTTTTTGAAAATTTAAAAAAGAATTCGCCATTTTTTTTTTTTTTTTTTTTTTAGTTCTTGTAAAACGGAATGAAAGTGTCTGGGCAAAAAAAGGCACGTACAAACTTTAATTGAAATTTTTCTATAAAAGCCTTCTTTTTAGTCCCCTTTACTTCAATTTTATTTCGTTTTACAGTACCACTAAAAAAAAGAATTGAATATTTGGATTCAAACTACTCAAAAACTACTTTCTTATGTTACAAACAAAATTTATTCGAAAAAGCATGCAAATTTCTAATGCCTACATAAAAGCTTTCTAAAATGACAACCAACGTTCCTAAAAATGAGAAATCAAAAAAAGAAAAAATTGAAAAAAAAATTATATGCCTTGTCAAATTTCCTTAAATGTCATTACAATACATAATGCTTTTATTATGAGAAAATTTCTGACAAACATGGAGAGTTGACTTCACTTTTTGATTTGTAAGTTTTAAAGCTTTCTTCAACTTTTTTTTAAAAATATAAATAAGCTTTAAGCAATAAAATCGTAAGTTCATTCCTTGTCGTTAACCCCGCCGACGCCTCCACTCTTTTTCTTCATGTTCTTCCTCTTTGAATGTCCAGGTCTTCCAACGCCGAACGGACTCTCAAGCGAGAAGTCAATGTGTTTCTAAAAATCCAATCTCATAATAAACGAAGAGGGATGCTTACAACCTGCTTTCTGAGTCTGAATAACAAAAAATAATTAAGAGGTATATCAGTATTCTAATACCAAAATCGGTGATAAGGGCTGCGAAACCGATTCTCATTTTACGGAAAATCCCAATTTCCTTGCAACTCGATTTTGAAGCTATTCTAAATCGTTTAAAAAAATCAAAATTGATTCGGTTTCCCGTTCCAATATTATGTAAAACGCAACCGATTATTTACAATTCCAGTTAGATCCGAGTTTCTTAAGTAATCGATATTTAGGTATGCTACATGCAGGGCTGCGGTTCCGATTCTGATTCTGATTCTGATTCCGATTCCGATACTGATTCCGACTGGAGAACAAAAATTTAAGTTTCTTATTCTGATTAAAAGTAGAAAATATTTCAGTGGTGCCGATTCCGATTCCGACTCGAGAAAAAAAATTTAAGTTTCCGATTCTGATAACAATTGTAAAATATTTCAGCAATGCCAATTGCGATTCTGATTCGGATAGAAATTAGAAATGTACAAATCGTAAAAAGCTTTTATTAGTACTTTTCAGCTCAATTTGAATCAAAATTATTTTTCGATGCCGATTACGATTCCGACCAATTTTTGAGCCAGATTCATATTTCGATTCCGATTCCGACTGCTTGAAAAAAATATAGGGTTCCGGTTCCAGTTCCACTTAACTTTTTATCGATTCAATTCCGATTCCGCGATTAAAATCTATATACGGCACCGCAGTCCTGACTACAGATCGGAGAACGACTGGTTCGGATTCTGAAAAGCAAGATTTTGTTCGAATTCGTTTCCGTGTCCGACTTCTGACTTCCAACTCCACTTCCGGTTAGCAAAATAATCCTTTTAAACTCATTGCGTTGCGATAGCGATTCCGAAAGCAGTAATGACGTGACCGAAATATTCCGATCCTAAAATCCGAGAAACAGATTCAACCAATTCTTCTTCCGACTCATTCAAAAGCAAAATCTCAGAATTCGCAGCCCTTTCCTAAAGTTCTTCCTTCAATCATTTTCTTCTAACTTAATTACGAATACAGCTTATTACCTATGACAAATGCTGCTTTATTTGCGTTCAATCAGATTCAAAGCAAAGTGATTATTTTAGCACAACTGGCTCATTCACCTCCTATATACTGACAACAGTCAGCTCAAAAGGCAAATTACAGGTTCGTGCTTCTCCAAATGGAAAAACTCAGTAAAACTTAAAAAGTTCTTCATTTTCGGAAGAATCAAAAGTTCAAAATTCTTCAAAATACAATATCGCATTGTTCCAAATATTGAAAAACATTCTCTTAAGCATAAAATAAATTATCATCATTTTGATTCGTGGAGAAATTATTTAAAAAAAATCCATGCAGTTAGTAAAAGCATTCCTACAATAATTAAAAATAAAGCATTTTTGTGCATAAAGCATTCCTAAAATAATTAAAAGAATAATACTTACTGGAAATGCCATTGTCAGATCAACACTCGAACATGATGGATAGACTTGGCAAGCCCCAATTTGAAAACCTCAGTCTGCAAACGCCCTTCTAAAAAGTCTTCAATATTCAAACCCAAGACGTAATCAAGTTTCATACTAACTTCATCTGGTACACCAATGGACTAATCTTCTAAGACGAGCATTACCTAAAAATAATAAAATAAAGAATTAATCCAAAAAGTAAAAATACATGATAAAAAAATTGATTGGGAGTGATTTTCTCCTTCAGAGTTTCCTACAATCGACACTGATTTTCGGAAGAGATCTCAGAATAATATAATAAAGGTTTACATCGTACAGGACATGTTAAAAAAGGATCAGATTTCTCACAACAATTGCCCAAAACTGAAATAATTCACCTCAATTTAAAGAGTTTTGATTATTAATTATGGGGATTTACCAAAGGATCTTTACCATTTTTTTTTCTTTTCAAGAAAAAAAGAAAAAACGAAACTGCAATACGTTTTTATCGTCAATTTACAAGAGATTTTTTTTTTTTACGCGGAAAACTTCAAATATATCACCTTGATATAAGATATTCTGCAAGGTTTTTAACACTCTTTCACATTTTGGTTGTTAATGTTTAGCTTATGAACAGAAATATTTTTTAGATTAATTTCCAAATGCAGATTTAACAATAATTTTTCCTTGGACAGCAATGTTTTGTTTCATATGAAAAAATGTCATTGATTTGCTCCTGTAGTTAGCTTATCTAAAGATGAAGCATTAGAAATGGATAAAAGCAATGTAAGATAAAAAAAATTATGTTTTAATTCCTGACCCCTTGACCTAATTTAGAATCCTTTCAAAACCGATTGCAAGTTACTTAAACAATTAGCATAAATATAAATGATCATAGCTAAGATTCTTCTAAATTTGTCATCGCAGCGGTATGATATTTATTTTTAATTAAAGAATCAAATCATTATTATCAAGAGAAACAAAAAATTTTACGATTACTATATATAAAAGAAGTAGTATTCAATTTTTTTGATCGACATCAACTGATTTTTTTCGTGAATTATACGTAAATTAATCACAAAAAATTTAAAAAAAGAATTACTTTTAAAACCCGAAAAAATAAAAATTAAGAAAAAAATTTTAATTTTAAAAAATTTAAAATTTTAAAAAATTAAAACCCGAAAAAAAATATTAAAGTCTTTCCTTCGGGTGTTGCTTTCGTTCGAAACCAAGAATTAGCTGAAATCGCTTTCAAATTTTGCGTCGGTTTATGTCGACCATAATATTGCAGCTCTACATGAATTTGCTTAATAAAAATCGAAATCGGATCAAATCGAATCTTAAATGTAAGTCTTCTTTCATCTCCGTCCAACGATCACCATTGATTCGACAGCTCAACCAACTTATCCATAAACTTAAGAGGAATATTTCAAAACTCAAGAATCCCCAAAAACTGTCCTTCTGAAGCCATTTACTAGTAATCCAGTAAATAGTACGACTATCTTTAAATTCATTATTTTAAACCAAATTTCAAGTTTCACTGTCAGTTAATTACACTTATTCATGTAAATTCCAATCAAAAATTAACCACAGTAAATTCGATTAACATATGAACAGCATAATAAAAAGAAATGTATTACATCTTCTGCGGTTTTTTTAAATTTTCCATTTGAACCTTAAAATCTCGATTCATATCGCAGATACAAATACTACTTGAAAGAATTGACTCTAAATCCGACATATTTAAACAAATGTTGCAGCTAAGAAAGGATTCAAAAGAAAAAAAAATACTTGGGCAAACAAGATTGTTTGGGGCTCATTCTTTAACAGATATTTAGTAAAACGAAAATTTAACTTAAAAAAGATAAAACTAAAAGTCCAAATCGATTTGGGATTTTAAAAATTAAACGAGACAAGAGGGAAGTGGAAATATGCTCAGTAAAAGAATACACCAGAGGCACAAGAAAAGTGGACTCTAACTGATATTTTGTTTTGATCCTTTAAACTAGATTATTTCTAAATAGAAAATTAAAACGATGAAATTTCAATTGTTTGGAGCTGCCTGAGAAATAGAAACTTGATAATAAAAAATAAAGATGATGCAATAAAAATAAGCTGACCATAATTTATTAACGAAAACTTCACCATATTTGATATTTTCGATTCAAGCAATAAATGAAGGGAAAAATGCTTTAAGGTCAACATAAGTATAGTCAAATAAAGGTATATAGAATACATAAGGAATGCAACAAGCCTGTACAGCACAAATAATAATAAAAACCTACTAAAATAGTCCACCCAAAAAATAATAAAAAAATAAAAAATAAAATAAAATAAAACAAAACCCATCTCTTCTTAATTCCACATTCTCTCATGAGTAAATAAACCAGGAAATATCCACTAATTTACCATTTTAAAGAAATTAGAAACGATTAATTACAAGTTTTTTTGCTTACCCTAATTACGAAATGTCTAGTAGGCGGAAGACAACAAAGGCTTCTAATAACTCTGTCCAAACGGCTAATGTTTACTTGAAAATCTCCCAACAAGTAACATAGCAAACTGAATGTTCATTGCTTCTTCGTCTAATGATTGCCTACGGACAGTCCTGAAAGTAAAAATTCACAAATTAAATTGGTTTAATTAAAACATTCACAATAATACGGCTTAATCCTTAAAGGCAGGAGACTGGAAAATTTTTTCAAAAATATCCCTGATATAAATTCAACCCGTTATAGACAAAATAATTAATGAAAATTAACAACCCCGTCATTAAAGCTGAAACAATTAAAGTAAATTAACACAAAGAAAGCCTTTGCAAAAATATTCTCAAGCCCTTTTTGATTCAAGCAAAAAAAACATAAAGGCTCAATATTCATTTTCCCAATGAGTTATTATCTTAAACAAATTTCTTTTACGCAGTATCATTCTCAAGTAATTAAATTATCAAAGCTCTAAAACGTTCCAAATTGGAAACCCCAAGAAAAACTGTGTTGATTATATCAGCTTTTCAACAAAAAATAAAAAAATTTAACAGATTAATTCAATATTACTCACCACTGGCAGTACAAATGTTTCCTTATCTGCATCTGAGTAAAGATGGAACCTTTTATGTTGCAACTTCTTGTATTTTATAATCCAGCTTATCTAGATCTGGTGGAAGATGATCACCATAATACAATGCGACACTTAAACGTAGAATCTGAAAATAAAAAAAAGCAAAATAATTAATCAAAATTAACAACCTGTCATTAAAATTGAAACAATTAAAGTATATTAACAAAAAAAAAAACCTTTGCAAAAATATTCTCAAGCTATAAAGAGCGGCAAAGTCCGCCATATTTGGCGTGTAAGAAAAAGATTGTTGTTTCCATAACGGTTGAAGCCTATCGTTTTCATCATAGAAAAACACGTTTATAATGAGCATAAACGATCTTAAAGAGTTATAAGACAACATTTAACACCTGAATCCCAAAGCCCCACGCTCACATTCTAGCAAATTTGCATTTCGATATGCACATTTTGAAAATTTACCTAAGTTAAAAAAAAAAAAAAATCTGTCCCACGAAAGATCACTAACATTTTTTTGGCTGAAGAGAAGAAAGCAAAACAATGAAAAGAAAAAAAAAAGCCCCGGTTTTCTCCATCAATTCACTCAAAATTAACAAGTCGAAAAAAAAAAAAAAACCTGCGAATTTACCTTAAAACGATTGAAGACGCCAAAAACACAAAAAAAATCTTCTAAAAAAAACAAGTCCTACTGCCCTAATTGCCACCACCCACGCTACTGACTGAACTAAATTTGCAAGCGGAATCATCATCCGAACGAGCCTTTCCCGCTAAAACCGGACATAGCCGAACTCGCTTAATATTAGGACTCTCAATGTTTAACTTACGCAGCCATCTTTTTCTAAAGAAAAAAATAGGCATATGAATAAAAAAATATATAAAAATAATTTTTAAAAAAATTGCCTCCAATCTGTAAAAATTCCGAGAAAAACGTCTCGAATTTTATATGTACAAGGATAATCTGATTTTTTTTTTTTTACATGGACAACTTAAAATATATGACCTTGAAGTCATATAAGATGTTCTATAAAATTTTTAACAAATCTTTCAGGTTTTTGATTGTACATGTTTAACTTACGAACAGATGTATTTTTTTTTTTTTTTTATACCTTTCAAATTTTGCTAACAACGATTTATCTTGGATCAAAAATATGATTTATTTCTTCATCTGCCGGAAGATTTGACGAACACAAGGAGGGAGGAGAGTTTCCGGCGGTCTAGATGGCGTTCCTTTGATTTATAAACATTTTTACGAAAAATCAAAGAAAATTTCCCAATTTTTTTTTTTTTTTTTTTTTTTTTTTGTAATGATTTTGCACTAAAAGCTAACCATCAAAACATTAGGGACCCTCAATGTGCGTTAAAACCGAATTAGACGCTTCCCAATTTTTAGTATATGCATCCCGCAACACATACGCCCAATGCAAAATTCGCACAAAATTTGTTTCCTTCCAAAAAATGATCGGGAAAACGATTTCAACCCGTTTTCGACGTTGCTGATTGCAACTCTGACAGCCAGAATTATTTAAATCCGCTCAAAAAATTCAATATGGCAAAAAAAAAAAAAAAAAAAAAAAAAAAAAAAAAAAAAATGAAATAAAATGGCTCCACCGTAAAAGACTAGTTTTTTTCAGAATTTTGACTTCAGATTCGGAATCAGCCGGTCAAATTACCCCTAAAAACATGTTTTTCATCATAATTTGCTGAAAATGAACTTTATCCGGAAGAAATACCAAGAGACTGTTATACAAATCAAGAAATGGTTAAAGACCTTAAATTGTAATATCATGTGCTTATTTTTCAGCGTCGATTATACTTTTTGGGATCAAGGTAGAACTTGTGGCTTTTATGAAAATCCCACGAGTTTCTTGTCCATTAGAAAATTAATAAACTAAAACAGACTCACCTACTCTGCAAACGATATTACTCCAAACAAAGATTCAGGCTCCAGGCGCCAAGCAACATGACATCATATCGTATGTGTGTCCAGGTTCCAGGTCCAGGCAAGATGATTTAATACCGAATGCGCGTCCATACTCCAGGTCCCAGGCACAAGGCTCCAGGACACATGATTTAACACCGAATGCGCGTCCATACTCCAGGTTCCAGGTTCCAGACTTCGCAGACTCCAACAGGTCATCGCTGTCAACGTTCTCACAATCACATCCATATGCGTAGGATCATCGACTGAATATCGAATTATCGATTAAAGTCATCGTCGGGATCATCTTTTTCGATGTCGCAGCCCCTTCTTCCACTTCGTTGCTGTCTTCTTCCATTTCCTTGTCTCCGTATTGATCTTCATCCAAATTATTTGGATCATCCGGACCGGTTAACTGCTATTGATTGAATGGTTGTATAGTACAATGATTACACCGTGCACCATCTGTAAAAAACAAACAAATTAGTTCCAAATCATAACATTTTTTCTATTTTTTTTTTCATTTGAAAATTTTCTGCATTTTAATTACCTTCGATGTCATTTGCATTAAGGCGTTTTGCAGAGTCAACGGGTTTGACAGGTCACCGTTTTATACATTCTCACGATCTTGAGGAACGCATTCGTATGCACAGGAACCTTTCTATCAATGTCTTCATCCATATTTCGATCTTCTAAACCGATCTATCCGATATCAGTTATATCGTCATCTCCCGACTATCCGAAACGGTTATAAACTTTCAGCAGCAGCGGACAAATCATTTTCGGTATTTTCAGTATCCTCGTTTATTCCTTCACCCTGAGCGTGTGTGTTTTCCTGATGACGGATGAGCTACCGGAACTGTCGGTCGAGGTTGGATCTAAAAATAAAAATTTAAAAATTTAAAAAATATGACTATTTTTCGACTCAAAACAAAAAAATCGGTTAATTTTTAAAGAAAAGTTTACAAAAACCTACCGACATCCTGAGCAAGTCTACTGGTAGTAAGCGTCCTTGACCCAGCTATCAGAAGACGAAGGGGATTCGACTTCGTCGTATTCTTCGCTTCGATTGTTGAACGAATTAATCACCCTTCTTTTTGGGATAAAAGCAAATTCAAATCCTAATCCTATTGTCCGAAGTCGCAGTCGGATGGGATGACGTCATCGCTACAAAGAGCAAAAAGCAACGTGCTTTTCCACTCGACGGAGGTGTATAATTTTGATAATTTTTGTAAAACCGTCTAAACGTCGAAGTGGTATCCGTGTCGCCCAAAAGATCGTTGCTTCTCCGCCTGCTCTTAGCCGGCAAATGTAGAGTATGGACGAAACCTCCGCAAAGGTGATCGAATGAATGGAACTGTTTAAACTGTGCTAGGACCCCTAGCATTTAAGCATAAAGCGCTGTTAACGTACGGTAATGATGCCAAAACTTCTCTAGTAGCTGGAACCTAAAGTTAAAAAAAAAAAAATTAAAAATCTTTTTTTTACAATTCTAAATTATTTGACCAGGAATTTTCCTGCTTACCTTTTTGACTAGTAAATCTTGAAGGATCACGTCAGTCAAAAAATTATCCTGAAGCAGTCTTCAGGAAGATTCTTAAAAAACGAAGGTTCTTCAGATGTAGGAAAGGCTCTTGGAAAGTATAAACGATTCCTACAACCTTGGCTAAAGGCAACAGAGAAGGTTCGTAATAATCCGAATTACTAATTACGAGCTTCAAAGAAGACGGTAAACTCTCTTCCATGACAGTCTTCTTCGATTCACTAAACGCTTGATCTTGTATTGCTTTCCTCGAAAAATTTAAAATGGATTTTATTAAAGCTGCAAGTTGAGTTAAACATGTTTTCTCGGTTTTAGCTGCTTGCCATCGGCTCCCGCTATAATTGACCGATTCTTCTTTGATTTTCGGGCTTTTGTCCAAAATTTTAGTAGAATACTGAAAAACTGAATGCCGTGTCCCGGGTTGAGGAGTGCAGCAGCGGGAGCCGGAGCCGGAATCGGAATCGAATCCGGCGTTGCTACAACCTGTAGAGTAGGAGGCTCTTCTTTTTCTCTCCGTCCATTTCCACAGCGGGTTCCGAATTTTTCTCTTACTGATTCGAAAATATTTAAATAACTTTCGGGGGCCGGTCTTGTCCTTTCGAATTTTTGGAGGCTCTTCCAAAGCGATGTCTGATGCCGTGTCTCGAGATGTTGAAAGAGGTGTCTGCGGCGCATATTCAGAATCTTGGTTCCGATGATGTTCGAATAGAACTAGAAGACGTGAATTCCGGCTGAGACAATCGAAAAAATCGGCCGATTTTAACAAAGGTTTACAAAAACCAACCGATATCCTGACCACGTTTTCTCGTAGTAAAAGTCCTTGAATTCTCTTCAACAGACCCTGCGATCGGAAGTCCTCTGCTTGTCCTATCTTTCGATAACTTCGTTAGTGTTTCCAATGGTTTCAATGCGGCATTCATTGCATAAACAACAATTCGACAAATCCAAAGTATGGGGCAAGCTCGCTAATTTGCTGATCAATCCCTTCCTCGTGAAAAATTTCGAGATATTCGACAAAAGTGCAGGGTTATTTTTCAACTTAATAACCGTTCAGTTAACAACCGAAAGCGAATTCGTCGTATGGCACACGTCCCTCATTTCCGAAATGAAAGAGAAAATACCAGACATATCCGTGTATTTCTTCTTTGTGTCTTCATAATACTCATTTACAATTCGTTGAATGCAATTCTTAATTTCTACAACCAAAACGGATTGGATGGATGGATGGATCGGATGGACGGATGGCAGCCGAATGATTATAAGTTCCGACAGCCCCGAGCAACAAACGAGCTTCCGAACAAATTTCGATCGATTCCTTATCCATTGACGGCAGCAAAACGACTTTTTCTAAAATAAATCCAACGGCGAGCATGTCTTCCGTCAAAACCGGATTATTCATATCCGAATCGTAAATGTGATCCATAATCAATTTCGAATATCCCATGTAAGATTTCACAGCATCCGTTAAAATGAACACGATAGCCGATTTCGACAATCATTTTTTAGGTTTTTTCTCGTCAATGCTTTCCTCTTTCTCTTTTTTCTTGTTATCCGGTGGTTTTTTATATTCGAGAACGGAAGTGAAAGCTTCTAACTCAGAAGCGAAATATTTCGCTGAAGGCAAAGCGGTCGACTGTTTTTTCCAAGTTGTCGGTGATTCAGTCGTTACGGTTTGCTCTTGATTTTAACAAATGTTCATCAAACCCAACCAGTAGCGACAACAAAGTTTTGATGAGAGAAACTGCGTCTTCAGCAATGTTTCCGTCTTCCCCGAAACCTCGATTCGACTTCAGAGTGTACTTCAAAACCAGCTTCTCTTCCTCGCTTCCATCTAAAATTAAAAATCAGAAAAAATTAGCATTTAAGAAATTCAATTATAAAAAATTCAAAAAAAAAAAAAAAACTTACTGGCATTAACCCGAAGGACATTCTCTGGGCAATTTCCAAATATAATTAAGGACTCCTACAAATTCTAGCTTCTGAGAATTTAGAATCAAAAATAATAATTCTCAGTGAATCGGTTGGTAATCTGTGGACATTCTCGCTCGAATCGTCTATACAAAAAAAAGGCATTGTTTTAGAAATTCTTCAATAATATAAAAAAAAAAAAAAAAAAATTTGAAAGAATATAATTACGCCGGAACTTACTCTTTCGATAGCTGTTCGTATAATTGAAGGCGCTTCCATAACGTGACGGAATATTAAAGTAGCCAAACTGCTAAATCCGACAAAATTCCAGTCCTCCTCTAAATTAAGCAGCGCAGTTATTCCTGCTTTTTCGGCGAATAATCGCAAGTTGAACGCAATGAGATGCGTGGAGGGCCTCCGGATCGACAGGGATTTGCCATAAAATTAAACGCAACCACTATAAAAAAAAAGAAAGAAAAAATTAGAACCAAACGTATTTCAAATGAGAAACTGATTTTTTTTTTTAGATGTTTTTTGCTTACTCGACAATGGTTCCTACATCATTTTCGAAAATATTTTGGATCGGCTGTTGGGTCCTATTGTGGCCTCGATTGTAAATATATTCTTAGTTTTTCTCCCTTTATAAACATCCAATCATTTCGCCTGCTATCCTTTGTCATCTGGACGTCGTAAACGTCATCGAGATCGGGACTCCTCGGCTTGTCTTCATTAATCTGAATGAAGAAAAAAAAAAATTAATAAGTCATACCAAACTGTTGGTTTAAATATTGGTCAATATTGGATCAAAAATAAAAAATCTGACAGTTTTTCAAACAAAACAAAAAAATCGGCTGAGTTCTAAGAAATATGTTTACAAAAACCTACCGATGATATCCTGAGCGGGTCTAATTGAAGTAAGCGTCCTTGACTCAGATATCAAAAGACGAAGGGGATTCGACCTTCATCATATTCATCGCATTCATCGCTTCCATTGTTGAACGAATTAATCACCCTTCTTTTTGGGGTAAAAGCAAATCCAAATCCTTTTGTCCGAAATCGCAGTCGCATGAGATGACGTCATCGCTGCACAGAGCAAAAAGCAACGTGCTTTTCCACACAACGATTCTTTCATTTTCGGGCATCTTTCCAAAATTTTAGTAGAATATTGAGTAACTGAACTCGATGTCCCGGGTTAAGACAAGGCAGATGCCGAAGCTGGAGTCTGATTCGTTGCTACTACATCCGAGAGAGTACGAGGCTTTTCTTTTCTTTCTTCGTCCATTTCAACAGCGTATTCCGATTTATTCTCTTCCTGATTGCAAAATATTTGAATAGCTTTCGAAGAGCAGTCTTGTCCCTCCTAATTTTTATCATACTGCGATATCTCATATCGTGTCTCCAGATGTTGAAGGAAGTGTCTGCGACCCAAATTCTAAATCGTGAATTATATTTGTTAATGATTCGAAAACGCTTCTTTTCTAATATCGGCAGGTAAAGCGGTCAAGAATGGTGGTTCAATCCAGTCCGGAACGAAGTCCCTCGATTGTCCAAGGCTACGAGGAACGCATTCTTTTCGTTTTCTGTATTTTCCAGAGGTTGATTCCCTCCACTAGCTTCTTGTCGAGGTGCTTTCGTCTTCGGAAAAGAGAGAGAAAGGAGGTGTCTGTGATCTTTCCGTTGTTTCTGTCTAATCCGGTGGCCACAGAGAAGTTCAGCTGGACGTAGCTTTCGGTGCAGTGGATTCGATGCCGCTTTTCCCAGCTACCTCCACCTTACTTTTTGTATTCTCGTTCGAAGTATTTCTTAACATTTCGTTAGAGTGTTCGCTCGAGGATTCCTCAATTGGTCCCGGTTCCCTGCGGCTGCTGTTCAAAAAATGTAACGGGCGAACGACTCGGAACCGACGGATACATAGCGGATGGAGTCAAAAGATGTAATCGAACAGACACTTTTCCAGCATTAAGTGAAAATAGTAAAACTTCTTGCAGGTTGGTTACTGTCACCGGGTAAATTTTTTTCACCTATTCAAGCATGTGACACGTTTGAATTGATAGCTGCAGAAATTTAAAAAAAAAAATGTTAACTATAGTGTTAAAAGACAAACAAATTTTTTTAAGAATAAATTTTTTTTTCTTGACTTACATCTTTACACAGTGATTCCAACATACTATCACACTTGGAAAAACCATTCCAGTCGCAAATGATCATCTGCAAATCCCAGGCGCCTTAAACGGATTCCGGAAGATTTTCTAGCACCTCAAGACTTCAAGAATTAAAGCACACTTTCATGCTTTTCAAGTACTCTGACGTAAATTCCGATGAAACGTCGACTCCTGCTGAATCTCTTGGAAGAAAAAAAAAAAAAAAAAAAAAAAAAAAAAAGATTAGTAAAAAGTTTTTAGTTATTGTTTAAGAAAAAACTGTGTTTCCCAACGAACTTTCAATTTTTCAAAAATAAATAAATAACATTTAAAAAAAAAATATTCCTACATCTCGCGATACAAAAGTCTTCTTACAGGTTGACGCCTGCCTATGTCAACCTTCCCCAGAAGGTAGCACCTATCCTAGGGCATGCGTCCTTCGGTTCTTCTCTGACCACTGCTGGACCACGGTCGGGTATTGATAGCCAGTTGAAACCATATCGGAATCGCTTTCAAGTGCAATTAAAAAGCTTAAACAGTTGGCCGGTGATGGCCTCAACCCAGTTATATACCAACTGCAAAGCCCTAATGTCCTGCCGAGACATAAAAATTAGTCTTCATTATACGAACGGTTGACTTGGGCTGTTCCATAAGCTACGCCTCTGGAACGACTTTAGTTAACCGTGTAATATAATTGAAGGTAATCCACATGACATTGACAGAGACCAAATGCACCTAAAAAAACCCTAGGCTACCCATTCGCTCCCGAGTATGTTTGGATAAGTGGATACCTTCTATCTAACTACTCTAACTACTACCCTCCCTCCTACAACGGAGATCGTCACGAGATCCTCGAGCTCTCTGGTCTTGGGCGTCCGGCACTACCCTCGCATTGTGGTGAAAACCACCCCCCGGTTTCTCGAGGCTCGTCCCCGATCCATGTTTCACCTGAGACGTCGATCCTTTATAACATACGAGATAAAGGTCAACGGCACATCGGAAACGAATGCGGGTTTACAATCTACGCTAGGCACGCCACCCTTGCTTAGGCCTTTCTCTCCGATCCAGGCCAGGTTCCCTTCGCAAAAAAATAATTACAAAACGAAAAACCCCCTTTCCCCATTAAAGCGTTCCTAACAAAAAGAAAAATGAAAGTTCGTAGCCTCATGCGGGTGAGAACTAAAAAAATTCCATAAAAACTAAAAAGGATTACTATACTTAACTTATATATTATCCAGACGATCGGGGTCCGTAGATTCATTCACTGCTTCCGTGTCGGATGACTTAGAAAAAAAATTCCAACGAGGCAATTTCCTTTTTACGGCTCGACTGACGAGGGAATAGAGCGGATGTGCTCGGCCGACTTTAGAAGGAAATCCATAAAGAAGAGCTCGAACTAACAGAGGTGGAAGGGGGGGGGGGGGGAGAGGAGCCTTAACTCGTTTTGCTGCATCCATTTATAAGGTGAGGACGTTAACGATGTCAGGATATAATGTCCCATCAGCGATTTATTGAAAGCCGTGGATCTCGAAGGGGTTGACACATGTTGCATATGTTGCAAACTGAAACAGAAGAAATAAAATTTTTAATTTCCAACAAACCTAAGAACTGCTTTTGATGCAGGAGGGGGGGGGGGGGTGTGTAATCCTCTCAGTTGGGGTTTACGGTATGTGGATCAAAGAGGGAACTGTGAAGATGTTCAGTAAAAGAATACACCACAGGCGCTCGAAGAGTGGTATTTTGTTTTGACCCTTTAAACTGGATTATTTCTAGGTATATAAAAAATTAAAATGATAAAATTTAAATTGTTTGGAGCTGCTTGAGAATTAGAAACTTGATAATAAAAAATAAAGATGATGCAATAATAATAAGCTGACCATAATTAATTAATGAAAACATTACCATATCTTCGGTTCAAGCAATAAATTAGGGAAAAATGCTTTAATGTCAACATAAGCATAGTCAAATAAAGGTATATAGCATACATAAGGAATGCAACAAGCCTGTAGAGCACAAATAATAATAAAAACCTATTAAAATAGGCGATCCAAAAAAAAAAAAAAAAAAAAAAAATAAAAGAAAATAAAATCAATCTCTTCTTAATTCCACATTCACTCATGAGTGAATAAACCAGGAAATATCCATTATTTTACGATTTTTAAAGAATTAAAAATGATAAATTTTAAGTTTTTTTGCTTACCGTAATTATTACAAAATCTCTAGTAGGCGGAAGTCAACAAAGGCTTCTAATAACTCTGTCCAAACGGCTAACAATTTGTTGAAAATCTTCAGCAAATAACATAACAAACTGGATGATCATTGCTTCTTCGTCCAATGATTGCCTACAGACATTCCTGAAAATAAAAAGTCACAAATTAAATTAGTTTTATTGAAACATTCACAATAATATGGCTTAATCCTAAAAGACGGGAGACTGGAAAATTTTTTACAAAAATATTCCTGATATAAATTCAACCCATTATTGACTTGCTAAAAACTAAGTACTAGATTTTGCTAATAAAAACCTACTGTTTCTTAGAAATATGAAAAACATCAATCCTCATCACTGAGCTTTCCATAAACTCTCATTATTTGGGCAAATTTTTAGAAAAAAAAAATTGGAAGAGTTTAAAAAAGGAAAGCATTTTTAAAAACTAGCCTGTTCTTGGGATCAAAACCAAACACAAGTTTCAAAAAAAAAAAAAAAAAAAAAAAAAAAAAAAAAAAAAAAAAAAAAAAAAAAGAAGCTGTGAGGAGTGTCAACTGATATTTAAACACTGAACTGCTAACAAGCATGTACTGTTAACAAAAAATATGAAAAACATGCATCATCATCACTGAGCTTTCACTAAAGATTTATTAATTGATGTAATTTTTAGAAAAAAAATTGGCAAAGTTAAAGAAAGGAAAGCTTTCCTTGCAACTTTGTAAAGCCAGTCTAGGTGATAATAATTAATAATTAAATAGGAAATAATTGTTAATAATTAAAAGAATAGTACTAACCGGATATCCAATTCTTTGATCAACACTCGAGCATGTTGGATGGACTTGGCAAGCCCCAACTTAAAAACTTGAGTCTGCAAATGCCTTTCGAAGAAATCATCAAACTTTCAAACCCAAGACGTAATCAAGTTTCATTCTACCTTTATCAAATACTCCAACAGGGACCAATCTTCTAAGGAGAGTACTACCTGAAAATAATAAAATGAAAAATTAATCCAAAAAAGTAAAAAACTGAAAAGTCGATTCTGAGTTATTTTGCCCTTCATATATTCGACACTGATGTTCATTCAACCAATTCACTTCATTTAATTCAATCCAACTTTGTGTCTTTCAAACCAACAATGTCTTGATTCTGCCACAACTTCACCTGCACTTAGGAAATTTTTAAGAAAAGAATCTAAACCGCAAAGATCAAAAGCTTGTACCTTTTAGATAATAAAATAAGCAACTGCTGGTCTGACATTTTCACATAAAATAAATTATAAATGGGTGACATCAGTCATCAAAGGGTATAATATCTGCAACATCACTTCAGTTACGTCAACAAAAAATCTGCCAATTTCTACTCCCCCCCTTCCCTGGTTATACACATGAAGCATTACAAATACTCACTCCCGATAAATACAAAAAAAGAAAAAAAAAATGAAAAAATAAAAAACTTACAGAATTAATAAAAAAATCAAACTCGATAAACCAACAAAAGCAACGTTACCCGTTAAAATCAAACTGCGCGGCTTTTTTTTTTCTCTTAGGTTAGCGTCAAGCGGGAGATATATTTTCTTTAACATGACCAACTTCAAAATATATGACCTTGAAGCTATATATAAGATATTCTACAAGTTTTTTACCAATGCTTCAACGTTTTTGATTGGTCATGTTTAACTTATGCAGATTTAAGAATGATTTCTCTTAGAAACAAATTATTTTTTTTCATTTCAGAAAATATCATTTATTTGCTCCTGTAGTTAGCTTATCTAAAGACGGAGCCTTTAAAATGGAGTAAAAACAATACAAGGTAAAAAAAATGTATTTAGTTCCTGACCCCTTAACCTAATTTAAAATCCTTTTCAAAAATTTTCTTCAGCTAAGATTCTTCTGAATTTGTCATCGCAGCACTAACTTTGTGCATTCTAATAGCCACAACAAGCCAGGCCTTTTCTATAACGGTCCGGTTTATAACCTTAAATTTTTTGTTTTTCCTTGCTTATATTGCTAACGATTTCTACTCGAAAATCGTTCAAGAAAAAACCGGGTCATATACCGATCTATTTTTATCAGAACTAAAATTAAATGCAAAACCTGAATATGAACATATTACAATTTTTTTCTCGAAAATTCCAATGCAAGATGGCGACTGAACTATCCTTCCCCTCCTCTCTCAAATGCTTTTGATTAAATTCAATTACGATAAATTCGATGGAAAAAGTTAAAATTAAGTTCAATTATAAATTTAAAAATGAGAAAAAGCTAATCAAACGATTTTCGTATGGCAAATAAAAGAATTAAAGTCTTTACCTCATTTACGTTCAGTTTCTAACGGTCACGCACGAGCTTGTAAAAAAAACGAACAAGGAGCGTCGGAAGCGTCGGACAAGAAGTGCAGGTGACGCCGGTGGCGGCATCTATCGACATTTTTCTAAACAAATTTTTTCAACGGTATTTTACTTTTTGATTTTTTTCATTCATATTTGCCTGCCTTTATTTCACATTGACTTTTTATTAGTGTTTCAACCATTAAAACTTTTGCATTGAAAAATCTTTTGTGCATTAAAACAATTATTGTCTACATGAATAAATAGAAGATGCCAACAATTTCATTTTACTTGTTTTAATAATTTTGTAAAGCAGATGATTACCCCACCCACCTTATTATCAACAGAAGAGTCCCTCACATAAGTTAAAAGAAAAATCTCATTGACTAAAAAAAATTGAGGGAAAAGATCCCATTACGATTATGCATTTCATTATGGAATATATGGCTGAAATAGAAATATGAATGAAATTATGATAAAATAGAAATAAAATAGGATTTAATGTACAAGAAATGTAGTATTGCCAAACAATACCTGCCCATAATCAAAACAAAATCCCATGACTTACTTTTTCCTTACTTTTCTAGCAAAATATCCCTCCATTTGATTTAAATGTGTGTATATACCCAGACAAAAAAGCACTACTTATAACGGAACAGAAATTCCTTGGAAAAAGGAAAGAGGCAGATGCAGACCATGCAAGTTCTGTTGTTTTGCATCTAGCTTTTCCAACATGCCAACCAGCAATTTTAATAAAATAAGTTTCATACATTAATTAATCTTCATTTATAAATAAAATTTATCTATTTTAATTAAAATAAAAAAAAGAGTAATGCAATATCCAGTCTAACAAAAAAAAAAAAAAAAAAATCATGCATAAGCAGCACGCATACACTCGTTTGTGAATTTTGTAACTGACTTCTTGTGTCAGTAAACAGAATCATATGATACAAACTTTTTTAGGTCTATTTATCACAAAATCAACCAATTATCAATTTTAACTCAAATCTAAGGTAATTCCTCTAAGAAAAAATCGACTACAACTCATACTCAAGTAAAATTGAAGCTAAAGAATTTGTAACTTCTATACAACCAAACTGACTAGTAAGTCGTTTTAATTGATATTCTTTATTTCTTCTCATGAAATTTGATTTACTTTCTCGTCATATGAAACCAATCATGTTGAAATATTCCTAAGTCCCACACTGGCAGGGGTTTCCAACAGCATTTTAGACCACATATGAAGGAGCCTAGGGGGGCCTAAAACTTGCACTAATTAACATTCTTAGTTGTGAGGCTGTATTCAAAAACTGCAATAAAAGACATTATGATATTTCCAAATCAATAATTATGACTTCAGAGCTCTTCTTTTCAGTCCATATCAGTACCACACCATAAACAAGAATGAACTTCCGCTTTACTTATTTTGTGTGCAAACCCTCAAATCTCATGACAAAACAAAAAAATACAACAAAAATCACATGCATCAGCAATGACACAAAGGGATCGATATTAGCATACCTTGAGCTTAAGGGTAAAAAAACAATGCTTGTTCAGAAACAAGGTCAAATTTGCTGCATGCTTTTCAAGCCTTTTCAGAAACAAAAATTCATGATTGCATGGGCCTTTTTAAGAAATATCATGACTGCCTGATTACATAAAACGTTTTGCAAATGTTCCTTGGCTATATTGAAGACATACGAGATAATTCAGGTTTTAACCAAAAACTTTAAATCAACAAATTGTAATCAAAAAGGGTTCTGTTAGAATTATCGTTACTTTTAACATTTTTTAGGATGATCAATCAAAAAACAAGCCTTTGAAAAAATGAAGCCTACCTTGTGTGCACAGCCATGTTCCTGTCTTTTATGTCATCTTAATGTTACATTTTATCACATAAATCTTTTTAAAAACCTTGACTTATTTAGTTACATCTTTACCAATTAAAATAAAGGTTTAATAACGACCAAACTACGAACTCGGTTTTGACCAAATCAAACATAATTTTAATTTACGAAATTCAAGTGAACAAAAAAACATGACGCCGTGCGTAGTTCGAGTCGCGATCTGCAGATGCAGATGGCAGCATCAGCAGTCAAGTAGTTTGCAGTCGAGCGCGTCATTGGAGGAATTCTAAATCAACTTCTATTTCAGCTTTAAAAAATGTATTTTCTTTCTAAAAAGGCGTGTAAAAATGTCTATTGATTAATTTTTTCTTTTGTTAAGATCTTTTGAAATCAACTATTAAGCGATCAGGGTATTAATCTGGTTAAATGCCAGGGTATTAATTTCTCTCAGAAATTGCACTTCTATCCGGCGAACCTAAAAATGCCTGTAGACTTCATAAATGAGTAGAAAGCTAATCTTAATTCAAAATAAAAGGGGATAATTTCGAGAAAACTATAGCTCAACCCATTAAAGTTTAAAAAAGCTCTGGCCAAACGGAAAAAGGGGGTTCGGATCCTCCATGGCTATGAAATGTTAATAGACGATTTCGACGATCCAGTTTCGCAAGGGATTGTGGTACTAAAGTGGGACAATTAAGCAGACGATGCGTCTGTGTGATTCGTAAGTTAAGAATAGGCGGTACAGTGACTTTAGCAACTTCAAGGCATTTAATTTGAAAATTCTTATAATTGACGCCAGTTATTCTATAAAAATAATTTCGGAGTCAAACGTACATAATTTTTTCCTGGAACCGAGCAAAATGAATTTTTAACTTCCATGCCTATATGGAAAGCATTATTAGAATGCACCCAGTCATACGACACGATTTGCAATGCATTATGGGATGAAACGCCACTGTCGAAATCGTCTATTTCTCTCGAAGCTTTCTACATTCTCTGAGTTTTCTTTTTCTTTAAAAATATTTTGGTCACGCGAAATAAAAAAATAAAGAAAAACAGTTTAAAATATAAAAATAATTCTTTATTATAAAAAAATAATTCTTTAAAATCTTTCTTGTAATTGAACATTATAATTCCGATTTTAAAAAAATTGTCTGTTTTGTCTAAAATTTTTTATGACTAAGGATATTTATTTTATCTTAGCTCATGCCACTTTATTTTTCTTTTTTATGACCTTGTCACGTAATTCCTTTTTTTTACGTGATAATTTCCCAGTCGCAGTTTTCGATTTCCCCGGTTTTTCATTCGAATGAATTTCTAAATGCTTTTTAAAAGCATTTTTGGTAGCGTATCTAAATTTGCATATGGTACACTTAAAAGGCTTTTCCCCGGTGTGCTTCCTTATGTGACGACCCAAATCCTTTTTGTTAATGTAATGTTTATTGCAGTAATTACATTCGTATGGCCTTTCCCCGGAATGTATCCTCTCGTGATACCTCAACATAGTCGTTTGAGTAAACGCCCTCCCGCATTCCTCGCATTTGTACGGTTTCTCTCCGGAATGAGTCCTCAAATGCTGTTTCAAATAACTTTTTTGACTGAAGGCTCTGTCGCATTCCACGCACTTAAACGGTCTCTCCCCCGTGTGGATCCTCTGATGATATTCCACGCTGCTTTTCCGTGTGAAGCATTTCCCGCACTCCTTACACGAGAACGGTTTTTCCCCGGTGTGACTCAACAGGTGACTCTTCAAATGGCAGAGTCTGGCGAAGGTTTTGTGACACTCGCTGCATTCGTGAGGTTTGTCCCCGACGTGGACCATCCCGTGCCTTTTCAAACTCGTTTTCGATTTGAAAGCCTTGTCGCATTGGTCGCACGCGAAAGGCCTTTTATTGGAATGGGTTAAAGAGTGAATTTGCAAGAAAGACCTCTGGGAAAAGGTTTTGAAACATTTGTCGCATTGGTAACTGCAATGAGTCTCTAAATGTCGGATCAGAAGCTTCTTAGAGACGAACCCTTTGGAGCATTCGTTGCATAAATATGGCTTTTCTTCTAAATTTCCTTCCAGTTTTTCATCTTCGTAGTTCATGCCGAATTCGTTGCTGACAACGTCAATTACTACGTATTGATTGTATGCTTCGCCGTCGTTGCTTACTTTAAAGTCGCAGACATCGTTCGCTTGGCTTTCATTGTTATGAGCATTACGTGCATCCTCAACCATTTCAATTTCATTGTTTATTGTCATTTGCTCTTCTGAGCTCTTCCTTCGTTTTCATTATTTACATTCATCTCCTGAGAATCCGACGATGACTCTCTCATTTCATTTTCATTAATTTCCTTCTGAAGACGAGTCACGGGAATCAATTTAATTTTCCCTTTTGCGTTTTCATTTTTCCTTCCATTCTCCACTTCCTTTTTCTTTTTCCCTACCGAGTGACATGACTCCGTTTTTTCATTTCCATTTTCGACTTTCCTTTTTTTCCTTTGAGGAGTTAGTTCCTTTGAGGATCCAGTCGACTTCGTTTTTCGCTAGGATTTCCATTTTCGATATTCCTTTTTTTCCTTTGAGAACTATTCATTAAATCCGATTTCAATACTTCATTTCCGTTTTCTGCTTCTTGTACTAAAAGTTGAGCAGATGAATCTTTTTTTGTTTTTCCTTTCTCACTTTCGACTTGAATCGCCTTGTTATTTCCCTCAGCAGTCGATTTCTTTTTTGTGCTTTCTCTTGCATTCATGACTTTCTTTTTCCTTTGAGAATGTATTACTGAATTTAAATGGACTCCTTCCTTTTCGCTTTCTACTTTCTGTTTTTGCTCTGAAGAATCGGGACTAGATTCCGTTTGTTTGCTTACATTCCCCATCTCATCGCTGACTTTCCTTTTTTTCCTTTGAGACTGAATCGCCGAATTCGATTTCAGTTCTTCATTTTCATTCTTCTTTTCCTTCTCCTTACGAGCTGAATCCGGTTTCGTTCCCTCTTTTTCATTTTCCGTTTTTCTTTGTTCCTCCGAAGAACGGCCGGCTGACTTTGATTTCGTTTTTTCCTTTAAATTTGTATTTGTATTTTTATTTTCGTTTTCCATTTTCCTACTTTTCCTTTGAGACTTAACAGCTAAATCTGATTTGACTACTTCATTTTCTGCTACCGTTTCTTGTTCTGGAGGATGAGCTGATAACTTCCATTTCGTCTCTCCTCTCTCATTTACAATCTCCATTTTCCTTTGTTCCTTTGAAGACTTTAAATTTTTGATTTCCTTTTTAGCTTTCTTTCCTTTCCTTTGAGCAGGAATTGCTGAATCCGAAGAATTAAATTCTTCATTTTCGGTTTTCTTTTTCAATTCTGATGAGCGACCAGCTGGATTTGGTTTCGTTTCTCCGTTTTCTACTTTCCTTTGTCGTTCTGCTGAATAAGCAGGTTGGACCGGAGAAGAATTAGTAGCCTTCGATTCCATTTTATCTTTTTTTGCTGCTCTCTTCTGTCGTTCTGGAGATTGAGCAGATAAACTTGATTTTGTTCTCCTTTGCTGCTCTGAAGCAGCTGACTTTGATGTTGCTTTTCCTCTTGGATTTTCATTTTTTACCTGCTTTGTTTTATTTTTAGGAATAGCCGTTGAATTGGATTTGAGTGTTTCCTCTTCGCTTCCTGGAGATTCAGCAATTGGACTCGACTTCGTTTCCGCTTTTTCATTTTCTACTTTCCTTTGTCGCTCTGCTGAATGAGCAGGTTGGACTGGAAAAAGATTAGCCATTTTATCTTTGTTTCCTGGTCTTTTTTCTTGCTCTGCAGATTCAGCAGTTAAACCTGATTTTATTCTCCTTTGCTGCTCTGAAGCAGCTGATTTGGGTGTTGCTTTTCCTTTTGCACTTTCATTTTTGACCTGTTTTGTCTTTTTTTTAGTAATAACTGTCGAAGTGGATTCGAGTGTTTTCTCTTCGCTTCCTGGAGGTTCAGCAACCGGACTCGACTTCGTTTCCGCTTTTTCGTCTTCTATTTTCCTTCGTCGCTCTAAGGACTGACTAGGTTGAGCAGCAGCCTTCGGTTCTACTTTTTCTTTACATTTTTTATTTTTGTTTTGAGCTTTTTTTTCCTGCTGCGGAGACTGACCAGTTGGACTCGATTTAGTTTTCGATTGCTGCTCGGAAGCAGGTGACTTTGCTGCCGTTTTCCCGGTCGAATTCCCATTTTCGATTTTCCTTTTTTGTCTTTCAGAAATGACTTCCGGATTCGACTCAAGTTCCTTCCCTTGTTCTGAAGGTGGAGCGGCTAAATTCTGTTCCCCTTCCTTTTTCTCATTTTCGATTTTCCTTTGTTCCTCTAAAGAATAAACTGCTGAATCAGCCTTGGTCTTTTCTTCTCCATCTTCAATTTTACTGTCATTTTCTGCTTTTTTTTTTCTTCCTCGAGAACCAGTCCCTGAATTTAATTTCCATTCTTCATTTTTTGCTTTTTTTGATTGCTCTGCACTTGTTTTTTCCTTTGTGTCATCATTTTCCTTTTCTACCTCCTTTGCTTCCGCTTGAGAAGAAGAAGCTAAATCCGATTCATTTTTTTCATTTCCTGTTTTCGTTTCTTCTCTCGACGCTTCGTATTTTTCAACTTCATCTTCCACCACCTTCTCTTGCTCCGGAAAATGGACAGCTGAAATTTTTGGCTGCACTTCATCTACGCTTTCCTTCTGCTGCTCATTTCCTATTTTCTTTTCTTGTCCTGAACGAAGAGCAACAGATACTACTTTAGCTCCTTTCAAATTTTCATTTTTGACTTTACTTTTTTTCCTTTGAGAACTAGCCACTGAATCTGATTTAACTTCCTCCGTTCCATTGACTACTTTTTCCAAAGAATGAGCAGCAGAATTTGATTTAGGTTCTTCCCCTACATTCATTTGCTCCTCTGAGCAAGGCACCCGATTTTCACTTTCGGTTTCACTTTTATCCTTTTGAGAATCAATAACTAAGTCTAATTTGGCTTTAACATTTTCCATTTTTTCTTCTACATTTTCGCATTTGTCTTCCACTTGCGTTGGAGGTTGAGAAGAAGAACTTGACTTAGCTTTTTCTTTTTCGTTTCCATTTTTTATTTTCCTTTCCCGCTTTGACTTTAATCTCAGATGCCACACTCTTCTCTCATCTACCCCTTTTTCTTGTTCATTTGGAGCAGCTTCCATTTTTTCTTTTACATTTTTCCTCTTATTTTCCACTTTATTTTTTTGCTCTGGTAACTGAACAGTTGAAGTCCTCATTAAGATGATCCTGTGCCTCTTGGCTGAAGTTGAACCTGCTCCTTTTGAATGTTCATTCGCTTGTGGGCTTGGAAATTGCACAGGTGACTTTGATATCTCTTTTCCTTTTAAATTTTCTGAATTATTTACATCCTCCTTTTCCACCTGAGAATCGATTGGTGCATGTGATATGACTTCTCCCTTTTCAAATGCTTCTTCTTCCACTTGGGCATCAGCAACAGAACTGGTTTTGTCGCTTTCAACCACATTCCCATTCTCTCCTTCCTTTATTTGCTCTAAAGAAAGAGCATCTGCAATCGATATTGGTTCTCCTTCGGCATTCCCATTTTTTATTTTATTATTATCCCCCTGAGCTGAATTCGACTGGCCTTTTTCATTTTCTTTATTCTCCTCCTCCTCTGGAGAAGGACCGCCTGACTCTTGTCTCGATTCCTCTTTCCTATTGTCATTATCACTTCCTATTTTTTTTGCTTGCTCTAACGAACAAGTACATTGACTAGTTTCGACATTTCCAATATCCTTTTCTACATCACACCCTGGCTCTGGAAACTGAGTAGATACATCTGACTTTGTCCTTTCCATTTCGACAATATTTCCTTCCCTTGAAGAATGACCATCCGAATTTGATTTCAAATTTTCAGCTTCTTTTTCAACGACCTTACTTTGCTCTGCAAAATGCACAGTTTCAGTCGACTTCATTTTATCCAAGTTCTCTTTTTGATTTAACTTTCCTATCATTTTCTCAACTTCTTTTTCTAATTTCTTCTCTTGCTCTGCGGAATGAACAGCTGGACTGAGCATCACTTTTCTTGCACTCTTGTCTTTTTCATTTTCACAGTCTTTTTTCTCTTCTGGCATCAAAACATGAGAAGACAAATGCGATTGAGCTTTTCCAGGCACATCCTCTGCTTTCTTTTCCTCTGTTCCCAAACGACCAGCTGGAACTGACTTTGCTTCCCCTTTTTCCTTCTGGCTTTCTTCCAGCAAAGGATTAATGGCCGACGTTGATTTTGTTTTTCCATTTGCTATCCTCTTCTCTCGTTCATCAGCACTGAATACTACATTTGGATTAGTCTTCTCAATTTTACTTTCATTATCTAATTTCTTTTCATTTTTTTTTGAAACATTAACTAAATTCTTTTTAATTTGATTTTCTGCTTCCTTTTCATTTATTATTTTTAATTTTTCTCCTCTGGTCTGAATTACTAAATTTGACTTGCTTTTTTCATTTCCAATTTCTGTTTTCCGTTCAAGGCCTAAAGCGTGCATTATTGAGTTCGAGATCATCCTTTCTTTTTCATCAGTCTTTTGCTTTTCAAGTGAATCAATCCCTGAATTTGCTTTCGTTTTTACAGTTGCATTCTCTATTTTTCTCCTCCTAGCTTGAGCATAAGTCGTTGATCTAGTCCTTGTTTTCCCATCATCATCATTAATTTCTTTATTTTTTCCTTGTTTCTGCAAATTGCTTGTCCTCCTCGTCACTCGTTTTCCAGCACTGCTTACAACTTTTTTGTCCATTTTTAATATCATTCCTTCACCCATGTTTCCATTATGCTGACTCAGATTCCTTAATTTCTTAGAAAAGTCCTGGTTCGATAATTCTTCCATGATCACATTTCGATTTAAACTCTCAATGCATGGACGACTTGAAATTCCATGGGTATATGAGGGTACTTGAGGTATTACAAGTGGTGGCTCTTCCAATGTTTCCATTGGATCATCGAAAACTTCAACTTTAATGTCCACAAGCTGCATCTCATCAAACTCGATGTCTAAAAAGAAAGAGAAATATTCGCTTAATATAAATAACTTAATCCTGTCCATAAAAAAATTAAAAAGATGATGGGAGTTTCAAATGATAACTGCATAAATTTATTAATCATACAAAAAAAATGCTGTCTTCCCTTTGCTTTGTCTTAATCAAAAAAATTCATTGATGAAATGGACCGTTATAATGACTGAATAATATTCACCCAAGAAGCTTAACAATTCTTGACGAAGAAAAAAAAGTATAAAGGAATATATTGCATTTTTTCTTTTAAGATTTTTTGTAAAATCAAAAAAGACTCAAATAGGCAACTTTTCAAGCCTAAATGACGGTATAACTTAAAATGCAAAAATTTGATTTATCAGCATTTTTTTTTTAAATAAAGAAGCATTTTTCTGGGCATAAAATAATCAAGTTACATTATAGGTGTATTGTTACTCACCTTCTTCAATTTCTTCCTTAATAACAACATTCGAATAATCGAACAGTGGATCCATATTGAATATTTTATTTGTCGCAATCGTATCCAGCTCTAGTAATCCGTTTTTCATTTATAATCTTCTTAAAATAACATAAAAACGCAACTACATGTAGGAAAATCAGAAGCAGCGTTTAAAATGTTTACGTTTGGCATTTCTCAATCGCATCAAGCAACAAGCCGAATTTTGCTGCGCGGAAACGTTGCGAATTACATGTAGCAAAATTTAAGTTTCCCATTTTTAAAACTTCTTCTTTTAAATTTTCTTGCATTGCCTTCCAAAAGTAGAAAAACGATACGAAATGACGTCTTATCCTAATTCCGGAGCTTAATTACAAATTTTAGTTACAAATAAGTATCACTAAAAAAAAAATTTGAGGCAGCAGACGACAAACGACCGCGACATTTTAAAAATTAAAAATGGAGGAACCGGAATCCTCAGATAATTTATTGAAAAACGAAGCCGAATTCTACGAAAATGCAGAAACATATTGGTCGCAAGTACCTCCGACGATCGACGGGATGCTGGGAGGATTCGGGAGCATCTCAAACACCGATATTCGAGGATCCGAATTGTTTTTAAAAAAACTTTTTAATGTAAGTCCAACCATTGTTTACATTTTACATGCACAACTCATAACCCCAACATGTAACATTTATTTTAATGTTTTCCACAAGTTTGTCTCTGAGTTATTTTTGGGGCATTACTCTTACGATCTGTAACACATCTCCTTAAACTGATTACTTGTGCATGAATCTTTCTTATATTAGCAATACAGCTTAGTAAAAAAAAAAATGCAGCCAAAAAGCTCTAGTTCAAAAATTATTCTCACTTCTTTATCTTTTCAGCTCAAAGACCGTCCAGACAACAAACGAGCTCTAGACTGTGGTGCCGGTATTGGCAGAATAACCAAAAACCTCTTGGTTAAATATTTCAATAAAGTTGATCTTGTTGAACAAAATCCAAAATTCGTGGAAGCTGGGAAGAAATTTTTAATGTTGGAAAGAAAAGTTGGAGACTTCTACACTTCTGGTTTACAAAGCTTCGAGCCCAAAATTAATTACTACGATGTTATTTGGTGTCAGTGGGTTCTCGGACATTTAACAGATGAACATTTAATTCAATTTTTAATTAATTGTAAAAGAAGTTTAAGGAGAAACGGGCTTATTGTGATAAAAGAAAATGCTTGCAATGAGGGGATCGTTCCAGATGAAGAAGATTCATCTTTTACAAGATCAGTGGAAGGTTTTCTGGATGTGTTTTCAAAAGCAGAGCTTGATATTGTAAGACATTGCAAACAATCTAATTTTCCAAAGCAATTGTTTTCTGTAAAAATATTTGCCTTGAGACCCAAAATAGGAACACCAAGGATTGAAGGTTCAGCATTAAATATAGGTATTTGTGAAAATGTTGAAGCAATAAAAATAAAGGAAGGGGTGGATGGTGTTTAGCAAACTAAGACACTGAAGCAAGACGATATAGATACAAAATGTGAATCAAGTTGTGATATAAGTGACAAGTTGGTTGTAATAATTAAAGATGATAGTAAAAGTTGAGAGTAAAAGTATTTTTATGATAAATATTTGCCTTATGTTTTATTTATTCCTTTCATCCTTTCAGAAAATATTGCAGGGCTGTAGTTGTGAGAAGGGGCTAGGGTAGGAGCAAAGTTTTTCAATTGGAACTCAAATCAGCCTGATGCAACACCAAAACCAATAAAAAAGCAAAAAAAAAAAAAAACAGTCAGGGGATCACCAAACATTTTTTACCAAAAATTTGGAGTACATTTTGGATTGAAACGTCAAAGATGTTTAAAAAAATTTATCTAAACTTTTATCAAATGTTTGTTTTAAAAAATGTTTTTTCAATAAAATTTCAAATAAATTTTTTCAATGATCAAAAATCATTGAAATTTTCATTTCAAAAAATGTTAATGATCCCCCTAAATCCTCCAAGCTTTGATATTAGTCCACAAGGCCCTCTTTTTCAATAAAATTTTATCACAAATCATCAAGCTAAAAAATTTTCTAAAAATTTCCCCTTTTTTCTTAGACAAAAATTTAAAAATATTTTGTGGGCTAAGAAATTTTATTAGAAATTTCATTAGAAATTTAAAAAAATTTTTAACGATCATCAAGGATTTTTGATAAAATTTTACTGAAAAATATGTCTTCGTGTTTTAGACACCAAACAAAAAAAAAAAATATTTCAAAAATTTTAGATAAATATTTTAAAAATTATGTTTGGTGTATCCAAAACACCAAGACAGCAGGACAACCGGACACGATGGTGCGCCGTTAGTCCTACCTGAGTGATGAAAATCACACTATTATTAAAACATAGCTTATTTTATTATACATTTTACATATGGTTATGCAAACCAGCAGTGTAAAGTGTATAATAACATAAGCTATGGGGGCAAAAACTTCATCTTAGAAAAACAGCAAACTTGCTGGAGGAGAACTGGCACCGACTTTGGCTGTGAACCTAAAATATGCTTTTCCTATTACATTCCTAAGCATTTTACAAACAGAACGGAATCATAATAAACATTATACCTGCAATTTTTTATCAAATGAGAGTGAGAACTAAGTACGTAAAGCTTACCTACGAAGAACATAAATCTGACTGGATTCAAAACAATATTCACAAATTTTTATTTTCATCACATAACATTCTACTTTAACAACCGAATAATATGTTTTCACTTCTTATATCCTCCTGCTTTACTACAGAAATTAAAATTAAAATAAAAAATCAACGAAAACAACCCGCCAAAAAAAAAGTAATTACTGATAAATGAAGTGAACTCTGCGCCATCTTGCGGATATTTTAGGAAACTTCACCATTAACCGCAGCAGAAACCTTTGAATCGTGTCATTTCCTTTGTATTTGCGCTCTGTAATCCCTGTCAAAAAACATCAAGATGGTGAGTGTTGTTCGTGTATTATTTTAAAAATTTTAATCCATTAATAATACAGCAATCCTTAAAATAATTCTGTTTTCAAAATAACCCCGAACATCCTTGATATTCATATTTATCATTTAAATAGATTTTAAGCCATAAGTTTTGGTATGTTTACGTTTTGAAATTCCACGAATATCTTGTATTGTTTTGTAGGGTAAAGTAAAATGCTCAGAATTACGGACGAAGGACAAGAAGGAGCTCTCGAAACAGCTCGAGGAGCTCAAAACGGAGTTGACCAATCTTCGAGTGGCGAAAGTCACCGGTGGAGCTGCTTCCAAGCTTTCGAAGATGTAAGTATCCGGGAAACCAGTTTAGGTTATGTTTGTATGTATGGCTCCCTTGCTAACGGTGTTTATCTTTGTTTCATTGCAGACGGGTAGTTAGGAAAGCTATCGCGCGGGTGTACATTGTTATGCACCAGAAGCAGAAGGAAAATCTAAGGAAGTTTTACAGAGGGAAAAAGTTTAAACCATTGGATTTGAGACCGAAGAAAACTAGAGCTATTAGGAGGCAATTAACAAAACACGAGCAGAAATTGAAAACTAGGAAAGAGCTTAGGAAAATGTCTGCATATCCACCTCGAATGTATGCTGTTAAAGCTTAATTTCAATATACTAAGTTTTTAATTTAAAAGGAAGGTTTGAGTTTATTCTTTTTTTTTTTTTAAATAAATTTGAAAAACAACAGTTCAGAAAAAAATATTTATATTTTATCAGATATTTTTTTACAGAGAAAATGTTTTGATCTTTTATTTTCTTAAACAGTGCATAACAATCAAAAATTTGGGGGAAGTGGCACTAAAGGTCATTAAATTGTGATATAATAATAAAAAGCTCTTCAAAAAAAATTAAATCATTAGGCTTTTAAAACACTTCGTATGTAGTTATTACAATTTGTTATGCTACTGATATCTTGTTGGAATAAAAATAGAATGCTAAAGGTATTAAAATCTTGAGGATTTTTTGATCTGAAGAGAACAAAGCCTTTATGCAATGTCCCCTTCTAGAAAACTTAGGCAAGTCGACATCGAAAATCGAAACGACAAAAGCTAACCTATTTAAGATCTTTCAAAAAAGATCAAAATTTTATTCTTCCAAAAAATTACGATCATTCAAAAGCTGGAATGTCTTTGTTCAACAGGAGGGGTGTCAAAGGGCTGATCAGCATGTAAACATGGCCCTACATCGTTCCTTCAGAAAAACTAGGCAAATAAAATAATTAAGAGTAATTTACAATTTGCACTGCATTTACATTCTTATTAATATTTTTACATTCAATTTTTTTTACCCCTCCATTTTTTTTTTTTTTTTTTTCTGGAGATAAATTTTTGACTAGCTAACGTATAAAACTATTTCGAGTAACCTTAAATTTTCTTTTTATATTAACAAAAACATTTTTTTGATAATTTTAATATTCCAAAAAAAATAACTTTTTCCACCGGAAAACAAAAATGGCAATCCGAGTTTTTTCTTTCTCTAAAAATTCCATCTACCAAACAATTTTATTCATACAAAAATAGTTTTCCTTTTAAAGAAATTGATACCTACGTAAAAAAAAAAAAAAAAAAAATTATGGCAAGTTTTTAAAAAATTATAAATAAATAAAAAAAAAAAATTACAATGAGAAAAATAATTCCTTTCGTCAGTCATGGCCATTTTTTTAAATACATTTTCTACAGGACTTTTTATTTTGGTAAAATGTTTTAAAAACTAATAAGGCGTTGATAGTAGCAGTTAAGAAAAAACGTTGATATGATGAGAAAATTTTCTTTTCCTTTGTTCGATTTGTTTAGAATATTTTGAGATTACTTGTCTTGCAAAACTAATAAAAGAAAAGAAATTAAAAAAAAGAACCGGGAAGCTACCTTAAATAATGATGGGGAGTCTATCTCATTTCAGTCGCATATTAAAACAATAAAAATGAACAACAAATGGTAGTCTTTTTATTCATTTGTAGTACTACTGACGGTTATTCTATTTTGATTAATATTGTTATTGAGATGGACCAAATTAACGTTTGGAACTTCTTGTGGTTTTTCTTTACCTTTTCCTCCTCTGAAAAGAAAAAAAAAAAAAACAATATGATCAAAGAATATCATTTAAAAATTACAAATTTTGTTTCAACCAAAAAAAATTATTTTTTCAAACGCTAGATCCACTTACAAGTATCTAGTGAGATCTTCAATATCGACTAACATGGAGTCTTGTTCCATGTGCAAATCATCTCTGTCTATTAGGAACTTTACTAAGCTTTCATTAAGAGTTTCTATTTGCGTGTGTAAATCGTTGACGATTACTTGCAGCTGGGCGACGTTCATTTCTGTTAATATTTGCCTACTAAGCCGCCGCCTGTCCCGTGGAAAATTAACACCAACCTAAAATTACAAAGCAAATTTTTAAAACAATATTTTTTATCAAAAAATCTTAATCTTTGATAAATACTTACCTTTTCTAAACTACATCGCACCATTTCGGTTATTGGACTTGTTTGAAGCCTCTGCCTTTCCACTTCCATTTGCATTCTAGCCATTTCTTTTGCCTGCGACAAAGCCAATCTTGCATCAGCTTGAAGTTGCGCTTGACAAGCAAAGAACTCTGCTTCCGTTAATGGCCTTTTCTTAAAATCAAACTCACTTTTCAATGGCAACGTAAGTAAAGATGTAGATGGCCTTTTATGGTTTGTTGTGTCAAAGTGACATTTCTGTAAAAATATGATTTAAAAGTTACAAATTTTGTTTCAACAAAAAAAAATGTTCTTCAACTTACGTTAACAGCTAATGAATCTGGCCTTTTTAGCACACACTTTTCATCATCTTTTGCAGAGTTGCTTCCTGATTCTGAATCTGAATTTGGAGATTCATTGTCGGACATTGCTTCATTCATGAAACAAATCTGAAGGTTCATCCCACTTTGAAGTCTAGCCTGTAAGCTAGGTTTCCTTCCTGGTCTGTCTCCTCCATAATAATCATCTGCATCAGAACCCATAGCTAATCTCCTTCTAATTTCTTCTCTATCATTTCGTCTCTGAAAAAAATAAAAAATAAAAATTAATGAGAAGCCTTAAAAAAAAAATTTTCTGAGAGCTTACTTTATAATTTCTATTGACATTTGACATATGGGTAAACCTTTCAACGATATCTTCACTCTCATCTTCCTCAATATGAGGCACATGTGGGACCCAATGCATTTCATTATCAATTAAAACTGGCCACCTTAAATCCCTATAATTTTGTACAGGTGTGGACGGCGATTGTGGTATCGGATTGTGCTCGACATTCGGACTCAATTTTTTCTTTATTTTATTTTTAAATTGGTCCAGGCCATTATTTGTGTTATTTTTAAAATTTGATAACGACCCAGAGACTTTTAAAGATTGCAATTTTAAATTCGTGATTAGATTTTCAAACATGGCACCGTTCTCTATGAAAACTCTTTCAGAAACAATTCCGTCATATTTCTCGTCGACTAAAATCATGTATGACTAATTTTTAATACAAAAGAAAATTAAAAAACTTAAAATACTACAAAACGTTGTTTTCTTTAAATGGCAAATCAATGAACTTCCATTTTGAACGACTGACATGCGCTTTTGCTTTCGGCAGAATGGCGCTGTGGTCGCAGGCAACAAGGCGTATCGATTCGCGAAAAGGAACTCCTAAATATTAACCAACGGTCAACGCTACGCACGGGTAAATGATAAACATACGGGAAAAATTTAAAATGGCGGTCGTTTGTCGTATTCCTTCTTTCACAGGACCCTTTTTATCAGGAAAATACGTTGAAGAAAGAAAAGATTTGAAATTTCCGTTCAAAACGATGGAAAACCGAAAAAGTTATTATCACGAAAATGAAACATCGTTTATCGCGATTCGTGACTTGCACACCCTAAACTACAACCTGTATAATGATAAACGGGAAATAATGACCCAAGTTTCGTGTTTGAAAATGGAAGCAGAGTAAATTTTGATGTAAACAGAGTGTTTAAAGATAAGATTTTGTTAAAATATATATACAGGGAAAAGAAAAAAAAAATCGCAAATATATTCAGCGGAGTTTTATAACCGAGTCCTAGACCATTTTTTTTTACAGGTGCGGATTGGTAGTTACTTGTTTTAAAATTAGAAACAAGAATTCCGGCAGGTTTCCTATGGATGTCCTTAACGGTAGCCGTTCAAAACTCAGGATTTTCTAATTGTGAATTTTGATTGGTTACCGCTAAAGTCATACAGCGCCCCTGGCAGCATAATTTTACGTCGAAAATCTCTATAGTAAATAAAATCTCCAAAAAAACAATTCCTTGTAAAAAGGTTCAGCCAAGTTAATCTTACAAAAAACCGAAATGCTTCTGCCCTTAAAAGTTCTGATATCAAAAAGGGCAGCCAAGTTCCTGCCAAAAATAACCAAATCCTTCTGCCCTTAAAAGTTCTGATATCAAAAAGGGCAGCCAAGTTTTTTAACGACAGCTTTCATTTACAATGCCGTTTTTCTACAAAATACATTAAAACTTGGCCGCTTTTTTTTTTTTTTTTAAATAATCGTAATAACTGAATAGTTTAAAATTCGCTTGAATTCTTTTTACAAATTAACAGGGTTGTTGTGGGTCTCCAGGCGGTTGTTAATTCCATGCTTGTTATTTTATTTGCTTAAACTTTGATTTTTTTTAACATTTTGTAAGTTGGAATTGAGAGCCTAATAATGAAAAATGTGATGTGTGCACATTACCCACAGAAATCCATTGTAAATCTAACTTTTGTAAGTCGAAATATGAATTACAGTATTTATTATTCCTTTTACGATATTAAAAAGTTAAATTTACTTTTACTTTTCAGCCTACTGTAATATCGACTTTTACTATTGCAAATTTAAATTTATTATTGTTAAATTTACCACATTATTGTGACTCGAACAGGTACGAACAGTATTTTTGGAAGGGCGAAGGGGGGTTGGCAAAAAAGCGGCCAAGTTTTAATGTATTTTGTAGAAAAACGGCATTGTAAATGAAAGCTGTCGTTAAAAAACTTGGCTGCCCTTTTTGATATCAGAACTTTTAAGGGCAGAAGGATTTGGTTATTTTTGGCAGGAACTTGGCTGCCCTTTTTGATATCAGAACTTTTAAGGGCAGAAGCATTTCGGTTTTTTGTAAGATTAACTTGGCTGAACCTTTTTACAAGGAATTGTTTTTTTGGAGATATCACGAGTTTTTGCAAAATTTTAATGATTTTTACAAGCTGTTCCAAAATTTTTTACCTTTTAAGTTAAAATTATTTGTTAGCAACAATCTCTCACACTGAATTTTTTTTCTGCCTGCAAAAATGGATTTTGCAAAAAATAAGAACTAGCAAAAAACATGAAACTTGCAATACCAGGTCTGTTTAAAATTGAAATGACTGAATTCAATTTGTCTTTTCTATCGTGATTTGGGTATATATTGAACTATGTGGGTTATATTGAATGAAACTGCACGTTTTTATTTAACAAATATTTGATCGTAGCGTCAGTCGTTTGGCCATAGAAATAGCGTTGTAAACCCTTTAGATGATTATCGCCATTTTTAATTTATAAAAACTTTTAAAAAAAATTTTTAATTTTACTTTATGTAATCAATTTTAAAATCAATCTTTCGGTTTAAAATGACTTTTATTTGAATAAAAAAAAAAAAAATTTCCACTATATGCTACGTTTTTGGCCTTTTTATTGTTCTTCAGTTAGGTTAAGGCATTCCTGCCTTTAATTTACAGTAAATTCAATGGGTTTTGCACTCATAATCAATCATAAATAAAAAATAATAAAAGCGAAAAGAGGAATAAAAAATTAATTTTTTTCTCTAAAATTCACGAAAAAAAAATGCCGTTCAATATAATCCAAGCATGGGGTTATACCGGACGAGATAAAAAAGGCTCAATAAAATACGCAAAAGTATCTGTTTTTTCTGCTCATAGTGGAATATATTCTCGGTCATTAAGTTAACAAATACCCCTATCACCTTTTTAAATATTATTGAAGCAAATCACAGAAAATTTGTTCGATGTCTGAGAAAACGTTCGTTCAATACATATTTAAATTACGGTATTAAATTCAGTACAATGCCTCAAAATGAAATATTCTCAACTTTTTTTTTTCAAAGTTATACCCCTAAAAATTTGAGACTTAGCTAATTGGTGACAGCCGCATGATGTTTTATTTCTACATTAAAAAGCTAAAGATTACATATTAAAAAGCTAAAGATAAAGTCCGTAAATAAAAAAAAAATAATATAAAGCCCGATAAAGCTTAACTGAGAAAATTACACCCCCGCCTTAAAGTAGTTTTAGGTTTGTTGGAAAAATAAAAGAAAAAAAAAAAATAATAATAATAATAATCAATGAAGAAAAAAAAAAATGCCCTTTCAAAAAAAAGTCCCCTTTCAAAAAAAAAGTCCCCTTTCAAAAAAAAAAGTGCTCCAGGTATGAAAACACCTGCGACAATATAAAGGAATGAAGCAGAGGGTTCTTTATAGAGTTAGAGTTCGTCGTCCTCGCTACAAACATTTATTTTCGTTGAATGTTGAGGGTTATCTAATCTCGATACTGCAGGCGAATAAGAAAATCGGCTTTTCTCGGCCCCCCTTTAATATTTTTCGGGTTTTCGGACTTTTTCTGTTCATTACTAATTAAGATCTATTACCATGCCAAGTTTCAACTTTCTAAGTGCTCCCCAAGTACCCTAAACATTATGATCTCTATCTATATATCTATATATCTATATATCTATATATATATATATCTGACGCTCAAAAACCGTAACTTTAGGCACTAATATTTCGAAAACGGCAAAAGCTAGAAAGTTGCAAATTGGAACATAGAGTCACAAGGCAAGCGGTAACAAGATGGTGAAATCAGAAAAAAATTAGCTTTTTTATTTTCGGAGGTACGGGGGTCTGAAATCGGCCGTATTATGCGTACGGTAAAGTAGGCACAGGTCGAGTGCCCCGGTGAGGCGAGGTTTTGTCGGTGCCGTGTTAGGTTCGGGTGTTTGTATTTTGTTTTTTTTTTTAACTTGGCTGGGGGGCACTCTGTGCCCCTCAATCGAGGTACTGCAAAAATGATGAGTCAAAAAATAAATAAATAAATACATAAATAAATAAAGAGAAAAAAGGCTCAAATTATCCGTACCAGCATATGACGATGGGGGGGGGGGGGGGGGGGGTCCAGAACCAGTAAAAAAAAAATTGATCACATAATTAATTAACAAGAAATGCTTGTAAAAAACTAGTTCGTCTTTGTTGAAGATTTTTCGGTGGCTAAATCATATTCTAATGCATCGGATCTGTTTATCTGTTTAGTTTACAAGTCAAAATGTTTAAAAACAATCTTAATAGATTTGTTAAGTTTATTTAGGGAAGTTCATGCGATTCAACAGAATCAGAGTTCGAATAAATAAACACCCTGTGGAGGGTGTTTATTCTTGTATTTCATGTACAATTTTAAATATAGGAAAGTATTTTTTAATATCAAAGATATTAAAATTTGTTAGTATTCATTGATATTTTTAGCCCGGAAGTTTCCTGATCTGTTTTTTCTTTTTCCATTTCAATAATGTCTTTTTACTTTAGATATTTGTTAGATTCGTTCGACTTTCCTGTTTTAAGGTTAATTTTTTTGGAATTCATTGTTTTCCGAAAATTGCCATCTTTTAAAAACCATTTTAACTCTTAAAGTTGTTTCCCACATATATTTTAAATTTTATTCCGTTGACTATCCAAGCTTCCGGTCGTTTTTTTGAAAAAAAAAATTATGCTTAGCTTATGGAACAAGCATTTGAAACATATTTACTATAGCAATGTTATAATATGTTAACGCAATGTAAGACCCAAAATAGTATGTAAAGGAGCATTCATCATCATACCAGCCTCATGGCTTGGCAATCATAGTGAAACCCTAGTGTGCTCAATTGGCCTATGACGTAATATGACGTATACTTGTGAAGTTAACCAGGATTGGCTAAGAGCGATTTTACGTACACTTGTGAAACGGTTAACGAAAACTGATTGGCAGCGCCATTTTAGGGGAACGGGAGGGTGCGGAGTAAGAGACGAAAGTGAGCACACTATGGTTTCACTATGTTGGCAATAGCATTCTCGCCTCTCAAGGAAGAGGTCTAATCATCGAGCCTGGTACGCTGTACAGTTAATTCAAATCAAAGGAATACTTTACGTTCCTACATGAAAAAAAATATTCATTAACTTACAAGTTAAATAGAAAAGTAAAATTTCCCTGAATATATATCTTACAAAAATTTTAACTGAATCTTATTATCTCGATTTTATTTATTACAATACAAAAAAAATTCAATTTTCTACGAGATTTAAAAAAAAAAAAAAAAAATTATGTTAAAGCTAAAGTCATAACCTCGATTATTCAGTATACGTTATAATTCATTCATCTTACTCAGATCTGTTAAAAAAAGTGATTGAAAAAGTCCTGCTTTTAAGCACCTCAAACCAACTTTTGATGGCACATTTAACATAAAGTGATTATGTTGTAGTGACATATCGTCTCCAGTAAAATCTTTTTTGTCCAATTCTGACTTTTGATATTTTTCAACCAACTTTCGTTATGTAGGCTGATCTACCACGTAAATTAAACATAAGGTTTCATAAGTTAAACATAGGAATCGACACGTAGCTTAAAACCAAAGTTTCATAAAAATTTCCCACTCCCGCTTGATTTTACCCTACCCGAATGATGATATCAAAATTCCATGAATCGACCCCCTCCCCTTCCAATCCTCATCCGATTAAGGATCCCTAAAAATAAGCCAACTCGAGACATATGGACCTGTACTAAAAAGAGGTGCAAAAATAGTGTAAAAGTTATTTATAAATGATGCATAAAAAACATAACTTTTTTAACAAAAAAAAATTTTTTTCCCGTCATTCGATATAGTTAATTATGCATAAAAAGCTATGCATAAAATGAGGGAAAAAAATTGGATATCCGTAATATTTCCAAATACTCGTTTGCGGTTTTAAAAAAATATTATTTTATAAATTTTACAAAACGATTATGTATGCATAAATTTTTTGAAAACTTTATGCATAGTTTGAACGGGTATACTACAGTTGCGCCCCGCGGTCAGAATTCTTCTCATCCATGGCATAGATGCGCCCCTGTATTTATCAGGTGTAAAATTTCAAGGCATACTTGCGCCCCGTTTTTCTTTTTATACCTGATTTCAATTTGATATATTACTTAATTTCTCACTTAAGCAAGAACTTTGCAAAGAATTAAATCATGTAAAAGCTTGCCTTACTTTCGAATGGATTTTATTTAGTTTCCTTGCATTTCTATACGGGCGGTCGTCTTTTTAAAAAAAAAATGGAATTTATGCTGAGCAGCAAAGGCAAGCCTTTAATTTTATATTAAACATACTATAAATGTCGGTTTTCTAAAATTTCAGGATTGGGCTCTAGATATAGGTGTAGTAGAAAGAATTGTAGTCAGGAATACCGAGTTTTCATTATAAAAAAAAATTATCTGTAAGGATGATATTTATGAACGAAAATTAATAATAAAAAGTTTCATTGAATTTGCAATCCTTTTTTGAAGAAATTATTATTATTTTATAAAAGGGCGCAAGTAGGCTATACCTTTTCAGGGGATTAAAAATTCGGGGCGCAACTAAGCTACGTCTGGTTCGGGGCGCAACTATTCCTTCACGAAAACTGACCGCGGGGCGCAACTATCCCCTGCCCGTTTGAACATATCCAATTTTTTTTATAATTACATAATTATGATATTTTATAATTTTATGTAATTGCATGCATCCAAATTTTGGCGCTTATTAAAAATTTTGCAAAAATTATTCATGTGCAAATTTTTATATAATTTATAACAAAAATAATACAATTTTTATGTAATTTCTTTTGATAAAAATTTTACCTTTTTTTTGCATCTCTTTTTGTACGGGATGTTAACAAGAACATAATATACCGCAGAGCATGAAAACAGCATAGAGCTTCATTAACATGATATTACAAATGTTATAACATGACAATAGCTGTACCAATAAAAGCTGGACCATATGACGATGTAAGTCTTCATAGCATGACTACTGAACAACTTGTAATAGCGATTTAAGAACGTCAGCATCGCATGTTATAACAGGATCTAATCTCATGTTATAAAAGCGGCATAATCCTTATAACATGTTATGTCACTTTGTTTATACTTATTTTCTTTTGTTGTTATAGTATCGAGTCATGTTATAAGGATTAAGTCGCTTTTATAACATGAGATTAGATCCTGTTATAACATGCGATGCTGGCGTTCTTAAGGTACTGAAATCGCTATACCCACTTAAAGCGATTTAAGTACCTTAAGCACGCCAGCATCGCATGTTATAACAGGATCTAATCTCATGTTATAAAAGCGGCATAATCCTTATAACATGTTATGTCACTTTGTTTATACTTATTTTCTTTTGTTGTTACAGTATCGCGTCATGTTACAAGGATTAAGCCGCTTTTATAACATGAGATTAGATCCTGTTATAACATGCGATGCTGGCGTTCTTAAGGTACTGAAATCGCTATTACTCACTTAAAGCGATTTAAGTACCTTAAGCACGCCAGCATCGCATGTTATAACAGGATATAATCTTATGTTATAAAAGCGGCATAATCCTTATAACATGACGCGATACTATAACAACAAGCCGGCAATATGTATAAACACGGTGACATAACATGTTGGTCAAACTAGTTGGGCCATTACATCGTATTATAACATGACAGCATATCCTTTATAACATGCCATTCAGTGTTTTGACTGAACCCGCGAACATTTTCAGAATTTTTCTTCGTTAACTGGTCCCGCCAAAATCATTTTCTTCCGTTACTGATTTCGTTCGTATATCACATTTCATCACGTCTTTTTTCCCCCGGAAATTGAAGTTAAATTTAATTGAGAATCGATGGGAGCACAACAGGAGTCTGAGAAAGAGATTGAGTTTGCCTGCTATGCCGCTCCAGGCAGTCTTGTTTCAAGGAAAAACAGAGAGAAATAAATAAGGAAGTCACTTATTTATTTTATTTTTAGTTTTTATAAACTCAAAGATTTTTTACCTAAAAAAAAAAATTAAGATCTTCAAAAACGAATAAAACCGTCAGACTTTTTTTTTTTTTTCTTTTTTCTTTCCTCTTTTCTATCTTTCTTTCTCTGGGAAATGAATATTTAAAAGAGTGAAAAAAAAGGGAGAAAATGGAAAAATAAAGTGACATGAGAAATGAAAGGCAGAAAAGCAATTTACCTTTAGATCCTCCAACATGGGGGCATTAAGGAGATGGCGAAAAACAGGATCGTTTACATCCTCGATTTCCGACATCATTTTCTTTTAAAAGTTAAAAAAAAAAAAAAAATAGTACCTTTAAAACACGTTAAAAAATCTCAACCGACTAATTTTTAGCCTCGATATCAATTTAAAAAAAAACGTTTCGAATACCGTAAAGCGGGGCCGACTTAAAAACGACTATACTCGTAAAATCCTTTCCGATTGTATTTGATTTAAAAAACCTCAAATCACAGTAACGAAAAAAAAAAGTTATCAGCGGTTAATTGTTATGCCACTTATCACTCGTTTTTTTTTTTTTTTTTTTTCGTTTAGTGTAATAATCAAGTTAATGAGAAATAACGACGCGCATGCTTGATAAAGCATTTTAGGCGAGTAATCGACTTCAAATTTGTTTATTAAGTTATCAAATTGCAACTGATAAGATCGAGGAGAGAAAAAAAAATGGAATGCGGTTTTGTTTATTGTCACTGTCAACGCCTAATCATAATGCAATTTAAATGACGGTCATAAAAATATTGCGAAAAATATGCTCGAATATTCTGGGGCTTTTCAAGTATGGGATCGTCCAGAAATTACGTAAGCATTTATTGGGGCTGGGAAGCATGGGGGGAGAGGTGTATCCGAAAATCTTACGGTTTTTTATCTTACGATTTTAAATCGCCATAACAAAAAGCCTATTCCTTACTGGAGGAGGAGAGGGTAAAAATTAGGCATGTATAAAAATTAGGCATCCTGTATGTAAAACACAACATAAAATAATATGAAAATGTTATAACATGCTTTAAACTATGTTGTAATTGAAACCTGTTACAGTATAGCTTGCGTTAAGTCACGCTATAAAGCTTTATTATTAGTCTATTGGTCTAAGTCACGCTATAAAGCTTAATCTATTGGCTGCATCTTATGTATTTATGTTATATGTTAAACTTTCAAGGGATAAATGTTTCATATTTGACGTAAGTTGTAATCGGCGGTCATGTTATAATCTGCTATTATTATTATACTGTATATGCTATGTTAAAATATCATAATATAGCCTATAATTTTATGACATAACATGTTATAACAGGTTATAACAGGTTATAACATGTTATAAAAATGCATAATGTTATGACATAACTTGTTATAACCATGCATAACAATATTGCGAAAAATATGCGAAAAATATGTTATAACATGTATAATGTTAATGACATATAAAAATGCATAATGTTATGACATAACTTGTTATAACCATGCATAATGTTATGACACAACGTGTTATAACAATGCATAACGGTATGACATTTTATAACGATGCATAACGTTATGACAGCATTTTATAACAATGCATAACACTATGACATAACTTGTTATAACAATGCATAACGTTATGACAACGTGTTATAACGACGCATAACGGTACGACATTTTATAACAATACATAACGTTATGGCAACATTTTATAAAAATGAATAACGTTATGACATAATATGTTATAACAATGCATAACATTATAACGACGCGTGGTATCTTGTGATGTCATAATATAACATGCTATAACATGCTAGTCATAATGTTGTCATATATTTATGCTGCCATGATATAAAATTCCTTTTGATTATTTTAACGCACTATAATTGTTATAATATACGACGTGATGTGGTGCATTATAAGCTGATCTTTTACATGCTATAATAATAATGTCATAGTAGATGTAGTAGTTGCATGTTATGGTACTGCTACTGCACATAACACTCATGTATAATAAATGCAATATGCTATTCCTTTGCCTGTATACTATTTTCCCTGTTGTCACAAGGACATACGTTTTTACGTTCCTGTTATAACATGCTATTGTGCGTTGCGCATGAACGCGAAACGTACACAGGTATAAGCATTCGCAGCTGTACCTTATGGTCATAAGTTAAAGCCATAATTCCATAACATGTGTTCAATCATCATTATGTTGAATGCACAGCAGCATGTTATAACAAGAAACTATCCTACGTAACTAAACGAAATAAGTAACTTACACGACGTTCCTCCTCTTTGGCCGCTTTTAAGTGTGATTCAATCACGTCGAGATCGATTTTTGGCATCGCAGTTTCAATATTATAAACGTCGAAACAACCTAAAAATAAAAAATAAAAAGTCAAATAAAATAGCTAAATCTTGTGAAAATCACGACTTCGAGAGATAATTACGACAAGCTTTTAGAAAAAAAACACGTAAAAGGCTTAAAGCAACAGGTCGATAAGTTAAAGTTTTTGTGATATTTCAATATTCACATCTGCCGGAGAGGAAAATGTTTTATTAAAATAATTTTAAAGGGAAAGAAGATGAAGATTATCACGGTATATCCTAGTTGGAAGTTCATAAAGGGAAAGTTCGCGGGTAAAGTTTCGGGGGGAAATAACTTTCATCGGACTCCCCCGGAATAATTCTCGCGGAAATCTCATATCTTCCATCCACCGGTAAAATCTATTTTACGCCTTTCCAGAAGAAAAGACTGCATCTCATCCGAACAACGAAAAAGGATTATGTAAGTTTAAAAAAAAAAAAAAAAATATTCGACCCACGATTGAAAAGGATGAGGGTCAATAAGGCCGTTTTTTGGGCTAAATTTTTTTTTCGTGAAATTTGATCCTTGAGTCCTGGTAAATGATTCCCCAAAAGAATTTTCGATTTCGGTCGTCGGAACCCTTAATATTCGCCTAAAACCATGATATTTTAGTAAAGCAAATTTTAAGGATCAGCATAGGAATTAAAAAATTTTATTGCGGCAGGGAAGTACTCCTACCTAAGACCTTTTAAGGGTATTTTTTCATGTTCCGAAAAATGTGTAGAACCCCCTTAAAAGCGGCAATTTTAGGTGTTTTTATTTTTTTAAACACCGTTCTTCCAAGGATTTCTGAAAACTGCATACAATATATTATAGCTTGCCCTAAGATGAACCTCACGTAATTTTTCCCGTTTGCGAATCCAATGGAATCCATTTGAAAAATGCATAAGACGCGGTTTTTACGGCCTATTGAGCTCCCTGGTAGTCAGATCTGAATTTTTTTTAAAAAACATCATTTAGGAGTGACAATTAATCGATTCCAGCCATTATCCCGTTCCATCCATGATCAAGTATCTTAAAAAAAACTTTAAAATATTAACATTTTAAAAAAAATCACTTTGCATTTGATGTGTTCCATAACAAGTTTTTGAAAATGAAATGTGAAAAATATAAACAATATATGTATTTTCTTCTATTTTTTGTATTAAATTGTTATTTTAGATGCAAGACATCATTCTGAAGGGTAAATTAAAATACCAACTAACTTAATACGAAAAAAGAAGGAAATATAGAGATTATTTATAATTTTAAGATTCCATTTTCGAAAACTTGTTATGGAACACATCAAATGCAAAGTGATTTTTTAATAATTTTTTAAAGTTTTTTTTAAGATAACTTGATCATGGATGGAACGGGATAATGGCTGGAATCGATTAATTGTCACTCCTAAATGATGTTTTTTTAAAAAAAATTCAGATCTGACTACCAGGGAGCTCAAATAGGCCGTAAAAACCGCGTCTTATGCATTTTTCAAATGGATTCCATTGGATTCGCAAACGGGAAAAATTACGTGAGGTTCATCTTAGGCCAAGCTATAATATATTGTATGCAGTTTTCAGAAATCCTTGGAAGAACGGTGTTTAAAAAAATAAAAACACCTAAAATTGCCGCTTTTAAGGGGGTTCTACACATTTTTCGGAACATGAAAAAATACCCTTAAAAGGTCTTAGGTAGGAGTACTTCCCTGCCGCAATAAAATTTTTTAATTCCTATGCTGATCCTTAAAATTTGCTTTACTAAAATATCATGGTTTTAGGCGAATATTAAGGGTTCCGACGACCGAAATCGAAAATTCTTTTGGGGAATCATTTACCAGGACTCAAGGATCAAATTTCACGAAAAAAAAAATTTAGCCCAAAAAACGGCCTTATTGACCCTCATCCTTTTGAGTCGTGCCCGAACGGAAGAGAGGGAAAATGTCATAAACAAAGGTGGGAGACATGGAATCGCATAATCCCGAATTCCTGTATTTTGGGCGATTTCGTGGTTTAGAGGTGGAAAGCGGTTTTGCGTTTTGCAATATTGAAAAGGGTAAGTTCGATTTTGATTATTATTGACTGCAATATTTGAAGTTTGTTGTTTCATATTACACGATATTGGAACTGTGGGTTGTCAATCCCGTGCTTCAATTTCGCTAGCCCGAGTTTGTTCGGTCGTTTCTTCCTACGGTGACCTTATTTTTTTTAAGTTCCGTGATCAGATTTGGGACTTCAACGGGGATTGAATGAAGCTCCAGCAAACGAAGCTGATACTGATGAAGGATATTTTCTCTTCGTACGGAATTAATTAACATCACATAAAATCATTCGCAAAGGAAAAAAAAAATTAGGGGTTCTTGAAGTCAGCAGTACAATAAAAAGCTAAAATTATTATAAAAACTATACCACGATTTGAAGCTTTTTGAGCTTTCAGGAAAACCAAATTTCAGTATTTGAGCTTTTGAAACAAAAACTGTTATTTTGCATTATGAATTTTTTTCTGCTGATTTTTCGGGCAGTACAATGGAAAGTCAAATCTTAAAATAGGCGGCGTTCTATGCCCCTAAATTTGAGCTTTCAAAAAATCATGTTTCCAAATTAGTAGCTACAAAATAAAAAAAAGGTTGGGCGTTAAAAAACCAAATTTATACCGGGTGTCCGTTTTTAGGATGTAGAAAAAGTAAGCAAACTGTAATGTCGAGCTTATCAAAACAAAGAAAGGTTTTTCCTAAAAACGGACACCAGGTATTAGGGTGGTACTTATTTTCCAAAGTTTGTACTTTTGGAGGTGCTACACCCCAACTTTTTGTATTTGTATAAGTTTCCCTGAACTGTTTCAAATTTTCGGAAAGGATTGTACCTTTCTCGGAATCTTCTGTACTTTGGTTGAATCTTTTGTACCTGACTCGGAAACGTTTGTACCTTCATGGAAACGTTTGTATCAGGCTCGGAAAGGATTGTACCTTTCTCGGAATCGTTTTTACCTTGATTGAATCTTTTGTACCTGACTCGGAAACGTTTGTACCAGGCTCGGAAAGGATTGTACCTTTCTCGGAAACGTTTGCACCATCATGGAAACGTTTGTACCTTTCTCGAAATCGTTTTTACCTTGATTGAATCTTTGTACCTTGATTCAATCGTACAAGCGATTAAATTAAGGTACAAACTATTCAACAATGTACAAACGTTTCCATGTAGGTACAAACATTTCCGAGTCAGGTACAAAAGATTCAACCAAGGTACAAAAGATTCCGAGAAAGGTACAATCCTTTCCGAGCCTGGTACAAACGTTTCCATGATGGTACAAACGTTTCCGAGTCAGGTACAAAGATCCAATCAAGGTACAAGCGATTAAGAGAGAGGTACAATCCTTTCCGAGCCTGATACAAACGTTTCCATGAAGGTACAAACGTTTCCGAGTTATGTACAAAAGATGCAATCAAGGTACAAATGATTCAGAGAAATGTAGAATCCTTTCCGCGCCTGGTACAAACGTTTCCATGAAGGTACAAAAGATTCCGAGAAAGGTACAATCGTTTCCGAGCCTGGTACAAACGTTTCCATGAAGGTACAAACGTTTCCGAGTCAGGTACAAAGATCCAATCAAGGTACAAGCGATTATGAGAGAGGTACAATCCTTTCCGAGCCTCATACAAACGTTTCCATGAAGGTACAAACGATTCCGAGAAAGGTACAATCCTTTCCGAGCCTGGTACAAACGTTTCCATGAAGTTACAAACGTTTCCGAGTCAGGTACAAAGATCCAATCAAGGTACAAACGATTCCGAGAAAGGTACAATCGTTTCCGAGCCTGGTACAAACGTTTCCATGAAGGTACAAACGTTTCCGAGTCAGGTACAAAGATCCAATCAAGGTACAAGCGATTATGAGAGAGGTGCAATCCTTTCCGAGCCTGATATAAACGTTTCCATGAAGGTACAAACGTTTCCGAGTCAGGTACAAAGATCCAATCAAGGTACAAGCGATTCCGAGAAAGGTACAATCATTTCCGAGCCTGGTACAAACGTTTCCATGAAGGTACAAACGATTCCGAGAAAGGTACAATCCTTTCCGAGCCTGGTACAAACGTTTCCATGAAGTTACAACGTTTCCGAGTCAGGTACAAAGATCCAATCAAGGTACAAACGATTCCGAGAAAGGTACAATCGTTTCCGAGCCTGGTACAAACGTTTCCATGAAGGTACAAATGTTTCCGAGTCAGGTACAAAGATCCAATCAAGGTACAAGCGATTATGAGAGAGGTGCAATCCTTTCCGAGCCTGTTATAAACGTTTCCATGAAGGTACAAACGTTTCCGAGTCAGGTACAAAGATCCAATCAAGGTACAAGCGATTCCGAGAAAGGTACAATCATTTCCGAGCCTGGTACAAACGTTTCCATGAAGGTACAAACGATTTCGAGAAAGGTACAATCCTTTACGAGCCTGGTACAAACGTTTCCATGAAGATACAAACGTTTCCGAGAAAGGCACAATCCTTTACGAGCCTGGTACAAACGTTTCCGAGTCAGGTACAAAGATCCAATCAAGGTACAAACGATTCCGAAAAAGGTACAGTCATTTCCGAGCCTGGTACAAACGTATCCATGAACGTACAAACGATTTCGAGAAAGGTACAATCCTTTACGAGCCTGGTACAAACGTTTCCGAGTCAGATACAAATGATTGAATCAAGGTACAAACGTTTCCGAGCCTGGCACAGTCCGGTACAGAACGGGTACGCCATGATTCCGTTGATAAAATTGGAAAAATCAATGTGGGTCATTTTCCATTTTTTTTTCTTTGCAATTTGCATTTTCTCTAGATCGGAATCGGTACAAAGTCAAAAATGGTTGGTACAGTCCGGTACACAACGAGGACAAAATATTCCTTTATAAACAATTTAATTTTCTGTCCTGGGTCAAAATCAGGTATATGAAATTTTCTTTCTGACCTTCTTTTTTTTTAGGGGAGGGGGTACAAAGTTCAATTCTACCGGTACGTTTTAGTGCACGTCTAATACTAACTTCCTGCCGCATCACTTGTACGCTTTCCTTGAAATAAAAATGCATGTCCAGAGTTTCACCCGAAATTGCAGGAAATCGCGGTTTTTACTAAACCTTGATTTTTTTGGAATCTGTATGGGTACAAAATTTAATTTTTAGGGTACATTTCGGTACAAAACGCGTTCTTTTAAGCCTTGTTAAATCGTTTATGAATCTTTCGGTTGACCTAATTGTGTCTCCGCCGCCACCCAATGAAAATTCGAATAACTCCGGAACGGTTAAGGTACAAAAAAAAATTGACTAGGTACATTGTGGTACAAAGGTCCTCTGTCGGGTACAATCATTTAATCCTGAATCGGGAACATCGGGTGAAGTTGAATGTCCCTGAAATCACCCGCAATGATATACTTTCCCTAGGAAACCAGAACGGTACAAAATGAAATATGGGTGGTACATTCAGGTACACTTTGAGTACATTAAGCCTGTATATGTATTTCGTTTTGTTTCGTTCTGGGTGGCGCCGGGGACATTGAGCCTAGAATCAAGGGTTTTTTTTACAAAAAAAAAAAAAAAAAAAAAAAAAAAAAATTAATTTTCTGGTTTTTATGGGATTATTTTAAACCAAAAGCTCAATGAGGCACGCTTTCCTGAGTAAAAAAAAATAAAAAAATTTAGAGAAACTTATTTCAGACAAATAAAAAAAGTTAGACGGTGGCATCTGCGAAAATCTAAACTTCGCAAAATAAGAAATCACTCTAAGGTGATTCCCTACGATTTTTCCTAAAAAAAAAAAAAAAAAAAAAAAAAAAAAAATTTCCTAATCCATTTTTACAAAAAATTTTGGTTCCCAAAATTTTTTTTCCTAACTATTTTATTTCAAAATTTTTAATTCTCCTAAAAATTTTTAATTCCTAAAATAAAATTTCCTAAAATAAATATTTTTCCTGATTTTTTAAATCCCTAAAATTTTTGTAATAATTTACTAGGCCTAGGCCAAGTTGCGAATTTCGGTTTTTGTACATTTGTTTTTTAAATTCGTCGGTAACGAAGTTGTTTATTTATTACGTCATTTTCAAAATTCTGGTAAATATTTTAAAAAAAATACATTTTAAAATTTTTTTTTAGACTCAAAATTTTAGTAAATGCACTGAAAAACGAATGGATGAATTAACTCCGAAAAATTTTATTCCGAATTCCGAATTCCGAATATTTTAATTCCGAACTCCGAATTCCGAATTCCGAATTCCGAAAATTAAAGAATTCCGAAAATAATAAAATAATTTTTTCCCGCCCGAATTAAAAGAATTCTGAATTCTGAAAAGGATAAAAATAAATTTATATATTTATTCTATATTTTGTAATCATCAGTGCTGAGTATTGATACATGTTTTTTGAAAAACAACTAATTAAATAATCACAGATTGAAAAAATAATTAATCACATATTAGTTGGGCAGTTTTCTCCAAAACGGGATTTTTATGTCGCCATTTCCCATTTTAAAAAATTTTGTTTACATCTCCTCCGAACAAGTTATTTGCAAGAATATACGCTCAATTCGGTATTGAATACGGTTTTGTAAACAGGCACATCTGAAGTTGATGGAACTACATCATATGTGCTGATTTTGGTATAAAATATCACTAATACGGGAAAGAATAGTGTTTTAATTCGTTCGGAGGAGAGGCGAGTTTGCAACACATGCAAAATGTAAGCAAACAAGTTTTAAACTCCGAAACAACTGACACCAAATGTTATTATTTCCCTTATTTAGCGATGTAACGAAAATCAGCACAATTCGTTCAACTTCAGGTGTGCCCGTTTAGAAAACCATATTCAAAATATCGAATTTGTATTCTTGAAAATAACATGTTCGGAGGATACAACAAAAATGGTGACATAAAAATCCCGTAATGGCGAGAACTGCCTAGTTACCAAAAAATCACAGATATGCTGACAGTAAAAATCACAGATATGTATGTCGTTGTCAAATAAATTAAAAAAAAAAAAAGATTACTACTTCGGCGGATTTTTGCTAGGCCGCCCTCTTTTTCTCTTTATCTGTTCAGGTACAGACGCAGAAGATTCTTTTGGCTCACTCCCGAGTTATCTTCGATTTCCAATTGTACCTCGGTCCAAGGTCCAAGGAAATCGAACGATCTATTGTACCTCGGTCCGAGGTGCAATTGGAAATCGAAGGTCCTCGGTCATTCGTTCAAGAATCAGCTTTTAATTTTCAGTATCCGACTGCAATGATCGTCTCCTAGAAATCGGTTGTAAGGCTGCGTCTGTACCTGAACAGATAAAGAGAAAAAGAGGGCGGCCTAGCAAAAATCCGCCGAAGTAGTAATCTTTTTTTTTTTTTTAATTTATTTGACAACGACATACATATCTGTGATTTTTACTGTCAGCATATCTGTGATTTTTTGGTAACTAGGCAGTTCTCGCCATTACGGGATTTTTATGTCACCATTTTTGTTGTATCCTCCGAACATGTTATTTTCAAGAATACAAATTCGATATTTGAATATGGTTTTCTAAACGGGCACACCTGAAGTTGAACGAATTGTGCTGATTTTCGTTACATCGCTAAATAAGGGAAATAATAACATTTTGGTGTCAGTTGTTTCGGAGTTTAAAACTTGTTTGCTTACATTTTGCATGTGTGTGTAAACTCGCCTCTCCTCCGAACGAATTAAAACACTATTCTTTCCCGTATTAGTGATATTTTATACCAAAATCAGCACATATGATGTAGTTCCATCAACTTCAGATGTGCCTGTTTACAAAACCGTATTCAATACCGAATTGAGCGTATATTCTTGCAAATAACTTGTTCGGAGGAGATGTAAACAAAATTTTTTAAAATGGGAAAATGGCGACATAAAAATCCCGTTTTGGAGAAAACTGCCCAACTAATATGTGATTAATTATTTTTTCAATCTGTGATTATTTAATTAGTTGTTTTTCAAAAAACATGTATCAATACTCAGCACTGATGATTACAAAATATAGATAATATATAAATTTATTTTTATCCTTTTCAGAATTCAGAATTCTTTTAATTCGGGCGGGAAAAAATTATTTTATTATTTTCGGAATTCTTTAATTTTCGGAATTCGGAATTCGGAATTCGGAGTTCGGAATTAAAATATTCGGAATTCGGAATTCGGAATAAAATTTTTCGGAGTCAAGTTATCGACCCCTGAAAAACTCTTTCGGTTGACCCAAACCAAAATGTTAGTAAAGGAAATATCACCCCAAAAATTTTGGTTAAGACAACCAATTTTTTGGTTCAGCTTACAAAATTTGATTGGCTGAACCAAAAAATTTGTTGTCCTTACCAACATTTTTGGGGTGATGTTTGCATTACTAACATTTTGGTTGGGTCATCTAAATCGTTTTTCAGTGTGTAGTAATCAGATCAAAATGTTTTTCATATTTATGTTTTTATAATTTTTAAAAAAATTCTTTTATATTTATATTTTTATACTGTATATTTTTAGTTGTTCATTTTATAGCTGTATTTTTGTTACGGTTTATTAAGAAAATAAAAATAAAAAGAAAAACTTAAATCCGAAGCCTCGCCTAGTGAATTATTACAAAAATTTTGGGGATTTAAAAAATCAGAAAAAATATTGATTTTAGGAAATTTAATTTTAGGAATTAAACAATTTTAGGAAAATTAAAAATTAGGAAAAAAATTTTAGCAGCCAAAATTTTTTAAGAAACGGATTAGAAATTTATTTATTTAGGAAAAATGGTAGGGAACGATAGTGATTATCATTTGAGCTTTTTATTGTACTGCTGACTTCACGGAGCCATTAAATATATTGCATAATTGACGTCCCTAGGCAGCCGGCAGCCTCCTAGCTGACTTCATCTGCCTTAAAAATTTTCATCATCAAGAGCCACCTTTACTCTTTTGTTTTATTAAGAAAAAAAAAAATTCTTACCTAATTCAGAAGACGAGATTTTCTCTTTAGCTAACGGAAGGGATTTACGGTTATTCATATTCGCTTTATGTTTCTCCTTATATCCCCTATGGCGAACCGCATCCAACCCGTCTCCCTTGCCCGAAAACTTAAGATTCTTCTTCGTGCTCACATTCATTTGCGTCTTTTCTTTCTTTTTCACAACTTCGGCATCTTCCACTTTCCTCTCGTTCTCCGTCTCTTTGTAAAACTTTCGCGAGGTCTCTTTATCCTCGAGTCTATTTGAATCCTCGAACAAACTCGAATTTTCAATTTTCCTCGTCCGGTTGTCGTTTTCTTTAAAAGGATCGTAAGGCATGTTGGCGGAACAATTCCCCCCAGCCGATTTACATTTTTCGTAATTTCCAAGAAAGCGATTTTCCTCGAAAGCGAGCGAAGTCATTTTGACTTTATCGGGGATTTCCCTTTTTTCCTCGCAGAAATTTTCACCGTCAATCTTGAAATCCTCGATCGGTGACGGGGTTAAATCGGAATCATCGTCTGGTAAGACAGCCGTCTCGACAACCCCGGAAACCGGATATAAAGCGGTGGCAACTACGTCTTCTTGTATAATCCAAGAGCGCTCCGTAAAATCAAATTCATTGTCGGTTGTCACTCCCGAGCTAACCCCCGAATCCGGGACGTAACCCCCGCTTTTATTTTCGAATTTTTCGTTATTGTCCTTGATCCAATTTGAAATGTTCGAATTTTCCTTCCCCGTTTCGAAATCCTCGGCTGGGTCGAACTTGGGTTTGTCGTAAAAAGCCTTTTGGAAATTTTCGACGCTACCTAAATGGTTAACACTTTCACTTATTTCTTCACTTGGATTGTTGTTGTTGTTGTTGATGTTGTTGTTGATGTTGTTTAGGTTCGATGCGGATTCGTCGTCGGAAGAATTGACTTCTAAATCGTTTGCGAAGTCCTGAAAACCAGGGTAGTTTGGATTGGTTATCCCTTTGTTGAGGAACGACGTGTGAGAACGGTTGCCGTCGTCGGAAAAATCAGAATCCGTCGCATCTTCCTGACTGAAGCAGTGGTATTCGTCGCCTTGAGGAGATACGTCTAGGGAACTGGAACTCTGACCTGCGGAGAGAAAAAAAGGAAATAAAACAAGAATATTAAATAATGGCTGATCTTGTAAAAGTATTCGCTATACTGAAAAACCCTTTCGGTTGACCCAACCAAAATGTTAGTAAAGCAAATATTACCCCAAAAATTTCGGTTAGGACAACCAATTTTTTGGTTCAGCCAATCAAATTTGGTCGGATGAACCAAAAAATTGGTTGTCCTAACCGAAATTTTTGGGATGATATTTGCTTCACTAACACTTTGGTTGGGTCAACTAAATCGTTTTTCAGCGTATAGCCGGGCAGTGGAGACATTTTAAGTTACATGTACACGGGATACATGTCTTAAAAATAATCTTTTTCCCAAAAATGATATAAGCCGGTAGCCTCGATATTGGAGCAAATACCGAGATTATTGGCCAACATAAAGTTTTCTTCCCCCCAGTTTTTCTACATGAAAAATTTTCTTATCAATGAAACGTCGTTGTATGTGGTTTTCGAAAAACTTTTAGTATGGGACTTTAATTGCATAGTATATTCACACGCAGGGGGCATTACGTGATAGAGCTAGTGACGTCAGCTCAGCTTATTCAACTCGGTTAAAAACTGGGGGAAAAAATTTCCCCGATTCTTTCTTGGCCTTTCCAAATTCATTGAAAAAACTTCTTCGGTCATTAGTGTGGATCAAAAAAAATGATCCACTCCAGATCATTTCTGGTTTTTACAAGACAAAACTTGTTCAAGACATTTCATTCTCCTGAGTGTACTCCAGAGGAATACTCCTAAAAATCTTATTCTTTTATTTTACAAGAACATTTTCGGGTTACAACTCCAGTTTAAAATTGTTTTAAAACGAGTAATGACTTGTCTAAATAAAGTAGGTCCCGCTCATTCGTAAAATACCTTTGCGATACGAGTGCCCCGTCTTCGAGCTCGTCACTCGATACATTAAGGGGTATGACGTAGTAACGCCTAAACCTTACACCAGAAACCGAACTTGGTAAAGGTAGGCGCCGGGTCATAGAGCTTCATGTCCTGATTATGCCGAAAAAGAAGAAGAATGACTTGTCCGAAACATGTTCAACAAAGGTCAGCTATTGACATAATCGACAATTCCCCCTCTACGGTCGCCTTGATTCACTATAAACCCTTCTTACATAACAAAATCTACCAACCCCACAATTCATAACCCATCTCAGCGAGAAAATTTCCACCCCCACAGAAAAGTAGGATGGGAAAATATGAATGAAGCATACGTGGAAAACTCCGCAAAATTATTGTTAGGCAACTGTCCGTGTTTATGCACCCTGACGATTATATCTCCCATCCGCATAAGGTTAATTGCACATCAGAGAGCCGGTATACGCAATTTTTTATGCACAAATAAACGCCGAAAGGGGAGTCGTTAATTAATTTGAGCAAAATTTCCTCTTTTCCACGCATTCATTACTCCATTTTACTGTGAAAACTAGGACTTGTCAACTAAATTAAAACGATGATTACTCTCCTCCTTACAACTAAAACATTCACAATCAGATAAAACAATCCTTTCCCCCCTCCCGAAAAACCCTCATCTCCCGGTAATTTAATACAAGAAAAATAAATCCTCGTTTTAATTGTACAGGAAGAGGGAGCTCAGGGAGAAACATTCACCTTTCAAGAAAATTCTCATTTCAAGTGTCATAATCAGAAATTATGAAAAACGTTGGCTTATGGGAATGACGTTACTCAAAACATCCCCCCCCGACCTTCCCCTTTTTTATGTACGCGCGGGTTTTATCCCTGACGGGTTCTTCCTGGACCTTTATCACCCTTCATTCAACGTACGTTAAAATAAAATAGAAAAAAAAAAAAAAAAGTTCCTTTAAAGTATGAAAATTAAATTTACAATTTCCCTTCTCGAGTTTACTTTTTAAAAAAAAAAATAGGGGGAGTGAATCGAACGGGCTTCAAAAGGAATTGGCGATCGATTGATTACGTCTAAAAATAGTAACCCCAGGAATGAAGGAAGATTGAGGGCGACCCTTATTCTTAACATGACATTGAGGTGCGGTGGGCGTTTGTGTACAAAAAAATAAAAAGAAAAGAAAAGCTTTTGAAATCGACCTCCATTGTGAAGGAAAAAAAAAAATTGCCACTCACCTCGTCAGCGATAAAAGAAAATATAGATATACGCGTATACATGTTATTTTAATAATATATGATCCTGTTAAACACAAATGCGGAAACGACTATTTGATTACAAGGGCGTGCATTATTACTTAACGAGTTAAGCAGAAGAAACCGTTTTAAAAAAAACTGACGTCATTTTATTACAGAAACTTCGAGTTTCATCTGATTCACATCGCATCTGGCGTTTTTTTTTTGTTTATATAACTTTCGAGGAGAAAAAAATTAATCATGGGAAGATCATTTATTATAATTAAAAATACGTGCACGATACCCATGGGTTGACTTGAAGGTGAGAAAAGGCCATTTAAGAATTTGGGGCATTTACCGTCACAGTTTAATTTTTTTTTTTTTTTTAATTTTGAAATTTTATTTTATCAAAATCTTTTTTAAAGGCATTTTTTTTAAATTTTATTTTTGAAAAATTCAGGACGAACTTATCCGTGCGAAGGAGGTCAACTGACGTATCTCCGGTCTCCCGGCACTTTATCACACGCTGAATAATAACGCGACAGTTCGTAACGGTCAATTGGTAACGCTACCAAATGGTAACGCTACCTTTTCATAACGGCGACATATAATAACACCGTCACTTAATAACGTGCCAAAATATAACGCGTCATGTCGTAACATGTTTGTCGGGCAGCATGTATAATTTAATCTCTACAAAAACACTTCCATTAAAAAAAAGAAGCCAAGTTTTACTTTTTATTTTATTTTTTTTTTTTTTGGTCCTTTGCAAAAACAGTCTGCCCTTAAAAGTGGTGATATATTGAGAAGCTCAGCCAAGTAAGATTAATTTTCTTATTTCAAAAGAATTTTGCCCTCCAAAGTGGTGATATCAGAGGAAGCAGCCAAGTTAATTTCTTTGCTATTATTAATCTTTTTTGGAAGTCATATTCCTCCGTGAATAAACTCAAACTTGGGCGCTTTTTTTTTTCAAGGGTTTATATGAATGTCGCAATAATCCTTCCCAACTTAATTTTTAATAACGTAGTGAGTAACGCTCAAAATGACGATTTCGACCCCTCGAAAACCGAAGAAGGACAAAACATAGAAAGTAGAAAATCAGCATAGTTAATATCGAAGGGAGCGGTGTTCCGTGTGCGAAAAAAAAATTTATCTTAGTCGGGTCGCGAGTATCGCGGTTCTGAAAACAGGGATACGATGAGTTTAGTAAAGTAAGGTGCGAGAGGAGTGCACTTAAAACTTGACTGGGTGCACTCCGTGCACCTTGATAAAATTCAAATTCTTATAATAGCGGGTATTTTATATTTTATAATAGCGAGTTTCGCGGTTCGGAAAACAGGGATACGATGAGTTTAGCAAAGTAAGGTGCGAGAGGAGTGCACTTAATACTTGGCTGAGTGCACCTTGATAAAATTCAAATTTTTATAATAAATTTTTTACAATTTAAAATAAAATGCACACGTGGTTTATGGCCACCCTTTTTGACTAAAAGTAGTTCAGTCTACCCTGTGAATTATTTATTTTTTTCACGAAAATTTTTAGTTGGCTTGATGTAAGCTAACAATAGAATTAGCAATTAAATTAAAAACATTGTTAAAACTTCAACATAAAAAACTTTCTTAGGAAATTCCATTGTCGTCACCTTATGTAAAACTTACTTCTTACAAAAGGATGTAATTTAATTGCTAATTCTATTGTTAGCTTATATCAGCTAACTAAATATTTTCGTGAAAAAATCAATAATTCACAGGGCAGAGTGAACTACTTTTAGTCAAAGTGGATGTCCATAAACCACGTGTGAATTTTATTTTAAATTATAAAAAATTTATTACAAAAATTTGAATGTTAGGAATTGACTCGTTATATTTTGGCACGTTATTAAATGTCGCAGTTATGAAAAGGTAGCGTTACCGATTGGTAGCGTTATTAAATGTCGTGTTATCAACTGACCGTTATAAACTGTCGCGTTATTCTTTGACGCGTTCTAAGGTGTCCTTTAACCCGCAGTGCTCCTTAACAAAAATACTTCGGCTAAAATGACAAATAAAAACTGCTAATGAGGCTTTGTTAGGAAACATGTTAAGTACCAAAATCCACTAAAACCAAAATCTTACCTGATTGTCCCCCTACCCCCCACAACTCCCCCGACCCCTTAAATTTTTTTTCAAGGCTTGTTACATATCATATGAAAGCTCATTGGAAATGCTTTAAAATGAGACGGGGTCGAGGTTTATATCTTTCACTGGGACGGAGATATCGTCGTTTGAATAGCCCAAAATTAAGTGTCTAATTTTCGACCTCCCAAATTCATGGGATATTCATAGAATGTCTAAAAGACGTTTTTAGGACCCGTGCGGACATGGGAAAATCCAATGGACGTTCAATGGATATCCTCGTGACGTCCTGAAGACGTCCTCGGGGCTGAACAGACTTTGCTAACTGGGAATTCGTGGTCACAAGACACTTTCCCAAACCGTCAAAACGGACTATCTCCAGTCATATTTACGATGGAGATACGTCAGCTTGACCTCCAACGCCCGGAAGTTAGCAATTAAAAATCCCATTTTTAGCGCCAGTAACTCTTTAAAAAGCTCACGAAACATCTCCAAAGGGATAATGCCTTTAAAGGGTCCTCCGGGCAAACAAAAACTGAACGAGATCGATTGCTTTAAAAAATATTTACCTTCGTAATCTCCGTAACTATCTTCAGGCGATGAAATCGTAGGTGAACAACTCACGATCCTCGGGTTATTTTCCCGATCGTTATTTTTGTTTATCGAAATGTTATTATTCAAAGTTTTGTCGTCGTCTGTCCCGTTTTCGTTCGACCACTGGAAGCAATACCGATTTGTTAAATTGTCGTCTATCTGATTGCTGATTTCGTTGCTATTCGTTTCATCCTTCAATCTATTGTGGCTGGAAAACAAAATAAAAAAAAGATCATTACTTAAAATGTTTTTTTTTTCTTTCCCTCCCTCCTCTTCTTCCTTTTTTTCCTGACGACCTTGTTCTCAGAATTTTATTTCGGTCATTTCAAAAGGATGTGAATAATAAAAAAAAAAGTTTTACATTTTATACCTTTTGGCTTTGGAAGGGAAAATAAGGGACGGTTTTTGAAAACATTTAAGATGGGAAAAACTGCGCGGTGCCTTCTCCAGCTTGGAAATCGGCCAAAAGGAGTTTTAAATACGGAATTTTCTCGGAAAGTCGGGACGAAATCCATTGCATTTTTTTTTTAAGTTCATAAAAATAGTTTTATTTTTTCCCGACAATATGAAGTTAGAGGAAATTTTTAAGGTAGAAACGATACAGTTTTGAAAGTTTTTTGGCATTTCAGACGGAGAAAAATAGGCTTCAGAGTGAAAAAAAAAAAGGCACGAAGATCCATTTAGGCCATTTTATTTTATCCTTGCACGTACGAAAGATATGCATAAATTTTCAGGATATCCAGGATTTTTCGGATATCCAGACTTTTATGGTTAAAAAAAATTATGCATAAATTTAACAAAAAAATGAAATAGGCTTTACGTCAGTAAAGCCTAAAGAACTTGAAGTGAAATTTCTTATGGCGTTGCGTTTTACTATTTTTTCAACCAATTTTACCTTCAAATAACTAATTTCATTTTTTTTTATTGTTTTTTGCTTACTTAAATTTTAATAAAAAACACCCCAGAGTTAAAATTGCCCAAAATCGCCCAATCGTCTTTTTTCATTTTTTTTTTAAATCACCCTTTTTCAACCATTATCAAAATTCGTTTTTAAAAATCACCCTTTTTTCAACCATTTTATTTTCAACACAAAACCAACATTCGTTTAAAAAACCCAGTTGGCTGTGTGACCACACGGCCGAAAGATTTTTCGTGGATACGTCATTAAAAATTGATATTAAAAACATTGGCATCGAGAAAAATTGCCATTAAAAAAATGAAAAATTGAAATAGTTAAACTTTTACAATTTAAAGCAAGGAATGAAAAATAATAATTAATCAAAAAAGAATTATTTTAATTGTTTAAAAATTAAATTAATATTTGAAATGCAGAAATCCCCGAAATAATTTTTCGGGGATTTGATTTTCGGAGATCTGACCTGGCCCCAACACCTCGACAATTGCCGCTCGAGCGAAGCGAGAGGTGTGTAGAGCTGGAGTCTATGGTGTCTAGACAGGATACACTCTAGAGTGTGTGGTGCCTAGGCAGGATACACTCTAGTAGAGTGTGTGGTACCTAGGCAGGATACACTCTAGAGTGTGTGGTGCCTAGGCAGGATACACTCTAGTAGAGTGTGCGGTGCCTAGTCAGGTAGTACAGTGTGTGGTACCTAGGCATGATACACTCCAGAGTGTGTGGTGCCTAGGCAGGATACAATCTAGTAGAGTGTGTGGTGCCTAGGCACGATACACTCTAGTAGAGTGTGTGGTGCCTAGGCACGATACACTCTAGTAGAGTGTGTGGTGCCTAGGCACGATAAACTCTAGTAGAGTGTGTGGTGCGTAGTCAGGTAGTAGAGTGTGTGGTGCCTAGGCACGATACACTCTAGAGTGTGTGGTGCCTAGGCAGGATACACTCCAGAGTGTGTGGTGCCTAGGCACGATACACTCTAGTAGAGTGTGTGGTGCCTAGCCACGATACACTCTAGAGTGTGCGGTGCCTAGGCAGGATACACTCTAGAGTGTGTGGTGCCTAGGCAGGATAAACTCTAGAGTGTCTGGTGCCTAGGCAGGAAACACTCTAGGGTGTGTGGTGCCTAGGCACGATACACTCTAGTAGAGTGTGTGGTGCCTAGCCACGATACACTCTAGAGTATGTGGTGCCTCTACGATACACTCCAGTAGAGTGTGTGGTGCCTAGGCAGGATACACTCTAGTAGAGTGTGTGGTGCCTAGGCACGATACACTCTAGTAGAGTGTGTGGTGCCTAGCCACGATACACTCTAGAGTGTGCGGTGCCTAGGCAGGATACACTCTAGAGTGTGTGGTGCCTAGGCAGGATAACTCTAGAGTGTCTGGTGCCTAGGCAGGAACACTCTAGGGTGTGTGGTGCCTAGGCACGATACACTCTATAGAGTGTGTGGTGCCTAGCCACGATACACTCTAGAGTATGTGTGCCTCTACGTACACTCCATAAGTGTGTGGTGCCTAGGCAGTACACTCTAGTAGAGTGTGTGGTGCCTAGGCACGATACACTCTAGTAGAGTGTGTGGTGCCTAGCCACGATACACTCTAGAGTATGTGGTGCCTCTACGATACACTCCAGTAGAGTGTGTGGTGCCTAGGCAGGATACACTCTAGAGTGTATGTTGCCTAGGCACGATAAACTCTAGTAGAGTGTGTGGTGCCTAGGCAGGATAAACTCTAGAGTGTATGGTGCCTAGGCAGGAAACACTCTAGGGTGTGTTGTGCCTAGGCAGGAGACACTCTAGTAAAGTGTGTGGTGCCTAGGCACGATACACTCTAGAGTGTGTGGTGCCTAGGCAGGATACACTCTAGAGTGTGTGGTGCCTAGGCAGGATACACTCTAGTAGAGTGTGTGGTGCCTAGTCAGGTAGTAGAGTGTGTGGTACCTAGGCAGGATACACTCCAGAGTGTGTGGTGCCTAGGCACGATACACTCTAGTAGAGTGTGTGGTGCCTAGGCACGATACACTCTAGAGTGTGTGGTGCCTAGGCAAGATACACTCTAGTAGAGTGTGTGGTGCCTAGGCACAATACACTCTAGAGTGTGTGGTGCCTAGGCAGGATACACTCTAGAGTGTGTGGTGCCTAGGAACGATACACTCTAGTAGAGTGTGTGGTGCCTAGTCAGGTAGTAGAGTGTGTGGTGCCTAGGCAGGATACACTCTAGAGTGTGTGGTGCCTAGTCAGGTAGTAGAGTGTGTGGTGCCTAGGCAGGATAGACTCTAGAGTGTGTGGTGCCTAGGCAGGATACACTCTAGTAGAGTGTGTGGTGCCTAGGCACGATACACTCTAGAGTGTGTGGTGCCTAGGCACGATACACTCTAGAGTGTGTGATGCCTAGGCACGATACACTCTACTACCTGACTAGGCACCACACACTCTACTAGAGTGTGTGGTGCCTAGGCACGATACACTCTAGAGTGTGTGATGCCTAGGCACGATACACTCTAGAGTGTGTGGTGCCTAGGCAGGATACACTCTAGTAGAGTGTGTGTGCCTAGGCAGGATAACACTCTAGAGTGTGTGGTGCCTAGGCAGGATACACTCTAGTAGAGTGTGTGGTGCCTAGTCAGGTAGTAGAGTGTGTGGTGCCTATTCAGGTAGTAGAGTGTGTGGTACCTGGGCATGATACACTCCCGAGTGTGTGGTGCCTAGGCACGATACACTCTAGTAGAGTGTGTGGTGCCTAGGCACGATACACTTTAGAGTGTGTGGTGCCTAGGCAGGATACACTCTAGAGTGTGTGGTGCCTAGGCACGATACACTCTAGTAGAGTGTGTGGTGCGTAGTCAGGTAGTAGAGTGTGTGGTGCCTAGTCAGGTAGTAGAGTGTGTGGTACCTGGGCATGATACACTCCAGAGTGTGTGGTGCCTAGGCACGATACACTCTAGTAGAGTGTGTGGTGCCTAGGCACGATACACTCTAGAGTGTGTGGTGCCTAGGCAGGATACACTCTAGAGTGTGTGGTGCCTAGGCACGATACACTCTAGTAGAGTGTGTGGTGCGTAGTCAGGTAGTAGAGTGTGTGGTGCCTAGTCAGGTAGTAGAGTGTGTGGTACCTGGGCATGATACACTCTAGTAGAGTGTGTGGTGCCTAGGCACGATACACTCTAGAGTGTGTGGTGCCTAGGCAGGATACACTCTAGAGTGTGTGGTGCCTAGGCACGATACACTCTAGTAGAGTGTGTGGTCCCTAGGCACGATACACTCTAGAGTGTGTGGTGCCTAGGCAAGATACACTCTAGTAGAGTGTGTGGTGCCTAGTCAGGTAGTAGAGTGTGTGGTGCCTAGTCAGGTAGTAGAGTGTATAGCACCTGGGCACACTCCAGAGTGTGTGGTGCCTAGGCACGATACACTCTAGTAGAGTGTGTGGTGCCTAGGCACGATACACTCTAGAGTGTGTGGTGCCTAGGCACGATACACTCTAGTAGAGTGTGTGGTGCCTAGGCACGATACACTCTAGAGTGTGTGGTGCCTAGGCACGATACACTCTAGTAGAGTGTGTGGTGCGTAGTCAGGTAGTAGAGTGTGTGATACCTAGGCATGATACACTCCAGAGTGTGTGGTGCCTAGGCACGATACACTCTAGTAGAGTGTGTGGTGCCTAGGCAAGATACACTCTAGAGTGTGTGGTGCCTAGGCAGGATACACTCTAGAGTGTGTGGTGCCTAGGCACGATTCACTCTACAGTGTGTGGTGCCTAGGCAGGATACACTCTAGGGTGTGTGGTGCCTAGGCAGGATACACTCTAGTAGAGTGTGTGGTGCCTAGGCACGATACACTCTTGTAGAGTGTGTGGTGCTTAGGCAGGATAAACTCTAGTGTGTGTAATGCCTAGGCAGGAAACACTCTAGAGTGTGTCTCGGTGTTATTTCGCCCATAACGTTTGGTCTAACTTTTGATCTTTTCGTTAATTTTGAAAAAATTTGAATCGGAAAATTTTCGATAAGTTTTGAAAAAAGATTTTTTGAAAAGTGAATTTCACATAAGTCAGAAACGGTCAAAAATTTTATTGTTTTACGGGCTCAACCTCGGCAAAGACTATCCACGTCAAAAATCACACATTTTTTAATCTTTTTTCAAAATTCAGAGTTTTTTTTCAAAATTCGGTACCCATCAATCACCCTTTTTCAACCATTTTTAAAGTTCGTTTTTAAAAATCACCCTTTTTTCAACCAATTTTAACTTGAAATAATCATTTTCAATTTTTTTGACGTAGGACTACGTCATACCCCGTAACCTGGACATTTCTGTTTGTTCGTTTATTCGTTCGTTCGTTCGTTCGTTCGTTCGTCCCTATCTTGGTTCGCACCTAGAAAAGTATTTAATATTTTAATGAATTTATAGTCATAATTTTCGAAAATTTTCGAAAATTTTTTAGATATTAATTTTTGCGCGTTTTTGCTCAAAAAAATCGAATTTTTTGACACAAAAAACTTAACATCTTTAGTAAAAATGTAATTTTTTTTCTGGTACGAAAAAAACTTAAAATTTTTGACGAAAAAGATCAAAAGCTGAAAAAAAACTTTATTTTTAACTTTACCTGAAACGAAATGCCTGCTCAGTCTTTTCAAAAATGATTGATTAAGGTGTTAATAAAAACTTTTGATTAACACCTCGACGTTTTTTTGTCAATTCAACACCTCGACAATTTTGTCTTGATGTTACTTTTTCGCTCATAACTTGATCATTTTTCTCAAAAGTTATTATTTTAATATTAAAACTTCAATCAAATTACTCCACTTTTCCCACCGCAAATTAATATTTTTTTTTTAATGAATTAATGTAATATTACAGTTTTAACGTTTTTGAAATTCTCACCAGAATTACGCTTACACCTACGCTTACGCTTACGCGAACCCCCCCATAAGAAGTTTCACTTCAAAAATAATGTAAGAATTATGCAAAAATTATGCATATCGAGATTTTCATGTTTAAAAAAAATATGGAAGAATTATGCATACGTAGACTTTTAGACGATTATGCATCTCCAGACTTTCATGCTTAAAAAAATTATGCATAAATTATGCAAAAATATACGGATCTATAGACTTTTATGTATATAAAAATTATGCAAAAATGATGCATTTTTCAATTTTGGTGCTTAAAAACTATGAATAACTTTGCAAAATTTATGCATATCCAAATTTTTGTAGAATTGATACAAAAAATAAAAACATTTTATATACATTTTTTTTTGCATTCATTTTGCAAAAAATTTTACAGTTTTTGCATCACATTTTCGTACTGTCCCGGAGCAACGATATAGATTGTAGTTGAGAAGCCCGTTTAGAAAAGCCATCAGAATCGTTTTAGTATTTAGTTTAATCTGGAGCTATCTATAAACAGGGAAACGTTAAAAGCCCGTAAGAAAGATCGAACAAGGGCGATAATGAGAAAACCGTGGAGGAAAACTAAAAGAAAATTTAAGACTTAAACTCTCCACCAAAGTGACTGATTGTCTGAGGGATAATGTTAACGTATTAAGATAGATCGACCGCTAACCAACTAGGAAAATAGATCGACTCGAATTAAAGAAAAGCCAGAGGCGTGTAAATGTAAAAGAAAAAAAAATAAGAGGATTAAGATCAATAAAACTCTTTTTCTGGGATCTTATGAATCGTTTCGTTGCATGAGAGGGCGTTCATGAAAAAACATTTTAGAGGCTCAAAACATTTTTCTTTGTTTTTGCATTAAATTACTAAAGGAAAAAAATTGTTTGGCAATGCCGGAAAACCTTGAAAGCTCTTTGGTCGGAAAAATATTATTTGAATTTCCCTCGCAAAATTAACCTATTTTTTTGAAAGTGCTGAAAACCCCGAAAAACTTCCCTTGCCCAATTTTCCAACACACTTCATAATCAACAAAATGTAAACTGATTTAAAAAAAAAAAAAACTGGGTCGAATCGAATCCAATTTTATTTACAATTTTTAAAAAAAAGTTTGACATGGGTCACAATCATGTAACTTTGATACGCCATCTGTAAAACGAGTTTAAAACATTCCCGATGCCGATTTCGGATTGAGGAATGAGAAAAAAAAAAAAAAAAAGGAAAGGGGTGAAGAGGAACAAGAGAGGCAAAGAGAGTTAGAAAAACCAATATTCTGTAAAATGGTTATTTCATCTTCGATTACATTTTTTTTGAATCATAGTGCTTTTTATCTTCGGAAATAATAAAGACGATATTACCCCCGAAAAATATGTTTGAAAAAGAAGTTTAAGAGTTTTACGTTGGAAAAACCCATTCGAGCAGAAAATTCAGTGAAATCGTGTATAAGAAATAAAATTGAAAAAAAAAAAAATTTATATATCGGTTTAATATTTTCCGGGTCAATTATCACTAAACAAACAATGAAAATCACCTGGTTAATTACGACAACTCCAACTGTACAAATATTATTGGAGAACCCGACCGAAGGAAGGCGGGTTAATTATGACGCGGTTATTATAATTTTCCAAAATCAATAAAGTGCGGGATTTCGGCTGTTGAAAGTTCACGTTAAAAAATGAAGAAAAAAAAAATAATATACTTACAAATGCAATCTCTGTCCCGGAACAACCATGGCCTGTCCTACGACCTCTTTCAATCGCATGTCTTCTGTCTGCAAATAGAAAATCGATGGAAACTTATTTAGAGGTTAAAAGGCACGAAACTAAAACACATTCTCAGACAAAAGCTTTTCTCTATTAAAATATTCACAATACTCAAAACTTGGGTTGCTTTTCCTTATAGCGTTATTATATTTCCTATTTCATTGTTTCTTATTTCTATATTTTATAGAGAATTAAGTTTATGCGCTGTAAATTTTATGCATTACAATGTATAATTTATAGTCAATGCTCGTTATCAGAAAATGTTAGGAGTGCCTAGGCAATTCCCAGGATTGACCAAAAATTCGTTAGCCATTTCCGTACGAAAAAAAGAGATGCATAAATTATATGAAAATTATGTATAATTTACGCAAAAAATTGGGCATACATAAAAAATGCATAAATTATGTATAAACGGCTAAAATTTTTTGTACTGAAAATTTGTTTTCATTTAACAATATAATGATGCATACATTTTTCGTAAATAACTATGAGTAAACAATGCATAAATAATTATGAATGAATTGTGCATAAATAATTATGCATAAATAAGTGTGCATAAAAAGAAAAAAAAATATTTGCAAATGTTCCTGCTTTATGATTTAAAAAAATTATATGCATAAATCGTGTAAAACTTGTTAGTGTGAATGGCGTAAAAATTATATGCATGAATTGTGTAAAAATTATATGCAAGAATTGAATAAAAAAATTAAGTGCATAAATTGTGTTAAAAAATTATATGCATTAATCGGGTAAAAATATATGCATGAATCATATAAACATTATATGCATGAATTCCGTAAAAATTATGTTAATGAATCGGTAAAACTTATATATATGAATTGGGTAAAAAATTATATGCATGAGTTGTGTAAAAATTATATGCATGAATATCGTGTAAAAATTATATGCATGAATTGTGTAAAAAATTATATGGATGAATCGAATAAACATTATATGCATGAATCGTGTAAAAATTATACGTATGAATCGCGTAAAAATTAAACGTTTGAATGGATTAAAAATTATATGCATGAATCGTGTAAAAATTATATACATGAATTGCGTAAAAATTACATGCATGAATTGTGTAAAAATTATATGCATGAATTGCGTAAAAATTATATGCATGAATCGTGTAGAAAAATATATGCATGAATTGGGTAAACATTTTATGCATGAATCATTTAAAAATTATGTGCACGAATCATGTAAACATTATATGCATGAATCGTGTAAAAATTATATGCATGAATCGTGTAAAAAAAAATATGCATGAATCCGGTAAACGTTTTATGCATGAATCGTTTAAAAATTATGTGCACGAATCATGTAAAAATTATGTGCATGAATCGTGTAAAAATTATACACTGTGGTGCAAAATTAAAGGAACTTTTTTTTTTTTTTAAATAATTTTTTAAAAAGTCGTCGGATCGGGGTGAAACTTGGTGGCAGGGTACCTATGGGGTTGCCCCATCATGCACCCCAAAGGGAATTTAATCGGCCTATTTAAACCGAGAATAAAAATTTTTCGAAATGGGGTATTTTGGCCGTACCCCAAAAAGTTTTTTTGATTTTAGTGAAAGTCACGGTACGGGGGTTTTTGGGCCGCTAATTTCGAATATCGAATCAGATTTTTGAAATCAAAATGGCCGAAAAGTTGGGTTTCCGAAAATGGTGAAAACGGATTCTGGTGCAGCTAATTTTCCTTCAGGGGGGTTTTTTGGGTCGAAAATAACGAATCCGCAATCATTTCACCCCTATTCCAACGCAGCGTAAGCTAAACACGAAAAAAAAAAAAAGATTTTTTTTTGCTATTTTTCAATGTTTATATTTATTCGGTCGATTTTAACGGAATTTCTTTTAAAACATTTGTTTATCATCCCTTGAGCCACCCCCACCCCTAACACCCGTCAAAAATTATTCATTAGCCCGAAAGCAGCCAAATAGAACGAGTTCGGACGATTCCGCCTCTTATGCCCGCACTTTGCAAAGTTTCGAACGTTGGAACGCCAAAGTCGTTTCGACTTTAATGGAAAAAGGGTCATATTTGCAATTTTAACGAAGTTAGAAAAAAAAATGTAAAAAATGGACTTTTTAAGGAACGAAGCGACTTTTAGCGACGAAGTGAAGATTCCGAATGTTAAATTGGGCTATTCTACTGCAGGCAAAGTGCCGAAAGTAATTCTAAAAATATTAAAAACCGAAAAATCGTTGAAAATGTTCGATCTAAAATTAAAAACAGATTGAAACTTGCAATTTTTCGGGATAACTAAATAAATTGGTCCTTAATCCTGATAGGAAATTCATTTTTTTTCTATTTTCTTGAGCTCAGGAGTAATTTCGACGACTGAAAATAAATCTGAGCAAATATTTTCCACCGAAAAATTCTAGTTTTTTTCCCCCCTTTTTAAAATGCTTCCTAACTTTTTCCGGAGATAAGGCCATAACGATATCTCTAAGATATATCTATAAACCGAGTAACCATGCAAAAATCCAGTTCATAAAATAAAATAAATAAATAAAAAAAAAAAAATTAAATAAAAAAAAAAATTAATTATTTCAAAATAATTATCAAATAATGCTAGTTAATTGTTCAACATGGAAATTCGGGTTTAAAAGAGCTTAATTATATTGCACAAGACATTGACGATCCGCTTTTTCATGTTGAACAATTTACCAGTACCTGTGGAAACTGGGACTGGAAGCTAATGGAAGTGCTTTGGTTGGTAAATTATTCAACAGGAAAAATCGGTTTCTCGAGGTCATTTGAGATCCCATCAAGCACTTTGGAACCCGATTTTTCATGTTGAACCATATACCAGTACCTGTGGAAACTTAGACTAGAAGCTGATGGAAGTGCTCGCGTTGGTAAATTATTCAACAGGAAAAATCGGTTTTTCGAGGTCATTTGAGATCCGATCAAGTACTTTGGAACCCGAATTTTCATGTTGAACCATATACCAGTACCTGTGGAAACTTAGACTGGAAGCTGATGGAAGTGCTTTGGTTGGTAAATTATTCAACAGGAAAAATCGGTTTCTCGAGGTCATGTGGGATCCGATCAAGTACTTTGGAACCCGATTTTTCATGTTGAACCATATACCAGTACCTGTGGAAACTTAGACTGGAAGCTGATGGAAGTGCTCGCGTTGGTAAATTATTCAACAGGAAAAATCGGTTTCTCGAGGTCATTTGAGATACCATCAAGGACTTTGGAACCCGATTTTTCATGTTGAACCATTTACCAGTACCTGTGGAAACTGAGACTGAAAGCTGATGGAAGTGCTTTGGTTGGTAAATTATTCAACAGGAAAAATCGGTTTCTCGAGGTCATGTGGGATCCGATCAAGTACTTTGGAATCCGATTTTTCATGTTGAACCATTTACCAGTACCTGTGGAAACTTAGACTGGAAGCTGATGGAAGTGCTCGCGTTGGTAAATTATTCAACAGGAAAAATCGGTTTCTCGAGGTCATGTGAGATCCCATCAAGCACTTTGGAACCCGATTTTTCATGTTGAACCATATACCAGTACCTGTGGAAAGTGAGACTGAAAGCTGATGGAAGTGCTTTGGTTGGTAAATTATTCAACAGGAAAAATCGGTTTCTCGAGGTCATGTGGGATCCGATCAAGTACTTTGGAACCCGATTTTTCATGTTGAACCATATACCAGTACCTGTGGAAACTTAGACTGGAAGCTGATGGAAGTGCTCGCGTTGGTAAATTATTCAACAGGAAAAATCGGTTTCTCGAGGTCATTTGAGATCGCATCAAGCACTTTGGAACCCGAATTTTCATGTTGAACCATTTACCAGTACCTGTGGAAACTGAGACTTAAAGCTGATGGAAGTGCTTTGGTTGGTAAATTATTTAACAGGAAAAATCGGTTTCTCGAGGCCATGTGGGATCCGATCAAGTACTTTGGAACCCGATTTTTCATGTTGAACCATATACCAGTACCTGTGGAAACTTAGACTGGAAGCTGATGGAAGTGCTCGCGTTGGTAATTTATTCAACAGGAAAAATCGGTTTCTCGAGGTCATGTGAGATCTCATCAAGCACTTTGGAACCCGATTTTACATGTTGAGCCATATACCAGTACCTGTGGAAAGTGAGACTGAAAGCTGATGGAAGTGCTTTGGTTGGTAAATTATTCAACAGGAAAAATCGGTTTCTCGAGGTCATTTGAGATCCCATCAAGCACTTTGGAACCGATTTTTCATGTTGAACATATACCAGTACCTGTGGAAACTTAGACTGGAAGCTGATGGAAGTGCTTTGGTTGGTAAATTATTCAACAGAAAAAATCGGTTTCTCGAGGTCATGGGGATCCGATCAAGTACTTTGGAACCGATTTTTCATGTTGAACCATATACCAGTACCTGTGGAAACTTAGACTGGAAGCTGATGGAAGTGCTCGCGTTGGTAAATATTCAACAGGAAAAATCGGTTCTCGAGGTCATGTGAGATCCATCAAGCACTTTGGAACCCGATTTTTCATGTTGAACATTTACCAGTACCTGTGGAAATGAGACTGAAGCTGATGGAAGTGCTTGGTTGGTAAATTATTCAACAGAAAAAATCGGTTTCTCGAGGTCATGTGGGATCCGATCAAGTACTTTGGAATCCGATTTTTCATGTTGAACCATTTACCAGTACCTGTGGAAACTTAGACTGGAAGCTGATGGAAGTGCTCGCGTTGGTAAATTATTCAACAGGAAAAATCGGTTTCTCGAGGTCATGTGAGATCCCATCAAGCACTTTGGAACCCGATTTTTCATGTTGAACCATTACCAGTACCTGTGGAAAGTGAGACTGAAAGCTGATGGAAGTGCTTTGGTGGTAAATTATTCAACAGGAAAAATCGGTTTCTCGAGGTCATGTGGGATCCGATCAAGTACTTTGGAACCCGATTTTTCATGTTGAACCATATACCAGTACCTGTGGAAACTTAGACTGGAAGCTGATGGAAGTGCTCGCGTTGGTAAATTATTCAACAGGAAAAATCGGTTTCTCGAGGTCATTTGAGATCGCATCAAGCACTTTGGAACCCGAATTTTCATGTTGAACCATATACCAGTACCTGTGGAAACTTAGACTGGAAGCTGATGGAAGTGCTTTGGTTGGTAAATTATTCAACAGAAAAAATCGGTTTCTCGAGGTCATGTGGGATCCGATCAAGTACTTTGGAACCCGATTTTTCATGTTGAACCATTTACCAGTACCTGTGGAAACTGAGACTTAAAGCTGATGGAAGTGCTTTGGTTGGTAAATTATTTAACCGGAAAAATCGGTTTCTCGAGGTCATGTGGGATCCGATCAAGTACTTTGGAACCCGATTTTTCATGTTGAACCATATACCAGTACCTGTGGAAACTTAGACTGGAAGCTGATGGAAGTGCTCGCGTTGGTAATTTATTCAACAGGAAAAATCGGTTTCTCGAGGTCATGTGAGATCTCATCAAGCACTTTGGAACCCGATTTTACATGTTGAGCCATATACCAGTACCTGTGGAAAGTGAGACTGAAAGCTGATGGAAGTGCTTTGGTTGGTAAATTATTCAACAGGAAAAATCGGTTTCTCGAGGTCATTTGAGATCCGATCAAGTACTTTGGAACCCGATTTTTCATGTTGAACCATATACCAGTACCTGTGGAAACTTAGACTGGAAGCTGATGGAAGTGCTTTGGTTGGTAAATTATTCAACAGAAAAAATCGGTTTCTCGAGGTCATGTGGGATCCGATCAAGTACTTTGGAACCCGATTTTTCATGTTGAACCATATACCAGTACCTGTGGAAACTTAGACTGGAAGCTGATGGAAGTGCTCGCGTGGTAATTTATTCAACAGGAAAAAATCGGTTCTCGAGGTCATGTGAGATCTCATCAAGCACTTTGGAACCCGATTTTACATGTTGAGCCATATACCAGTACTGTGGAAAGTGAGACTGAAAGCTGATGGAAGTGCTTTGGTTGGTAAATTATTCAACAGGAAAAATCGGTTTCTCGAGGTCATTTGAGATCCCATCAAGCACTTTGGAACCCGATTTTTCATGTTGAACCATATACCAGTACCTGTGGAAACTTAGACTGGAAGCTGATGGAAGTGCTTTGGTTGGTAAATTATTCAACAGAAAAAATCGGTTTCTCGAGGTCATGTGGATCCGATCAAGTACTTGGAACCCGATTTTTCATGTTGAACCATATACCAGTACCTGTGGAAACTTAGACTGGAAGCTGATGGAAGTGCTCGCGTTGGTAAATTATTCAACAGGAAAAATCGGTTTCTCGAGGTTATTTGAGATTCCATCAAGCACTTTGGAACCCGATTTTTCATGTTGAACCATTTACCAGTACCTGTGGAAACTGAGACTGAAAGCTGATGAAAGTGCTTTGGTTGGTAAATGGTTCAACATGAAAAATCGGGTTCCAAAGTACTTGATCGGATCCCACATGACCTCAAGAAACCGATTTTTCCTGTTGAATAATTTACCAACCAAAGCACTTCCATCAGCTTTCAGTCTCACTTTCCACAGGTACTGGTAAATGGTTCAACATGAAAATTCGGGTTCCAAAGTGCTTGATGCGATCTCAAATGACCTCGAGAAACCGATTTTTCCTGTTGAATAATTTACCAACGCGAACACTTCCATCAGCTTCCAGTCTAAGTTTCCACAGGTACTGGTATATGGTTCAACATGAAAAATCGGGTTCCGAAGTACTTGATCGGATCCCACATGACCTCGGGAAACCGATTTTTCCTGTTGAATAATTTACCAACCAAAGCACTTCCATCAGCTTTCAGTCTCACTTTCCACAGGTACTGGTATATGGTTCAGCATGAAAAATCGGGTTCCAAAGTGCTTGATGGGATCTCACATGACCTCGAGAAACCGATTTTTCCTGTTGAATTATTTACCAACCAAAGCACTTCCATCAGCTTTCAGTCTCACTTTCCACAGGTACTGGAAAATGGTTCAACATGAAAAATCGGGTTCCAAAGTACTTGATCGGATCCCACATGACCTCGAGAAACCGATTTTTCCTGTTGAATAATTTACCAACCAAAGCACTTCCATCAGCTTTCAGTCTCAGTTTCCACAGGTACTGGTAAATGGTTCAACATGAAAAATCGGGTTCCAAAGTGCTTGATGGGATCTCACATGATCTCGAGAAACCGATTTTTCCTGTTGAATAATTTACCAACCAAAGCACTTCCATCAGCTTCCAGTCTAAGTTTCCACAGGTACTGGTAAATGCTTCAACATGAAAAATCGGGTTCCAAAGTACTTGATCGGATCTCACATGACCTGGAGAAACCGATTTTTCCTGTTGAATAATTTACCAACCAAAGCACTTCCATCAGCTTTCAGTCTCAGTTTCCACAGGTACTGGTATATGGTTCAACATGAAAAATCGGTTTCCAAAGTGCATGATGGGATCTCACATGACCTCGAGAAACCGATTTTTCCTGTTGAATAATTTACCAACCAAAGCACTTCCATCAGCTTCCAGTCTAAGTTTCCACAGGTACTGGTATATAGTTCAACATGAAAAATCGGTTTCCAAAGTGCTTGATGGGATCTCACATGACCTCGAGAAACCGATTTTTCCTGTTGAATAATTTACCAACCAAAGCACTTCCATCAGCTTCCAGTCTAAGTTTCCACAGGTACTGGTAAATGGTTCAACATGAAAAATCGGGTTCCAAAGTACTTGATCGGATCCCACATGACCTCAAGAAACCGATTTTTCCTGTTGAATAATTTACCAACCAAAGCACTTCCATCAGCTTTCAGTCTCACTTTCCACAGGTACTGGTATATGGTTCAACATGAAAAATCGGGTTCCAAAGTACTTGATCGGATCCCACATGACCTCGAGAAACCGATTTTTCCTGTTAAATAATTTACCAACCAAAGCACTTCCATCAGCTTTAAGTCTCAGTTTCCACAGGTACTGGTAAATGGTTCAACATGAAAATTCGGGTTCCAAAGTGCTTGATGCGATCTCAAATGACCTCGAGAAACCGATTTTTCCTGTTGAATAATTACCAACGCGAGCACTTCCATCAGCTTCCAGTCTAAGTTTCCACAGGTACTGGTATATGGTTCAACATGAAAAATCGGGTTCCAAAGTACTTGATCGGATCCCACATGACCTCGAGAAACCGATTTTTCCTGTTGAATAATTTACCAACCAAAGCACTTCCATCAGCTTTCAGTCTCACTTTCCACAGGTACTGGTATATGGTTCAACATGAAAAATCGGGTTCCAAAGTGCTTGATGGGATCTCACATGACCTCGAGAAACCGATTTTTCCTGTTGAATAATTTACCAACGCGAGCACTTCCATCAGCTTCCAGTCTAAGTTTCCACAGGTACTGGTAAATGGTTCAACATGAAAAATCGGATTCCAAAGTACTTGATCGGATCCCACATGACCTCGAGAAACCGATTTTTCCTGTTGAATAATTTACCAACCAAAGCACTTCCATCAGCTTTCAGTCTCAGTTTCCACAGGTACTGGTAAATGGTTCAACATGAAAAATCGGGTTCCAAAGTCCTTGATGGTATCTCAAATGACCTCGAGAAACCGATTTTTCCTGTTGAATAATTTACCAACGCGAGCACTTCCATCAGCTTCCAGTCTAAGTTTCCACAGGTACTGGTATATGGTTCAACATGAAAAATCGGGTTCCAAAGTACTTGATCGGATCCCACATGACCTCGAGAAACCGATTTTTCCTGTTGAATATTTACCAACCAAGCACTTCCATCAGCTTCCAGTCTAAGTTTCCACAGGTACTGGTATATGGTTCAACATGAAAATTCGGGTTCCAAAGTACTTGATCGGATCTCAAATGACCTCGAAAAACCGATTTTTCCTGTTGAATAATTTACCAACGCGAGCACTTCCATCAGCTTCCAGTCTAAGTTTCCACAGGTACTGGTATATGGTTCAACATGAAAAATCGGGTTCCAAAGTGCTTGATGGGATCTCAAATGACCTCGAGAAACCGATTTTTCCTGTTGAATAATTTACCAACCAAAGCACTTCCATTAGCTTCCAGTCCCAGTTTCCACAGGTACTGGTAAATTGTTCAACATGAAAAAGCGGATCGTCAATGTCTTGTGCAATATAATTAAGCTCTTTTAAACCCGAATTTCCATGTTGAACAATTAACTAGCATTTATTTGATAATTATTTTGAAATAATTAATTTTTTTTTTTATTTAATTTTTTTTTTTTTATTTATTTATTTTATTTTATGAACTGGATTTTTGCATGGTTACTCGGTTTATAGATATATCTTAGAGATATCGTTATGGCCTTATCTCCGGAAAAAGTTAGGAAGCATTTTAAAAAGGGGGAAAAAAACTAGAATTTTTCGGTGGAAAATATTTGCTCAGATTATTTTCAGTCGTCGAAATTACTCCTGAGCTCAAGAAAATAGAAAAAAAATGAATTTCCTATCAGGATTAAGGACCAATTTATTTAGTTATCCCGAAAAATTGCAAGTTTCAATCTGTTTTTAATTTTAGATCGAACATTTTCAACGATTTTTCGGTTTTTAATATTTTAGAATTACTTTCGGCACTTTGCCTGCAGTAGAATAGCCCAATTAACATTCGGAATCTTCACTTCGTCGCTAAAAGTCGCTTCGTTCCTTAAAAAGTCCATTTTTTACATTTTTTTTTCTAACTTCGTTAAAATTGCAAATATGACCCTTTTTCCATTAAAGTCGAAACGACTTTGGCGTTCCAACGTTCGAAACTTTGCAAAGTGCGGGCATAAGAGGCGGAATCGTCCGAACTCGTTCTATTTGGCTGCTTTCGGGCTAATGAATAATTTTTGACGGGTGTTTGGGGTGGGGGTGGCTCAAGGGATGATAAACAAATGTTTTAAAAGAAATTCCGTTAAAATCGACCGAATAAACATTGAAAAAATAGCAAAAAAAAATCTTTTTTTCGTGTTTAGCTTACGCTGCGTTTGGAATAGGGGTGAAATGATTGCGGATTCGTTATTTTCGACCCAAAAAACCCCCCTGAAGGAAAATTAGCTGCACCAGAATCCGTTTTCACCATTTTCGGAAACCCAACTTTTCGGCCATTTTGAATTTCAAAAATCTGATTCGATATTCGAAATTAGCGGCCCAAAAAACCCCCGTACCGTGACTTTCACTAAAATCAAAAAAACTTTTTGGGGTACCGCCAAAATACCCCATTTCGAAAAATTTTTTATTCTCCGGTTTAAATAGGCCGATTTAAATTCCCTTTGGGGTGCATGATGGGGACCCCATAGGCTACCCTGCCACCAAGTTTCACCCCGATCCGACGACTTTTTAAAAAATTATTTAAAAAAAAAAAAAAGTTCCTTTAATTTTGCACCACAGTGTATGCATGAACCGTGTAAAAATTATGCATTTCCAAATTTTTCTGTAAATAATAGAAAAATAAAACACTTTACATAATTTATTTGCATTTCCTTTGCACAGATTTTACACATTTTCTGCATTCGGGCTTTTAGCCTTTTAGTTCCGATATTCCGGAAAATTCGGAACAATTTGCCGCAAATTTTACTTTTTGTACTTAACTTAACCGAGCGTTAAGTTAACCTAATTAGCACCTACTAATTTTTATAACAGGCAACCCGCATTACATGGATGTAATGCAAAATATCGCATCCGAAAGCAATGCTTTCTTTCATTTAACTCGACCAAAGCAACAAAGAAAAAGTTGAAATGACCGTGAACCACGAATTTTTCAATAAAGGGTCACTTAAGTAATAAAAGAAAAGGAAAACCCGGGAAAACATCTGTTTATGGAGACTGAAAACATTTTTCTTTTTCTTTTTCTTAAAAAAAAAAAGAAAAAAAGAAACTTGCAAAGTGCCTTCGGAAAACTATAATTTTCTTTAAATAAAAGAAAAAAAACCATCAACAAAGTTTTCCATAGTTTCTTCTTCTTCTTCTTCTTTTTCTTTTCAAAAAAAGTAAAATAAAATAAAATAAATGAATAAATCTAACGAAGTAAAACATAAAGTAGTCGCATTTGCATGGAAAGTAATAAAATATTTTGAGCCTTTATGTACTGTGTACACCACTGGCTTCGTTTTTCCCCGGAAGTCGTCAAGGAGAGAAAAGCGACATCCCGTAGATAGAACAAACAAACAAACGAGGCATTTTTGGATTCTGCCAGAAAAGACATAAACGTTAATCGTATATTTTCAGCCATTCGTCCCCCCCGTTTTATATTTCCAACATTCCCTTTCGCCTCGACTAACACATAGCTCTGTATTGCATCATTATTAATTCAACAAGTTAGGTCTCTTTTTGCTATTATTTCCCTCCTCTTTTTTTTTTAAAGTTTGTCTTTTCTCTCTGGTATTATAATGACTCTACCGTTTCTTTTTTCTTTTTTAAATTTAAACATGTGTAAGAAAAAGCAAGTATGTAAATAGTTGAAACAATATAAAAAGAGCCATAAAAAAGAATTATATGCGTTATATATAAAACTAATATGTGACCTATTTTTAAACGTTTTAGAATGCGAGGGAAATGACGGGATTCTCGAGGGTGCTTTATGGCAATATTTTTTTTTTTTTTTTTTTTTTTTTTTTAAGTTTCCAGTGTTTAAATAATAGGGAAGTTAAGAGTGGCATATTTTGGTTAAAATGAGTTCGTTAGAATATTATTTTATTGAAAATCAGGGAGGGCCAACGAAACAGATTTGGAGAAAAAAATTCCGAAAATTTAAAAAAAACCCGGATATTTTGAATAATTAAAAAATTTTAAGGCATTTTTTTTTTTGTTTTTTTTTTTTTGGGCTTGTTTTTGGTCAAAAAATTTGAATTTTTTGTTAAAATATCATTTTTTTTCCTGGCACAGAGTCTCTCTGTGACAATTTTGAGGGATTTTAACACCTTTCCTCAAAAATAAATATACCCCGTTGTCCCCCACCCCCACCCCTCAGGCCCTTTCCAAGAACTGTCTGAATCCAAATAAAAAACTTTTTGTTTTTACACAAAAATTCAATCAGGTTTTTATTCAAACGACCGTTTAAAAAAATACGATTTATTCAATAAAAACGGTTCCTTTGTTCCACGTTTAAAATTAAAACCCTTTTCCTCTTAATTACGATATTACCATCAGGAGGATGAAAGAGCAATCAGTGAATCCACATTAACAAAATGAGATTCCCCACTCCTTTCCTTGACAAAAAGCTTTTTCGAAAATCCGGTTATAGCTTTTCATTCAATTTTAGTGCCTCCATTCCAAGATATTGACAGGAGGTCTCGACATTAAATTGACAAGATATATATATATATATATATACCTTTTTTTTTTTTTTTTTTTTTGTCCCCCCAGGCGGAAAAAAAATTCCCACAGAACGAATTTTTTTTACGTTGTTTTTTCGATTTAAAAAATAAAAAGAGGGATGAGGGGTCGATGATGGGAAAGGAATGTATTGACACGGGGATAACACCCGTATATTCAAAATGGATTATCCAATATTGACATAAAAGGTCATAATTTTCGAGATTTTTTTTTTTTTAATGGCGAAAATGTTTTTTTTTTTTTTTTTTTTTTTTTTTTTAAATAATCGTTGTTTTGGGATTAGTGAAATTGTTTTTCTGAATTTAAGGTGATAGGAAAATTGTTCTATATTGATTGAGGAATGCAAAACGAAACAACTTAAAAATATGTAACATAAGCTTATTGAACTGAAAGTGGGTAAGGCTTCCCTTACTGTAGCTTAGAGAGAGGGCCTAAAGCTTAGGGAGCCTAAATTTAAAGAGGCGAAAAGTCGGCCATCTGAAATTCAAGTTAATATAACAACTGCATAAGAAAAAATGAGTCATCAGGAATTCATGGCATTATACGTATAAGCGAAAGCCGTAGGTCTGCTAGGACCAACCAGCAGTCGTCCCAAGGTCCCTCTCTTCTTATCTGGGCACTCTACTGTCCGTAGCTGAAGAAAATGTCGTGTCTACGTATATATCCAATGTATGTATCATCAATGTGCATCATCAGTTACAGGCATTGCAAGGAGAAATGCTACGGCCGGCCATTTTAGGTCAACCTGACGTGACGTCACTCATAAACACGAAACGACCGAAATGCCCGTAGTGCAGTAGTAGAGTCTCCGACTTTGAACCGAATGATCGAGAAGTCGGTCTGGGTTCAAACCTAGGATATGTCTCGGTTTTTTTCACTGCCGTTCACCACTGAATACAACAAGTATACATATATAAGTGAATAATAGTCGTAAGTCCCCACACGGTTCGGATTCGGTGTCTAAGGTCCCGCTTAGTGCAAGCAAAAGCCAGCAAGAGTGAACCTGCCACCATTTGACACATTTATAGGTTTCAGGCCCAGGAAATATCCCCACATTGTACTTCCTCACTTCTATACCGTGCATTGTAAGGACATCGGAATACGGCTCCTGCTGTGGTAGAGTCACGTACCAAGCCCCATGATGATGATGAAATCTAGGCGCAACCCATTTGAACCGGACAGCCAATCAGATCCCGTTCCGGAAATGCCGCCTCTGCTCTATCTAGTCTTCCAAGTTCCAGCATCTCTGAAATCCAAGATGGCGGCCAACTTACTGGCTATACCGTATTAGTGATGCCACTCACCTGGTCAAATCGTATATACAGTATACTTTATACGTTTGACAACGTGATTAAAATCACTAATACAGTGTAGCCAGCCAGCAAGTTGGCCGCCATCTTGGATTTCAAAGACGCTGGAACTAGGGACCACGTGATCAAACGTATATACTGTATATACGATTTGACCACGTAATTATAGCATTGAAAAGTAAGCAATCCATAATATTTCATTTTAGAAAACAATAGAAGGGTGGTTCACTTTTCAAATGCTACAATCTGTTCCACTCTATATATACCAATGCCGATCTTCAGCTTATGTAATATATATATGCGGGCATTAAATGCACCGTATTATTTAACATCCCTAGACCAAAATGACGCAGGGGATGTGATCTCGAAGTCAAAGATGATGAACATTCTCTTGGTCAGGCCACCGTCTTCGAAATTCAAGAAGCGATATTCTTCTTGGTCATTCAACAGTCTTTTTCTTCTTTCAAGTGCCGGCTTCGCGACGCAGATTGGTAATCATCTGGACGATTTTTACTTCGGAAACCGCAGCCCTAAAAACACTCAAGGAATGGACACCAAACCAGTCCCTGAGATTTTCAATCCAAAACCACGAGGTTTTCCATCGGCCTTGAATGCGCTTACCCTCAATTTTTCGCTCCATCACAAGCTAAAGAAGGCCGTGTTTTAAATCTCGAATATAGAGCTTCCGACGCTTGACCTCGTAGAGCACTTGCAACTCCTTTCCCAACAGCCTTTTCAAGAAGAGGCAACCTCTTATCGACCAGATGGTAGCATACGAACAAACAAACCGACAAACAGACAGCCATCCTTTGGTTTTTATTTCTAAAGGTTCGTTCGTTTGTTAACTTTATCTTACTTATTGCTAACTGCTGAAAGTAAGGAACGACCCGATTTCAAAACAAATTCTTCCTCAAATCGCCCACAGAAATCCAACAGAAAGTGGGTGTCTCTTTCAACTCTAAAACAAGTTCCCCCCCTTTCAAAATTCCTGTTTTTGATACGAAACCCATGACAACGAAATTCGATTTCGCTAAAGACTCTTCATAATTATAAAGACAAATTTTAAATTGTGCTTAAGCGTCTTGTCATCTATATAGTTCGCTAAGTAACCGAAAATCCTTAAAACGTACAACCGCAGAATATTAATGAAACCGAAAATAAAGGGAATCGTTTATATATTATAAAGATAAACGATTTATGGTTGGCTGGATGGGAAAACCGTAATAAAATATATATCTCGTGAAAGCTTTCCCAAACCTGCCACCTCCCCACTCCCCCCCCCCCCCCACATTTTTCGAAAAACAAACACTATGAAAAAAAAATCCATTTTTGCTCGTTTAAAAAGAAGTTTCGCATTAATATAACCTTGCTTGTCTTTCCCAACTTCCGAAAACTTCATATTCAAAATGAAACGTTCCCCGTTCGTCTTCATTTTCATATTTATTTTAGGGCACCGCTCAGATTTAACACCGAGCAAATATTATATCGAAATTTATATTTTCCGGGGGAGAAAACAGCGTTTTCTGGCAAGTTTAAATTAATTAAGTAATTGTCAGGGAGTAGAGTCCATGTAGACTGACAGAAAACATGATTGATGGTTATTATTCCCATCTCGAAAATGGATACTCTACGTATATACAGAATTTTCAAAAAAAAAAAAAAAAAAGCACGTGATAACTTTTTTTTTAACGGCTTTTCAGGGGGGAAAAAAACAACCGACAACTCACCATTTTTCCCTGGAAAATCGGGGTTAACCGGAAAATTCCGCATGGTCTCGAAAAACCGTACAGTGCACCGGAGTATGGCAGACTGACGTCGGTAGAGCAGGGATATCCCCTTGACCCCCCTCAACCCCCGTCTTTTCGAAAAGCTTCCACCCCTCTTTGTCGCCCATCCCTTATCCGTGCTGCGCTCGATAGCTACTGGCATTATTTCCATTAATTTTTTTCACATTTCCCCCTCTCCCTTTTTTTCTTAACAATACTCGTACCGTCTTTTTTTTTTTTGTTTTTAATTATACCGAGTCTATTTAACGAAGCTTTTTTTTTTTCTCTTCCTCTTCCCCCTTTGAGGTTTTCCTTTATGAAGCTGACCTACAATCAGTGATGCAATATTTTTTTCCGTCTTATTAATTTTAATGAGGATTCGCTAGGAGGGAGGAGGAACAATATTGTTAGGAATGTCGATCGTATCAACTAAGGGTTGCGGGGGGGGGGGGGGGGGGGGTGGAAGAGGTTGGGGGGGTTTAATAATTTTATTACATCGCTATAATTTTATTACATTTTAATATAAGTGAACGACTCGAGCACAGAGAAAATAATCAAGATGAACAAAATGAGTAATAAAAAAATTTTTTATACGGGGAATATTTTGTTATAATAAAATAGGTCGGGATTTAGGGCAGTCCGGTTTGTAAGTATGATCTCTTGCTGAAGGGTTTATCAAACCGCAAAACACAGAAAACACGACACTTTAAGCGGCAAGTCAATCGTCTTTTACAACAAGAATCGTGATGATACGGATAGTAAGGTGCTCAAAAAGGTCGTTACGAAGCCGTTATTACATTTCGTCGAGTGAAGAAAGCAGAAAGGGGTGAAAGGTAGCGTTGCTTTTCACACGACTATTTATTGAAATTCGCGATATGGAAAGAGGAGAGGGTCATTCTTCTTCTTTTTAGTCCTTTACTCGATTACGAGCGTGGTGATCTCTCACATACACCTGTGCGTGCGCTCACAGGCATATGGGACCTACAGTTTAACGCCGGTTCCGAACGGCTATTTTTGAGAGATTTTACTAGGCAGTTACCGCTCGGTGGTTTGCCATTGCCTTCCGAGGGGTGGTGACCGTTGATTTTCTGACTAGCGCACTAGTTTTGACCTGAGAAAAATTCCTAGCTGTGAACTAGGATAGAAGCACGACGCGTCGCATCTCATGATTGAGAGTCGAGCGCGCTATGAACTAGGCTACGGGCCACCACACGAGAGGGTCATAAATTCGTGAAAACGACTTAAAAATTTAGAGTATACCCAACCCCTGTTGGTAACTCTCTCTCAATCCAACATTGTGAGCTAAACGGTTCCTGGTGGTCGATTTCAAGTGTCTAGGATATTGCGAATCACTCGCTTAACAATATCCCTCCATTTGTCCCAATCATTAGCCTGTTTGCACGCCTTCTCTAAGGTTGGTTATGTCAATTAAGAAATTAGTTCTGTCCACCTAGTAGGCAAACGTCCCCTTTCTCTTTCTCTTTTGCCTTCCAATTTACCTTGCACCACAAGTCTCTCCATCGTATCATGACGAGAGATGTGACCGAATAACTTGAGGATCCGGCTATACGTCATGGACAAGAGTCGCTAAGTCGGCTTGATTTCATTTAAGACAGACGCGTTGGTCCACGTAACTGTCTAGGGTATTCGGAGGAGCCTTCTCCAAACCCACATTTCGAAAGCGTCTATTCGTTTCCTATCACTGGCGTGAATCGCCCAGGTCTCAGGCACATAGGAAAAGACGGGAAAATCTAAGGCATTCACCAGAGCTATTTTGGTAATATTTTTATTCTTCCAGATTTTAGTAAGATCGATCATGGCAGTGCAAGCAATCTCAATAACTTCATGCTGACAACTTCCGGACTTATGAAGTAAAGAACCAAGGTAGGCAAATTAGGATTTTATTTTAATCATAGATAATAAACACATGATTTGATTGATTAACTTTACCACCTGCACTGTAATAAATATTTTTGTATTTATAACACATTTTTTATGTTGAAACGTGTCCACATATTTTTATTTGTAAATATAAACAACACAATTAGCAACATTGCCATAGCAACGTGTGTAAAATTAGCCTAACATATTGAGTGTGTAGATCGTGTTTGTTAAAAATACGCAAAATTTTTTACTGTGTCAACTCCCGAATTCAGGTAATATTTCCCAAGCGCTCAACTTGGGAAGCTTATATGAGAGTTATGTTCACTTTGTTTTTGGTGCAGAGGTACAATCCGTTCATAGTTCCTATATACAGTTCTCTCGATTCAAATTTATACTTCAAAAAAGAACTAACATTCGTCTCCAGTTGTGTATCTAAGGTCGATACCTTAACCGGGGTATCCGTTCCCTTCTCCAAAACATACAATTCCTCCGTCAGTATCCACAGATTATCATCTCCGTCAACCGCCAAATCAAAAATACCATTTTTGCCGGGACGTCGATCCTCGAAAAGGCAGTTTCATCAAATTTCAACCGTAATATCTGACGATCTCCATATACAAAATAAGCTGTTCCTTCACTGTCGGCCGTCACAATTGTGGTATTAATTTTAAATATCGAAGAATCCAAAATGTTTTCCACATATACAATCTCCAAAAACGGGGTTATGAATAATAACCGGACCTCATCGATTATCGTGCTGCTTTCAAGAACAAATAATCTATCTTTAGTTGTTACGTTCACAAAATGATAATCAACTCGATATTTTGATAATAATTCTATCGTTGAAATTATTGAATCTATTAAAATTGTTGCGATTGCGTCACTCGATCGGGTTATTGCAAAATCAATGTCTCTCCAAAATTTCAAATCGGTGACTTTCACATCTGTCAGAATATAACTTCCAAACGGTGCACGTGATGTTTTTCCATCTTTTTTTATTACGGCTAGTGAATTGTTAGAACTTTGGCTGTTAAGGAGATATACGTTTCCTTCTTTGTCTAGGTCGTACTTATCGAAGATGAATCCTTCCAGGTTTTTGACAACCCAAGGGATGTTTTCGTCAGGTCGCAACAAAACCACGCCATCTCCGGTGTTGAAATAAGCAATATCAAGTTCGTCCACGAAGAACATGTTATGAAACGGCTCGTCAGTATGTGGAAACGTGAACAGATACTCAACTTCAGTAGAATTGGCTCTGAGTAGGTGAAGTTGATGTAGTCCGACTGTGCCCGGGTAAACGTCAACATAGCAATCGTTTCTCGAATTGACAATTAGTTTCTCTATAAAATAGTAACTCTCCTGTACAAGATAATTTTTTTGATCGTCCAGCTTGTAGAAATTGGCAGCACCTTCGTAGATGAGGGTACGGATATAAGTGTTTAGATCTGAGTCGAATTCTACTTGTTGCAATTCACCTGCTACGTTTCCGAATTTTGTGATTTCGTAGGCGGTAGTGGTCCCGCAATAGATCAAAAACAACACCGATAGCAAATTCATTGTTGTGAAGTCACTAATTGGTTGACGACTGAATGTTTCGCTACATTCTCAGGATTAATTTTCATGATGTGGAAGTCAGATAACGTGCTACTGCTTCCTTATCTTTGATTTTTGCATAATTTCCGATGTTATTTTCGGTTTCATTATTTGATAACGATTTACATTATATTTAATCAGACAATCATAGACTATTTTCGAACATTACCAAATCCCAGCTCGGCAATTAAACCTCAGTCCTTCTAATTATCAGTCATCTAAATGAAACTTTCAACTTCCTTCATTTTCAAAATCGTGGCGGTTTTATCCGCAAACTAAACCGCGTCACTGGACACGATTTTTCGGTGAGATGCTACGAATGGCATCTCTGTAACTAATGGTTCAAGGCTAAAAATGGAAAAAGGCATCCAAAGCAAAGGACGCACTGTTAGTTCCAGAACAAGCACTGTCAGTTCCGCAACTAACCGCGTTGAAATTGTTAGTTCCGGAACAAACAACGACACAATTATCAAATAGTTTTGACCCTTCAGGGCTTCCGTAAGTTTTTAAAGGACATGCTACCACAAGATTGAGCTTTACTACGAATAAGTTGAGTGAGTTGAACGAACCAGATCCAACAAGTTCGAACAATTTCTGAGCAAGCAGCAATGGCAAAGCTTGTGCACTTAGGGCTATTTTTGTTAGGATCATTACTAAATACAGGCAGTTATGATGTTTTCAATTTTGACCTTATGCGTCTAATATATGCATTAGGGTGGCCCAAAAAAAATCGGCCATCTCTGATTTTCGTTCCCTAGTGAAAAATGGGTTCTTTAGGGTCTTGGAACACTTGTGATTTTTTTTCAGATTTTTAAAAAAATTTTTAGAGGTGGCGCCCGAATTTTTCATGTTTTTTTTACTTTTCGCACTTTTATTTGATCAAATTTCAAAAATTCGCAGGAAAAAAATTTGATGAAATAAAAAATTGATCTTTTTAGGGTATAATACTTATGTATGTATGTATCCAGAAAAAATTTGATTTTGCCGAAAAATGAGACCTTATGGGTGTTATGTGACTTATTTCGGGAAAAACGGGTTTTTTTATATCTTGGTAGCCCCAAAAGTTAAAAAAATTTCAAGATAGCAAAAATGACCCAAAATAATGTAGATTCATCGCCTTTAATCAAATTTTTGGAGAAAATTTATTTTGCGTGGATATGGACGATTTTAGGTTAAAAAATAATATTTTTCAAAATTTAAAAAATTTGTTTATTATTTTATGGTGTCCCAATTTTGATTCTACACCTCAAAATCGATTCTACTAGCTCCAGATACCTTCTCCAATTTTTTTCAGATTTTTAAAAAATGTATAGAGGTCGCTACCAGCCTTTATAGGTTTTTCTCGAAAAATGGCTTATGCTAAAAGTCATTTTTTTGACCGCAAAATAAAAGTCGGTCTTTTTCAAATCTGAGAAACTACTTTATGTTTTTTGACCCGTAGAATTCAAAAATGACCATAAAAATTACGTACGGTTGCGGGAAAAACCCGATATCTCCACACCAATTGATAAGTAATGATAATCGTTAAATTGGTAATTGGTGTGGAGATATCGGGTTTTTCCTGCAACCGTACGTAATTTTTATGGTCATTTTTGAATTCTACGGGTCAAAAAACATAAAGTAGTTTCTCAGATTTGAAAAAGACCGACTTTTATTTTGCGGTCAAAAAAATGACTTTTAGCATAAGCCATTTTTCGAGAAAAACCTATAAAGGCTGGTAGCGACCTCTATACATTTTTTAAAAATCTGAAAAAAATTGGAGAAGGTATCTGGAGCTAGTAGAATCGATTTTGAGGTGTAGAATCAAAATTGGGACACCATAAAATAATAAACAAATTTTTTAAATTTTGAAAAATATTATTTTTTAACCTAAAATCGTCCATATCCACGCAAAATAAATTTTCTCCAAAAATTTGATTAAAGGCGATGAATCTACATTATTTTGGGTCATTTTTGCTATCTTGAAATTTTTTTAACTTTTGGGGCTACCAAGATATAAAAAAACCCGTTTTCGCCGAAATAAGTCACATAACACCCATAAGGTCTCATTTTTCGGCAAAATCAAATTTTTTCTGGATACATACATACATAAGTATTATACCCTAAAAAGATCAATTTTTTATTTCATCAAATTTTTTTCCTGCGAATTTTTGAAATTTGATCAAATAAAAGTGCGAAAAGTAAAAAAAACATAAAAAATTCGGGCGCCACCTCTAAAAATTTTTTTAAAAATCTGAAAAAAAATCACAAGTGTTCCAAGACCCTAAAGAACCCATTTTTCACTAGGGAACGAAAATCAGAGATGGCCGATTTTTTTTGGGCCACCCTAATATGCATACAAACTATATCAAGACCAAAAAAAAGATTTTGAAGACGAAAAGATTTTTAAAATATGTCATTTAGAACCTTTTCCCTTTAAACTAATCTCATTTTTTTTAAAACTAAATAAAATTAATCACATCTTTTTTTTTAATCGGGAACGATATAATCCGAAATCTGGCACTCGGAACAAAAAAAAAGGAAAAAAATAATAATCCTGCAGACCGTTTTTTCCTCATTTCCTCAAATCCAGTTCTTTTGTTTGTTTTAAATGGAATATTTAGCATTTGACTGTATTGTTTTGCATTCTATCTCATTTAAAGAAATGAGAGAAGGAACAAAAAAAAAAAAAAAAAATCAACACAGCGGATGTTTTTTTCATTTTATGCTCGCAAAAAAAAAGCTTTTCCATTTTTGTCGTATTCATCCTCTTCTTCCCAGTTGTTGTTTTTTTTCCCCTCCCCTTTAACATTACAAACAAAACAATATTTCCATATTCTCATTTTTTTTTAAACCTTAAAGGATCGAAAAGGATTTTCCTTTATTAAAAAAAAAATAAAAACTAAGCAGTAAAACTGTTGACCTTCTGAGGCTGAATCTGGAAATGTCACCGTCACCTAAGTTGATTATTTCAACCCCCACACCCGACGAGCTATATTCCCCACCCCGCAAGTCTTACATTTATCGGAACCGATGTTGGAAGCTTTGTTATGGGATTTTCCCTTTAACGTCCTTCCTTCCCTTTCCCAGTTCTCGTAATTATCATTGATAATATGATCCGCATTATCCCCGGGTTTATTAATATCCACTAACTTTTAGTCATTTGTTATTATGATCTGGAAATCGGATATTACACTCGTTTTCGGGTCCCATAAACTGTACGTCAAATGAGAAGGGCGGTTGCGAAACGGATCCGTTAGAGGCGATTTAAACGACGGCTCGAAACCACGTAGCGCTCATAGTACAAAAAAAAAAAAAAAAAAAAAAACAGCGTTTGTTAAATTTAGCCTTGTAACGCTCCCAGCGGGGGAATTTGGCCGCATTTTCACCATGAAATACACGTTGCCTACATGTTTCGCCAGCCAACAATTTCATTTTCCAACGTTGCGCAACATGTTGTCAACAATTTTAGAAGCTGTAAAGGTGTTGAACATTTTAGAACATGTTTCATCGTGCAATTGCAGCCTACTAACAGGTTTCTGACATAACTGTGGAGATTACAATCTCAACTTTTGCCGAGGAGAAGACGGAAAGTCGGTACTAAATAAATAAATAAGACGGATCTCGATTGTGAAAAGCGTATCCATGGTGTCTTTAACAATGCTTATAATTATAAACAAATCAATCACCAAAAAAAAATTCAACCGGATGCAAGAAGGACATATATGAAGAAGCAAAATTCAGGAACACTTAGTTTGGTCTTTACCGCTTATTTTCATCTATAACGTCCTATGATGTTTGTGACGTACGTACAAGTATTCGCACAAAACAACAATCACGGCTAGCATAACACCTACGAAAGGTATGGACAACACCTGGACCATTTGTTCTATAACTATAGGAGTAAACGAATCTTCTTCGATACTGGGAACTGGAACATCCATCACAATCTTTTCAAATTTACGCTGAATGCCCGATTCGTAAAGCCGAAGCATGCTTGGAAAAAGATAAAATTGTAGTCATCAAAATGGTCTATTCAATAGGCTCTTCGAGACTAGCTCTTTCCGAGACGATACCGTCTCATATAGGATATAGGGATGTAGGGGGTATAGGTATAGGTATGGAGGGGTATAGACATAGGGATAACTCTATCCCTATAGACATAGGGATAACTCTATCCCTATCCCGGTAGGCATCTAATATAAAGGGGTATAGAATCTATCCGTACGTCTTAAGGTTCTCCGGTGCTACGTTAGGTCAACTCTTTTTTTACTTTCGAGTGGCCGCGAAGCGGGCGCGAAGAAAGTATTGCCGTGGTCGGAAAAGGGAAAATCGTTAATCCTGCGAGTTTCTACATGAAACTTATATAGTTATACTTAGAATAAAATTCTGAGTTCCCGGTTGTCCGCCTCGTACGCCTCGTACGCCTCGTACGCCGCGTACGCCCAAAGCTTTTTCTCCGCTATTACGCATCGGATCAAAAGGAAATTTTGCACACGTATTTTTCGTCGAAAAATAAGAGGGGTCTTTTCTTATTTTTTAAAAATTTCAAAAATTACGTAAACGGCAAATATTTGAAGTTTTAAATTTGGTTTTCTTCTTGCGACGATAAATCTCGAACCCGGCTACAAATCATCACCAATTTTCGTACTGTAGTAGATATTGGTCAAAGTATCATACCATCAAAATTTGGTTGAATTCGGATGATTGGTTCAGAAATTATGAGGATTAGGCTACGTATAAATTAGGCCTAAAAATCGATATATCGAATGACGTAATAAGTCATATCGATATATCGATTAAGTCATATCGATATATCGATTAAGTCATATCGATATCTCGAGTTACAGGAACAATCCATAATTCGGATTTTTTTTGTGGGTACAGCGGGATTCGTGTACCTCGGATCAAAAAACTAACCGGATTTTTGAAAATATTTTCGGGGTAGAGGAATCCGAATATGAAATTATTTTTCCAAAATTGGGATTCTTATGTGGGTACAGCGGGATTCGTGTACCTCGATCAAAAAACTAACCGGATTTTTGAAAATATTTTCGGGGTAGAGGAATCCGAATATGGAATTATTTTTTCAAAATTGGGATTCTTTATGTGGGTACAGCGGGAATCGTGTACCTCGATCAAAAAACTAACCGATTTTTGAAAATATTTTCGGGGTAGAGGAATCCGAATATGGAATTATTTTTTCAAAATTGGGATTCTTTATGTGGGTACAGCGGGATTCGTGTACCTCGGATGAAAAAACTAACCGGATTTTTGAAAATATTTTCGGGGTAGATGAATCCGAATATGAAATTATTTTTCCAAAATTGGGATTCATTATGTGGGTACAGCGGGATTCGTGTACCTCGGATCAAAAAACTAACCGGATTTTTGAAAATATTTTCGGGGTAGAGGAATCCGAATATGGAATTATTTTTCCAAAATTGGGATTCATTATGTGGGTACAGCGGGAATCGTGTACCTCGGGTTTAATTAATACCCTTTGAAAACCTAAACTTGATTTTTTACATTTTTTCTTTATTTCAACTTCTTTTTTCCACCAATAAAGCCGCGAGAAAGTTTAATGGGGTGCGTATGCACCACCATTACCGTTCTCCTTGTTTATGGATGCGAGAGCTGGACTCTCAAAGTTTCCATGATAAATCGACTTGAAGCTTTTGAGATGTGGTGCTACCGTAGAATCCTTCGAATTTAATGGGTCGATCGGGTAACCTAGGACGAAGACTGCATAGGAAGAGAGAAGTTTTGCAAATCGTAAAACGACGGAAGTTGAATACTTTGGTCATTTTCTTACAATACCTACATATGAGCTTCTGAAGACGATCAATCAGGGACATATCGAAGGAAAAAGGAGAATAGGCCGGAAGAACCTATCGTGGCTGCGTAATTTAAGAGCTTGGACCGGCTTAAGCGTCTAGGAGCTCTTCAGAATTGCCCCCGATAGAGACGAATATAAAACGTTTCATTGATGGTCGCCTACACCTGGACACAGGTACGGCACCGTAAGAAGAAGATATAGGGTATAGGAAAAAGAGAGAGTATCGTATTGTAATGTTTATCTCAGTCTCATAAATTCTCGGTATCACAGGGTATCGTTTTTAAGCGCGGTATCGTCTCGGAAAGATCTGGTCTCGAATCCTCAAATGCACAATTCAAATCTCACATATAATTAATTAGTCCTTTCAGAGGATTATTAGGAGATAAACCAAAAGTTACCCAGATAAACGTCAGGGGTTGTTGAATTTGAATAAATTGACATGCTATTGTAAATTCTTGAATTTTGTATAGATCATTATCGAAATCCACATAAGCTAGATTTTCTTGACAAATCTTTTGAAATTGATTCTCGGGATTCATCGTGAGAATCAAATCATCTTTAATTTTGGGATGTGTTTTCCGCTAAAACAAAGAAGAATTAGCCTAACTTGAATGGTTTGTTTTTGTTTGGCATATAAATTTTTTTCCCATTACCAAAACGAACTCCAAAACTCCTCTGAAAATAAAAAACTTGTAGTCTCCGGTTTTAAAAAATTCATCCAGCTTTGAAAAAGGAATCTTCATTATTGGCACAGAGATGAAAGAAGTGATAATCGCTCCAAAAGACAATGTAAAAATGATTGCGGTCAACCGAAACGAAAAACAAATTATTCTGGATGAAATGTTTTTCACGTCCCTACTCCCGCTTTGATTGCAGAAAGACTCAAAACTTATCAATGCATCGTCAATTAATAAACCAGTTTGACTTTTCAAAAGTTTAGACATGAAAACCAAAAGTAAGCTTCCGAATATAACAAAACTGGCCAAAAGAATCCATAACTTAAAATCGAACGGTTGAAGATAAAAATCTGGGCGTAATTCCGTGTCGGGGTATTTGATATACCAGTTTACGCTACAACAATAGAATAGAGAATATACGTTTTATCTGCTAATTTTTAACAGTGTTTATACTTACACCATTTTATATATTGGATTAATGTTGTCTGTGAAAAAAAAATCTGAAGACCAAAAAACTACATGGCTGTCTACGTATAAATGTTTATCCAGCTCTTTTCTAAAGAGCCCATATCCAAGATTTGATGGGTCTGCTACTCGTCGAAACCTTCAATAGATAATTTATGTATTATGAGCTCAAAAAGATACAACTGACGGGTGGATGATCCTAGAGACCCTTAATTAAAAGAGGACTGGCCAGAAAAAACGGACCGTAAAAATCATGACCTGGGTCAAAAAATTTTAAACTTACTTAATGTTTGCAATGCTGGAAAAATAATCAAGTATTTCAAATAACATGCGTTGCCTAGGTGCGTCAAGTAGGCTTTCAGCCTAAAAAGTACATTTCTAATTTAAGTAAAATGGCAAAAAAAAAAAAAAAAAAAAAAACCTTGGCTAATTTCTTACGTTGTCTCCAGTTATTAAAACAAAAGTACCATTTAAATTTAATCTCCTGTAGTATTTAAACGTATCTGTAATATCGGTTGAGATGCTGCTCCAGTTCCCAAAATCTAAATAAAACTCAAATTTTCCTATCTGATAAACCTCCGTCAATTGATAAGCAATCCCATCCTGCGATTGAATAATAAGGAATTCACAATCGTACGGCACACCCAAATGATAATTTTGAATTTTTTCGTGCTCAGTAAAAACCATCCAAAAGAACTGACTTATTTTATGACTTTTATTGGCCTCGAAAACCTTGTTAATTTTTTCTACCGTCTTAAACGTTTTCATAAACTTTTCCAAATTCATCAAACTTTCCTTTAAAACAATAGCAGGTGCCGGATACACGATTATTTTTTGGTGTATGTAATTAGATAATTGAGAGTAATTATAACTTGTAACGAATATATTTCTATCGGAAAAAATTTTGATGATCCGAATCAAATCGTCCTTAACTATTTTTTCCCGAACCAAGATGCAGTGACTAATTTTCAATTTTTGGGAAACATCCAAAACGACTTGAACCTCATTTTCGTTAAGGAAGGAGCCGAGACTGAAGGAAAATAAACTTTGGAAAAGAATCACGGTTATTATAATAGTTGACATATTTGACTGGCAGGGGATTGAGGTGTTCAGGAAAAACATCCACCTGTGGTTGGCCGGCATCACAACCTTTTTCCTGCTTTATAATGAATTACAAAATCTTTTAAGTAATGAGAAACAAATAATTAATTATTATAAAGCTTTCATTTATTAAGATTAATATCAAATTTTGACCTCTTCGCTGAATGTGGATATATTTCCTCTTCAGCAGCGTCTTACGGGCGATTTTTATTCCCTTATTTCTCTTTTTTTTAAAATTAAAACTTTTGTCAACAATCGAATGTCACAATCCGCGAAAATGTAACTTACGTTACCATACCAAAGCAGTAATGTGAGTTACCGAAATGAAACGACTGCCACCAAAAATGTAACGTTCGTTACCGAAAATGTAACGCCGGCTACCATAATAATTGGTCAGTTATCGTCAGTTACTAAAAATGCAATATCCCCCTGTTAGAATTAAGAAAGTTTTTCCATTGCCCGACATCAGTTCCGATACCGGATGCCAGAGAAAGAAACATTTTGAAGTATAATGCGAGTTTCTGACGAATCAGCATCAACGCATCGACTTTACAAGAACCGATAATTTCAACATCGAATCAGCTCCAATCCGATTCTTCAATTACGTGATCGGAACACGGGAATTTTTCTGCCAACAAATTCTGGTTCCGACCCGATGCTGGATCGAAATCCAATATTGAATCACAAACTTTCAATTTCGGGGGTCCGAAAGTCAAAAATGTTTCTACCAGAGCCGTTAATAAAAATACAACTCTCCTTACTCCAAAATGACCTTCAATCCCGATCCAAGGAGTTTAAGTTCGCATGATTCATTTATTTGGTATCAATTAAAATTTATGATTATTTACATGACTTCAGCGACTTTAAGCTTGTAAAAAGATGGTCTCAAACATTGATTTCGATTGCTTTGCATTCTTCGCTTTGCAATTTATTCTCTTCCTTGCTTTAAGAGCGATAAAAAAAAAAAAAGTTCCGCACATATCTCAATATTTGAAAATTAAATTGTGTATAATTTAATATTTACTATAAAAAAAAGGCTTTTTATTTGATGTTTGGATATCTTTCTCCTATATATACAGCACGCGTCGTAATCCTTTAACAAGTTTTCAGTTAGCTCCTCGCAATGAAGCTTTTCGCTTTTTTATTTTTGGTTCCTGTTGTGTTAGCAACGGAGGATGATGACTCGGTAGGGAACAAAAACTGTGTGGCTCAAACTGATGCCGGAAGAGTGCAATGCATTTTGCAAAAATCGCCGAGGAAACGTTACGAAGTCGAATACTATCCGTGCATTCAGTATGCGAAAGCAGTTGCTCGTTTTGGGGTAAGCTATGGGAGAAGAGTAGGACACTCAATCTACGATGCCTATTGGCATATGGTTTTTAATTTAAATTCAACTTTTTTTTTTCTTTGCTCGCAGAACCCAGAACCTCTTGATAGGGACCCAACACGTCAACTAAACAGCGAAAATTGTACAGTTTGTTTACAGCCGGACGGGAACTCCACTCGCGGCAGCGAGGACTGTCTATTTTTGAACGTTTTTATACCTCGGAAATGTTCGGATAAAAGACTGCTTCCCACTGTCGTTGTCTTTCCCGCAGGAGCGTTTTATTTGGGAAACGCTCCCAAACAGCAAAGTTATTTATTGGACGAATGCGTCGTAGTTGTTACAGTTAACTATCGTCTTGGACCTCTTGGTAAGATGTAAAGAGTAACGAAAGTTACAAGCAAAAAGTCAATTAAATCGTGCTGAGAATGTAACGTCCGTTACTACAAGCAAAAAGTCACTTATATGGTATTGAAAATGTAACGTCCGTCCTTCTTCTTAGTCCTTTACTCGATTACGAGCGTGGTGATCTCTCACATACACCTGTGAGAGCGCTCACAGGCATATGGGACCTACAGTTTAACGCCGGTTCAGACCGGCTATATTTGAGAGATTTACGAGGCAATTACCACTCGGTGGTTTGCCATTGCCTGGCGAGAGTTGACCATTGATTTTCTGACTAGCGCACTAGTTTTGACCTGAGAAAAATTCCTACCTGCGAACTAGGATATAAGCACGACTCGTTGCACCTCATGATTGAGAGTCGAGTACGCTATGAACAGACTACGGGTTACCACCAAAGACTTTTTGCTTGTAGTTGAAAATGTAACGTCAGTTATTACAAGAAAAAAGTCACTGAAGTCGCATTGAAAATGTAAGTCCGTTACTATTTTGTGGCAGCCGTTAATAACTTTATGAAACGCCTGTTACTGGCTTTGATGTAACGTCCATACCCTACCGTACGTTACCCCTCTATAAAATTAAATATATTTCTTTTAAGGGTTCCTATCTTTGTATACACCTCAATGTCCCGGAAACGCCGGATTGAAAGATGCTTTAGCTGCCCTGGAATGGGTTAATGCTAACATAGAGTCCTTAGGTGGAGATCCAAACCAAGTCACGATTAGCGGCATAGGCGCCGGCGGAGTCATTAATACTTATCTCCTGATGAATCCAAAAGCTTGCAGTAAGTATTCTCAAATCTTGCCTGTGGTCATAACCCTCATCGGCTTTTCCTTTCTGTCTATCAGACCTTTTCAACAACGCAATTGTCGAAAGCGGTGTAGCATTGAACTCTTGGGCATTCACTTCCAAAAGCCGTGCTTTGAGAAAAGGTTTTGATCTGGGAAGACAATTTGATTGCACCGGAACAGAGGAAGAAGTGTGCCAATGTTTGATAAATACTCCAGCAGATCTTCTTATACAAAAAGGGCGCTATGATCAGATAGATGTAAGTGCAATAAAAGCAAAGTGGGGTTAAATCGTAAATGTAACATCCGCTACTACAAGCAGAAAGGCTCAACCACTCATTTTTTTTTAGCCAAAGGAAGAACTCTGGGCGCCCGCTGTTGGAATTCCGGATTTCCCCGAAGGGTTTATCACCGATCATCCCCGCAATATCGTAGTAAAACAAGAAAATTTATGTAAACCGAAAAATATTATGATTGGAAATACGAAAGACGAATCGTGCATGTTTGGACCAAGTAAGTTTGGAACTGTGAATCCGAAAGAATACAAAAAATTTCTAAAAAACGTAATATTTCAGTGGTAGGAAAATACAGCAACCTTTTATCTTCCCTATCGGCTGTATCAAGTCAAGCAGCTGTGCGTTGCCTGGCAGAAAGCACAAATCCACAATGTCAAAAATACATCACCGAGGAGATGAACAAATTTTACACGGGAGAGACTAACGTTTACGACACAAATAACATCTGGAGGCCGCTCAGCATGATCTCTTTTTTCCTCGACACAATGGCGTTGGTAAATTTATTGGCTCAATACGGTTACAATGTATACTTGTCAGAGTTCGCCCATTCGGGAAAATGTAGGCCGTCCAAGATGTACCATACGAACGGAGAAGGTATGAATTTATAAATTACGGAAAGTAATATGATTTAGATTTTGAAATGATTCTGATCGCATTTCAGAGGTTTGTCACGGAGACCAATTTTTATACGGGTATGTCCAAGAGCCCGGGACATCGCTGTGTTTTGAAAATCAACGTGAAGGAAATGAAGAAGTCGAGTTCAGCAAACTTTACAATCAGCTACAGGGACAGTTCATAAAAACAGGGTAAACTCAAGAATTAGTTGAAGAGTTTAAGGAAGTCCGAAACTTGCTGAATGTTTATTGTTAGTTGAACTGTTTACAATTCTGGCGACTGGAGCAGTTGCTGGGGAGCCAGAATTCAAACTATGTACTGTTGTAACTACGTGAATGTTTGGGCACATATACGCATGCGACCATACACTGTTGTGACAGCAGTTCCAGAACCATATACCTCCAAAATTTTACCCGGCCAAGATCACGCCCTGATCACGTGCTCGGGTCGTGATCAGCGCGTGATTACTCTGGCGACCAGGGTATTGGTAGCCAGAGTGCAAAGGTCACGAAAGTAATAAGGGAATTTGCAATATCGGTCATGCGTACGTCCACCAGTTTGTAATTGGACCGGAACAACTCTTGAATGAAAAATAAGCACATCTGCAAGTTGGATGATCTCAAGGCTTCAACTTATTTATTATTAACTCAATTATTAATTAAACTTATTAACTCAACTTCTTTATTCTGTCGTCATTTTTCTTTTAGATCCCCAACTCCAATAACTTCTAGATCCGGATTGGAATGGCCACGCTGGACCAACCAGACTCAGCTATACCTTGAAATTGACTCCGAACCCACCGTCGGCCAAGGCTTACACAACGACGATCTCGCATTTTGGAAAAGAATGATCGAAAAATGCGACGTCGAGGACCATGGACTCCAGAACCAATGTTGTTCCGTTTGCTCACCCAAATACACCTACCCAGCATTGTAAAGCTCACCAAAGAGAAGCACCGAAATATACCAATACTGCTTGAAGCACCGAAATATATAATAGTACTGCTTGAAAGTATCGATTTTTAATTTCCACAAATATTTCGTGAAAAAAACCCTATTTTCGTTCTCCATACTCAAAAATAGATATTTCATTACCAGGGCATTATGAGTGAAATAACACCTCGACGCTTTCGTCTCAGTGTTATTTTATCCACGATGCCATGTCAATGAAAGATTCTTTTCTAGAGTTTTTTGTATAAATATACACTTAAATATACCTGTTCACCTTATAGAAGCGTATATATTTCCATCACGCAATCAGTTCGCGGGAATATTGCTTTTTTATAAGCTAAACATAATTTTTAATGGTGACGCTGCAATCAAAGTCGCTGGGAGCCTATAAGTGGCACGCCTGCAGAGGAATTTTTGACAATATTACCAACATCGCTTTTTAGGTTGGCACACTTGCTTTGCATCAAAAAGAAAATATTTTTGTTGCTGATGACGTCAGAGGCATGATATTTGTGAAATATCATGCAGACGGTGTGATATAATGAGGCATTTTTGGTTTGTTATGAAGCTGATATCTCCGAAGCAGACGACACTGATAAATGGGGGATTCCATTTACGTGTAAAGAAAAATTATTGATTAAATGGGAGGGTCGGAGTGGTGACGTGTCCATGTAGCGGTTTGGCTATTAATGAAGTTAAGCAGCATTGATGCGGGCCAGTTTCTGGATGGGTGACCGCACCGACACTCTTCCCCTCTGGCGGGATGGCGGGAACTTATAAATGCAGTCATCTTAACCTCACTGTACGAGTTGGTTGTCGCATGCCAGAAAAAAAGTCCCTGGCCTGCGCAAAGCAGTTAATAGAATACAAATAGACCTGCGCAAGCAATTAGTAGAATACAGAACAAGACCTGCGTAAGCAGTTAATCGAATATAATAAAAAAAATGGGAAAGCTCTTTTAAAAAAACCGCGAAACCACAAATAGCAGCATTTATTATTGAAAAATTCGAGAGAAACGGGCGAAAATTTCGACTAAAAATATCGAGTTTTAATAAAACAGACTTCCCCAGAGCCTTAAATTAAACCAAAAATGCAATTCAGTCACAGTAAAACATCTTTTAAACAAAAAAGAAAATTTAATATATTATTAACTCGTGTACGAGACAAATTAGTCCCAAAAGAATTTCCAAAAAGATTTCTCCGAAAAAAAAAAAAAAAATCCTTCGAGACTTACACGATTGTTTTAAACACATTTTAAGGAACGTGTCCCAGAGAATTCCCCGACACTTTCCTTTCTTAAAACAATAACGGGGAAGGAAAAAAAAAGCCCACGTCTCAGAATTAATAATATATTACATTCGAGATTTTAATCAATTGAGACACCGCGAATTTTCTCGTAAAATTAAATCCTGCGAAATCCCCTCACGCTGTTACAAATTAAGCATTACAAAAACGACTTCAAATTTCACCTCGGCGTAGAGAAGGGAAGAAGAAGAAAACACAATTTCTGGTTGAGTGAAATGACACCTAATAATTCAAGTCCCTTTTTCGTAATTTCGGGTATAAAAGAGGAAAAGTGTAGAGAATTAGGAGGAGTATTATTTAAACAAAATCCCAGCGTTTATTTTCTGCAACTGGAAAAGTCTGGCCTTGTGTGTGCTTTACGGTTACTTCCTTTCCGGGTTTCACATCATATGGGGACCTTGACATTTTAAAACGTTACGAAAAGGGACGGGGCCCGAGGGCTACTTTGAACTTTAAAAAGGGGAATCTTTATTAGCGTTACCGTCATTTTCCACGGTGCTTGGACTTCGTCTAAGGCTTTTAAAGACTTTTCCGGGCATTTTGCAAAATTCCTCTGCCTTGTATGGTTAAAAGCAGAGAGAAGAGGGTTTAAGAGGAGAGTTTAAGCTTTTGCAAAGAGAGTTTTCAATTCGGAGACAAAAATATTAATTCCTAAAAACAATTTCGTATTTCTTCTCCTGCCCTCTTTTTTCCCCCGAATTCCGTTTAAAAAAATCAACTTTCCTGCTCAAGAAATTCCATTTCATTTATCGGAAAAGGGCAAGATAAACCGGAGGTTTCATTGGAAACCGGTCGCAATTTCGGCTCGGAATATTTTAACGGGAAACTTGTCATGTATAATTAAGGACAGATCACGGTTTATACAATGTTTATAAAATCCTCTCTACCGCTTCCTGTTTAGCCGGAACTAATATTAAATTTTGTTATTTTTAATTAAATCTCGAAAACTTTTACCGGGAGTGTTACATACAGAGCATTTCAGAGTTAAAACATCACCGACTCGAAATCCCCAATTTTCCCTGGTATTGAGATCTTAATCAAAAGCTCTTAGTAGTTGGTGGAAAAGTGAAAATCGTTTTTCTTTAGAATACGCTGAATTTTCCCCTCCTTCGAAAAACGGAGAGATTCAAATTGCGTAATCCTATCAGAACTTATCGCTTTTCTCAAAATATTCAATGATTAATTCCCCACAATAGAGAATTCTATTTTCAAAAGGAGAAAACTTACAGTTTATTTATTCTGACGTATAAATCGACTTCTCAAACTACCTTTCCAATACTTTTTTTTTTTGAAATTGAAAATTAAGGTTATTTAATTGCACGTGGAATCGAATTCTCGAGCGATTTCATTTTGAGAAACCCCGGTGTCTGTGGTAAAATACGAAAACCAAACGATCGATTAAACTCGGATCCGAAATAACCATGCGACAAAATTCCTCCTCCGTTTGAAAAGAGAGAATTCCTGGAAAAGGGGATGGAACCGCGAAAATGGAAATCGAGAGGCTACGGAATCGCTTATTCGAAGGATCTTATGCGATTAGCTAAGTTCTCACTTTCATCCAAACTGACAACTATCACAAGAAAATAAGGTAAAATAGGCCTAATAACGTTCAGTTTTCATTTTAACATTTTTATTTGTTTAAGCGTTCATTCAAATATTACGTCAGGACGTTAGGGGGGTTGCGGGGGGAGAGGGAGGTGCATGAAATTCTGACTTATAATAATGACAAGGGAGGGGAAGAGGGTTCGCGCACAACTGATAACAGCCTAATTTCTTCGTTTAAAGCTTGCCAAGACAAGTTCGAACTTATACAAGACAAGTTCGAACTTGCACAAGACAAGTTCGAACTTGCGTAAGACAAGTTCGAACCTACGTAAGACAAGTTCGAATCTGCGTAAGACAAGTTGAAACTTGCGTAAGACAAGTTGAAACTTGTTTAAACTTGTTCATTTGAGCTTTTTCTTTCCTATTAAAAAAAAAAGACTACTGAATGACTCTTTCACTGCGTACTGCCAGATTCGCATGCGATTTTTTCGGAGGTCGAAATCGAATTGTCGAATAATTTTTTTTCTAAAATTTTTTCTTCGGCATCTTCCATGAAAAAGCTCAATCATAAGATTTACAGTTAATAATTTAATTAGCTTGCTTACTCAGCTTCCAATATGCAACCGCCCATCCGACACGGAAATAATTTACGCAAATTCATATTTCACTCATATTTACAATAAATTATTTATTAATTAATTGGCTCATATCACACATAATTCGTTAAAACAACATCCAATCGATCATTTAAGCAACGGTTCATGCGACATACCCTTTCTCTCTCACAAATAATTCATTCCTCTTAAAAAAAAATAAAAAATCTTTCTGAGTTTGCAATTAAAAAAAAAAAAAAAAATTAATAATTCGTAAACCACATCGACTGTCATTCGCATTCCAAAAGATCGTTAATTATTCATTATGGCTTTTCCCATTTTACGCATTAAACGTCACCGATTTTCCTGGCCTTTTTCCTTACATTACATGGCATGCCCCCCCGCCCTCGTGTCTGGGACGTACCACCTATTTATCTTTCCCGAAGAGGAAAACTTTTGTGAACTTTCGCATAATTCAAAATCTTTTCGAAACCAAATTATCAAACTTTTAGCAATAGTTTAGGAGGAGAAAGGCAAAAGAAAAAGAAGAAGAAAAAATTTGGTTTTAAAAGCATCTCCTTCCTCTCTTTTTTTAAAAATATTATTTTAAATAAAAAATGAAAAGCTTCGATATAAAGTGTAAATATCTTGTTACCCCCCTTCGGGTTTTTTTTCCTTTGTAATTCATCATGGTTTGACGCGTTTCGCGCTTTAACATTGTTTTCGATTAAAAGCTCTGTTTATAATGGATGTTTGTGCCCCCCCGTCCCCCCTTGTAATCCTAATATAGTACTTTATCATGTAACATCATTTCCGACGTTCATTAAATAATGATAAATTCGTATGCGTAGGGCATAGATAGATAGGCTTCCATGGAATATTTCAAAAAAAAAAAAAAATCCGAGGGAAAGACGAAAATTTGAAAAATCTACAAGCCTGGATGTTAAATATTAATGCAAAGACATATTTCCGAGTCCTAGAACAGGATATGACACAAAACGAGGATTGGGAATATATATATATATAAAAAAAACAAAGAATCACAAAGTTTTCTTTTCGTTTTGAACTTTGTCCGTGGATTTGATATATTACTGAAAAGAAAAAGTATAAAATTCCTTTGAATTTTTTTATTTTTTTTTTAATAAAAAAAAAAGTATCCAACAACGAAATATTATTCTTTAAATTAAAGAGGATAAGTTAACCTTACGGGGTAAATTATACTCTACATTAGGAGGTTGATGATGTTTTATCATTTTGAGATGGGGATTTCCTTTATTTTATTATTTTTTTTCTTAGGATCGGATTAGAGGTCGATCTGGGCCGACTCGGGACTTCGTGAAAAATTTATAGAGTAAAGAAAGATAAATTTGAAATTTTTAAAGGGGATTTTTAGTAGTAGTAGGTTCAAAAAAAAAAAAATTTAGTGGTTTTCACCTGAAGGAAGCAGATTTTCAACACGCCCCCTCAATATTTTCAAAATTTTTTTAAAATGAAACACCCTACTCCCCACATGACTATTGTCCATTATTTTGAAGGAATGAATAGCTGATTGAGGGAAGAAAATTTGTAGATGTCGATGCTGGCATACGGGGGATAAATTAGTAAATGCTGCTGAGTGTTCCATAGGTTTGCATTAAAGTTTAGACGGCTTAAGAGTTCGCAGTACCCGTGGCAGCAGATACATGGTATTTAACAAGTTTTGGATGGTCGTACAAGTTTGAACATCTCTTGGGCAAACTTGACGAAGTCTTCTTAACTTGTCTAGCACGAGTTTGAACGTGTCTTGGGCAAACTTATTCACGTTTCAACTTGTCTCGCACAAGTTCGAACATGTCTTGGGCAAACTAGTGCATGTTTCAACATGTCTTGCACAAGTTGGAACATGTCTTGGGTCAACTAGTGCATGTTTCAACATGTCCTGCACAAGTTGGAACATGTTTTGGGCAAACCTGTACCAGTTTCAACATGTCTTGAGTAAACTTGTGCCAGTTTTAACTTGTCTTGCACGAGTTTCAATGTGTCTTGGGCAAAGTTGTGCAAGTTTCAACATGTCTTGGGAAAACTTGATCAAGTTTCAACTTGTCTAGCACGAGCTTGAACGTGTCTTGGGCAAACTTGTGCCAGTTTTAACTTGTCTTGCACAAGTTTCAACATGTCCTGGGAAAACTTGATCAAGTTTCAACTTGTCTAGCACGAACTTGAACGTGTCTTGGGCAAACTTGTGCACGTTTCAACTTGTCTTGCACAAGTTTGAACATGTCTTGGGCAAACTTCTGCAAGTTTTAACTTGCAAAAAGAAACATCTTGAGAAAAAAAAAAGAAAAACTAAGAAATCTTCGAAATTTTTTTTATAAAGATTTCTTACTCCTTATTCTTTTAAGATTTGTATTCGTTTTTCCATTGAAAGAAAAATACCATTTATCTGCTGCCACGGGTGCTGCGTATTCTTAATAAATCGGAAGCATTTCCCAATGATTTTGCTGGTCGTGTTGCAGTTACCCCTCCCCCTCCTCTTTATCCTCCAATACTTATATTGCTCCCTAATATTACGATGATCGGGAAAAGGGTATCGCCTCCCCCTTAAGTTTTCTTTTTTTACGTTAACTCCAATTAAAAAAATGATGAAAAAAACGGCAATTTTAGTGCCTGGCCATCCGTTTCAAAGTCATTTGTCATTCGAAAACCGAACAAGGTTCCATGGTTAATCATGTTATATCCGTTAAAAACCAATCAAAATCAACGATGCATCCAGACACGAAACTAAAACAAGACCTCCCCCTCCCCCCTACCCCCCGCTTAAATGAGAGGGTTCATTTTAACGAACTTCAAATTTTAAACACATTGCGAAAATCCGGTATAAAATCACTGCCTTGGAAGAATCCCATTTGTAATGTTGTCAGTAAGATTTTCAGTCGGTAAAGTTGCACGTGTCCGCCATATTTAAACAGTTTGTAATTCGGCAGTCGCTTTGAATTACAAATCATAACCGCGAGGAGGAGGAAAATTTTCGTCGCTTGCTGTAAACACGAAAAGAAAAAAAAAAAAAAGAAATTCTTTCCTTCTTTTTATCGTTCGCGGTAAAAACTTTTTTGATCCTCGAGGTTTTTATTGGGAAATTTTATTATTTTCCAACGAATTTTATGCCCTAAAAATAAAAAAAAATAAAAATAAAAATATCTTTCCTTCGAAACCTCTTTCCCCCCCTTTAATTATACCGTATTTTTTTTCCTTCCTTCTTTTTTTTTCTCGGCGGGATTTCGAATTTCAGAGTAATAAAAGGTTATTTTAACATTTGAACTAACAAGGCTATCGATCGACTGGAAGCCTCTGGACGGTAGGCAAGTCACGAAGTGTATAGCAGCTGCATTTCCATGGAAACTGATATGGCCAGAAACTAAACATCTTCTTTTGTTTTTTTTTTTTCTTTTAATTTTCTCAAAAGTTTAGATAAGATTTATGAAAAAGAAAATTCTTAAGGTAACCGAGCCTAATAACGCCCGGTTTTTATTTGCGCCCGGCCGTAATTACTCGCGATTAAGTCGGAATGAGTAACTAATGTCAAATGGTATATTCAGTTCAGTTTCTGCACATTCCTTTTATTTTTTTAGGACTCAATTTTATAATTTTTTTTAAAATCCGAAATCAGTTTTTTTTTACCTTCAGTATTTTAATGTAAAGTTACGGAAGAAGATTCGAAAAAAATCTGCCAAAAAAGGATTCAACTGGAGTCCAAGAGCGGTTAGGAGTGGAGTAGGAACGTCCCAGAAACGATGAGTGGATGACGTCACAAAAGGGGCCGACCCTCTACCGAGCGGCCGAAGTCAACGAGACACGGAAGGAATTAGCAGAGACATTGGTTTAATAGTAGACGGCAACAGGTTGAAAGAAAAAGAAGATTCCTCCTCCTTTTACAAGTCCTTTGTTCGAGGACGAGAGTCGTGATTTCTCACATAAGACACCCAGTTTCCCGACGGTCCAAAACTGTCATTTGAGATATTCAATTGGAGGGATGGATTGCTCAAATCCTATGTCAGCATTTTCATAGCGAATTTCGTTTTTCGTTTGCCCAGGACATGTTCAAACTTGTGCAAGACAAGCTGAAACTAACACCAGTTTGACCAAGGAAAGCTAAAACTTGCACAAGTTTGTCCAAGACATGTTCAAACTTGCACAAGACCAAATGAAACTTGTTCAAACTTCCGTTTTGTTTAGCAAAAATTCAAGTTTTAACTTACGCAAGGCAAATTGAAACTTGTTTAAAATTGCAAAACACAACAAAACTTCTAGCGCATTTTTTTTTTACTCTTCCGGGATCGAAAATATGATTGGGTTTTCGGTTCCTAAATCCTAAATTAAGGTTTTACGACCCAAGACATGTTCGAACTTGTGCAAGACAAGTTGAAACTTGCACGAGTATGCTCAAGATTGATTCAAACTAGTACAAAACCAATTGAAACTTGTTCTGACTTGCACAACACAAGTTTAGCAAGAATTCAAGTTTTAACTTACGCAAAGCAAATTGAAACTTGTTTAAAATTGCAAAACACAACAAAACTTCTAGCCCATTTTTTTTTACTCTTCCGGAATCGAAAATATGATTGGGTTTTCGGTTTCCAAATTCAAAATTAAGGTTTTACGGCCCAAGACATGTTCGAACTTGTGCAAGACAAGTTGAAACTTGCAGAAGTTTGCTCAAGATTGATTCAAACTAGTACAAAGCCGATTGAAACTTGTTCTGACTTGCACAACACAAGTTTAGCAAGAATTCAAGTTTTAACTTACGCAAGGCAAATTGAAACTTGTTTAAAATTGCAAAACACAACAAAACTTCTAATCCATTTTTTTTACTTTTTCAGGATCGAAAATATGATTGTGTTTCTCGGTTCCTAAACCTATAAATTTCGGTTTTACGGTCCCATACATGTTCAAACTTGTGCAAGGCAAGTTAAAACTTGCACAAGACCAAATGAAACTTGTTTAAACTTGCACAATACAAAGTCAACAACACTTCTAGTCCAATTTTTTTTCAAGAAAACAATCAAAATAGACTTATCTCCAATCATATTTGCGATGGAGGTACGTCAGTTGACCTCTTGCCCATGGAAGTGTGACTACTTGGGTAAGTATTTGTTTTGAAGTATTAGTAATATTGTATTGCGTACACACGATTTGGACACTTTTCGACGACCCCCTCCCCCCCGCTTTAGAAAGAAAATCTAGTCTTCTTTTACGGAGATTTAACATTTTGATTCGATTTGGGACGCACTCCCACCCTCTCATTAGCTCCTCACTTTATACTCCAATGGTTCCTATCATTATTTCCGTGCGCCGTAAGTCTACTGACGTATCTCCATCAAGAATATGGTGAGAGATAATCTGTTTTGACACTTTTCCACAGGTTTGCGCCAACGTGAGCGGATAAGCGTGCAGTCATATGATTTTTAAAAACAGTCAAAACAGATTATCTCCAATCTTATATTTGATGGAGATAACGTCAGTTGACCTCCGACCCACAGTTCCGAAACCAGGCTAGGCCACATATTCGGCCTCCGGTATTTAAGGCCAAAAATTTTCGCATATGCATAATTAACATTTCAATCTAAATATTTTTATTTTCTTTTATGTTTTTTTTTCTTTAGCTTTATTCTCCCCTTTATTGATGAGAAAGGAGGTTAACATTAACTCGAATTTATTTTTTGAGAAAAAAAAAAAAAAAAAAAAAAAGCATCGAGTTCTTTCTGTCCTGAATACAAATTCTCAAATAATAGAGGTGAAATTTTTTTTTCCCCCCGCAATATTTTTCAATAAGTCTGGGATAAAGCTCGTGAATGCGGCATACAAATGCTTTGTAAATTCGACCGCTTCGCGAAAATCTATCAAAAAATCTCCGGAATAATACAAAATGTGTCATCTTCCCTTTTTTTTTTCATATATATATATTTTCGTTTAGGCTCACACATCCGCTTATCGATTTGGGGTCCATATTTAAAAAAAAAAAAAAAAGAAAAGGGAAAAAGAAAAAGATGTGTCATTTCTATATCATTTTCAAGTCACATAAATGCTATCAATTCTAAGTCTGCGAAACTCCACAGTTTGTAAACCTGATATATTTTCCAGTAAATTTTATAAGTGGAAATTTTAAAAAAATATACGTTCCGATACGAGAACTTATCCTCTTGTTATTCTTTAAAGGATTCCTTTACGTCCATTAAGTCGGACGTAAAGGAAGAAGTATTGCAAGAAAGCTTGCTCGGGCTCTGTTTTAAACGCAGTTATCTCAAAATGGAAAAGAAATAAAGAGAAATTCCGGTTCATTGAAATTAATGCGATCGAATGTGGAGATTAATTTCTAATTGGAAAATTTGGAGGTTTCAGCAAAAATTTTTAAGCGGAAGAAAAAGGCTTTTAAGATTTTCTCGTTCTTCCGTATAAGCTCATTACCGTCGTTATCGCGTTTCCTAATCACAGCATAAGCATAGTTTATAACTAAAAACGATGTCTTAATGAGGGCTGAATTTTTAGTATAAAAATTATATCTTGATTTTTGGTGTAGGGGAAATGGGTGTACTCGTGGGGCCATTCAAGTGTCACGTCACCATGCAATGGCCAATTTTGACCACCTTTTCCCTTCGTTAGCGAAAGTCAGCAGCGCATGTGCCCCTTTCGAAAATTACGCCAGACTTAGAAAACTCGAATTTAGGATTTAGGAGGGGAAAAACTCCCATCAAAATTTCGGTCCTGGAAAAGTAAAAAAAAAGGACTAAAATTTTTTTTTTTTAACTCCGTGTAATGCAATTTTGATTTGTTTTGGGCAAGTTTCAACTTGTCTAGCACGAGTTTGAACGTGTCTTGGGCCCTAAAACCGGAATTTAGGATTTAGGAACCGAAAAACCCAATCATATTTTCGATTCTGGGAAAGTAAAAAAAAAAAAAAAAATGCATAGGAAGTTTTGTTAAATTTGTGTTGTGCAATTTTAAACAAGTTTCAGTTGATCTTGTGCAAGTTTCAACGTGTCTTTGCTAAACGTGTGCAAGTTTCAACGTGTCTTGCACAAGTTTAAACATGTCTTGGGCAAACTTGTGCAAGTTTCTACGTGTATTGCACAAGTTTGAACATGTTTTGGGCCGTAAAATCTGAATTTAGGATTTAAAAAACGAAAAACTCAATCATATTTTTAATTCTGGAAAAGTAAAAAAAAAAAAAAAAAAAAAAGGTTTTTAAATCCGGCCTGTAGCTCAAAAACCCCAGCAAAAATTTTTATTCGACTTCAAATTCGTAATCTACGCAAAATTTCCGATAGAAATAAATGGTCTTTTAAGCCAAAAAAAAAAATAAATAAATAAATAAATAAAATAAAAATAAAAAATGTTTATTTTTGGTCCTTATACGGACTTTTTAAAAACTTGAAGGCCAATGCGACACCTCAAGATGCCTAGCAAAAAATCTGCAAAAATTTAGGGCGGATAATTTACCTATGAAGAAACTTTTCCCGATACATGAGTTTTGAATTTCCGAAAAAGTTGATTTTTTTAACCACCCTCTCGGAGCGATATCCAATCACATTTATGATGGAGATACGTCAGTTGACTTTCGGCGCAGTTTATCACCAAAAACGTTTCAAGAGCTAAAAAAAATTCCCTGGGACTGGGAAATTATAAACGGTCCCAGCCAATTTTCAATCCATTTAGGATTCGTATTATTTTTTTCTCCTCACAAAAAAAAATAGCAATAAAAACTTGATAAAGTCATTATCAAGCTTTCAAATTCCCATCTTTTCGTGAATTTCGGGCTCTCCAAAACTTTAATCAAACCTACACACTAAAGGTAAAAATCCATTTCCAAACCTTCCCCCCCCCCCCCCCCTTTCCACATTTCCATTTTTGAGGATTAAAACCCATGCAAACTCGTTATACCCTCAAACCTGACGATCCGTGGGGATAAGATTTTAAAATGTAAATAAAAACATGGGGATCGAAAAAGGGAAGGGGGAAAAAAGAGTGGGAAATCCATTAGATTCGAGATAAACAATCTTTTTTTAACAATATTGGATGTAGATTTCCTATACCCGAGTATACAAAATTTATGAACTTCTTTTTACCTGCCTAATTCGCAATTCATTATATTTCACACGTACAAGTGTATCATAAAAGCGCGATTTATGGCTTTCCTTCATGACTGTGATTCTTTTCTCTTTCTCTCTCTCTCTTTTTTTCGCTCCCTGTTTCGTTTTCATTACTTATTTTATTTAAAAGAGAAAAAAAATTAATGAACCGCAGCAATCAAACTGACCATTTTTCATTTCGAGTAAAAACGGAATCGATATCAATATCCCAAAGAAAACTCTATTAAAAAAAAAAAAACTCGGAAAGGAGATCCGAAAAGCATTAAAAGCTTTCCCTCATTTTTCACTATTGTCGAATAATTTTCCCAAACGATAAACACCAAATTATTTTCTATTATTATTATTATTTTTTCTTTCTCTTTTCCTCTCCGGGTTTTTCCTCTCGGTATTTTTCATCCCGCGTTTCGTTTATTATTATTTTCCTAATTAAAAACTTTTTTCCTTTTCGGGTTTCCGGGGCGAGAGCCACAAAAGCTCATATTTTAACCCCGGGAACAAAAGTGAACCTTTTCAACAAGGAAAAGGACCGCAATATTCAAAAAATATTTAAAGCAAAGTATATATATCTGCCAGATTTCGGAGTTTATATTCTCATCGCTCCATTTAGAGGAAAAAAAAAATAGGGTGGAGATATGAAATTGAATCAAGTTTGGATCAAGCCTGGGAAAAGTAATTGGAATGCCTAACGCTTAACAAAATTTGCTGGTGTCCGATAATGCACAGTATTAGAAATTTTATCAATACCTGGATCGTTGTTGGATCAAGGTAGGCTTTTCCCGATACCATTTTTCAGATTAAAATTCGTATTAATGGATATCTCCCCCATGGGAGATCTCCATGGGAGATACTCCGATGTTATAGTAGAGTTACTCGGAGTTTATAGTGGAGTATCTTCGATGGAGATAATCCGATGCTGAATTCTGAATCATTGTTGTATAACAATTATTAGTGGAGTATCTCCGGTGGAGATACTCCATTAATAATTCAGCGTTGGATACTCTTACTAATTTATAGTGGAGTGTATCCGAGTATCTCCATCGGGGATGCTCCGATGGATATATTCCATCTCCAATACTGAGAGGGAGTATCACCGGGGAGATATTCCCTTATAAATTCGAAATAACTCCACTATAACACCCAAAAAAAATCACTCCAAAAAAATTTAACGGAGATACTAAGGAGATACGGAGTATTTCCGAGTATCTCCATCGGAGATGCTCCGATGAATATATTCCATCTCCAATAATGAGTTTTTAGTGGAGTATCTCCGATGGAAATAATCCAATGCTGAATTCTGAATTATTATTGTATAATAATTATTAGTGGAGTATCTCCAGTAGAGATACTCCGTTAATAATTCAGCATTGGATACTCTACTAATTTATAGTGGAGTATCTCCGAGTATCTACATCAGAGATGCTCCGATGAATATATTCCATCTCTAATACTAAGAGGGAGTATTGCCGGGAGATACTCCCCTGTAAGTTCGGAGTAACTCCACTATAACATCCAAAAAATATGAATTTTTTTGGAGTTATTTTTAACTCCAAAAAAATTCAACGGAGATACTAAGGAGATACAGATTATCTCCGAGTATCTCCATCGGAGAAGCTCCGATGGATATATTTCATCTCTAATACTGAATTATTAGTAAAGTATCATCGATGGAGATACTCCATTAATAATCCAGCATTGGACACTCCAATAATCTCTCTGCCGACACTAACCACTTTTATGCGCCGGTAGTAAACTGACGTATCTCCATCGGAAATGACTGGACTAACACCATTTTAACTTTTTTCAAAATCACGTGACCACATGAGCTGGTAAACGCAAACGTAGTCACAAAGTATTTAAAAAATGAAAAGAGACTACCTCCAATTACATTTATTATGGAGATACGTCTTTTGACTTCCCGGCGCACTAATTTAGCAATCAAATTCGAACAAAAAATGTATTTCTTCTGGCGCCGAGGCAGGACGTTTATAGGACTTTACAGGTCCATTTTTTTTAGAAAATATAGGACCCAAAACAAGCAGTTAAGGAGATCCGGTAGTTCTCATGCAGCCGAAACGGAATCCGGCGAGGCACTCTTGACAATCTTCCAGAAAAATCCCGGCACGCAAGAAACAATTTTTTTTTTCTTAAAAGGTTCGTGGACCTCCGATTCTGTGTCGCTATTCCGTGCGCCGGAAGTCAACTGACGTATCTCCATCATAAGTATGTTTGGAGATAAGTCTGTCTTGAATGTCTTTCAAAATCATGTAACCACATGTTTACGCCGGTATGAGCGGGTAAAGGTGTAACCACTTAATTTTTAACAGCAATGAAATCAAACTATCTCCAGTCATATTTACGATGGAGATACGTCATTTGACTTCCGGTGCACGGAGTTAAATAGTTCTCATCAAGTCGAACCAGAACCTGAGCCACAAGCACTATTTTAATCTACAAAAGCCCCAGCCAGCCCATAAGGCAGAAACAAGTTGGTTTTATTTGGGGGGGGGGCGAGGATCCCTAATTTAATATCCGGAAGTTTTTATACATCAGGAGAGGGGTCTGTCCCGCAAGTTTCATCCAGTAGAGTCCATCACTCAATTATTACCCCCCCAGTGACTCATCACTACCCCTATCCTTTTCCCGCGGCATTTCAATCTTCATAAATTTCTCCATCTAAATAATTTTTTTTTTCACACAACGTTCTCTCGTTTAAAATCATAAAAACAACTATTACAAAACTTTATGAAAACAAAACGAAAAAAAAACCGCAAAAACCCATCTCCTTATTTAATTCGGTCATGACTCCAAAACTTATCCCAAACAATTTTTTAAAAGCTTCTTTTTTTTTTTTTATAAACTCAGATTGAATGAGTATAAATTATTATCTGTCGAAGTTAATTAAATGGTAAGTGTACCGGATTTGCCTTTCAGTGCCGTCAGGAGAAGCTAATTTTCCCTCGGGTTCCCATCAGTTTTCTTAAACGCGGGACTAGCCGGGGAAGGTTTATTTACATTTCGGGAGAAGAGATATAAAGGGGAGGGGGCGCGAAACAACTTTTCCATGTTTATTTAATATTTTCCTCTCGATTTCGAAATTTCAATGAATTACACAGCAGATGTTACGAGATGTAATACTCCGCCCCGACTTTCAAAATTTTGAAAAGTCAATTTCAATTTCAATTATTTTTCATTCATGTTTTTCGTTGGAGAAAAGCCAAAAAAAAAAAAAAAATAAGGACTTACCCTTTGTTTCTGCCAAGCGATATCTGAAAAAACGAAAAAAAAAAACCGAAATTAATAAATAAAAACTAAGCGATAGAAAATTTTATATTTTATATATATAAAAAAAATCAAATAAAAGCTCAGCTATCCAGAACGCTGACAGTGAGGATTACAAAGTGTAATGCTTTATATTGATTCTCCCCCCACCTCCCCCTCCTCCCATTTCGAATATATAAACCTTCAACACTGCTGATTTTTCGATCCTTCCCAACAGCATTAAACCGGCAATGCTGACGAATTTGTTTACATGTCAGAATTTTTCTTTCTCTCAACCTGACTCGCGTCAATCATTCAAAAAAAAAGTTTTTTTTTTTTCGAGAATAAAACCGCAAGAGAGAGAAAAAAAAAAGGTCGCTTTTATTTTGCTGACGGTTGACGTAAGCGTAAGGCACGGTAATTAAAGGTTGAATTTTTTTTTTTTTTTTTTTTTTTTTTTTGCTTAAAAAAAACAGGAGGAAAAGCTTTTTAGAGATTTAAGGTTCAGGCGAAAGCAGGGAAAAAAGTCTGCATTGCAATACGGTTCTCTTATTTTCCTTGGTGTTGCCATCTCGAGGGGAAATAATGAACTAATGGATTGAGTTTGAAGGATTTCCCCCGCTGTGGCGTTTTCTTTTTCTTGTTTTTTTCAAACGGTCACTCTTGTTGCTTTTTTTTTTTTTTTTCTTGAAATAAGCTTTTATAGCCTATTCATTTCCAAACGTCTTTTTTTTTTTTAAGTCCCGATCTCGATTAATAAAAAAAAAGGCCGGAGTGAATTTTATGGCCTGTAAAAAATAAATGAGAACCCAAAATGTTTTTAAATAAAAATGTTGTCCAATAGGGGTCAGCTAAAAATGATAGATCAAACTGTGAAAAAGCAGTAATGGTTGTTTCCGCTTTTTTTTTTTTTTTTCAAAGAAATAAAAGCTATGTTTTAATTTGTTTGTTAATTTATTTACTTATTATTTTTTTTAAAAAGAATTAATAATTTCATAAGCAACGAAAAATTATTTGATGCAAAAATTTAAATAGTGGGCAAACGTCTTTATCTCTTTTAAGAAAGCAATTCCGTGCGTCGGAGGTGAACTAACGCATCTCCATCGTCAATATGATTGGAGATAGTGTGTTTCGACTGTTTGTGAAGATCACGTGACTACAAATTTACACGCTCATGTTGGTGTTAACCTGTTGTCACATGACACTTTCACTAAATGTCGAAACAGACTATCTCCAATCATATTTACCATGGAGATACGATAGTTCACCTCCAAAGCACGGAATTCACATAAAAAAAAATTCTATTCACTTATACATAATCATTTTGTTAAAAATTTTTCTTCTAGCTCTATATTGTTTAGGCTTTGGATGAGTAATGATCACCGATTTACCTAAATAATGGGAAAAAATAAAAAGTAATATTTGGCGGGAAAACAAAATTTAAAAAAAGAATTCGTTAGAAAAATTTTAAAATTTCTAAAAAAAATTTTTTCATAACTTATCGATGGGAAGAGCCCTTTTCCATCTATGTAAAGCGGGAGGGAATGCCGTTTTCCCGTTAAGGAACTCGCCATGCTGTTGGTACTTGAAAACAAAGAAATGAGATTTTTTTTCAAAGAGAAAAATCACTTAAAAAGTTATTTCTATTCGTTATAGGCCTAAAAAATATCTTATTATTCTAGGGTGACAAATGAGTCTTCCCCTCTCGGTTTCCATTAAATGAAAACCTCGACGGAAAAATTCATTTTCCACCCTAGGTTAACAATATACTATTAAATTATTTTAAGTTTAATTCAAACAATGTTAAAATTAGAGATTGTGATTTCCCGGGAAATTTAAAATTTCGGGATTCGGGATTTCCCATTTTTGGAAAATTAAAATTCCCGGGATTCGGGATTCCCGATTTTTATTGATTTTTAAAATCCCGGGATCCGGGAATCCCGAAAAATTCCAAAAAAAATTCCCGGGACTAAATTTCGGGAATTTTTTTCCGGGATCCCGGGAATTTCCGGGACGGGAATTCTCGGGCACAATCTCTAACCGTTTGTCAAACGGCGTTTGACAACTGAAAGGTAGATCAGACGATCCATTTTAGGATCATAGTCATTTATTCTATTATTCGTTAATTTTAAAGTAAAAAAATTTAAGTTAATGTAACAAATATTACGGTTTTATAAATTACTTATTTGAAGGAGCAAGTCCCGAGATTTATAAAAATTTTCCCGGGATTCGGGAATCTCGAAAAAGTAAGAAAAATTATTTCCCGGGATCCGGGAATCCCGAAAAATTCCAAAAAAAATTCCCGGGACTAAATTTCGGGAATTTTTTTTCCGGGATCCCGGGAATTTCCGGGACGGGAATTCCCGGGCACAATCTCTAGTTAAAATGCTCGAGGAATGTGTTATGATTTTTAGAATTATTATCCTTAAATTTATAATTCTTCCTCATTTGTAGCTTCTGAGGATGAACTAATATAGTTCAAAACTAGTCAAGCGTAAAAATTTTGCTTTTTTAATAGTTCGACCGTCCCCCGTCCCCCGTCTTTCAAACTAAAATTTATTTAATTTTTTTTTTCTTTTAAATCCTATTTTTAAAATGACATTCAATAAGGCCCCCGAAAGCAATATTTTGCGTGTTGGGGCAGCCCGTTTTTTTTTTTCTTTAAATTAATTACACAAATACTTTTCAGTTAAATAAATCTAGAATTTTTTTAAAAATAACCAAAGCAATATAATTTTTTTTTTTTTTTTTTTTTTTTTGTGCTTCGAGCCTATTTAAAAAAAATTTAAGGCTTCGATGAGGTAAGAGAAAAATTTGGAATGAATTACGTGGTATTTAAAAATGACGTGGTTTTTATATCCCAAGCAAAGATTTTCATTTAAATCATTATTTTAAATTCACAATTTATAGAAAAAAAAAAGTTCTTTGTTTTAGCTCCTTACAGAGAGGCATTGTGCTGCACGAACTGCGACAAGCGTTGCAAAAAGTGATGCAAAAAAATATTGCAATAACTTTTTGCCAATTTAATGTGACTATACCTCGGACCAATGGCGAGCATAACGTATACATATCGACAAGGCCTATTAAAATTTTTAGTTGTTGAGTCAACACCGGTCGAATAAAGTTGCATCATTATTTTCTGTTTTTCATAATCTTGCCGACAAACTAGCTTTTTTTTTCAAATAGGAAAAAAAAAATTAATTTCAAATTGAATATTTCTGGAAAAATTGGTAAGTGTATTTAATAAATGCTGGGTAAATTATGCTGGGAAAACCATCCGATCATTTTTTAATTATAGAAGCAGAAATGGAAATAGCTTCGTTGCCAGGAAATGCTTCTCGGGCGATTACAATGTGCAGAACTTTGGATTCTATAGCTCCTGACCTACAATATGCAACAAATTTATCTATTTATACGCATGCAACGAGGGAAGAATCGAAAGAGAAGGCATCAAGAAAGAAGGAAAAGGACTTATTTCTACCTTACACTAAAACTTTATGCCGCCTTGCTAGTCTCTCTTATGAGGACGATGAAGAAATTAAAAGAAGGCTTTCTTCATCGGAGTGGGCAAGAAAAGGATGGACTTACTTAAAATCAAGCAGAAATGATATAGACGGATATTTTGGAGCTGCGTTTTGGGAGGAAGAAAACGAACAACTTGTAATAGTTCACAAAGGGACAAATTGTATCGAAGATGTTAAAACAGATATCGAGGGTATCATCAAGCAACAGTACACATCGCAAATTCATTCAGCTTCCACTTTTGCATCTTTAGTAGTAGCTGATTTCAAAAGTACTGAATGCGACGTTACAATAGTGGGTCACTCTTTAGGAGGATGGCTTGCGCCGATGTCTGCGTTTGCGATTAAATATTTTAGACTCGAAGGAAGAGATTTTCGTTTTGCTAAAGAAGGCGAAGAAACATATGATCCGTTTGTCGTGACTTTTGATCCTCCTGGTTGTCGTGAAGTACTGTTTAATCTTTCGAAACGTTATTTCAATGACTTTCAGTCTTCGGCGTTTATTGGCTCGTTAAAAGTACAGAATTATTTCATAATGACCAACCTAATAAATACTTTGAATTCACATATTGGTAAAATGAATTCTTTTACAAAAACTGACTCTGTACTTTCTGATATTCTTGAGGCTGACTTAAACAGATTAATTATCACTGCTCTGAGTCATTCGATAAGTATTTTTATGTATAAATTTGAAACTTGTGGCCGCCCAGAATTTAAATATGAAGCATCGGAATGGCCTAAATTTAAATTCAGCCTTCTAAACGCGTCTTCTTTATTACTTTCTTTAGGTTTTGAACCGTTTGTATTGGCCAACGGAATACCCTTGGCAATGGATTTATACAAAATTTGGCGTCGTAGAAGTATCGGTTACCTTGAATGTCCTGATATATCCCCAAGAAGCTCTCGTGGCTTTTGGGGAGTTCCTCCGTAGAAACACTTCTGGACTTGGTGGGAATTCACAATCAACTATCTGAACAAAGTTTCCTACGGTTTTCCTCCAATTTAATTTTTTTTTTTGATGTTTTTTATACAATATAAACAGTATAACAGTAATTTAAAAAGCATTTTTAAATTATTAAACTTATTTGTACCATTTTCCCCGGACCTGTCATTTTTAAATACCCCAGACAGAAAGTATAAGTTGAATACACTTGTCAGCCTTACGTATTTTTTATTCTTTTAACACTGCATAGTCTAGAGGTAGGTATACTTGAAAGAAGAATAGTATTATTCTTTGATCTTAATAGAAATGGTCAAAACAAGAGGAGTTTTCACCAGTATATTTTAAGATTATTTCCACCAAAAAATATAAATTTTAGTATTTTTAACTGAATTTAGCTTTTAAAAAAACTATTATTGATTTTCAAACGTATTTTGAACCAAAAAATGAATCATTTTTAAAGTTTTGGGAAATGCTCGATTTGTTGAATTTTTTTTTTCATGAAAAATTGTAGAAAATTAATATTAAATAGTAAAGGATTACAACTCGATTTCTTTAAAAAGAGATATTAAGGAGGGTGGCTTGAAAATCAACTTTTTTGAAATCTTCATTACCTATGGTAACCTGTCCGAAGACAATTCCATCACCAGCCTCGTTTTGTCTTCAAGGGACTACAATGAGAACCACTGAAAGAATTTTTTCAAAAAGGTGGTTTCCTGTTGCCTTCCTTTTACATATAACATAACATTGAAAAATGTATACTCCCCATATGGAGTAAAGGCCATAATTTTAATTTAGCACTTGCAACAAGATTTTCCTCAACGGTCATTACCTGTACATAGTGCAAAATTTTACCATTAATTCTTTAATTTTATAAATTGATAAAATAAAATGGAACTACATTTATAAAAATAGTGCATTAAAACCATATGGATAAAGGTCCTTACAAAACCTAAAACGTCTGATGCAGAAATGACAAAAGTGAAAGACCGCTTCATTCTCATTCCACAAGGGAATCAAGTTAACATGCTGAACATAAATCTTTTTTCTTTTTCTGATTTTTCTGTAATGTTTTTAAAGAAGGTTGGCTATGCATCAGATTGTACCAAGTTTAGATTGCTTTAGGTTTTTAACAAGTCATAACATTAATTTACCACAATAAGCTTTAGCGTTTTGTCACCTAATTATATAGAGTTATCTGTATTTTAAAAAAAGACCACTGTTTCAAAACCCAAATATTTTGCCTTTTCAGCTGTTAAAGATTACTAACAAATTTTTTGCTTCAAAAAATTTTTCTCCTATTTTCTCAATTATTTACAATTTTATTCAGCACAAATCTTTCTTGGCCCCAAAATTAATAAAATAAATTAATAATGTAAATTATATCAGGCCATTTAAATCTCCTAATAAAGTCTGTGTTATATGTATGTCAAATTGACCATGAAGCCCACTCTTCAAAAATAACTGAATGTAACAACCATGCACAATTTTCATAAAATTTGTACAATATTATTCCATAAGACTTCATTTAGGTACTGTTTAAGCAAAAATTTGAACTATTGTGTATTACTGCCCCCATGCATTAACCAAGCAAAAAATAAATTTTACGGAACTGGATATACTATATGCATCAGTTTTTCTAACATTTTCTTGTAAAATTGTAACAAATGCTGAAAGACGAACAGCCTTTGAATGTAAAGCCTATTGTTGCAATTAAACAGAACCTTATGTTTAGATTGAAAGATTATACTGGCTTCGTCAATACTGCTCATCATTACTAAAGAAAAAAGAATTTGTAAAAAATTAGCCTAGCTGATATCATGTTTCTGTGTACAACTTTTGATCCTAAGAACCATTGATACATACCTTCAACTTGTTAAACCACAAAGCAAAATTATAACATCAGGCCCATGAATTCATCACTTACACTTTTCAAAAATATGATGATTGCTTGATCTCCTATGCACAGCAACAACAACAACAGCAGCACAGTTTTTTAAGACAACTTCCAAGACAAACAAAAGGGGCCTTTAATATCTTACAGCACACGTCACATGCCATATCACAAATTTTTATATCACGAACGGTCACAAAGGTATTTCTCTAATTGAAACTGACGAAAGAAAAATTTTTCCAAGCTACACAAATAATTTTGCAAAGGTTTTCAAAGCCGACATGAGAATCAACTGACGCGACCTCTAGCGGCAAATTTCGAAAAACACTCAAAGGAGTAATTCTGCTATTGTGATGAATGTAATTTATCGGGTTGTCAAAGAAAATGGATGTTGTTTATGGATAACTATTTTTTATCTGATTCCTTATTAAGATAAATGAGAGATAATATTGGGGGATTATATTTTAATGTAAAAATGAGAGCTGTTAAAATAAAAAGGTAAAGAAAAGATTACTAGCGCAGTGAAGTCCAAGTGGTGAAAAAAGGAAACATAAAAACCAACATGGAGGACGTTCGATTTAATAAAAGACAGGTAGGAAAGGTAATTTTGGTCGTTTTTAAACCATTTTTTTGGATCAGAATTAATATATTCATTAAAAATCGAGGTTTTAAATAACAAAATATAAAATTATAAACCTAAATTTTTCCTCACGAATAGAATTACCTCATATTAAGGGAATTAAATAACGGATGAACCATGACGGTCAGTGCTCTTTCCAAAACACCTTCCATAATTTTGAATTTTCCAGAATCAACAAAAAGTAATAATTTAAATTTCATTTGTTTTTATTTTGTTCTGATGTAAATTCAGTCGATATTTTTCTTTTTCGATAATTTTTTTAAATTTTAAATTTATTTTTTACAAACCAAAATTTGTCAAAATTTTATATTGGGAAAATGCGTGAGGTTATTTCGCTACATGTTGGTCAAGCCGGAGTTCAAATCGGTAATTCCTGCTGGGAATTATACTGCATGGAGCATGGGATATTGCCGGATGGTACCGTGGGCCCCAACAAACCCCCCGAAATTCAAGAAGAGCACAGCAACAGTTTTTTCAACGAAGTAATCAAAGGTAACCACGTACCTCGTGCCGTGTTTATCGATTTGGAACCGTCGGTGATCGATGAAATCCGAACGGGGACTTATAAAACGTTGTATCATCCCGAGATGTTGATATCCGGGAAAGAGGACGCTGCTAATAATTACGCCAGGGGACGCTACAGCATCGGGAGAGCGTTTTTACAAGATGCCATGGATAAAATAAGGTTGTTGTTTGAACAATGTCAAAGCCCTCAAGGTTTCATGATATTTCACTCGTTCGGAGGAGGAACCGGTTCCGGTTTCGTCTCTTTATTATTGGAATGTTTATCGAACGAATTTACGAAAAAAAGCAAATTACAGTTTTCCCTGTATCCGTCCCCGAGAGTGAGCACAGCCGTGGTGGAACCTTACAATTCCGTTTTATCCTGTCACGCTAATTTAGAAAACTCCGATTGCAGCTTTTTAGTGGACAACGAAGCCATTTACGAGGTATGCAGGCAAAAATTAGAAATTGAAAGACCAACATACACGAATTTAAACAGATTGATAGGACAGATAATATCGTCGGTTACGGCGTCGCTTCGATTCGGAGGATTATTAAACGTGGATTTAATTGAATTCCAAACGAATTTAATCCCGTTTCCGAGGATACATTTTCCGATAGCCTCATACGCTCCGATAGTCTCGATGGAAAAAAGTTTTCATAAATACCATTCGGTTATGACCATGACGTCCGAATGCTTCGAACCGGGGAACCAAATGGTTAAATGCAACCCTCAGCTCGGGAAATACATCGCTTGTTGTCTCCTGTTTCGGGGAGACGTGGTTCCCAAGGACATAAACGCAGCCATAGCCCTTATAAAAACCAGGAAACAAGTGCAATTCGTCGACTGGTGCCCCACGGGGTTCAAAGTCGGGATCAATTACCAACCCCCGATAGTCGTTCCCGGGGGAGATTTGGCCAAAGTCCAAAGAGCCGTTTGCCTGTTGGCGAACACCACGGCGGTCTCGGAAGCTTGGTACCGGCTTACAAGCAAATTCGACCTCATGTACGCGAAAAGAGCTTTCGTTCATTGGTACGCTTCGGAAGGGATGGAAGAAGGGGAATTCGGAGAAGCCAGGGATGACATAGGAGCATTGCAAAGGGATTACGAAGAAGTAGCAGCTGATACGGAAGTGAACGGTGAAGAGGAAGAAGCAGCCGAAATTTGAAAAAATTAAAAAATTTTTAGTGTTTAAATTATTTTATAAAATTTTTTTTGTAATTTATTTATTTTTTATATATTTTTTTTATTTATTAAATTTTTTAATTTTTAACTTGTAGTACCGATATTTTATCGAAATATCGATATATCGGAAGGAAAAAAATCGATTTTTTTTTTCGATATTAAGTTTCATATCGATATGCGATAACGATATTAAAATGCCAATATCGAATATCGAAAATTTTATTGGATCAAAGCCGGAAAAAGCATTTTTTGGCCATTTTTGGGCTTGGCTGACTGTAAGGAAAAGATTTTTTCACTTTGGCCAATTCTGGAGTCTATGAAAAGCTTAAAAAAAAAATATTTTAAAATTTTTAACCTTATCAAGGTGGGAAAAATCTACGGCACATTCATTACGAATATTCGTTACGTGCCTTGCAACTGTATTTTTGAAAAAAAAAAAAAAAGAAATTAAATTACGTGAAGATGCAAAGCGAGTTGTTGCATGTTAGATTCAACTTCGGAGTCGCCTTGATGTCGCTAAAGGGAGTAGGAGGGGGAAGGGGAGGGGGTGGGGGGTCATAAGGGAATGTAGGAAAAAGGTGCGGGGGGAAGAAAGTTTCCAGGGCAACCATGTTATAGCTTAACTTAATTTACCACTCTCACGGTCAACAATTTCGATAACGTACAAACAGAAGTGCAATTCCATTTTGTTTCTCAAATGAACAAAAAGAAAAAAAAAAAAAAAAAAAACATATGGGTAGAATGTCTCGGAAACACACAAGGTCATTCTTTACCTTAATGAAACTTTGTAGATTTACTTTCCGAGTCTCAAAATTGGAATCGTGCGAATTTAACCTTTTTGAGTAATTGATAAATATTGCTTTTTGGTCTTGATGAAAAAGTTTTTTTGAAGGCGAGGGTGGAAGAAAAAAAAAAAAAAAGGTTAAAATAAAAAGAAAAAAAAATTGTAAGGAAAAATGGAACATAAATCCAAGTATGGCAGGCTGTCATTTAACGTGAAGATGGAGATGATGAAAATAAATAGAAGTCGCAGGGCCAGAATAAAATATTGAGAGGCTTCTTCGAGCGGAGCGGAGACAGGGATCGAATAGCACTTGAAATATGCAGCAATGCAAAGAGGAATTTTTAAAACCTTTTAGTGGTTACAGGACCGGATATACAAATAGATTCAGGCCTAGGGGCGAACAAGTCAATTGGTTAGATTGCCGATTAGTGAGACAGGAGGGGTCGAAAATGGCCAAAATTTTGTTACGTAATACTTGAATGGCCCTTTAGCTTAATGAGTAATGTAAAGCTGTTTGAGTTTTTTTTTTTTTTCAAAAAAGCTTCGCCTCCTCCTTGAGTACAAAAAAGTGATGCAAAAACTGTAAAAAATTTTTGCAAAATAAATGCAAAAAATTTATACAAAAAAATTTATTATTTTTATATCAATTCAAAAATTTGGACATACATAATTTTTGCAAAGTTTTATGCCTAATTTTTTAAGCATGAAAATCTGGATATGCATAATTTTTGCATAATTTATGCATGTAATTTTTTGACGAACCAAAAATTGAATAAATTTTTAAGGGAGGGGACAATGGACCAGAAATTTTTTATATACTTTTTGAAATCCCGAAGATCCATTAAAACAAGTTCAAATATTTTTGGAGGGAAATGAACCCGTGATTAAGAAAAACCCGAAGTGGTCAAATCGCAAAACTCATGCATTACGCCATGATTATTTGACAATTATTACAAATATCGAGAAAAAATCACACCTCGAGTGGGACTCGAACCCACGAAGGCCCTGGACACGCCTTGAAGTCCTATACGCGGACAGCGCTCTAACCAACTGAGCTATCGAGGCTTACACCCGAGCGTGTGAAATTTTCTCGATATGACTTTAAAGATGGAATAATAAATCGAAGTGAACATTTTTGGAGAGAATTATTAACTCTTTTTTCCGAAACATATTGCTAAGACCGAAAAATGTTCACTTCGATTTATTATTCCATCTTTAAAGTCATATCGAGAAAATGTCACACGCTCGGGTGTAAGCCTCGATAGCTCAGTTGGTTAGAGCGCTGTCCGCGTATAGGACTTCAAGGCGTGTCCAGGGCCTTCGTGGGTTCGAGTCCCACTCGAGGTGTGATTTTTTCTCGATATTTGTAATAATTGTCAAATAATCATGGCGTAATGCATGAGTTTTGCGATTTGACCACTTCGGGTTTTTCTTAATCACGGGTTCATTTCCCTCCAAAAATATTTGAACTTGTTTTAATGGATCTTCGGGATTTCAAAAAGTATACAAAAATTGAAAGAAAAAAATTTAATTTAAGTTTTTGAGAATTTAAAAAAATTAAATGTATTTTTTTTTATTTTTTTTAATTTTTCTGACAAATTAAATTCAAACTGCTAATTAGATATGGAGAAAAAAAATTGTACATTTTACTTAAATACGCGGTTTCCTGATGCTCACGCGACGCGAAGTTTTGCTGTTTAGCTTACGTACTTCGCTCTTCGCATCGCATTAAATTCGTCGTAAGCTAAACAGCAAAACTAAAAAATAAAATTTACTCATATGGCTGTGTTTTTATTTATTCGATTTTCTGTTAATTGTCGATGTTAAAGTTCATTCGTTTGTTTTTAGCTCTTGAGGATGACTTTAAAATAAAGTTGAAACATGTCGAGCAATTAAATAAAATAATGTTCTTCTGTTCCAAAATCCCGAACAATCCTTTAACATAAAATATCGGAACGAAAACCTAACCTCAATAAAATTTAAATTCGTCTTAAGCTAAACAGCAAAACTTCGCTTCGCTTCAGCTTCAGAAAACCGCGAATTTAAGAAAAATTTGTACAATTTTTTCTTAAATTCTATGACATTACAATTAAAATGATTCATTTATAATCCCAAAAATCAAATCCCCGAAAAATTTTGAACCAGAATTTTAAAAAAACTGTTTGATTTATTTAAAAATTAAATTAATATTTGAAATGCGAAAATCAAATCTTTGAAAATCTAATCACCAAAAAATTATTTCGGGGATTTGACCCAGACTCTTTTTAATGTTAAATATTTTCACAGCGGCTCTAGGAAAAATCTGTCTTGTCAGTTTATTTGTTTGTTTGTCGCTATTTTCGCACCAACAAGGACAACGTCGTAGGGAAAGTTTTAGAAAATTTTCAAAAAAAATTTTTTTTTTCATACCGGTAATGTTGAAAATTGGTTAATTAAAAATTAAAAATTTATAATGTTAAAAAAAATAAAATTTTAACGTTAAAAATTAACACCTTAAATTTAACAACTTTAATAAAACATTCATATATATTTTTTTAACCTTAAATTTTTGGCAAATACATAATTTGACATGCATGATTTTTGCAAAGTTTTATGCCAAATTTTTTTCCAGCATGAAAATCTGGATTTGCATAATTTTTGCATAATTTATGCATATAACTTTTGACGTACCAATAATTTAAAAAAAATCAACCTAATTTAAGTTTTTGAATTATGACCGTAGGGACTTCAAAAAATTAAATATATAGTTTCAATTTATCGTTAAATTTTAAATTTTAATTTTTTAATGTTAAAGATTTTCACAGCGCCTCTAGGAAAAATCTGTCTGTGCTTCATATTATCCCACTGCACTTCCCGTTGCTTCCACGTTCTTTATCCACGTGCCTGATCCTTCGGTCTTAAGAGTACGCATCAGTCACCTGTCTACTGCCACGATTCAATATTTCCGCTTATGCTTAGCTTATGAATCGATGATCGCTTAAATTTCACTGATGCGTACTCTTAATCCCCCGTAGAGCTTACCTAATTATACCTTACATTTATATAATAAAATTATATAAAAGATCCAACCCTCTTAAATTGAATTAATAAGTAAAACTTTCAACCCCCCGCTGCCTCAATAAACCTATCAAAAGGCGGCTAATTGAGTAGGAAAGGTTTTGAAAGCACAAAACCGCCTACAATCGGGGGAGGAGGGGGGGGGGATTTATATATAAATTTATAGAACATTCAGGGCGATATCGATCCTTTTATGAAAAGGGACATGACCGTGATTTTTCAATTCTTACGAAGAGACTTCCCCGACATGTCAGGTTGAATCTTTCTTTTTTTTTTCTCCCTTTTTTTTTTCTTTTTCTTCTCTTTTTCTTAATATTCGAGCTGAATTTTTATGAGATTATGTCTTTTTACATGAAGCTAAAAGCGAAAACTATAAGTCGGTCGAAAGCCGTAAGGATTTGCATTTATAACTTCTCAAACCGGGGAATCCTTGTTCATCGCATCTAAAAGAATTTATTCTCAATTCTCGCATCGGGGCGATGGAATTCCGAAAGAAAAAAAAAAGGAGGATCGATCGGATTACATTTAAATGATGAAGAATATAAGACAGAAGAGAAGGAAAAAAAAATTATTCCGAGAAAAAAAAAATTCTCGAGGAAAAAAAAAAAAAAAAAAAATTAAACATTACGATTCCAATGCGAACGAGAGAAAATAAGAAAATTAGGAAGATCCATAGGGGATCGAACCCCTGACAGGACGCCACATGGATCCAAGTCATTCCAGTGATGTTCCAACGAGATTTATAGAATCGAAATAAGGAAAAGGAACATATGTAACTACATACATGGAGGGAGAGGGGAAGGAGGAGGAGGGAAGAGAGCTGATCTAAATGAAAAACGGATGTTCTTGCTCTTTTTTCATGTAAGTTAACCTCGACATCGGCATATAAATTTTCGAGTAGGAGGAGGTGGAGGGGAAAAAAAAGAGGAGAATTCCGAGTTTCTCTAACCCTTTCCCGTGGTTCAGCATTTTGGAAATAAATCCGCCGTAAAGACAGATTTTGAGAGATTTTCGTAATCCTAAACTCAATTAAAACGTGCTGAAAACGCGGGGTGGTAATAAATGGTATCATTGAAACACTGATTTCATTGAATATTTACAAGCTGGCCCTTGGAGGATTTAAGTGAAGTTAATCCGTTTTAGAAAGCTTTCACCTTTTCCCCCTTTTCCCTGTTTCCTCTTTCGATGTACGATGTATGGAATGTTTTTTTTTCCTTTTTGAAGCTGCAGCAGCTGAACGGTTAAAAATTTCGGGTTTAGGAGCTCCCGTACGAAAAAGTGATGCATAAATTATACAAAAATTATGTATTAATTGTATAAAAAAGAGACATACATAAAAAATGCATAAATTATGAATAAAAAGAATACGTCTATGTAGCGAAAAGAAGACGTGAAACGTCTTATGGGGTTAAATAAGAATTTATGAATTTTTACAAAATTTTATTAATCTATATATTAAAACGCTAAGACCCCCCCAAACGTGTTTCCAGTCGCCCTGCAGTCCCTATCCGACCGATTTTGACGACCTTTTTTTTGAACGAAAGCTCTTCACGTGTAGATTTGCCCAATTGGTCGGGATTTTTAAAATTTTCCCGAGTTTTCCGGAAAAGTCGGAAAAACACCCCCAAAACCTATTTCCAGTCGCCCTGCAGTCCCTATCCGACCGATTTTGACGATCTTTTTTTTGAACGAAAGCTCTTCACGTGTAGATTTGCCCAATTGGTCGGGATTTTTAAAATTTTCCCCAGTTTTCCGGAAAAGTCGGAAAAACAACCCCCAAAACCGAACTGAACACATCTAACAACTTATAAACAACCGGACCGAACACCAAAGTGGCCGATTTTTAAGATTTTAGATTAACTAGAAATATGAGGGCTAATAACGGAGAAATCGAGTTCGCTGTCGTCATAAAAAATCGGAGATATCCTCATAAAAATCGGAGGCGGGACGTATCCTACACTTTGAAAGCAGCCTGACGTTGCACTCCGCAATGTTTAATAACATCGCGGATACTAACATTATTTCCGAAATTTATGGGACCAAATTTGATTTGAAAACAATTAGTGAAACTTTCCCTAAAATAACGATTTTGCTAATTAAAAACGATCATTGCAGTATCATTAGTAACAAAATTATTGCCCTTTTATGAGGTACCTCTTGCACTTAAGTAAGCATAAAAATCCTCATCACGTAAGAAAAACAAGAAATGCTCCAATATCCCACAGAATTTTAGATAGTATTGAAATTGGGTCATTGCCTCCTCATACCTTAACCCTTAAACCAGGCGCAATTGTTATTCTGTTGAGAAATTTTTGATTCCAAGGAAGGGCTCTGAAATGGGACTCGCTTGATTGTAAAAAATATGTCTGATAATATTTTAGAATTGGAAATAATTAAAAAGTTGGAAGAAGAATTCTACTTCCTCAAATTGACCTGAGACCTTCTGATTCATCAACACCTTTTCTATTCAAAAAACGTCTATTTCCTATCCGCCTTGTCTTTTACATGACAATCAATAACTCAACAAGACCAAACTTTCCAAAAGGTCGGCGTATAACTGCCAGATACTGTTTTTAGTCATGGCCAACTCTACGTGGCCAAATCTAGAACCTCTTCCTTCGATAATCTGAGGCTGGAAGTCATTCCGAAAGTAGTAAAATTTTAAATGTCGTTTATAAAGAGGTTCTGGGCAGTTAGCAACGAATGACGGGCCGTCAAATTTTGACGGGGTGGCAGCTAGTAGTTTTTTTAATTAATTAACTTTTATTAAAAATTTTAAAAAACTTCATAAAAAATGGTTAAGATTAAATGGTTAAAAAATTAGTCTAAATTTTAATTAAAGTCTTCAAAGTTAAAATTTTTATTTTAAAATATTAATTTTGGGTGCAAGACAAGTTGAAACTTATTCAAAATTTGCAATACAAGTTGAAACCTGTTCAAATTTTCCAAGACTAGTTGAAACATGTTCAAGAAAAGTTTAAAACGGTTCAAACTTGCTCAAAACAAGTTAAAACCTGTTCAAACTATGCAAGACAAGTTGAATCTTATTCAAGCTTTGCAAGAGAAGTTGCACAAGACAAGTCGAAAACTGTTTAAACTTGCTCAAGGCAAGTAAAGACTTATTCAAACTTTGCAAAACAAATTGAAACCTGTTCAAACTTTCCAAGACAAGTTGAAACTTGCTCAAGACAAATTAAAACCTGTTAAAACTTTGCAAGATAAGTTGAAACTTATTCAAACTTTGCAAGACAAGTCGAAAACTGTTCAAATTTGCGCAAGACAAGTTGAAAACTGTTAACTTGTTTAAGACAAGTAAAAACTTATTCAAACTTTACAAAAAAAGTTGAAACTTGCTCAAGACAAGTTAAAATTTGTCAGACTTTGCAAGACAAGTTGAAACTTACGCAAGACAAGATGAAACCTGTTCAAACGTTTGAAAAACAAGCTGAAACTTCTTGAAACTTGGTCAAGGCAAGTTAAAACTGTTCAAACATATTCAAGACAAGTAAAAACGCATTCAAATTTTACAAAACAAGTTTAAACTTGCGCAAGACAAGTTGAAAACTGTTCAAACTTGCACTACAGAGATAAACAAACATTGTAGTCCATTTTTTTTAGACTTTTCCAGAGCCGACAATGTGATGGGGCCTTTTCGGTTCCTATATCCGAAATTTTGGTTTTATAAATCTGACGCATTTTTTAAAGATTGGATACATTTCATGTTAAATTTTGTCGACAAGGGGGGCGGTCAAATATTGTCGATTTTATGCTGAAATAATATTTTAATGGCCCGTTTGGGTATTCAAGTGCACGTTCGGGGGGTTAGAGGAGGGGGTCTTGGAAATATGCTTATTTTTGATGACATCCAAGGGAGGGGAATCCCGAAGCATGTCTATTCAATCATCTAATTGCCCTGGCCCGTAGTTAGAATGAGGGGACGGAGACTTAAACTTTTCCAGGAGAGGGGGGATGCTCTGAATTAGCATTCATGAATCAAACATTTTATTTCGGGAGGCCCAACCAAGACCCTAAAAATACTCGAAAATGGCTTTCGTTCTCTTACTTTAAAATTATTTTTTAATAAGCCAAAAGATTAAAAAAAAAAGGTGCATGCCTTATCTCGCATAAATTTCAAAATGAATTTTTGATAAAATATTTCCTCTTTTCTCCTTTTTGAATAAATTATTCAAATCTCCTTTTTTTTAAAAACCAATCTTCACCTTTGATAAAACTCCAACCTAATCACCTCACAATTAGAAAGTTAATTGAACCATTTTACGTTGGCTGACTTGTCTTCCTTGTTAAAAATCTATGTAAAAGAGGGGATGGAAAATTGACTTGACTTTGGAAACTCTTATCGAATCCCTTGCACACACACACACACACACAGAGCTTTTTCGGATATGGATCCGTCACTTTGAACTTTCGTTGTTTAAGAGACCCGGAGTATTCAGATGAAATAAATTTTCTCAGAAAAAAGCGAAAGAAAAAAAAAAAAGCCAGGTCCTCCATCACTTTTAAATATATTTTTTCTCGAAACGCAATCCGAGGGTATTTTTTTTCCTCTCCTCTCTCCTTTCTCCTTTGTCACGCCATGTGTTGCTTACCATTTTATTTTGTTTTAGTTTTTCTTTTTTTTTCTTCTTTTAGTCAGAGATTTATGTATCTTTTAAAACAAGGAAAGAAAAAAAAAACTTCATTTCGCCGTTCGGTGGTTATAACATTTTAAATGATGGAAATTTTTCTTTTTTTTCGGAAGAAGAAACATTGTATTGCTTGTTAATAATTAAACGGGTTCTTCGGGGGTTCTTGGCAGTTGATTAACGTCTAAAGCGAAATTTCCCGAAATGAAAGCACGTTTTTTTTCTATCTTTTATAAAAGGGAGGAAAAAAAAATCATGACGGATATATTTTTTTTTCTTTTTAAACAATCCCAGGGAAGGAAAAGAAAAAAAAAAGGAAAGGTTTATATAAAAAGGCATTAAGAATTCTGATCATGGGCAATATTCTTACAGAAAGAAGGAATGGGAGACTTATAAACTTTGCTTTTTCCTTAAGGAGGGAATTAAAAACTTTCGGGCAGTGACAAAACATCCCCCACCGCCCTTAGTTTTTCAGATAATTTGTCAAGTTTGGCAACTCACGATTTTCAAGGGGAGAGAAAAAAAAAGGGGAAGAACTGCTGTGCTGTGAACAGGAAGAAACAACATTGCAGTTGTATTTATACTAGTTTTGGAGGGGTTTATTTTGGGTGAAGTTTAAGGGGATAGCTGGGTTCCGGTGTAAGAGTTCCGGTGTAAAATTTTAATCAAAAATTTACCGCAAAAGTTTGAACAAATTTCAAAAACCTTGTCTTGCCTAAACTTGAAACATGAGATGCTGATGCCAGATTTGCGCAAACTCACTTCTCCCATTGTCAGCAACTCAGCATTTCTGGTACCTCCCCATAACCCGATAACGTAATATTTAAATGCCCCCGAACCTCATAAAAACATAATGGACACCCATCCGAAAATTGCGGACAAATAATATTTTTGGATACGTATTCAAACTTTGCAAAACAAGTTGAAACTTGCGCAAGACAAGTTGACACCTGTTCAAACGTTTGAAAAACAAGCTGAAACTTCTTAAAACTTGCTCAAGACAAGTTAAAACCTGTTCAAACATATTCAAGACAAGTAAAAACGCATTCAAACTTTGCAAAACAAGTTGAAACTTGCGCAAGACAAGTTGACACCTGTTCAAACATATTCAAGACAAGTAAAAACGCATTCAAATTTTACAAAACAAGTTGAAACTTGCGCAAGACAAGTTGAAACATGTATATTTAATTATATTTAACTATATTATAACCTGCAAATGAATCTTTCATTCCGGCGCAAAAAAAGAAAAGCAGACGATACGATGAAGTCCAAACAGCACTTTTCCCCCCCAACATAAACAAAACACAATTTTTCGGCTTTATTTTTTATTTTAGTTTTTTTTTTGTTCAAAATTTTCGAAAATATCAAAATTAATTTCGTAAAAAAATGAGTGAAGTTATATCCCTGCACGTTGGTCAGGCGGGTACTCAAATCGGTACCGCCTGTTGGGAATTGTATTGCTTGGAACACGGGATACGCCCGGACGGGACAGTCGGACCCGACAAACCCCCCGAATGCAAAGAGGAGCACAGCTCGAGCTTTTTTAACGAAATGACGTCTGGAGCTCAAGTTCCCCGAGCTGTTTTCATCGATTTGGAACCGACAGTGATAGACGAAGTCCGATCGGGGCCCTACAAGAATTTGTATCATCCGGAAATGCTGATATCCGGGAAAGAGGACGCTGCCAACAACTACGCGAGGGGACGCTACACAGCCGGGAAAGAGTTTTTCGACGAAGCGATGGACAAAATAAGACTTTTATTCGAGCAGTGCCAAAGCCCGCAGGGTTTCATGATTTTCCATTCGTTCGGAGGAGGAACCGGTTCCGGTTTCGTGTCCCTTCTCCAGGAATGCCTTTCCAACGAATTTTCGAAAAAGAGCAAATTGCAATTTTCCCTGTATCCGTCCCCGAGGGTGAGCACCGCCGTCGTGGAACCTTACAATTCGGTTTTGACGTGTCACGCGAATTTGGAAAATTCCGATTGCAGCTTTTTGGTGGATAACGAAGCCATTTACGAGGTTTGCGTTCAAAAATTAGGGATCGACAGACCCAACTACACCAATTTGAACAGACTCATCGGACAGATGATCTCCTCCGTCACGGCCTCCCTCCGATTCGGGGGATTGCTAAACGTGGACCTGATCGAATTCCAAACGAATTTGATCCCGTTCCCGAGGATCCATTTCCCGATAGCCTCCTACGCCCCCATCGAATCCGTGAGCAAAAGCTTCCACAATTACCATTCCGTGACGAACATGACCTCCTCCTGCTTCGAATCCGGGAGTCAAATGGTAAAATGCGACATCCACAACGGGAAATACATCGCGTGTTGCTTGCTCTTCAGGGGAGACGTCGTCCCCAAGGACATAAACGCCGCCATAGCCATCATTAAAAACAGGAGGCAAGTCCAGTTCGTGGACTGGTGCCCGACAGGATTCAAAGTGGGGATAAATCATCAGCCGCCGATGGTCGTTCCTGGAGGGGACTTGGCCAGGACCCCGAGGGCCGTTTGTCTTTTGGCGAACACGACGGCCGTGGCGGAAGCTTGGAGCCGCCTCACCACCAAATTCGACTTGATGTACGCGAAAAGAGCTTTCGTTCACTGGTACGTCGCCGAGGGGATGGAGGAAGGGGAATTCAAGGAAGCCAGAGAAGACATTGCAGCTTTGGAAAAAGACTACGAGGAAGTATCCGCAGACACCGACGCGCCTGTCAGCGATGCAGATGAAATTTAACTTTAAAAAATTTGTCGTATCCCATACAGATTTTTTTTTTTTCATATTCCCAGAGCATTTTTTTTCCCTCCCCCCTGCGGATAAAAAGTCCGACTTCGTATTGATGTTATTCGTAGATGGGAGAGAGACGAAAAGCAGGATTAAACGCTCAGATGATTTCAAAATTACTTTATTCAAATTGAAATCCGCAGAATCGGGAAATACAGATTTATTCAAATTGGATCGTCGGTAAAGGGTTAAAGGTATTTCCTAAACACGGCGAGGAAGATGGAGAAGGGGGGATTACGATTTTTAAATGTAGAAAAACATCTTTAAGAATTAAAAAAAAGAAACAAAATCTTCGTTTTTTTTTTGTTAATGAAATTATACGCGAAGGTAGGGTTGCTAACTACAGCTGTAAGTCGGGGATATTTCTCGGAAGTAAAAAATAAATTTCTGTGAAATTTTTGGATCATAGATTTGAAATAAATCCGGCGAAGACTGCTTAAGGGGTCAATTGAAGTTGTAACCAGGAATTTCCCCCGGAATAAGAAAATACGGCAGATTTTAGGAAAAAATTTTGAAAAATAAAAAAATAGATTCCAGGAAATTTTTGGAGATATTTTCCAAAAATAAAAAAAATGAATTCCTGATTATTTTCGAAAAAAAATCCCGGAAATAAAAAAATAAATTCCTGAAAATTTATGGAAATATTTCGTAAAAATTAATTACTGGAAATTTTGGAAATATTTTCTAAAATAAAAAAATAAATTTCAGGAAAGGATGAGGGTCAATAAGGCCGTTTTTTGGGCTAAATTTTTTTTTTCGTGAAATTTGATCCTTTAGTCCTGGTAAATGATTCCCCAAAAGAATTTTCGATTTCGGTCGTCGGAACCCTTAATATTCGCCTAAAACCATGATATTTTATTAAAGCAAATTTTAAGGATCAGCATAGGAATTAAAAAATTTTATTGCGGCAGGGAAATACTCCTACCTAAGATCTTTTAAGGGTATTTTTTCACGTTCCGAAAAATGTGTAGAACCCCCTTAAAAGCGGCAATTTTAGGTGTTTTTATTTTTTTAAACACCGTTCTTCCAAGGATTTCTGAAAACTGCATACAATATATTATAGCTTGGCCTAAGATAAACCTCACGTAATTTTTCCCGTTTGCGAATCCAATGGAATCCATTTAAAAAATGCATAAGACGCGGTTTTTACGGCCTATTTGAGCTCCCTGGTAGTCAGATCTGAATTTTTTTTTAAAAAACATCATTTAGGAGTGACGATTAATCGATTCCAGCCATTATCCCGTTCCATCCATGATCAAGTTATCTTAAAAAAAACTTTAAAAAATTATTAACATTTTAAAAAAAATCACTTTGCATTTGATGTGTTCCATAACAAGTTTTCGAAAATGGAATATTAAAATTATAAATAATCTGTATATTTCCTTCTTTTTTCGTATTAAGTTAGTTGGTATTATTAATTTACCCTTCAGAAATAATGTCTTGCATCTAAAATAACAATTTAATACAAAACATAGAAGAAAATACATATATTGTTTATATTTTTCACATTTCATTTTCAAAAACTTGTTATGGAACACATCAAATGCAAAGTGATTTTTTTTAAAATGTTAATAATTTTTTAAAGTTTTTTTTAAGATAACTTGATCATGGATGGAACGGGATAATGGCTGGAATCGATTAATCGTCACTCCTAAATGATGTTTTTTAAAAAAAAATTCAGATCTGACTACCAGGGAGCTCAAATAGGCCGTAAAAACCGCGTCTTATGCATTTTTTAAATGGATTCCATTGGATTCGCAAACGGGAAAAATTACGTGAGGTTTATCTTAGGCCAAGCTATAATATATTGTATGCAGTTTTCAGAAATCCTTGGAAGAACGGTGTTTAAAAAAATAAAAACACCTAAAATTGCCGCTTTTAAGGGGGTTCTACACATTTTTCGGAACGTGAAAAAATACCCTTAAAAGATCTTAGGTAGGAGTATTTCCCTGCCGCAATAAAATTTTTAATTCCTATGCTGATCCTTAAAATTGCTTTAATAAAATATCATGGTTTTAGGCGAATATTAAGGGTTCCGACGACCGAAATCGAAAATTCTTTTGGGGAATCATTTACCAGGACTAAAGGATCAAATTTCACGAAAAAAAAAATTTAGCCCAAAAAACGGCCTTATTGACCCTCATCCTTTTTGGAAATATTTCCAAAAACTAAGAAAAATGAATTCCTGAATATTTTCGAGAAAAAAATCCCGGAAATAAAAAAAATAAATTCCTGAATATTTTTAGAAACATTTCCCAAAAATAAAAAAAATGAATTCCTGATTATTTTCAGAAAAAAATCCCGGAAATAAAAAAATTTAAATTCCTGAACATTTTTTGAAATATTTCCCAAAAAGAAAAAAAATGAATTCCTGATTATTTTCAGAAAAAAATCCCGGAAATAAAAAAATTTAAATTCCTGAACATTTTTTGAAATATTTCCCAAAAAGAAAAAAAATGAATTCCTGGAAATTTCGGGAAAAAATCCCGGAAATAAAAAAATAAATTCCTGAATATTTTTGGGAATATTTCCCAAAAATAAGTTCCTGGACATTTTTGGAAATATTTTCCAAAATTAAAAAAAAAAAAATTCCAGGAAATTTTTTGAAATATTTCCCAAAAATAAAAAAAATGAGTTCATGGAAATTTTCGGGAAAAAATCCCGGAAATAAATAAAAAATAAATTACTGAATATTTTTGGAAATATTTCCCAAAAATAAATTCCTGGAAATTTTCTTAAAGGGGAGAGATCCTACAAATTTCTGACACAATCTCCGTAAGGGGCCTACTTTTTGCTAACGCAAGGCGGGTAAAAGGGGGGCGGGGGAGCTCAAAAATAACCAAAATTATGCACTCGTAATATTTGCAGAGCCTATTAAAAGTCTCTTTTCGAAGACATTTTTGACATAAAAGTTTATACAGATCAATGTGTCGACTGCTCCAGATTTTCCTTTGTGACGTAAACCAGAGGCTCCGATTCCCTAATGTTTTTTTTATCCTCTGGAATCGGGAATGCCCGTTTTAAATGCAAAATAATTTCCCAAAATTCGAGAAATAAAAACATCTCAAGAATCCCGGGAATCCGTGAAATTTCCCAGGATACAGAAATATTTCCGAAAAAAAATTGAAAACTTTTAATCCCGGGAGTCGACAACGTTAATTTTTTCCGGTATCCTAGGGATATACCTGCTTTATCTATGAAATATTATGATGTCGAATAATCCCAAATTTTCTGAATTTTGTCGGGATTTATTTAATATTCTTCAAATTTTGCCAACTTTTCATAATCCTAAAATGCCCCCGGAAAGTCCCGACGTGGGGAAGGTTTACCCAAAAATATTCGTAAAAAATTAAATTACTTGTTCGCTCCCGAGAAACCTTCCACGAATTTCTAATGCCTGGCAATTCTAATGCCAACTATAAAAATAGATCATAGCTGGAAACTTCAGCATCGGCATCGTCTTCGCTACCATCGGATTCGAACATCGAAAAATTCAAATAAGGAAAGGTGGGGTTAGTCATTTTTGTTTGTGAAAAAAAAAAAAAAAAAAAGTTGACTTTGGAGACATCCCGGTTTGGACACCCCTGAGGCGTCAAAATCATCCTTTCGAAGGAAAAATTTAGACAAAATTAGTAATAAGGTTAGCAATCCTCTAGCACAAGTTGCAAGACGAAAAAAAAAAAAGCGAGCTTTTCCACATTCAAGAAGTCGTTTCTGTCGGGAAAAATAAAAGAGACTCGAAGGGAGGAGGGAAAAAGTAAAGAAAAGTGAAATAATCAAGTAAAAACACTCAAAAAAAAAAAAAACCTTAGGAAAGAAGGGAAAACAATTTTCGCTCCGCCTTTACCCAATAAAATGGATTTCATTTTCAATTCAATTTAAAATATTCTAGGACTAATTTTCTTGGTGTATGCACTGAGATTTTTAGCTCAAAAGGGGAAAAATAAGGAGGCTTTAAAAAAAAGAGATCGAAAGTTTGGAAATCGTATATAAGTAACGGTAAAATTATTCATTTAAAATTTTCGGGGAGATTTCATGTTTTTAAAGAGAATTATCGGGATTCATGACAGATTTTAACCGGGAGACAACCATTTGTCCCCATGAATAGGAGACTCAGAATTTTGGATTTTAAAATTTTCTGGGAGATGACAAGCTCCAGAAGCAAAGTTGCAATCTTAAGGACGGTCAATGCTCCTTTCTTGCAATATAAAAACGGGCAATGCTACACGTCAGCTTAAAAGGGACACTGAAATTTTTACGTCAGTTCCTTAGGGGGATGGGGGGCCACCGCATCCCCAGTTCTTCAGCTGAAAAGAGGGAAGAAGGTTTGCGCAAGTCTGACGTCAACATTTTACCGCAAAATTTCGTGTAAAGGATACTTAAAACAAATTCAAACTTGCAAGCCGAAACTTGTTCAAATTTTGCAAGACAAGTTGAAACTTGTTGAAACTTGCGCAAGACAAAATAAAACCTGTTCAAACTATGCAAGACCAGTTGAAACCTGCGCAAGACAAGTTGAAACTTGCTCAAAAAAGTTGAAACTTGTTGAAACTTGCTCAAGACAAGTTGAAACCTGTTTAAACTTAGCAAGACAAGTTGAAACTTGTTAAAACTTGCGCAAGACAAGTTGAAACCTGTTCAGACTTTGCAAGACAAGTTAAAACTTGTTCTAACTTTGCAAGACAAGTTGAAACTGGTTGAAACTTGCGCATGACAAGTTGAAACTTGTTAAAACTTGCGCAAGACAAGTTGAAACCTGTTCAGACTTTGCAAGACAAGTTGAAACTTGTTCTAACTTTGCAAGACAAGTTGAAACTGGTTAAAACTTGCGCAAGACAAGTTGACACTTATTAAAACTTGCGCAAGACAAGTTGAAACTTATTGAAACTTTGCAAGACAAGTTGAAACTTGTTGAAACCTGCGCGAGACAAGTTGAAACCTGTTCAGACTTTGCAAGACAAGTTAAAACTTGTTCTAACTTTGCAAGACAAGTTGAAACTGGTTGAAACTTGCGCATGACAAGTTGAAACTTGTTAAAACTTGCGCAAGACAAGTTGAAACCTGTTCAGACTTTGCAAGACAAGTTGAAACTTGTTCTAACTTTGCAAGACAAGTTGAAACTGGTTGAAACTTGCGCAAGACAAGTTGAAACTTGTTAAAACTTGCGCAAGACAAGTTGAAACTTGTTGAAACCTGCGCAAGACAAGTTGAAACTTGTTGAAACCTGCGCAAGACAAGTTGAAACTTGTTCAAACTTACGCAAGACAAGCCGAAACCTGTATAAACTTGCGCAAGACAAATTGAAACTTGTTGAAACTTGCAAGACAAGTTGAAACTTGTTCAAACTTGCAAGACAAGTTGAAACTTGTTCAAATTTGCGCAAGACAAGCCGAAACCTGTATAAACTTGCTCAAGAAAAGTTTTAACATAAATTCTAATTTGCTTTCTTAGACTTTTCCAGCGAAGAAAAAAATTAAAAATTTTCGGTCAACAAATGAGCTTTCAAAAATTTTCACATTAGCTGCATGATATTTCATAAATATCATGCCTCTGACGTCATCAGAACAAAAACATTTTCTTTTTCATGCAAAGCAATTGTGCCAACGTAAAAAGCAATGTTGGTATTATTGTCGAAAATTCCCTCAGCAGGTCTGCCACTTACAAAAAAAAATAAAATCTTTCACTGACTAAAGCATTATGGGTAAATTAACACCTCGGCGTTTGCCGCTCTTTCGTTTTCTTTTTCACCCTAGTAATGAAATATACTATTTCACCTCAAAATTTTTACACCTTATCATTTTCACTTTCTTCATTTCAAAAGAATTCGGAAAATAAAATAAAACGTAGTTCCTTCCCCTTAATTTAAATAACGCTAATTATCAGGAAAAAAAAAATTAAAAGGGGGGAAAAAAACGTTTTCTTTTAATATTTCATGCTGATTAAAATATCTGATAATATACGTCAAGTTGATTTCCACTTGGGTTACCCTAATAACATGTAAAAGAGGCACAAGGTTAACCTTTGCCCCCATGAACTCTTATTTTTAAATCGTGCTCTATAACATATTAAAAAAAAAAAAAAAAAAAAACAGAGAGAGAAGAGAATTTTTTTTATATTTTTTTTTCTTTCATGGAGCTAATTTTTATCCCCCTCTTTAGATTTATTACTTGCGATGATCACTCCGTTAGCGTAATCATTTTTGACGACAAAAAGCTAGCGTCAAACTTATCAGGGATGATAAATAAAAAAGGAGGGGATACAATTTTTTTTTCTACCCTTAGATTAAAGTTGATTTGTCGGTATATATGGCGTAAGAATTTTTTTTTTTTCTTTTGAAAAATTAACCAAATTGGATATTTTCCAAAAAATGTCGCTAAAAGAAAATCCTTTTTAAGTAGAGAAAAATTGGCTTTAGATCCTCGAGTTAATTGGAACTCTTGTTTTTTTTTTTTTTTAAATAAGGGCGGAGGAGGGATGGAAAAAAAAAGAAAAAGAATCTTCTTTGTAAAGCTAAAGAAAATGACGTACTGTGAAAGGCCTAACTTTTAGTTCATTAAAAAGTAATTAAAAAGTACTTGGGAGAGAACTTAAAAAAAAAAGGGGGGGAAAAGGAATTCGAAGATTTTTTTTTTCTTATAAAAGTACGATTGTAGAACCAGTTTTTTTTTCTCTCTAAAGTTAATTAAAAATCAGCCATCCTCTTTAGTCGGTTTTTAATATTTTTTTTCGTTTTTATAAGATTTTTTTTTTTTTTTTTTTAGTTAAAAGTCAATTATTCCGAAATTTAATTAACCGTCAAGGATTTTCGCCGTGTAAGAAAACTATGTTAAAATCTCCGAACAAGGCATTTTCGTTACTTTGCCTCGGGATGCTTTTGGGCATTACGGGAGGATCAAGAGCGAAAAGTTTGCTCTCTCTCTCTCAATTTCTCAGGCGAAACTTTTCCGAAAATACCGCTCCCGGAGCTTTAAAATTAACCCCGGGAAAAGGAGGAACGAAATAAAATGTTTTAAGTGCTTTTAATTTGGGTCATAGATCAGGTTTGACCTCGCATTATAGAAAATAAATGTTCGAAACATCACAGAATTAAATATTTAGGAAACAAAGTATTTGTAAAAGGTAATTAGTCAGAGGAGAGTGGGGGGGGATACAGCTTTTACGGAGGCGGGAGAAGGAATATTAGAATTTCTAATACGTTTTTTTTCGTTTTTCTTTTTAAAAATGAATAATGCTTTTGTTGTTATTTCCGTTAGACCAATTTCCATTATTGAAATAACGCACATGCTAGAATGTTTTTAATTAGGAAAAGTGTTTTTCGATACTTGCTTTTCTCGTAATCTCGGGAAAAAAAAGGGAAAAATAAAAGGGTTCCTGATGAATAAACAATGAGTTATTATTTACATTAGGCTTGGTGGGGAGAGGTAGAGGGGATGGAAGCCCAAGACCCCGAATGGTGAGCTTAATTCCTGGGTAAAATCACTTTGAAGCCGACTGAGAATCAAAAAAACAAAATTTTGGGTCATTTTCGATTTCTTTTCCCCTTTAAGAGTACGGAGTACCCGTGGCAGCAGATAAATCGTGTTTTTCATTGTACGGGAAAACGGAGACAAATCTCAAAAAAATTCAGTAAAAATTCAGTGAGAATTCAAAGATTTCTTAGTTTTTCTTTTTTCAAGATTTTTTTCTTCGTTTTTCATTTTAAAAAAAATACGATTTATCTACTGCCTACTCTTAATAAGCAAAATAGGCTTCTTATGGAGATTTGACCCCCTTGTCCCTGAAGCTGCTTCCATTAACATTTGTATTATCCCTGAGTTTATCGAAATATTAAGAATCCACTTTTCCGTAGATTTCTAACCCGTCCTTGGGGTTAGAAATCTAGAAAAATTTTCGGATTTTCAAATTTAAATAAATTTTCCAAATTTTGCATTTCGTAAAAAGAAGTTGGAATTTTTTTTTTTTTTTTTTTTTTTAAATTAAGTTTTTGCTCAGTTTTTTGAGAAAACATTTTTTTAGAAAAATTCTCTTTTTTTCAAATTTCAACCAATTTTCAAAATTTTACATTTCGTAAAAAAAAAAAAAAAAAAATTCCAGCTTTTTTTTTTTACGAAATTAAAATTACGATTTTTTTACGAAATTTTTACTTATTTTTTAAATAAAAAAATAAGTTTCGGCTCAGTTTTTTGAGAAAAAAATTATTTTAGAAAAATTTTCCTATTTTTAAATTAAACCAACTTTTAAATTTTAACCAATTTTTAAAGTTTTACATTTCGTAAAAAAATCCCGGTTTTTTTAAAAATTAAAAATAACAGTTTTGGCTCAATTTTTAAAGAAAAAAAAGTTCTTTTTGCTTCGGTTTCTTGGAAAAACTCGGCACGGGATTTGGACCCGGTCCTATCTCATTTAAAAATCGGTCCGGTTTGGGTCCTGTAATGTTTGAGGTTTGGTTTCAGTTCGGCTCCACTACATTTTCAGGTTCCTTGTGGCTTGGGACCGGGCTCGGGTTCTGGGTTCGGTTTCTCTGGATACATTTTCCGTGCGGTCCGGTTAAAAAAAGTTTTTTTTGCTTCGGTTTCTTGGAAAAACCCAGCACGGGCTCTGGGTCTGGTCCGGTCTCATTTAAAGTTCGGTCCGGTTTAATGTCTCGAAATATTTTACAAATATTTAAAAAATGATTTGAAGAACATTTAAACGCACTTGTTTTGATCGCCGAAAGTAGAAAAAACAGAAAAAAAAATTCTAGTTCCACTTCAGCAGAATTATTCATCAGAAAACTTAAATTTTTCAAATTTTAGCTCTTAAAATCAATGTTTTAACGCCGCCATTTTGCCGGAAAAATTCGGATTCAAAAAAATCTTGTTAAATCTGATAAATTAACCCTAAGAGTAGTTACCCTACGATTTTTAGCTCCATATAAAAATTTCGATAGAAATTGCAGGCGGTCGAAGACAAAAAAACTAAGTTTTTTAAGCACTGAGACCAACCCGTAAAAAACAACACATCAGAAACTTTTTCTTTTACAGTCCCCCCATATGTTACGAAGGTCAAGCATCGACTTAAATCCTGTTTCGGTTACTTTCCATGTTGGAAAAATTTTTTGACACGGGACATGTCCAAAATTTGGGTTCAAGAAATATTGTACAAGACTCAAAACAAGACTCGCTCGGTTTTGCAATATTCAAGGTAATACACATCCAGAAACGAAGTTTCAGTCGAGTCTTGTACAATATCTTGTGCGCATCACTAGGTTTTCAGCATGTAAGTGCATTAAGGAACCTCAAAATATTGTCCGATCGGGCTGAGGCCATACATAACTTATTCTTACGCCAAATGAAGTGTTTTGTGCGCCATTAAAAGTTAAAATAAAATAAAAAAATTTTTTCGCTCCACCCTAACGAGCAAGGACCCCCACCCCTCCCAGCTTCGTTTTATCACGTCCAAAAAATCCGAAAGGTAACAGAATCATAAAAAAATAAAAACTGAAAGTTGCAAAACAGATCCAAAAATTCGAAAATTAACAACTTTTTGTGTTTTTAGAATTTACACTAATCAGATGAATCAAGTGCTGAACTATGAAATTCCAGAGTTCGATCCCGAGTTCGAGTCCAGGAGCTTTATTTCCCAGTCGAGTCAAATTTTTATATCGTCTCGACAAGTTTCGACTCGAGTTGAATTCAAAATTTGACTCGGCCTTTTACTCATCATGAGCACCCCCACTCTTTTTGAACCCCAAATGCACAACATTTTTTATTTTCTTCACTTTCAACTTTACTTTCTCCGATTTCGTTTTTTAATTTTTAAACTACCTAGAATCTTAACAAGGGGCGCGCGAAAAAGTTTTGACTTGTGCAAAAACTCATTATCAGCTTACAAGTTAAAAAAAAAAAAAAAAAAAAAAAAAAAAAAAAAAGGGAGAAATTTTCTTTTTTCATCGCCGGCTTTTTTCTTCTCCTTTTTTTCTTATATTGACTCATTTGAGAAAACTTTTGCATCGAGAAAAAAAAAGTTTGATAACTCATTTGAAAAACTTTTATGTCAGACAAAAAGTATAAAATCTTCTAAGAAATATCCGAAGAAAAAAAAAACGCGAAAAGATTTTTATTCTTAACAAACAACAACGAAAAACTATTTTTTTTTTCTTCTTCTTCAATATAAAATAATAACGGTATATATATATTTTTTTCTTTAAAATTACGCAACATCGGAAAAACAATTTTAAAGAAACATATGCTACTCCGCCGAAAAAAAAAAGAAAAGAAACACGTAGACATCCGTATTTTTTTCATAAACTAAAAATAATTGATCAATTTTTTTAAAGTTTTTTTTTCTCAATCTTTCCAATAAAATTCATATAAGACAAATATCCGTGTCAAATATAATTTATAGGTGGGAGTTTTTGATCCTGCCATAAATGATAAAGTATGACATACGTAGCCCGGCAATAAATTTTCACCCGTAACGACGACATCGAGTTTACGAGGATAGCGTCCGAGAAAATAAAATAAAAAAAAATTCGAAAAAAAACTGAAAAAAAAAAAAAATTGAAAAACAAACAAACAAAAAATTTGCGGTTAATTCTCGATTCAAATAATTAATTGTTAACGGTTATGTTGAGACAAGTTCAGACAAGTTGGGACAGGAACAGGTTGGGCCGTGTCCTAAAAAAATTCGTTGATTCGATCCCAACAGGAGGACCGTTAACAAAAAAAATTATCGATAACTTTTGTACCGAACGAAAAAAAAATTGGCTATCTTAAAGAAAATCCTTTGAGGAAAAAAACTAACAGTAGTTTTTCACTGGAAAATAATTTTTTTCCCTCTTTTTTTTCTTGTTCCCCGATAATAATATCTCATCTACACGGTGGTACGTGCACTAGTAAAAGTCGTGATATGTTTGCAGAAATGACTAAACACTCCGAATAACGGTCTGTTTCAAAAGATTTATACCTTCGGAGAAAAAGAAAAAAAAAATCGCATTTAAAAAAAAAAAAAAAAAAAAACCTCCCCCCCTTAAAAAAACTTAAAATTTAAAGACACCAAAAATAAGGAACTCTTACCGTTAAAAATCTTTCTTTACGTGAGATAAAATTTCCCAGAACGGTATAAAACGAACGTCTATGCCAAATGAAAAGTTAAACCGAACTGGATTACGAACGGGGCGTTCACAATATACGTGACGGGTTACATGCTCAATGTTCCTTGCGTCATTTCTTTTTTTTTTTTTTTTTTCTCTTTTCTTTTCTCCTTTTTTTTCTCTCTTTTCTACATGGAATAAATGGAGAAAGGATGTTTCGGTTGAGTAGTTTTTCGAATTTTTTTTTCTTTTACTCCGTTCTCTATTTATTTAATTTTTTTTTATTTAGGTATTATCAAAAAATCATTAACAAAAATGAGAATTATATTATTTTTTTTTTTTGTTTCTTAAAAGAAGGCGAATTCATAGACAATTCATCCTATAATATCACAGTGCAAATTAATATTCAGTCTACGACGAGAAATAAATTAATTTCTTTTTTTTTGTTTAAAATCTACCAACGAACCAAAATTTTGTCTCCATTTTCGACGGAATAATAATTTAAGTCTTTCATGTTATTATCTAGAGGAACTTCCATATTGTCGCTTCTCTGAAAATGAAGGGGAAAAAAATTAAAAATATAACAACTAAACCAATGAGGATCACAGCTGCGAAGCTATTCCGCTAGGTTCACTACAACGGTAATCAGTAAAAACTGTTCATTACACTCAGAAAAGAAAATGATTAATGCGAAAGCAAAAATGTCTCCTGACAAATAGAGATGATAAACATACAGTATATTTTAGCCTGGTATATATATACCTCATAAGCTAAACATTAAAAAATGGTATATATATATACTATGTCCTCAACGGTAATCAGTAAAAACTGTTCATTACACTCAGAAAAGAAAATGACTAATGCGAAAGCAAAAATGTCTTCTGACAAGTAGAGATGATAAACATACAGTATATTTTAGCCTGGTATATATATACCTCATAAGCTAAACATTAAAAAATGGTATATATATACTTATCGTTTAATTTCACGGTCCGGATACTTAGATTCTGTTGCTAATAAACCAATTTCAAAAATTAAATGATTTTAATCTTGCATATTGTTTTGAAACACCAAGAAAAGTAAAAAGCTTTTCCTAGCAGGGGCCGAATAGCATCGCATTTAAAAGAGGTGAAAAAAAAAAAAAAAATATCTTCATTTTTGACTTTACTTACCGTGGGGTGGACGCAGGTTAACCTTGGAATTTCATAACCGGTATTAAAAAGTCTTTGTACAAGACCAGCTAATTTCTGAACTGACATATTATATGGTACTTTTTTAATGTAAGATTTTAGTTGACGGTCCGTCGATGTAATTTCTATTTGAATCAATTGACTTTTTAAAGATGTAGGCGGTTTTTTCAGTTCGTTTTCGTCCGGCGGCCCGTATTCTTAAATAGAAAAAAAAAAATAATGATATTAAATTCTAATTGTAAAACTAATGAGTATTAAACTGAATAAAAATAATTATATTTAAATTACATTTCCATTTATATTCTACCAGGGATGGCAAATCGCTCCAAAAATCCAGAAGGTTCGGTTCGGTTTTCTTGTCCGTTTTAGAACAAAACCGGTTTTAGGTCTGGTTCGGTTTTTTGAAATTAACTGAGTTAACCCTTTCCTGTCTAGGCCTATTTTTAAGATTGGACTCTCCCGGACTGAATTTATAAGACTGATGTAAATGTTTTTTCTGGACTACAGAGAGGTCCTAAACTCATCCCTAGTAAGTACGGCGCCTTGCAACCCAGTGTTAGGCAATCCGTGCATAGGAGTTAAATATAACGCCGTAATCTCAACTTATTATTTTTTAAGGATTTTAAATTATGGCCTAACTGATTTTGAGGTCAGAGATTCCGAATTTTGAGTCTATTTCGACGTAGGAGCCCGAGAAGGCCTCTTACAAAAATATTTTTACGAAAAAGTTCAGAAAAAGTTATTTTTTTAATAGCTCTAAACCATTATACTAATAGCCATAAGCTAATAATAGGCGCAATATCCGTTTCATCTATCTGTTTTTTCCGAGTAATACTCACTATGAGCAGTTATCAAGGGCAACTAACTATTTTTTTAAAGAGTTACTTGTCAAAAATAAAAAAATATAACTTATGAATTATTAGCTTCTGCCATTAAAGAGTCTGCCGCCATTTTGTTTCTAAAAATCGGTAAATTCTGACTTCAAATTCGAGAAGAGCACCCTTAAGTACCCCCACCTACGAAGTTTCGTCAAAATCTGACCAAGTTTTATAATTATTTTCCTTGATTTTGCTGGTGCATCCATATGGATGCACCAGTCGCTATGGAGTATTTTGTTGTGCATCCATATGGATGCATTAGACAGCAAGGGGTTAAGGTTTGGGTTTTGTTTCTTTGATAAATCTGGTTAGGTTTTTTTCTTAAATCCGATTTGGTTAAGTTTTGGTTCGGTTTTTTTAAACGAAAAAAACCGGTTTTAGTTCAGTTGAATTTGGTTCGGTTTTTTGCTAAAACCTCCCGGTTTGGGTTCGCTTTTTTCTTGGTACAAAATAAACCGGTTTTAGCATTTCAGTTCGGTTGTTGGTAAAAAAAAAGTTTCAGTTTGGTTTCAGTTTGGTTTGTACTAAAAAACCCCGGTTTTGGTTTAGTTCGGTTCGATTCGGTTTTTGGTCTTAAAAAAATCCGGTTTCGGTTGAGTTTGTAGTAAAAAACAGCGGTTTTGGTTCAGTTCGATCCGGTTTTTGGTAAAAAAAAAAAAAAATCCGGTTTCAGTTTGGTTTGTACTAAAAAACCCCGGTTTTGGTTTAGTTCGGTTCGATTCGGTTTTGGGTTTTAAAAAAATCCGGTTTCGGTTCAGTTTGTAGTAAAAAACAGCGGTTTTGGTTCAATTCGGTTCGGTTTTTGGTAAAAAAAAAAAAAAAAAAATTGGTTTGTACTAAAAAACCCAGTTTTGGTTAAGTTCAGTTTGGTTTGGTTTTTGGTTTAAAAAAATCCGGTTTCGGTTCAGTTTTTGTAGTAAAAAACAGCGGTTTTGGTTCAGTTCAATTCGGTTTATGCTAAAAAAAAAAGAAGGAAAAAAAAAAAAAAAAAAAAAATTCAGTTTCGGTTTTGTTTTGGTTTGTAGTAAAATACCCCGCTTTTGGTTTAGTTCAGTTCGGTTCGGTTTATGGTTTTAAAAAAAACCGGTTTCGGTTCAGTTTGTAGTAAAAACACAGCGGTTTGGGTTCAGTTCAATTCGGTTTATGCTAAAAAAAAAAGAAGGAAAAAAAAAAAAAAAAAAAAAAATTCAGTTTCGGTTTTGTTTTGGTTTGTAGTAAAATACCCCGCTTTTGGTTTAGTTCAGTTCGGTTCGGTTTATGGTTTTAAAAAAAACCGGTTTCGGTTCAGTTTGTAGTAAAAACACAGCGGTTTGGGTTCAGTTCAGTTCGGTTTTTGGTAAAAAAAAAAATCCAGTTTTGGTTTGGTTTGTAATAAAAAACCCCGGTTGTGGTTCAGTTAAGTTCGGTTTGGTTTTTTGTTAAAACCTTCCCGGGTTCGTTTCGGTTTTGGTTCCAAAAAAAAAATTCGGCTTTGGTTTTGTTTGTAGTAAAAAGCCCGGTTTCGGTTCTGGTGTTTAGTAAGACATTTTTTTTAAAATAGAAAGAAAATGGTCATAGTTGATTTCGGTTCTTCGGTTCGCGGTTTGGTCCGCTTTTTTTACTGAACGGTTCGGGTTCGGTTTCCGCCCGACTATTTAAAAAAAAAACGGTTCGGATTCAACTTCAGTTCGGTTTTAAAACCTTTTCAAAAATTAAATGGGTTCGGTTTAATAATTAAAATTTTTTAAAAGGTTCGGTTCGGTTCCGATTTTCTGAGACAAAAAGCCCGGGTTCGGTTCGGTTCGGATAGGTTGGCCATCCCTGATTCTAACAGAAAGTTGGAAAAAATTTAAAAATCTTTTCCCCTTTCCGGTTCAGGGTTGAAGGTTCCGGTCCGGGTCCGGGTTCGGGTTTATGGTGCAGGGGAAATTACCCGAAAACCCCGTGTTTTGGATTTTGGATCAAGGTTCGGATCGGCTATTAGAAGCTTTTTTTTTACGGCTCTTAAATGATTAAAAAAAAAAATTGTAACGCAATACGTACTCTCAAGCAATCTCTGATAGCAAGGATGGACGATTCTAAAATTATTCCTCTCTTCCTCCGTTTTAATAGCAAGCCATTCTTTACCATAACGTTTAAGATAATCAATTTCCGCTCCTCTCCTTTCCTCCGGCGTAATTTCCAACCCGTTTAGTATCTAAAAGTGAAAATGAAAAATGATATAACGTATAATGTAATAAAATCCGCCGCAATCGTTTTTTTCCCTCCTTCCTTTCTTTCCTTTTTTTTTTTTCTTTTTTTAATTTTAAATACGAACCTTTAAATTTTTAATCCGAACTATGACCAACTGACGATTCGTATCTAAATTTTCTTTCCTTAGCACCGGATTATCGCGGAATTTAAATTCCGTGAAAGATTTCAACTTATCCAACTCGCAAATGTTAATCCAATCGGCTATCCTGTTTTCGCTTAAAATTAAATGTTGAAGGTTTTCGAATAAATCGGAAGCCGCGTTCGTTTCCGAGCAGGGGATATGAATTTCCTCTATGCCGCAATTCATTAAATTTAACAATTCCAAACTTTTTACGTGGCCGAGTTTATTTATTTCGTCCCAGGAACGTATGCGGTTTCCCTCCAAGTCTAACCAGGTTAATCGGGTGAATATTTTATCGGGCGGCGGTTTTAATATTTCGATACGGTTACACTGTACTTGGAGTATTTGGATGTTCAAAAGGAATTCGCTGCATTTCAACACTTCCTCCCACGTGTAATTTAACCTTCCTAAGACGATGTGCTCCAGACTTGAAAATGACTCAGGCTCCAGGTCTTCCACAATTTCGAGTTGGTTATCACTAAAATAAAATATAATAAAATTTTACAAATTTGCAACAATCGGATGGGTAGGGGGTGGGGGGTCGTCCATAATTACTTAAGATTTAAGGAGAGAGATTTCCAAATATCTTACGCTAATTTACATTTGAATAAGGGAAAAGCTAAATGTTTGCTTTCCATTTGGGAAAGGGGGGGAGGGTGCAAAAAGTAATAAAATTTTTGCAAAATAAGTGCAAAAAATGTAAATAAAAAATTTACAATTTTTGTTTTTTTTTGTACAAAAATTTGGACATGCAAAATTTTAGCAAAATTCATGCATAATTTTTAAACATGAAAATTTGCATAGCCATAATTAAGAAAATTTGCATATGTATAATTTATTAAGCATAATAATTTGCTTATGCATATTTTTTGAGCATGAAAATTTGCAAATGCATAACTTCTTTCAGCACGAAAATTTGCAGATGCACATTTTTTTAAGAATGAAAATTCGCATATGCATAATTTTTTGAGCATGAAAATTTGTATATGCATAATTTTTTTAAGCATGAACATTTGCATTTACTTAATTTTTTCCAACGTCAAAATTTGCATATTCATAATTTTTTTAAGAATGAAAATTTGCAAATGCATTTCTTTTAAGCATGAGAATTTGCATATGCATAATTATTTAAGCATAAAAATTTGCATTTGCAAATGCATTATTTTCTTCAACATGAAAATTTGCATATGCATAATTATTTAGGCATGGAAATTTGCATTTGCATAATTTTTTTAAGCATGGAAATTAGCATATGCAAAATTTTTAAATCATGAAAATTTGTATATGCATAATTTTTTAAATCATGAAAATTTGCATTTGCTTAATTTTTTTAACATGAAAATTTGCATATTCATAATTTTTTTTAAGCATGAAAATTTGCAAGTGCATTTCTATTAAGCATGAAAAATTGTATTTGCAAATGAATATTTTTTTAAAGCATGGAAATTAGCATTATGCATATTATTTTAAGCATGAAAATTTGCATATGCATAATTATTTAAGCATGAAAATTTGCATTTGCATAATTTTTTTAAGCTTGGAAATTAGAATGTGCAAAATTTTTTAGGCATGAAAATTTGTAGATGCATAATTTTTTGAGCATGAAAATTTGCATATGCATAATTTTTTGAGCATAAAAATTTGCATATGCGTGATTTTTGCATAATTTATGCATATAATTTTTTTAAAAGCTGGGAAATCATGTATTATGCATATTCAACTTTTCTTTCATTTTATGCATACTTATTTATGGATAATTATATATTGGAGGATGGAAAAAAATTTTCCCTAAAAAAACGAAGTAGTTTATACATAATTTATGCATAATTTATGCATTTTTCATGCATGTTTAATTTTTTTGTAATATTTATACATGATTTTTACATAATTTTTACATCTCTTTCTGGGGGAGAGGTTAAAATAAGCCGTAAAAATGCCCACAATAATTTATGGACGATCCCGTACGAATTCATACGATTAGGTACGAAAAATGTGCTTACCTTAAATTAAGAATTTTTAATTTCTTTAGCTGCCTCGTTATTGCCGCAACGGATTCCCAACTAGAGAGCAAAGTCTTTGATAAATCAAGCTCCGTAATATTAGGGCAAAGGCGAAATAAGGCTAGGGGTTTACCAGGTCCGTTTATTGGTTGATCACAAAGGAGAACTACTTGAAGACTATTAAAATCACTGCAAAACAAGAGAAAAAAATGATTAAAACTTATTTTAGTCGTTTGTAATTAATCCGATGGCAGGATTAAAATCCGTAAAGGAAAGATGTTTTAATATTTTAATTAATTAACATAGTGGAGACACACCTTTTAAACTTGACTAAATTTCCCGAAATTTTAATTTTTGTAAGTCTGCCTCTTAAAACCAAAACATTGAATTTTCACTAAAAAAACTTTTTAACAAAAATTCGCTTTTACGTTAAAATGAAGCCATTTCCCTGCATTCAAATTGATTTTTATCAACTGCGATGAACTCTAAATACATTTCGATCTATTTATAATTAGATTATCGTGATTTTTATCAAAAAAATCGATGCAAAATATTTAAATAAAGAATCAGGAAATTTTTTCCTTTTTTTTTAAGACGAAGGAAAACAAAAAAAAACACATATTCAAATTGCCTGCGTGACGTCAGAAAGATGCAGTTTAAGCCTTGACAAAAATTTTGCTTTGCTTATTTGATCAGGTGCAGAGAATTTTTTTAAGAAAAAATTTCGAGCCAAACTAAGGGGTATTCCAATTCTAAAACCTAAAAATTTTTCAAAGATCTCATTTAATTTTTATACTTTTTATTTTTTTACTTCTGTTTACCAAGCAAATTTAAATAAGTTTTATTAGTTAATTGTTTTACACTAAACCGACTCAAATGTTTTTAAAACGTGGAACGTTTGAAAAAAAATTTTTTTCGATCGGACACCCTGTTTATCGTAATGCATTATCATCGGATAAAAGCAGTTATTATCTAAAACTTTGATTTAATCAAGTGCAAGATTTTAATTATTTTACTACATTTTAATATTAAGTGAATCAGTCAGAAAAACGGAAGGGAAGAAAAAAAATGTTGAGAGTAGTTGTGATTTTTCTTTCGTCCGTTTCGGTTTTTGGTGTTCATAAACACGAGTACGGATTCGTGGATCAACCGTTCCAACCCTGCATCGAGGTCGGATACGAAATCAAACAAGTTTTGTTGGATCTGGATTGCCCGTTCCCGTACCCTTGCTGTTTGCCAGCAAAAAAAGCGGTGAACGCCACGATTTCCTTCAAAGCGATCAACGTAGCAGCAGACGACATAAAATCGTCCGTTTACGCCGTAATCGAAGGGAGTATGAGGGAGTGCGACGTGACGCCGAAAAATTGCCCCTCGAATATATGTCCGATTTACGAAAACGACGAAAAGCAATATTCCGCTCAATTTTTATGTGACATTCACGTGGATCCGGTTTTGGTAAGCATCTACTGGGAAATGTTCAATCACAAAGGCCAAAAGTTGTTCTGCTTTTACGTCCCGTTATTTCTGTACGATCCGAACACAGACGATTGCGGATTATTAAAAGGTGAATCAACAGACCTGAAAACAGAGATGAAACAACAGAGACCTGAACCGAAAAATAAATTTTCGAAAAGACATTAGCGATTTAATTTTTTAGACTTTCGTTTTTTTTTTTTGTATACTGTTTGTGATATTTATTTTTATAAATTTTTATTTATTTTACGATTTTTTTTGTAATAAATTGACCTTTAGAAAAAAATCAATTCAATGCTTTTTTTTTTTTATTATCAGTGTACTTCCCCAAATAAGAAGTTGCATATCTAATCAGAATCCAATATCGAGTCTGCATCGTATCATGCACAAAGATTCTGATTGGGTTTTTAATTTCGATTATCAAAATTTTTTTTTTCGTCCCGGTCTACATTTTTATTAAAATTTTTGCTACGTCATTAATTATGACGGGTACTTGAACTGGGAATATTGTCCCTTTAGAATCTAATCTGATGACCTAAACTCCATTTCGTTATCGTTCACACGTCGATTTTCAATGGGAGGGATTTTCCTCAGAGGCAATGTTTTGGCTCAAAGGTGCAGATTTACAAAAATTTTCCTTTGATAGTAAATTTCTGTAAGATTCAAAATTATATTTTTGGTTAATAAAAGTAACCTGAACCATAATCTACCAAAAATCCATTTTTTTCCCTTTTTACATAATTGTCTTAATGTACTCCATCCAATTTTTTCAAAGATTCTTAAAACTATCTACAATTTTATTTTTAAAATTTCCATCTAAATCTTGCAAATTTATACACTTCAAATTTCTAAAAATTTACATTTTATTCTAACACCATAACCTTATTATGTATGTTATGCTCAGAGATATCAAAGCTTGCCCCAAATGCCTAACTTCTCTTATGTTTTTACCACTGAAGATCACAATAAAAAATCTCAACACGAAATTATTTTAGAATTAAAATAAACAATTGTGCTGAATTACATTACTTCATTTTTAATGGCATTCAAACAAAGTTGAATCATTATTTTTTCTTTTTGCAGGAATTTTTTTCCTCAACTAAGTAATAAAGCAACGAACTTTGTCTTATCAAGCAAATCGTACCATTATTCATATCCAGATACAACTCCCTAAAAATATTCTTCCTGCAGAATCCCATTCCTGCCCTTATACTCACCTTTGTTTCTTATTTAATTTCTCAGCTCCTACAACTTCGAAAAATTTGGCTTTCATTTCTTTTTGTACTTGAGCTAAAGACTGAACATCAATGCCCATATTCGAGTCGTCTATCAATCCATATCTTGTCTCTATGGCTTCTACAATTGAAATCCCTACATTTGCTTTACCAGGGCGAATAAAAGAACCAGACGTCGGATGCCTGAAAAACAAATCATCATATAAAATGTAAATTAAACTCTCCTCCTCCTTCACAAAAGTTTTTTATACCTTGCTTTAAAATACTGTACATCCATATAAGTCCCATCGTGTTTCCCTCGTTTGGGATCATCCCAATCCACTCCTAACCATTCTCCTTCAGTATTTGCAACCTTTCCAACATATTTAACCGTACCCTTGTCACCGGCCACATCAATTCTCGTACCGACTGTGATGTTTATAGTCGGTTCGCTTACCATAATAAAGCCTACAACAAATACGAAGAAACATGTTTTCTTAAATCCGAAAATAAAACGACGCGTAAAAGCTCAAACGAAATATACCAACTTACGGTCAAATAAATTAAAGAAATAATAAATACAAACGATCCGCTATTGTTGTAATTCCGACAGAAGTCAGACACAAATACAAAAACAAAACAAAAATTCCTAAGCGACCGGACCGACAGACATCGCCATTCGTGTTCGAAAAATTGAGGTTATCTTATCGTACCGTACGTAACGTAGAAAGAAACGAATTTACGAACACATTTTTTTTCGACAGAACTGCCAACTGTAAAGATGGCGGCACTGATTTTTTTCGACCTTGAACCGATGATCTACCTTTAAACGAAGTTTACATTGTAATGTTTACATTTTTTCACGTTATAGCTTTGATTGTGCATTTTAATGGTAGCTGATAATCGAGTATTTACGTTAAGCAGGTCAGGAAATGTGATCGATTTTTAACTTTACGCGAAAAAATGATCAGAAATTTTTATTTAAGACGAAAAGGTAAGGTTTGCTTGGAATGTTTATTTTTTTTTCCTCCCATCGCATTAGCGGCTTTTTCATTAAATCTTTAAATTTTTTATTAAATCCCGGAAAAGACATCAGGTAATTCTACATTTTTCCTGGACATGTCGTCAAAGGTTATTGATTTTGCATGATTTGAGTTGTTGCATTTTTTTAAAATATTTTTAAAAATTAAAATGCAACCTGTTGCCAAAAGCTAACTTAACCTAAAAGTAGTGGAATGTTTGGAATGTTCTTGTTGGATTAAGGGCAGTTCATACCGCTTCAATTAAGGATTTAAAGTTCACTTTAAAAATATAGGCTTGCACAGCCATTTTTAAAGTGAACTTTAAATCCTTGAGCAGAAGTCGCAGAAATAAATAAATAGGCTGTAATGCTAATGTCATTTGGAATTTTCAAAAGAGAGATCCCGAAAAGTGATTTATTGATAAGAGTCAAGTGAATTGTTAGTATCTTAACCACTTAAATTATAGACTAATTTCGGGGTGAGTCAAAAAAAAAAAATTCTTTATCTGCACTGTTTGTTTTATGAATAAATATAGGTGGTGAATCGAGAATTTGAAAAATAAAGTGAGTTATTTAATGAGTGAACAGGCAAAGTTAATCATGGGGGAAAAAGTGAAATCTGTCCCAGGGTTAGGAAAAGAGACAAAAAGCTCAGATTTTCAGAGAGGAAGTTTTACATGCGTTATAAATTTCTTTTTATGTTAATTCTTGCATGTTATAAAAAGTCTTTTCGAGAACATTTTTAAAACCGTGCTTTTCCTCAAGTTTATGAGACTGGCAACAAGCCTGAAAATCCTTATTTTGATGAAAAAAATTTTCTTGGTATGAAGAAAATTCTCAAAATTTTAATAAATTTTTAGAACTATTAAAAAAAAAAAAAACTTGATTTAAGTGTCAAAATTGGCGATTGGGGGGGCCGGGGGGAGGGAGGAAGATTATTGATTGAAATTAATGACGCCATTTTTGATTAGTAATAGAAGCAACGATGACAGTGAAGAAAGGGTTGAAATTTGCGAAAAAAAATAATGAATGTCATTAGTTAAGCATATTGAGGGGGGCAGGAGGGGTTGAATCATCGATTTTCGCGGTAAACTAAGTGCGGTGAAGGATTGGCTTTTCGATTATGCATAAAATCTTCAAACTTTGGTGGTTAAAAAAACATGCATTTATTATGCATAATTTTTTTAAGCATGAAAATCCGGATATGAATAATTTTTGCATCATTTATGCATATAATTTTTTAAAATCATAAAGCAGAAAAATTTTGCAAAAAATATGTAAAAATTTTGCCTAAAAAAACTATGCTTAAACTTTGTAAAAATTATGCTTGCCCCAATTGGATAAATGATACAGAAATAATGCTCTGTCTCCATTGGACAATTAGGCGAAGGGTACAATTAATTGTACCACCGGAAATTCTGTATATTTTTGAACTTTTTTCTTCTGCTACCATTTTCTTTTTGTTTTCATTATTTTTAGTGTTCGAAAAAATAATCAAAGCAACAAAAAATGTGGTAGCAGAAGAAAAAAGTCCAAAAATATACAGCATTTCCGGTGGTACAATTAATTGTACCCTTCGATTAATCGGCCAGTGCAAAGGACTGAAAAATTTATTTAAAATTTTATTTAACTTTTTTTTTTTTAATTTCGCTGTTTTTTTAAAGTAAAGTTTACAAGAAATTTTCTAAATATTTTACAAGAAATTTAAAGTTAAAATTTTATGTTAAGACGACATGAACGACAGCAAAGGACTTCGATAATTTCTTGTAAATTTTAAAGGAACTTAAAGTTGCTAAATCCGGGACTTAAAAATTTCTTGGAATCTTATGTAACTTTTTCATCAATTTTCGCGATTTTTTTAACATATCTTTTTTTAAAATATTAAAATTAGACTACACGAACAAAAACAAGAACTTAGAAATTTTAAATAAAATGTTCACTACATTTTTAAATTTTGTCCTTTTTCCTTTAGCCACGACTGAGAGCTAAAGGAGAGCAATGTTTTAAAATTAAAATTTTAACTTTGAAGACTTTAATTAAAATTTTGACTAATTTTCTTCAACTTTTGACCTTTTTTACCAAAAATTTTATTTTTTTTTCGTGCCAGAAAAAAAACTTAATATTTTTATCAAAAAATTCAAATTTTTTGACCAAAAACGAGCAAAAAAAATTTTTTAATCGTTTCATTGTTTTTTTAAAAATAAAAATAAAATTGCGGTTAAATTAGCATACACAACGACCGCGACCGCATCATTTATATTATATCATTTTACAAATCACTTAAATCTCCTGCTATTTTCAAAAAAAAAAAAAAAAAAAAAAAAAAAAAAAAAAAAACTTGTTAATCGCTTGGGAATTTACATGATGAAGATAATTAATCATGCCATCGTCCTACTCGGAATATGCTCCTCCGCCTAAGTTAAACATGTTAAATTGCGGATAATTCATCCATCCAGGGACATATATAATAGACGAAAACATAGGTACGAAGACAATTATTGAAAATCCTAATAAAATTTTGCTTGCTTTAACAAAATATTACACATTATAAAAGAAATATGATCCCATTATATAAGTGTGCAATATTAATTTCTTTATCCCGCCTTCTCTCTCTTTCTGGCTTTTGTCTTAAACGGAAAAGTTGGCGTAAATCATTTTAATTATACCCGGGGCTTTAAAATTATTAATAATGTCGAAACGTTTCAGTCATATATCCCGACAATTTAAATCATTCGTAATTATCAAAAGTGAGTAGCACATAATAATAATAATATTATTTTTTTGATGTATGTGAGCCATCGTATAATTGCAACCGGTGGACCATGAAGTTTTTTTTTTTTAGCATTTTGCTTATCATGTTTATTTTTTTCTTTTCTGCTTTTTTACCTGTTTGTTTTCCATTAGTTTCTGTTGCATGAAAATCATGTTGGGGAAGATTTCGTTTCTCCGGGATTATTTTTCCAGTAAGTTTTTTGATTTTTAAGAAATAATAATAAGAAAAAAAAATGGAGAAATTTTTTGAATTTGCTTTCGATAATTTTTTAAAAAAAGCTCTGGCATGGATAATTAACAGTGAGTAGATATTTAAACCTGGTCTGGAATGATGGGAATAAATTTATTCGGTAGGAATGACCCGTAATTAATTGGGGAAATTTATTTTTTAAATATAACTTTTTTTTCCACTTTTTTATTTATTTCAAAAACGGGATGACAGGTGCTTGATGAATAATTCGAAAAATTGTCTCAATTTTCAAGTGAAATACGTTGCTCATGAATTTTTTTAAAAGGGGATTTTCATTCCCAATTTTACAGGGTTGGTTTGGTTTTTTCCGGCCCTTTTTCAAGTACTTTTTTATTTTGCCTTTAAAACGAGATAAGAAATTTTGAAAAAAATTTGTGTGAATAATTTGGGAGCGCACATCTCATTTCCTTAAAAATTTTTACGAGGTGATTTTTAAAAAAAATTAACACGCTCTGATATATAGCGTGAGGACTGAAGTGAAACTTCACTTTTGGGTCAATTATTTAAATTATTAAGATTTTCATGAAATCTGCCTCTAAAATTATAGAGTTTTTAATCAAATTTTCTTTAAACGAAATTTAAATTTTTTAACTTTTTCCTTTACACCAGCTTTGATTAATTGTAAACTCAATGAAAGTATTACAAATATTATCAATTTTTAATTGCAACAGTAAAACATTTTAAAATTTAAATTTTTATTTTAAATTGAAAATTTAGATTTTGAAATTTTTGAAAGATGAATTCCATTTTTAAAAAACCAAGTAGAGAAAAAATTGATTGGAAGCTGGATTCGAACCAACGAGGACTCACACACATTCTTGAACTCCAATCCGTGGGAGAACGCCTTAACCGCTCGGCCATTCCAATCCTACGCATCCGACTGCATTTTACTCTATTTAAATGATTCGTTTGATATTAATTAATGATTTCATTGATATTAACTTAAGTAGAGTAAAATGCAGTTGGATACGTACGATTGGAATGGCCGAGCGGTCAAGGCGTTCTCCCACGGATTGGGGATCAAGGATGTGTGAGTCCTCGTTGGTTCGAATCCAGCTTCCAATCAATTTTTTCTCTGCTTAGTTTTTATAAATTTAGTTATTCTATCTGAGGAATAGAGGGTGGATTGTTTTGAAACTAAAAATAAAATGAATTCCATTTACCGTTGAAATTGAAATTAAATTTTTATGCTTTTTATAAAATTAAAAATTTTATTTAAATTAACGTTAAAATGTTTCTTAATTTTATCGCGTTTCTTAAAATAAAATCTAAATTTTCATGAATTTTTTTTTTTTTAAACATATTTAATGTGAGTTTTTTATGAAATTTTCTTTAAATGAAATTTAAATTTTCTCAATTTTTTATTTTTAAATTAATATTAGAATGTTTTTCTTAATTTTATTGTTTTTGAAATTCTTATTCACAGTAGCTTTTGAACTCAATAAAAATATATGCTTTTTATGAAATTAAAAATTTTATTTAAATTAATATTAAAATGTTTTTCTTAATTTTATCGCGTTACGCCCACAATCAAGGCCCGTCGTAAAAAGTTGCACTTCAAAAACCTTTACGATAGGGGATTTAAAAAAAAAAAAATTCAAAACCGATGCCACTGAAAAGCTGAAATGCCAGCATGGGGTCATTCGAATATTACGTCCGAATAATTATAACAGTTTTTGACCCCCTCTTCCTTCAGCAATACTTAGCTTATGGGGAAAATCTCTGACTCGAATCCTATTCTCCTCTAAAGTACTGCCGTAATATTTGAATGGCCCCTATATCGTAGCCATAGGTGAGAATTAAGGAAATAACGGCTTTCAAAGGTCTGGTGGTTCACGTAAAAAAAATTTAATAATTCTTAAAATTAAAGCACAAAAATATTTTTTTAAAAAAGCTCTCTCTTCCCTACGAAAAAGCGATGCAAAGAGTGTATAAATTTTTGCAAAATAAATGTAAAAAAATATAAAAAAATATATATATTATTTTTTTATTGCTCTGTCTCCATTGGCCAATTAATCGAAGGGTACAATTAATTGTACCACCGGAAATGTTGTATATTTTAAAAATTTGGACTTGAAAGTCCAAAGTCTTCTGCTACCACGTTTTTTATTGTTTTGATTATTTTTTCGAACACAAAAAATAATAAAGATGAAAAAAATTGGTAGCAGAAGAAAAAAGCTCAAAAATATACACCATTTCCGGTGGTACAACTAAATTGTACCCTCCAATTAATTGTCCAATGGAGACGGAGCATATCACTTTTACAAAAATTTGGACATGCATAATTTTTGGAAAGTTTATGCATATTTCTTTAAGCACCAAATTTTTAATATTCATAATTTTTACAAAATTTATGCATAATTTTTTTTAAGCATGTAAATCTGGATATGCATAGTTTCTGATGTGATTTTTTAAAGTCATAAAGCAGGGAAAATTGCATTTTAGCCTCCATATTAACCCTAATTCTTTTCAGATTTTTTGGAGGCCGACTTCTGCTGCCCCTAGAGGCTTAAAGTTTTTTAAAGTCTCATAAGGGCCGAAAAAATAAGAGCCATATTTTGGTTCGAAAGAGTTCATTTCCTATTGGAAATTTTCCGTTAATTTCAAAAATAAAGTCAGTTTTACAGTAATTGGAGCCTTTTTTTATGTATGAGCCGAAAGAGGTGTAGGTAGTTTAATAACAGCCGTTTTTTGCTGATAAATAAAAAATGACTTTAATTTCTGTAAAACCGTCTTCATTTTTAAAATTTCCGGAAAATTTTTGATAGGAAATGAAGTCTTTCGCACCAAAATACGTCTCTAATTTTTCCGGCTCTTATTAGACTTTGAAAAACTCAAGGCCTCTGGAGGCAGCAGAAATCGGCCTCCAAAAAATCTGAAAAAAATTAGGGTTAATATGGAAACTAAAATGCAACTTTTCCGCGCTGCGGCATTTTCAAATTCAAAAATTCGTGTTTTTCGGCCCACCCTACTTTACATCTGAATTTTACATTTTACGAGAGTCTTAAAAATTCAAAACGTTCTTAATTTACTACACTTAAGTCTCCTCTAATTAATTACTCGTCCAATCATAAAATCATTGTCACGGCCGGTCAAAATAAAAAAACTCAATCTAATTGAATGCTCACTAGCTCCCACTCGGGCGCTTTTCGAACTATTTTTCAAGTACCTTTTTATCGCATATTTTTTTTAGCTATTTCTTTTTAACCGGATAATTACTTTCTTTTCACTACGCTTGGTAAAAATATATCGAAAAAGAAAAAAAAAACACAATTCTACAAAACATAACAATGCTTGAGCTATAAATAGACAATATAATAATAACAACGACAGTCGACATCAATTTTCTTATTAAAAGCGCACACACACATGTACTGCACACTCACATGTCGAACGAGATTAAAGAGGAAGCTTTAAAAAATATTATTTTTAAGCTGAGTATTACATTGATTGATTCGATCGTCGGGTTTGTGATAAGCTGTTGATAGTTGTTTTTCGTCGGATACAGAGAGGTCACCGATAAATTATTGTCTCTTTATTTAATATTTAGAAAGAAAAAAAAAATTTAGTAATAAATGGCGTCTTATTGGCATAAAAGTTACACGAAATGGATTTTAGATTCGTTATTCAAAAGAAAACGAGGTATTCAAGTTTTTTTTAAAAAAGAAAATATTTACATTATTTTTATCAACCTTTGCACCGAAGCCGAAAGTGATTTTATACGGGATTAATTTTTTTCTTCTCGTTTTTGCAGAAATGCCGGTTACCAAAGGAAGATTTGGACCGCTGGTCGGGGCCATAGACGAAGGTACCAGCAGCGCTAGGTTTATAATTTTCTCCCCTCGGACTTCGGAGGTGGTTTGCACGCATCAAGTCGAATTGAAAAATATTTACCCTCAGGAGGGTTGGGTGGAGCAGGATCCGAAGGAGATCATGGCTGTCGTTCACGAGTGCATACAAGGGGCAGTGGACAAATTAAGGGATTTGGAAATTGAACCGAGCGACATCATCGCCGTCGGGATCACGAATCAAAGGGAAACGACCATCGCGTGGGATAAGATTACAGGGGAACCCCTGCATAATGCCATAGGTATGTAGTGAAAAGGTACGTACGGGGATGAGTACAAACGAGTTAAGGTAAAGCAGACGACTTTTTTATATATAAATTATATATGTAACACATATAATTGATATGAAAACGGAAGGTCGGTGGTTCAAGTCCACTCTTCGGGTACCTCTGGTGTATTCTTTTACTGAATATTCCCGGTTCCCTCCTTATGATCTAATATGCCGAAAAGTCCTCCAACTGAGAGAATTAAACCCCCCTTGCGCTTAAACGCAATTTATAAGGCTTTGTTGGAAAATAATTAATAATTGATATGTTTTATATGGAATTTATATGTTTTATATATATTTTTTATCGTTTCCTACCACTTTTCCTAAAAAAATAAATAAATTCCTAATCAATTTTTCCTAAAAATTTTGGTTCTTAAATTTTTTCTAAAAATTTTGGTTCCTAAATTTTTTCTAAAAATTTTGGTTCCTAAGCATTTTTTTCCTAATTTTCAATTTTTAAAAAATTTTTTGATTCCTAAAATAAAATCTCCTAAAATGAATATTTTTATTAACTTTTTAAATCCTTAAAGTGATTTTAGGAAATTGTATTTTAGGAATTTTAAAAAATTTTATTTTAGAAATCAAAAAATTTTAGGAAAATTAAAAATAGAAAAAAAGTAATAGTTAGGAAAATAATTTTAGGAACCAAAATTTTTAGAAATAGCGGATCAGGAATTTATTTATTTATTTATTTATTTTTTTTATTAATAAATAATTGATGAGGAATTTTTATTTTTAGGAAAAATTGGTTAAGAATTATTATTTTAGGAAAAATGGCAGGGAATCATATTTTATATTAGGGCGACCCTTATTTTACGAATTTTTGAATTTTGACCAACCCACCCCCTAATTCTTTTATGGTAACCGAAAAAAGATTCCCTGAATTTTTTCAGATTTTCGGATGTTGCTTAGCCGTGCCCCCGAAGGCCTAAAAATTTCGAAATTCCCGTAAAGACCGAAAAATCAAAAATTTTATTTTTATATAAAAATGTTTGTTTCCTATTCGGATTTTTATGCAGACCACGACATATGTTTCATGTTATGTATGTCCTACGGTTTGGATGGTAGAGGTAAAAAAAGGTAAAAAAATTGGCAAAAATTTTGCTAATTGTTTTACTTATTTTGGCCGTAAAAAATTGTGGACAAATATGCTACAGCCACAATTTTTTACGAAATCCTACATATTTTTGTCCTCTGGCACAGTAATCGTTTGTCGTGAATAAATCCTAACTTCATTTCCGTAATCTGCATAAAAATCCGAAAGGAAAACTACCGTTTTTACATAAAAATAAAATTTTTAATTTTCGGTCTTTACAAGAATTTCGAAATTTTTAGGTCTTCGGAGACGTGGCTAAATGACGTCCAAAAAGTTTGAAAAAATTTTGGCAATTTTCTTTTAGTTACTATAAAGAAATTAGGAGGTGCCATCGCCGAAATTCAAATATTTGTAAAATAAGGGCCACTCTATTTTTTATTTACAATTTATATGATTAAAAATCTGCTATCTGCTTTACCCAAACCGTAGAAACGTCGTAAAAATCTATCTTTTTCTTTTTTTTAAATGACTTCCTTATTTTTTTTTTCCAGTTTGGTTGGATATGAGGACGTCGTCGACTGTGGACAAACTCGTGGAAAAAATACCGAATAAAAGTAAGAATCATTTGAAAACGGCGTGCGGTTTGCCATTAAGTCCGTATTTCAGCGCTTTGAAAATGAAGTGGCTTTTGGATAATGTGGATGAAGTTAAGAAAGCGAAAGAAGAAAACCGGCTTTGCTTTGGAACTGTAGACTCCTGGCTGATATATGTAAGTCTATAAAAGTCATCGGAGGGGACAATAAACTTCCTAATATACATTCCGATTATTAATAATAGATATGTCAACATATGTATTAGAGTGGTTCAAAAATCAAATTTTTTGGAATTTTAAAACTTCTATATCGGGAAAAATTTCTTTATAGGTAGAGTATCAACCCTGAATTTTTTCAGGTGTCCGCATAACCGCATCTTCAGGTGTCGAATTTAGAGTTTCTGTTTTCCCGGGAATTTTTAAATTTCGGGAATCGGGAATCCCGTTTTTTTTGGAAAAAGCATTTCCCGGGATTCGGGAAATAATAATATGGCGGGAACCCGGGAAATTCCCGGGATTAACCGGGAAAACCCGGGAATTTTCCCGTTAATTTCTGAAAAACGGGAAAAATCCCGAAAAATTTCAATCCCGGGAATCGGGATTAAATTTTTTGTCCGGGATCCCGGGAATTCCCGGGACGGGAAATCCCGGGCAGAAACTCTAGTCGAATTGGCCTTTTCCAAAATTTCCGAAATTTCCAAAAAACCCATGTAAGGGCCAAAAATGAACATTTTTGCTTTTTTTTTTTGGCATAAAAGACCATCGATTTCTATAGGAAATTTTGCGCAGATTACGAATTTGAAGTCGAAAATTAGTTTTGGATAATGATTTTTTAACCTACCGGCCGGATTTAATAGCTCAAAAAACCTGGTTATGGCTTTTTGTCTGTGGCTCAAAAACCGTGCACCAAAACTAATTTTCGACTTCAAATTTGTAATCTACGCAAAATTTCCGATAGGAATCTATGGTCTTTTATGCCCAAAAAAAAAAAAAATGTTCATTTTAGGTCCTTATTAGGCTTTTTTAGGCCACGAACCGGTATATGTCTGAAATTTAGAAACTTTACGGACCAAAAACATGAAAATTTAAGAACCTAAAAGAAGCCTAAAACTAGTCAGTTTTTTTTTATTTTAGGCACTATCCTCTGGTTGATTGATTTTAAAGGTTTTCGACATCACTTAAAAACTTTTGAATTCTAGCAAAAAAAAAAATTTTAATCGTTTTTTTCTCTTCTTCTATTAAATTTTTTACAATCTTCTACAATTTTTTTAAAAAATGTTTGCTTCGTAATAATATCATGATTTTTTATTACAAACGATAGGAAATTTTTCGTAAGCGCGCTGCAGATTCAAAAATTATGGACTTTTAGGGACCATTTTTCGAATTAAGCTAATAAGCCCAAGCCATGGCAACTAGGAACTTGGTCTACGGAAGATTATCTGCAAACCAGTAGATCAACTTTCCATAGACCAACTTCACTAAAACCCAAGCCATCTCTCCACTAACCTCCTGCAATGCCCTTATTCGGCCTATACTCAAGCCCAAGCTCTAGCGTAATCGCAACCTTAAGAACGAAAAATAAAATGCGAATTTTTTTAGCATCTGTTTTAGGCCTTGTTTCCTCCCCGAAAAAAAAAAAATGTCTGACTCGCTTTTTACTCACTGCCTTCTTTCCACAACAAATTAGTCATTTACGGCAACGCCCAACTGCCTCTAAATTTACTCGCAGATCACTCTCACCATAACCTTCCAAACTCTATTTAATTTCAGAATTTAACCGGGGGTTCAAAAGGAGGACTTCACATCACAGACTGCACAAACGCCTCAAGAACCATGCTAATGAACATCGAAACATTAAAATGGGACCAAAAACTTTTAAATTTTTTCGACATCGACAAAGATTTTCTCCCAGAAATTCGTAGCTCATCCGAAATTTATGGGACCATTGCTGACGGGCCGATAAAAGGAGTCGCCATTTCCGGGGTAATTATTTTTAAATCCAAATCATTTAATCATTTAATTTTCCAAACAATTTTTTTTCCACTTTTTCCAGTGTTTGGGGGATCAACACGCCGCCCTATTAGGCCAAATGTGCTTTACCAAAGGACAAGCAAAAAGTACTTACGGAACCGGATGCTTTCTTCTCTACAACACAGGAACCGTAAAAGTAGATTCAAATCACGGGTTGATCACGACGGTGGCTTACCAAATGGGGAAGAATCAGCCTCCGATTTACGCCCTCGAAGGTTCCGTGGCCGTTGCTGGAGCTGCGTTGAGTTGGCTGAAAGACAACGTGAAATTATTAGCAGACGTTCGAGACACAGAAATATTAGCAGAAGAAGTTTTAGGGACCAATGACGTTTATTTCGTGCCTGCCTTTTCTGGTTTATACGCCCCGTACTGGCAGCAGGATGCAAGAGGGTAAAATATTTATATTTATATTTTTAATTTTTATTTTAACTCGTTTTTTTATTTTTTATTTTTATTTTATTTTTATTTTATCAGGGTTATTGTCGGTATAACGGAAGACACAAAACGGGGTCACATCATCAGAGCGGCTTTGGAAGCCGTTTGCTTTCAAACACGTGATATTTTAGAAGCCATGAACAAAGATTGCGGAATGCCGCTTACAAAGCTTCAAGTCGACGGGGGAATGACCAAAAATAATTTATTAATGCAGTTGCAATCTGATTTAATTGGAATTTCAGTTGGTAAGTTGTATATCAAGACGGGTGTAACAACATTTGAACCGTTTTCAACTTGTAATGCACAATTTTGAACAGTTTTCAATTTGTCTTGCGCAAGTCTGAATACGTTTCAACTGGTCTTGCGCAAGTTTAAGAATAATACGAAGAATACGTTTCAACTTGTGTAAGCTTATCTTCTATCTTCCCCCCCTCTGTGCTTACCTAATACTTGAATGACCCCCATTTACAAAATTTAAAACATTTAAATTATTTATTCTTTTCTTTCCGAAGTGCGACCTTCCATGGCAGAAACGACTGCTTTGGGTGTTGCCATGGCCGCCGGAAGTGCTGACGGCATCGAAGTTTGGGACTTGGATCATATGCAACCTCCTCCCAGCGATATTTTCAAACCGTCTATATCAAACGACGAACGGGATTTAAGATATTCCAAATGGAAATCTGCGGTTGAACGAAGTTTCGGCTGGGAGCAGCCTCATCTTTGCACTGACAGATAAAACAAAAATTATTGGATGGTGTTCAGTTATTTAAAAAAAGCATTCCTTTTTTATTAATAGTACACAAAAAAATATTTTTGCGCAGTATTTTCGATATCATGCACAAATTTTTTTTAAAAAAATATTATTTATTTAAATTTATTATTTAAATGCGACTCAGGACTCTCTTTGTTATTTTTGTTAAATTTTGTATTAAAATCGAAAAATTTTTTTTTTATATTTTGCAAATGAAAGCATATTTTTTAATTTTGCAAAAAATATATTTAGATAGGTAATTGTTTATTTGTTGAAGTGTTCATAGCAAATTTTAGTGCAAAAAAAAAAAAAAAAATATTTTACGAAAGACTAAAGGTATTAATTTGTTTACACCACCGACCGGTTAGCCGGGCAGTGGAAAATTATATCGATTTTTAAAAAAAAATTAATTTTCGTTTTGAAAAAGTCGGTTTTTTACAAATGAAAATGAAAATGGATCGCACCAAAACCGCGCCTAAAAGTTTTGTTATGTTTCAGAGGCAAAGATTCAGTATTTAAAATTTATGAAAAAGGCTTTATGGTTTCTTTTGAAAATTTTTTTAAAATGTTTTGGCAATAAAAAAAAGACGCCGCGCCACAGGTAGCAGAATAATAGATTATCTGCGAATTTAGGAAATAATTTTATGTTGTAAATTAAAAAAGAAACATATTAGTCCAGAGCAATCCTTTATTATTCTAGATTAGATCAGGAAAAAAAAGCAGATTTTGATTTGAGACAAAAAACCTCATGTGCTTAATTGTTTCGGTCCCAATAGTCTTGATTCGTGTGCCTTCCATTTTCGTCATGCTTATACCCCCATTTGCTATATTCGCCGTTATTGTATTTTCTCCTATCTTGCATATTATCTTGGGTCCAATCACTGACCGGAACGCAATTTTTACCGGAAGTACATTCCCTTGGCTTTGCATTTCCTGGTCGACCTAAATATTTGGTTGAGATGCAACCATTTTGGTTTCCTTTAAGGGCATCCGGCATGCTGTTCCCGACAGCATTCGGCAGAGATTTTTTCTGAAACAAAAAGTAATTTTGCTAGGTAATCAGCTCTAATTGATCCCAACAAAGAGATAAAATTCCGGCAAGAAAACCTTTGTTTAACGTAATCGGACCATGCCTTGCGCAAGAAGTAAGCAAAGTAAGAAAGAAATAAGAAATAAAACATAAGAATTTATTTAGTCTTGCCAAGGATTTTTCGCCTTGTTGGGTAACTAGGAAATTCCCAGTTTTGTAAATTGAGTAACTTTGCGGCAAAAGGTTAAAATACTGTATTCCTACATGATCCCACAAAATTCCTAAATTGTTTTCAATATCTCTGAAGACGGATTTAGAAAATGCCGAAAAAAAATTTAGTCCTTTCAAAAACCTTTTAAATACATAAGTGGAGATGCAGAATTATTTTTAAAAAAAAAAAGTACTTACTTCATACGGCATTTTAAATAAGAAGCAAAAAGATCCTCCTCTAGGCAATAAGATTCTCCTTGCAGTGATCAGAAATTGTCGTTATTTTCGATAATAGCTACGGTGACACAGCCTCCTTTATATGTATTTCACAATTCTTTATCATTTTCATATTTTTTTTAATCAATTATTGAATAGGAATTAAATTTTACCGAATAAATATTTTGCAGGAAAACGAAACCAAATTAAAAACGACATCACATTTTTTTAATTTAAAAAAAAAAAATCTCCGTAAAAATGTTCATTTTATGGAAGGAAAAAAACCAAAGAAGAAATAACGGAGGCATACTAAATTTTCCGTTTTATCCTTTTTTTAAATATCTCAATATGAATAATCAACGTCTTTGTTGAAAATCCTGTTTTCCTTAATCGATACCATCGTGCAAATATTTGCACGATGTATTGACTTTTCTGCCTCTTAATCATCATCTTCATGAGTGTAGCAATAATTCTGGGAGGTCACTGATCTTGCCTTAATTTTAAATATTTTTTCCCCAAAAATATTTTTAATATTTTATTCCAATAAATATTGCATCCCGGAATCAAAATTACTTTTTCACAGCTCCCTGTTTATGAAACAACGTGCATTCGATTCATAAATTATTTATAACCACTAAGAAACCTAAAAAAAATTAGCCGACATCCACCTGCAAAATCATTTCCGGAACAACGATATTTTAAGCCTAAAACGATAAATTCAAAAATAATTTCCCAGTTATTAAAAAAAATATAAACTGATTGGAAAGCTTCAGGAAAACAAAAATGCCAAAACAACAAAAACCCCAATGCTTGCAAAAAGTAACATTTAAAAATGGCGCCAGTTCATTCGCGTCATGATTCGCGTTGTAATTGGTCCGCCATATTGATTTGCTCTGCGCAAAAGCATAAATTTAAAATCCATTGATTTCGGAAGCGCGTTCAGAAATCTTCGATTCGAACAAAAGCAGTCATTGAAGTGAAAAAAAAATGTACTGAGTGTGATATTAATATTTATTTATTTTTGAATTTAAAACAAAAATGAGGCGGAAAGTGCCGGAGGTTTCGGGTTGCGACATTCAGATCGTAAATCCCGCCTGCCTAGAAAAAATAGAAAGGTGTGTTGAAGAAATAATTCGTGTGTAATATTGATCGGGAAGCTTTATGATTGACAGTCGGCTTTTTGGGCGTTTTCCTATTACTTTCATGATTAACCTGTTCTAGCCCGTTTAAGTCATTGATTTCTCATCCCTAAAATTGATTTTTGATGAAAAATTTCCATTTAAATGGTTTAAATGTCCGAAATTTGAGTTTAAAAACCATTCACGTATGCAGGCTTGAGAACATAAAATGGCCGCTGACTCACTGAACTGTTAATTTTTTTTTTTTTTAGTTTTATAAAAGATGCAGCCTACTGCGAAATCCTAGAAAATTCAGCTAGTTATAATTCAAGACTATGCATAGAAAGGAGATTAAGAATGCCTTTCTTAGACAATCACACAGGTGTAGCTCAAAATCATTCGGATTTATTTAAAAGTAGGAGGCAAAGGATGCCGGATTCTTACAAGGGCAAATTTATACATATCCTAGTAAAAGATGGTGTAAGAGAAGACGACAATATTTAATGAATTGGATGAATCCTAAGAAAAGAGAAATTGACGATGGAGATTCTAACACTGGGGATAATGTAACCCTGAACGAAGACAGTAAAGATAGCTCAGGATTAAAAGATGAAAATGCAAAGGTTCGATATTTTTTATTACAATACACATGTTTGTGTGCAGGATGTATTCTAATGATTTTATTTCAACAGGATTCGTGGTATTATGACGATGAAATGATGGAGATGGATGGTTATGACGAACCTGACCCAGATTCAGATTTTGATTATGAAGATCACTACAGAGGTAGAAGAAAGAAGAAAGGTGCAAAACCGGGTGGTAGAGGCCGCGGGGGTCGCCAAAGTGCTGTTAGTTCACCAAAGGGAGATGAAACTCCTGGAACAGGAGGAAGAGGAGGTCGTGGCAGAAAGCGAGCATTATTATACGATATGGACAATGATAAACCATTTGCTTGTGAATGTAAGTTGCTGCTGTTATTTAATAAAAGCAACCTAAAGAACCAGTGTTTTTTTTTTTTTTTTTGAGCCAATGATGAGAAAAGCTTGTTTTGATACAAAGGCGCATACTTATGACTCAACTCTTATATTTTTCTTCTCTTTGTAATCTTGGTTTTGATTATTTTATTAATTGATCTTGACTGTAAGGGCAAAGAGACAAAAGTAAACTTGTAAAATAGGATTGTCTACATGAAGGCTAGTGACAATAAATGGCTGCAAGTTACAGTTTTAGAAATTGGTCTTTGAAAGTGGATTAAAGCAGACTGCATAACAATTTTTTTTTTTTTTTTTTTAAATTTTTATTTTAAAATGAATTTTGATTTTGATGGGATGATTTTTCCTTTCGCTTTCAGGGATCAAATAATTTTTTTTTTTTTAAAAGAAAGTAATGTAAGAGAAGTATGTGCATATAACTGATGCTTCTTTAGTAATCTGATGGCTCATTGCAAATGAAATCGAAAGATGAATCTTTTGGAATTAAGCATATTAAATTAAGCGATAGGAAATTTTAAGGTTGCTTAGTAGAAAATAGAAAAGTTTTTCAGTTCGTAAAATTACTTAACGATTATCTAGTGTCTGTTAAATAAGAGATCTTGCAAACACAAGGAATTCGTCATGAAATATATTCATAGGCAAACACTACATGAACACGAACACTAATTGCAAAAAATTTTAAAAAAATGATTTGACTAGTCCCTAAAGGGTTCTTATTTGGTTCTCATCAGTCCCCCAAACTATTTCTGTGAGCTTCAGTATTCAACCCTGCAATTTTAATTTGATGGAAAAAAAGACTTATCGACTGAGTTATTGAAAAATTAATTGCTTTTTTCTTTTAGATTCTGACCCATATTTTTTTTTAAACGTTCCAATCAGCCCCTGTTTTTATTTTTGATGTTCCAGGGAAAAGACCATCAAATAATCGGGGATCGATACACCATCGTTTTAAGGCACATAAAAATGGAAGATGATTTATTTTTTCTTAAATTTATCCTAAGTTATGAAAAAAGAAAAAAAAAAATTAAGACTCTTTATTGTTTAAACCTGGCTCACTTCTGGTAAGAATTTTGAAATTAGGCGCGGAAATTTTAAGGGATGGTGGCATGGAGTTAATCCAATACCTTTTTTTCTTACCCCCAAGACGGGGGCTTACGGATCAGGCTTATGAAATGGTGCTTTCGAAATTTTTTTTTTTTTTGGTCTTCTTTTTATCTTTTTTAAGGGAAAAGGATTTTCTATGATGTGAAAAGTCTTCATTTTTACAGATTAACATCATAGGTTCGGTGTAGCCATTACTTAAGATTATTTTCAAAAAAAATTTTGTACATATATCATTGTTTTTTTCTCCAGCTTTTTAGAGATTGGACGCTGGTTTCCGTCTGGAATGGAATCGACCTTTAAATCTTTTGTAAATAAAAATTTTCCCCGGATGATGTATCGATCTCATTTTTTTTTTAAATTCTTCAACATTGACTTTTGGTGTTTCGATTTAATCTATTTTTACAAAAATTTTAAACAATTGTGCTTCGCTACGTACAAGGGTCTGCCTTTTTTTTGGGAGTGTTTCTGAGGGTCTGTAACTACATCCTTTGTCCGAAAACAATTATTTTCTTTTTCTGGGGAGGTTTGATTGAACTGCGAAAAAAAAAATTTCATGTTCGGGCAGTTGAAAATTTTCAAATAATGGGAAATAGTTGAGTGTTCAACTGAATAGTTGAATGCAACTATTTCCCACCGAAGGGAAATTGCTTTGCGAAGGGAATGCTTTCATAAAATATTCCCTTTTTCTGTAAAATCGGTTCCTTGAAAGGGGAAGTTTCAGGGAATACGAGAAGGAATTTGAATGGCCCCAGATTGACTTTAATCTGAATGTCTTTTTTTGAATGGTTCCAACTTCTAGGTCAAAAAAAAAAAAAAAAAAAAAAATTGGGACATTTTTAAATTTTTGAGGGAGCAATGAAAATGGACTTTGGAATATGTATCACAGATATGCTCTAATTTTCACTTTGATGCCCACAGAAAATTCAGGGTTTTCTGAATGGGAAGGGAGGGACCAAATGCTTGAGCTATGGCGAAAAACCAGCTTTTTATCTACTGTAAAAGCCGGTTTTAGATTTTTCAGTATTCTAAAATAACCTATGGTTTTCATAACTTTCTTATCAATGGAGAGAAATTTTCAATCTGAAATCCCGGGAGTTCCCCTACCATTTTTCCTAAAAAATTAAATTCCTAATCCATTTTTTCTAAAAATTTTGGCTACTAAAATTATTTTCCTAACTATTTTTTTTTTTCTAATTTTTAATTTTCCTAAAAATTTTTTGATTCCTGAAATAAAATTTCCTAAAATAAAATGATCATAAAATGATCCCTAAAATAAAATTTCTTAAAATCCCTAAAATAAAATTTCCTAAAATCCGTCAAATAAAATTTCCTAAAATCCCTAAAATAAAATTCCTAATATCCCTAAAATAAAGTTTCCTAAAATCCCTAATATAAAATTTCCTAAAATGCCTAAAATAAAATTTCTTTAAATCCCTAAAATAAAATTTCCTAAAATCCGTCAAATAAAATTTCCTAAAATCCCTAAAATAAAATTCCTAATATCCCTAAAATAAAGTTTCCTAAAATCCCTAATATAAAATTTCCTAAAATGCCTAAAATAAAATTTCTTTAAATCCCTAAAATAAAATTTCCTAAAATTCCTAAAATATTTCCTAAAATGTCTAAAGTAAATTTCCTAAAATCCCTCAAATAAAATTTCCTAAAATTCTTACAATAAAATTTCCTAAAATCCCTAACATAAAACTTTTTAAAATACCTAAAATTAAATTTCCTAAAATCCCTTTGGGGATTTAAAAAATTAGGAAAAATATTCATTTTAGGAAATTTTATTTTATGAATCAAAAAATTTTAGGAAAATTGAAAACCAAAATTTTTAGGAAAAATGGATTAGGAATTTATTTTTTTAGGAAAAATGGTCGGCAACAATCCCGGGACACTATTTTTTTTTCCTCTTAAAAACGAGAAAAGTCAAATTCTAGATTTTCTATTTCCCTTTGTCTTTTATTCCAAATTGACCTTACACAAAAATGGGACACCCTCATCTGCATCTTTAAATACTGCACAAGAGGTAGAACCCGACCAACCCATGAAAATTTCTCCATAAGAAAACAGCTTTTACAATAAGCTTACTATGCAACGAAGCTTCTTCTTACAAAAACATTTTTTTGGTCTAGGCCCAGTTCTATTCTGATGTACTAAATAATTTTCTTTTTTGGTGCAGCCCCTTTTCCTCAACTTTTAAATGCCGACATTTATTTATACAAAAAAAAAAAAAAATTTATACACTTTGTAATAGTGTTCAGGGTCGAAAACCGGGGGCTTGACTTTTTCCCATCCACAAACAAGAAAATTAGGGAGACAGCAACCAAGGTCATCCCATCCCAGGGCCATAAATCCACCTATCGTTTCCTATAATATTTTTGCTTTTAAAATTTTCTAAGGGGAATCTTAACCCTATTCATACTTTACAATTTTTTTTTTCTTTTTAACAACCTCATTTTTCTTTTCCCAGTGTGCAGCGCCCGTTACAAAACTCGACCGGGGTTGACGTACCACTACACCCACACCCACAAGGAGACGAAGGAATGCGACGTTCCTGCCTCGGAAGGGAATGACGGGAGCATGGATAGCCGATCTCCGAAGCAGGGCCCTCCGACTGCAGCGGCACCTCCGTCTCAGGCACCGCCTCCCACATCGGCACCACCGCATGTCATGCCTCCTGCCTCGATGCCGATGCCTATGACGGGTGCCATGGATTCATCAGGTCCACCAGGTTCGGGACAGTTCCAGGACAGTTACCTCACATTCCTTAAAGTTCCCGGTATGCTTTCACTTAACGCAATGCGACTGCTTGGTTTCTTTTTTTTTTTTTTATTCCTTGATCTTTCCTTTTTTAATTTTGATTTTAAAGTACGAGCATTGTTTTTTTTTTTTTTAAATCTTTTATTTCATTAAAACGAAAGGTGGAGGTTAGTTAGTTACACACTCATATTAATAGATTATCATGTCCTAATGGTCTGAATTTTAATTTTGCCTGCAATGTTTGGAAAAATCAGGGACAAACGAACACCTTATAAGAATCATTTACAGAATTTAAATAAAAATTTTTCTAAATGAAATGATGAAGCCAATTTTTAAAATTTTTGTCAAATTAAATAGCGGTTTTCTGCAAAGGCTTCTATTTTAGTTTATTGCTTGCCAGTTAAATAACGTTAAAAATAATGATTTTATGTTAATTGGTTTTACTCCCAGAAAATTATTTTTTACTGAACTTAAATTGTGGCTTTTCATTTACATTCTTAAATACACCACGCGGATTTTCAGATTAGTAACATTTATCAAAGATTTCAACTTGCTGAAAAGATGAAAATTCCCAAAGTCACTGTCAAGTCAAATCTTGTGTAGAGGCACTTTTAGAAGTCATGCTTTTTACAAAGCGCTTTTAAACTTAAAATTTTTGGTGTGAATCTTAAATCAAGTACGATAACATGCAAAATCAAAGGAATACTGTTGTTAACAAGTTCCCTGTTTAAAAATTTTTAGTTGAAACTTAGTGATGCTTCACTCCTGTATTGCAGTATACACTTGAGTTTGTATTGCAATTGTATAACTAGCTGTATTCCATTCTATACATTACAGTGTATGCATTTGCAGCGAGTGAAGCACCCCTTGACTCAAAACACATGCCCAATCAATATTGAAATGCATATTAAGAAAAGGCTTTCCCTTGTGCTCTTAAAATTAAAAACACCTTTTTGACTTCCCTAACCTTCAAATGTGATTACAGTTTCCTGATGATTTTAATGATTTTTCATAGCAGGAGAAAAATGGAAAACGACGCCCGTAATCTTTCATTGGAAACACTTTATAGAATAACCTCCAAATCGTGAAAATGCAACGTAAACAGTTAAACATTACCTTTTGATTTAAAATCCGAACTTACGATGCATATCCCATTTTGAGTCACAACAAATAACAACACTTCGTTACTTTTTGTATAATTTGACACGGACAACTCGCGAAATATTAAAAAATTCCGACCGAAACGTACGCTTTTTCACGAAAAAACCGGTAAAAGCTAAAAAGGAATTCACCGCTGCCAACCTACTTGTCCAAGGAAAAACTACCGCAGCGCTCCTACCGGCGACTGTTCGAAACTGCAAAAATGGCGGCCGTTTTCCAACCAAAATCATCATTTTTTTTAAAAAATCCCTGTTTCTTAATCATTTATCATCCGGTAATGGTAGATTTTTTCTTCCAGTAGCATAAAAGTTTAATGTGATTGTGTCGCATTTGGTTTTTGTTGATCACTGTAAAGTAATTGATGCAAAGATACTAAAAAGGTGACGGTTAATTTTTTTTTACTGTAGTTCTGGGTGTTGTTGTTTTTTTTTTTATTTAAAGGATATAAAGGACTATAAAATGCTTCTCCATTATTTTTTGAACAATAAAAAAAAAAAAAAAAAAAAAATTAATGTCAAAAGGTAAGGCTTGCTGGAGGATTTCATCAGGATGAAAAAAATTCTTCGTTTGATATCTTTTGTAGAATGTTGATTAAGCTTAAAGATTGAAGATGAATTATGTATTCGATTATCTTTTTCTTTTTGTTTGGCTGGTGTAGGTTTTTTTTCTTTTTCTAATTTCTTGTGAATGCTCTATCGCTTCTTCTTCCTTTCTTTTATATATTTTTTCTCTCGTTGAATTAATGCTTACTGCCTTTTTTGCTTTTTTATTGGCACTTGCACTGATTCCTCGATAAAATCCTTACATCCTTTTTTATGAAGGAAATATTCCTCATTCCCAATTCCCCTAAGTTTTTTTTTATAATTGGAAGTATTTTTTTGGAATGGTAGTTAAATTTTATTTTGATTTTTTATTTGCGAGAAAATGCTAATTATTTTGATTCATTTGTTTATTTATTTTTTTAATTTTATTTTTTTTTTTATTTTTTTTTTTGAAAGTTATACGGATAGGTTTTTTTTTTTATATTATGAAATCAATTTTGTTTTTTTTATTTTTTTTTGTTGGAGTGTGGGTGGAGGAAGGATTTAATTCTTTTTTTTCTGAGATTGAAACACATTTTTTTTTTCTCCTTTTTTTTTCAAAACCAAAAAAAAAGAAAAACACTCGGTATTTTGTGATAAAAAGACTCAAATTTTTATAAACAGGAGGTAATCGTCGCGGTCGTCAAAGTTCAGCTCTTATGTCCGGTCCTCCCGTAAGTGTAGCATCTGGGTCACTTCCGCCTAAGCCAGTTCCTTCCGTTGCACCTATCGATTCTAAGAAAGAGCTTAAAGATGAGAAACCTGCATCTTCTCCTGCTCCAAAAAAAGAGAGGGAAGAGGTTCCAGAGGTTAGTTTTTTTATTTATATATTTAATACAAAAAAAAAAAAAAAAAAAATAGATGTCTAAGGATTAGGATTACATTTTTGGCGGGGACTTTATATCAATGTTCTTGGGCAAAAAAAAAAATTAGGTTTATTTTCTTAATTGTTTTCTGAGGGGGGGAATGTTACAATTTTTTTTTTCGCTTTTTTATGTGCTTTTTTTATATAATTTTCTGCTGTATTTATTCCTTTTTCTGTCCCGATTATTTTTTTTTTTTAATTTTTAGCTTTTATATTTTTTAGATGACAGCTTAGTTGCTCATTTATTTTATTTCGATAATTTATTTTTGAAAAAAATCTTACAGCTTAATTTACGTTCTGCTATTTTTCAGGAAATTAAAAAAAAAAAAAAGTTTACGGCTCATAATGGAGAAGTAAAAAAATTAAAGAAAAAAAATTAGCCGTACTTCGCAAGCGCATGCGCCTGCACGCATCCTAATTTTTTTTCATGTAGCAACCCCCACCCCCCCTTTCCGCCCCCCATTTTTGTTTTTTTTAAAAGTAAATTTTTTTCCTAGCATATTTTTCATTTTAAAGCTATGCTTATTGCTTCATCGCGCACCAAATGTGTTGATTCCTCATAAATGTTACATACTTTAGTGTTCCATTTTTTTGTTTTTCCTACATTTTTAAAATTCGATTTAAAAATTAATTTTTTGTCTTTTCTCTTTTAAAAAAAAAAAATGTTTAGACGGATCCTTACAAAAGGATGGCCCTGCCAGATGATAAAGCGAGGGTGTCCCCATCTCCGTATTGCGATTTTTGCTTAGGAGATGCATCGGAAAACAAAAAAACAAACGCACCAGAAGAATTAGTATCTTGTTCGGATTGCGGGCGTTCCGGGCATCCTTCGTGTCTCCAATTTACTCAAAACATGATTATTTCCGTGAGGAAGTATCGATGGCAATGCATAGAGTGCAAGTGTTGCTCCGTTTGCGGTACTTCGGATAACGACGTAAGTTTTTTTTTTTTTTTTTTTTTTTTTTTTTTGCCAAAAAAATTGACTTGTGAATTACCAGAATGTTGTATCGAGTTAGCTCTGTAGGTAGGGCAGTTGATCCCGCCGGAAAGTCCGGTGTTCAAATCCTTGACTCGACTTCGTTTGATACAATTTTTTCTGAATTTTCCTATGTCTGATATTTTTAAGAACTTATAAATGTTGATCAGTTTTTAAAATCTTTTCAAAAACTAATTAATTAACTTCTATAACAAGATTAGTCAATTCCACCAAAAGCTAGGTCAGTTGACTAAAAGATTTTGACGATTGATCTATAGTTGTTTGACCAGCTGACCAAACTATTGGACAATCAATCGGCCAAGTTCGATTAATTGCAGCCAATTAAAGGATTTAGCCGATTGACCTAAAGTTGGTTGTTTGGTCATTAGATTAGACCAAAAAAGTAGGGAAAGTGACTAAGAATTCGATTACTTGATTGAAAGTTGGATCACTTTATTAAAGTATATAAACCATTGGCTCAAATTTTGATGAATCAATTGATGAATTTGACCAACTGACCTAAAGCTTTCAAAATGACTAAAAATTTGACCAATGGACAAAAAGATTTAACTGGTTAAATCAATAATTTGATAAAGTGACGGAAAGTTTAATTAACTGACCAAATATTTGATCAATTCGTTAGAAAATTTAACTCCTTGACCTAAAGTTGACCAGTTGACCAAAAAATTTGACAGACTGCGATGAAAAGTTTAATTGGTCGAATGTTCTTCAACGTATTAAAGGATTTGACTTAAACCTTGACCATTCAACTCACAGATTTGACCAACTGACCTACGGCTTTCAGGATTGACTAAAAATTTGACTAATCGACAAACAATTTAACTGATTAGTGATTAAACCAATAAAATAACGGAAAGTTTGATTAGCCGACCAAATATTTGATCAATTTATTGAAAAATTTAGCTCATTGACCTAAAGTTGACCAATTGACCAAAGATTTTCGAAATTGACTAAAAATTTGATCATTCGACAAAAAAGTTAAACTGATTAAATTAAGAATTCGATAAAATTACGAAAAGTTTGATTAACTGATCAAATATTTGATCAATTTATTTAAAAAAATTTGTCTGGCTGACCTAACGTTAGACCAACTGACCGATGAATTTGACCACTCGATTAGTCGACCAATGGAATTAAGAATTTGATTAACCGGCCAAAATATTTGACGAATTGAACTAAAATTTGACGAATTAAGTAAAAGTTTGTTTGACGGACCAATGACCTAGGAACAAAATAGTTCAATAATTTGATAAATTCCGACCCTTTGAGAGATTAATTGACCAACCGATTAGTGAATTTGATTAATTGACCAATGTATTTGCTAAATTGACTGGTATTTGACCAATACACCGAAACCGATTGAAAAGCACTGAAAATTTGATTATCTGACCAAAAATTTGACTAATCGACCAAAAATATTGACCAACTGACCTTAAGACTAAAAAAAAAATATATTTCACTAATTTTTCATTCTTTTTTTCTATATACAGGATCAGCTACTATTTTGTGACGACTGCGATCGAGGTTATCATATGTACTGTCTCGCCCCACCGCTGACCTCACCCCCCGAAGGATCTTGGAGCTGCGGCCTTTGTCTCGTCGAGTTCCACCAGCGCCCGAAGTAACTTAATTCCCCCCCCTCACAGTCCCGTTGAATCAAGTTTTATTGGACAAGTTTTTAAATAAGAGTGACAAGATATGTTTTTTAATCAAATTTTTAAGTGTTTTTATGATTAACGAAAGGAAAAAGGAAAAAAAAAATGTGAATAAATGATTTTAATAGTAATAAAAAGTTTGATTCGTTTTTGTCTTTTGAAACGTCCCTGCTGGTTTGATGACCGGGAGAACACAGCTTAGCACTTTTAAAATTTTTATGAATTTGTGCAGATTTTGAAATGTTGCAAAAATTGATTGTAAAGGACCACTATTTTCAAACAGTTTGGCAAAACTTCGAAACGTTTTAAATTTTTTTGGCAGTTTTAGAAATTCTAAGGTTTAAAATTAGTAAAATTTTGGAATAATAATTTTATTTAAATCCGATTTTTGTTTTTACACAAAAGAATTAAGAGTACCCCTACAAGTCTCTGTAATAAAGCTGGTTTATGACGACTTATTATTACTAAATTTAAATTGCAACAACACAATCAAATAAGTAACTAAAGTGCTCATCAGCTGAAATAAAATTAGAGTTTAATTACTTAATTGCTTATATTTTTACATGAAAAGGCAGGGTGTCTACTGATTCATAAAAGTTAAAATATAGGACTTTTATAGGACTTTATAGGTCCATTTTTTCAAAAAATATAGGACCCAAAACAAGCCATTTTTAAGAGAAAAAAATTTAGGCACACAAAATTCTAGAGGTAAATTCTGTCCTCCAAAATTTAGAAATAAAGAAGGAAGAAGAAAAAAGGTAAAACTTGTAAAACGGGTAATTACTAAAAAAGGTAAAACAAAATTCTACAAAAACATTTTTATAAAAAATCTTGGGATCAAAAAATCCCGATCAAAAAAAAAGTTCAAGCCTCTGCTAGTGTTTTTCAGAAGTCCCCAAGGTTATATGAGTAGTTCAGAAAATCCGCCCCAAGCTAAGAGCTAAAAAATTTAAAATATTATAAACGTAAAAAATTTTTAGACTACACGTAAAAATTTTTGAATCCTCTATAAGCCCGAAAATATTCCACAAATGATTCCATAAAATCGAAAATATAATTTTTAAATTTTATAAACCTTCTTAAAAATTATTTGAACTGGAATTAGTTTAAAATTAATTTCCTAATGGAACCCCGCCGTCAAGATTTAAAGAAAAAATTTCCTGAAACATTGAACTTTCTTTGAAAATTTCCCCAAAGTGCTTTTTCAATTATCAAAGCATAAACTATGAATCGTTCGTAGCCCAAAATGATTGGTTTTCCTCGCTTTTCGGAATCTTTAAAAATCTAAATTATGGCAACCAGCATAAATCGAGCGAGGCCGAAGGCCGAGCGAGAAAATTTGTTGGAAAAATTGAGTGAAAATATGAAAAATTAGCTCACTTTGAATTAGGAATATAGGACCAGTTGTGCCCCTGCTCAAAATTACTTTTTTCGGTTAAATTATAGGACTTTATAGGATTTTATAGGTATATAGGACCAAAAAGAAAAATATAGGACTTTTATAGGACTTTATAGGAATATAGGACCAGTAGACACCCTGAAAGGGAGTGCTTGGAATAGACCGCACAAAATATGTAAATTTGTAAATAACTAAAATTGTAAAATTTCCAGAAATATTCGTTTCGTCGGAAATTTTGGGTAATTTTTAAAATTATTAAAATGTTGCAAAATTTAGTAAATGAGTACCCGCTTGGAAAACTTCAGGGATATTCCAAAAATTCCCAGGGAAAAGTATTTTTTTTTTTTGTTCCAGAATATGCGATCGATTCCCTAGTTGGCCCCTTTTCATTTAAATAAAATTTTCGCATTAGTAATTTATTCAAAACTTACTGAAGTATTCAAACTTTTGTTGACGACGACGAAACCCCCCAAATCAATAACAGGTGGAGTGGCTGAAAGGACTTGTAAAAATTGTTCCAAATGTTTTTTGTTTTCTTCCATGAGAGAATTCGATTTCAGTTCTAACAGAGCGTTTTGAAAATCTTCCCCAGCCTTCAAAAACAAAAAGAAGATGTGCTAAACTTTCATCAAGCAATGGACGCTGCCGCCATATTGGATGGTTGAATTTGTTTATATTAAAAAAAATCCATTCACTAAAAACGGATTACATAACTCTTGTCTTCTTATTTTTCGCGCAAGAATTAGCTACTCCCACGGGAGAGTTGGCCAGTTCATAAGCTAAATATAAGAGACGAGGGCATGCATACCAAGGTGCGACAAAACAGGAGAGAGTTTGAAAGTCTCAAAATGGACAAGCAATGCTTAGCGGCCATTTTGATTCTTTCGAAAGATTTGAAAATCTCTCAGATTGTCTTACCGCTTTAACAGCGTTATCTGCTGATATTCCAATCATCGATAAGAAGAAAAAAATAGTCAAAGTGTAAAAACAAGTCATTGCAGTACTTATCCAGTCTTGATTGTCTTCGCTAAATTGCGACAAAGCAGAATAAGACGCTAGAGTTAACAAGCAGAACGTGAAAATCAAGAGGAGGCTTATGGTGTAGCAAAAAGCGATCCCTGTTGATTTTATCAACCTGCTAAAATCGACCCATATATCTTTGTAATCCAACAAATGCATTTTTGTTTCTTTGTTTTCAAAACCCTAAAAATTTATGGTAAAACATTATTATTAGTCCGGTAATCTCCAGACAATATTATGGAAAACTGGCAATGGTCATCCATAAGCTAAGTATATACCGTACTGTTCGTTAATATTGTAATTCTGCACCTCAAGAGTCAAAACTTCAAACTTGCAAAAATCAAAATGGCTGCTATGCATGGTTTCCATAACAAATAGTTCCGTGCGTCGGAGATAAACAAAAAAATCTCCGTCGTAAATATGATTGGAGTTAGTCTGTTTCGACGTTTCGTGGAAGTGTCACGTGACCACAAGTTTACGACAACATGAGCGTGTAAACTTGCAGTCGCATGATCACGTGATTTTCATTAACACTTGAAACAAACTGTCTCCAGGTCTTCTGCTTTCAAATTCGATTTTTTGCCCTTGAGGAGCAGAAGTACGAAGATGACATCAGTTGTAACTCATGGGGGAACTCACTTTAATATCGGCCGTAAAAATAATGGCAATTTGTTTGATAGCGCAAGTAATGATAAACCAGTGACCATAAGCGAGACCTGCTATAATCAAGATATAAGTATAATATCCACACAATAGAGCCATTTCCCAGTAAGCATAAGAAAAGTTTGGCAAAACTTTAGCCAGAGCATAATAGACACACATGGCAGGCATCAAAAGATTGAAAAAGAGCACGAATATAATGTTTCTTCTTAACTTTAAACATACGATTTTGCCTGTGAAGAGTGTGTATTTAGCCTAAAAAAAACATTACTAATTTAGTTTGAAACGAGTAAATCAAGTTGTAAAAATGAAAGGTGAACTGAACAGGCGCTTAAGTAAATAAAAATGGCCGCTATGCATTGTTTTTCCATAAAAAGCTCACATTTTAAAGCTTTCTTATCCCTCGGCTTCTAACTAACCTGCAACATACTCCATTTATTTCTGTAATCGGACATTTTCTTGGATTCGAAAAATGTTAAGAAAGGAACTGCCAGTATCGCGTTGAAACTATAAAATTGATAAACTAGTACATATTCCTCGAAGGAACCTGAATTTTTTTTACCAAAACCCAAATTTCTATCGAAAGCAAACCATACAAGAGCTGCCAACAGCATATAGTTTGCAATAAAATATAAAGTTTGTAAAGACCAGAACGAAAACACAAATTTTCCTATAGGTAAAAAAAAGAAAAAAAAAAATGATTTCGACAAGTCAATATTTTTTACATTCAGTTTTCTGAACTCACCAGTCTTAAAATCTCTGGAAACATGGTATAAATTAACCACTTTCAGCAATCCGTAAAAACTATTCATTTCTTTAAGGCATGAATCTGTTTCAATTAAACTGACATTCGAATGATCAATACCTCTTGATATTGTTTGTAATTCTAACACTTTCAAAGGGTAAATTGCTTGTCGTCTTTTGCTCCATTGTGGTGATAAACTACCGGTATACATTTTGTCTAGTCTGGTTTAAAAATAAAATAAAATAAATGCTTTCAACTGGAAACGAAAATAAAAATATTCAACATGTATTCGAGTAAAAATGACTCCCAATTACATTAAAATGATCCAATCCATTGATTTTTTTTTTTTTAATCTAACCAATCTATGTCGTTTAGAAAATTATGAAGTGATAATCATGTTTTGAAAATAATACATGGTGGAACAATTTTTGATGTGTGATTTTATTAAGGTAAACATAGGAAACACTGCCATAAAAATTCTTCCACCGTGTATATCCTTGGGACTTGAGCAATTTCATTAATTGCAAATGTTTGACGTTTTATAAAAACAGCAATGAAGCATGAGCTATGAGGAAAAAAATAGAATAATTTAGACTCCACCCTTTCGAATTAAAATAACATTGAACGTTTGAATAGTTTTATATAAATTAATTATTAATTTTATGTATATTCGAAAAAGTATCAAAAACAAATCTCCATCAACAACAAATAAAAAAAAAATTACTCACTGTCATCAAAATAATGATCGATTAATTCACTAGCATCAGGTTCTAAAGCACCTCTTTCTTTCAAAGCATACAGCACTTCTTTTAGGCAAGAGATTTTTTGCTCTTTCTGTCGAACTTTATGTTGCAACACTTTCACTTTTCTTTTCAACGTCACCTCTTTTTCAGTCTCTAATTCTGCTTGAATGCCTATCGTTTGAGTCCCAATCGCATTTATATTTGGCACTTCCACTTTACTTATAACAGGACTAGATAAAACATTTAACGAACTAGGTTTAGTCTGTTTGATTTTATTCAGGTAACTAGAACTAACAGCCATTTGGGTAGATACATCTTTCTTGACACGAGAAGACACAGGCACTAACGGTGGAACAGACCTCAAAATAACTGGCCCGGGTAGATTAGTCTTTTGAATTGCTTTGTTGAGACTCGATATATCAGTCAAACAAATTATTTTAGAGATCTGATTACCTGACTTTTGATTTATACTGTCTCGTACAGCTAGTGATGATTTCGCTATAAGAAGGCGAGGCTTCGCTGTTCGAGAAACACCTAGTTTAAGACCCGGAACAGCACAATCCCTTAGCCTAGGAATTTTTGTATGTGGATTGATATCATAATCTGTGTCCGAGAAATGATCGCTGCATATTCGAGTTGATTTGGACGGCCAAAATCCTGGTGTTTTTACAGCGTCCACCCATTTCCGAAGCTTTACAGGATTTTTAAATGGAAATCTGAAAAGAAAAAAAATAAGCATCACGATTATATTCTTTTGTAAGATTTTTAAAATAAAATCTCGCTTAATCGGTTTAAAAATTTGTACAGCGGATTTTGAAAAATTGTATGAGTTTTTAAGTTAACCGACGGAAAATTAAAAAAAGATAAATACCTAAAAAGATGAATGGAACTATATTTATATGATTTTTTACAAACGCAGCAAGTACCAGTCATGGTTAGGTTAAGAGTCGCTCATCAAAACAAAAACAATGTAACAAAGGAAAAATCGCGCCGTTGCCAGTCAATTCAAAATCTTATCCTTTGAATTGTTGCATAAAATGTAATGTTATCGTTGTGACCGTTATTTTGCAAAATAGACTATGAATCTAGAATTTTGAAATAGTTTTTTCCCACACAGAACAATAACAGTTTCAAACTAGATTTTTTTTTTCTTTTATATTTAATATTAGGTTCCCGACACTGCAGACGTAGAAGGTGCTGTTGTTGTACTTAAGTACGGCATTTGTTGATATGAAGTCGATCTAAATTGTAGTACTACAACGATATAAGTAACTAGAGTTCCTAGCATCTAAAAAATAATAAAAAACAGAAATAAGGGTTGTAAAGAACGTCCCAAGCCTCCATATAATGTTTTCAGGGGCGCAATTTCTCTCTGAAATGTCTCGGGGCTGTCCATAAATTTACTCGCAGAGCATTCTGGGACTAAAAGTCCGGCCGGTTATACAGGTCCGGAAACTCCTATCCCCTACAAATGGGAGATCTTGTCAAAATTAGTTCTTCCTTTCTACCACCGTAAGCGCTAGATGCTTTTTGATTGGTCATTGAGAATTGATGCCGACGATGGCGGCACACAGCCACATAAATGTCTATACCGTCATGGGCTCAACTTAAACGAATAGACATGTTGCGTCTCTGAAGATCGCAGCGCCATTAATGGCCCGTTTTAGAACTAAAGTGTGCGTAGTTAAGCGGGACATGAACGGCATGGGAAGTTTCCGAACCTCTCTATACGGCCGTGACTAAAAGGGACAAACAAGCATACGACGCCTCAGTGAGCTTAGTAAGTTAAGAGTAGGCGGTACAGTAATTTGAGCTATTTTAAGGCATTTAATTTTGAAAATTCTTATAATTGATGCCAGTTACCATAAGTTGAATGATTCCTATGTTTAGCTTATGACGTAACTTATGGAATTTTATGTTTTAAATAACTACATATTAGATCGGCTTATTGAAGAAGAACAGGGTATAATGTACAGACCCCAATATATATTTTACGCCTTTTAGAGGCCACTCTGTCCTCCAAAATTGCACCCCTGATTTTATACATCAGTTTAAGTAAAGAACAAACCGAAACATTAAATCCTCTGTTCAATGTTACGAATCCTGATAATGTAATGATCGGTGGATTCAATGCCATCGTCTGTATGAACCACTTCATTTCTCTTCTCATTATGGGATCTCTTTCACTTGATAATAATTTCAGTAACGAATTGTTAAACTCTTCCCCAACCTTCGAAACAAATCATAAATAAGACACTTTCAGGTCTATCTAAACTTACTGATTGTAGATAGAATTACCTGAATTGTAGTTCTATGAGCACAGTCGCCCATTACTGCAAACATAAACGCACATACGATAAAAAGTCCTAAATAGCCAAATCGAGTATCCGTATCAGGGTTGGCCATGCTTGCAAATAAAGAATACGAAGTACCCATAACAACTAAAAACATATAAGCTAAAAAAAACAAATACGTCCAACTGAAGGTTATTCCAAAATCTTCGGTTATGTTTTTTAAATCCAACCACAATCCGTACAAATCTTCAAACGCAAACGACCTCAATCGTACATCCTAAAAATGTAATAAACAAACACGCTTGTAAATGAGATGGTTCGAAGGAATTAAAAAAAGACACTTTTTACCTTAATGTCCTTCAGTAAAATTCCAGCAGTTGTCCTAATGCTGAAAGTTAAAAAGATCCAATTGGCTACAAACGCAAAAATTACCCACAAATAATATTGATAGATTATTATCATCAAGACGAGCTGCGAGTCTGTGGTATCAAATTTATACCTCTCCCTTGCGTCAGTAAATACAACGAACGTAAAACACAGGAAAAAAATGGAAACAACGAGTAATAATAGAAGGAAAAAGTATTGATACTTCCTCATTTTGAAAAGTAGTTTTTGCTTTGTTATTTTAAAATATCTACTCTAAAATAGAGAAAAATTATCAGTGCAATAAAAATTTTTCATGCCCCAAATATTACCTCAGCACAAGTTTGGATATTTCAACCTTTGAGAGGAGATCTGAGCCCCATAAAATTGTTTTTACGCCAATGTTTTGTTTTCAGAGTTGCCAGATCTAAAATTACAAATGTGGTACGTCTCAACCTTAGATAGTGGTACGCCCATAAGCTAAACATGGGAATTTTTTTTCGGTGGTACAGGGTACCAATATTACGGATTCAATAGTGGTACGCCCATAAGCTAGACATAGAAGCTATTTCTTAAACAGTGGTACATGTACCACCATGGTGGTGCATCTGGCAACCCTATCTTCCATATAACCCCTCCTAGAGAACTTTGCACCCTTAACTAGTTTCTCGGGCTAAAAACCTGCCCTCTCTTCTATCCCTGCCTTCTCTTCATCCTTACCAAGTGCTGAAGTAATATTTGGATATCCATAGATGGTAACACTCACTTCGAAGTCTTTTAAAGATGAATAAAACTGAGCCATTTTGCTTCCTTCGCAAAAAGCGATAAACGGCAGAAAATGAAATCCCAAAAATACAATGGACGCATACATTGTTATTTTGTCATCAAAGTCTACATGAAAGTTATTCAAAATTCGGATATGACACATGAGAGTGAAACCTCCTCCGATACTAAAAATTACGTATAACAAAATCGAATATATTGAAGTCGAAGATGTTAGTTTGGATTCGAATCGGCCTGGAAGTAATAAAATGATTTTATTTAACTAAAGTTTAAACACTCATTGTCCAAACAAGACCTTCTACTGCTTGGGCAAGAGCAGACAAGAAAAAATTCCGTCTAACCTATCCTCACCCAAGAAATAACCCAGTCTTGTTGAGAATTATGTTCCTTGGTGGCATCACTACAGGGAACACATAAAGTCTTGGGGATCGGAGTGATGACCCGTTTCATCTAGCGGCACCGTGATCAATGAACTTAAGCAGCATTGAGAACGGCCAGTTAGTGGATGGGTGACCACAGGCACTCCCTACCTTTAGGCAGGGATTGCAGGAACTACTAATACAGTTATCTTAAGTAGTTCCTAAATCAGTCACTAAATATAGCTAAATAATACCTAAATCAGTTATAGTCGTTACTAAATCAGTTATCTTCAATACTGATACTGCTACTCACTGTAAGTATCAGGAAACAGGCATTGCTCCCAATAATCTCATAAAATTAATTAAAATTTTACTCTCGTGAAAAAAAATATCCAGCTCAACATTTTCCATTTTTTTAGCACTTTTATCCATGCTCGGTAAGGTATACTCGGTATGTAAGTAGTTCCACTACTTACAGTGAGTAGCAGTATCAGTAGTTCCACTACTTACATACATAACAACTACTATTTACATGGCCGATGGATTCGCTCCGATAGCCAAATAAAAAATTTTAAAAAAAACGTAAAGCCTTATTAAACCACTCACCATTTTTATTTTTCGAAACAGGCATTGCTCCCAATAATCTCATAAAATTAATTAAAATTTTACTCTCGTGAAAAAAAATATCCAGCTCAACATTTTCCATTTTTTTAGCACTTTTATCCATGGTCGGCCATTTCCATTCCTTTTTATCTCTTACGGACTTTACGAAATCGTACATTTTCAATGAGGAAAACTTTTACGTGGTCGCGAACGGGAAAATTTGATAAAAAGAAAAAGCGACTTAGGCATCAAGGGAGGAAAACAGAAAGCCCGTAATTAATTTCGAACACGACAACGGAAATTGCCCGGGCAATCATTTAAATGATTAGTGTACTTATAATCAGAAAACATGTAACGCGAAGGATAAATGATGGTTTTACTTCTTCTTCAAATATAAAATGAAACTAAATAGGATATTGATTAACTCCCAAAAGCATTTCGTGATAATATATCATCTAAACTAAAGGGTGAAATATTAATAATCACGAACAAGTTGTTGATTCTTGTTCTTGTTTAAAATTTATACCCTTAAAAAAGAAAAATTGATAAGGCTCACTCTGGCGTGCTAAGCCAAATTACAGCAACTCACTCCAGGAATAGAATCCTTGTTTACATAACAGGATCACTCAAATATTTATCATCATGGGGGCGTACAATGTGACCAAAACAGCTGAAGCCGTATACCCGATTTCCTTACAATGTACGGTGTAGAAGTGAGGATGCACAATGTGAGGATATTTCCCGGGTTTTAGACCTATAAATGCGATAAGGGGGTCGACTTGGCACGACTACAAGATATTATGGTTCTGGGTTTAATTCAATAAGAGGATAACTCTGTGTTAGGAGGTCAATTGAGCTATGTCCAATGTCCATTACATTCGTGCATGGAGATATACTCTTTTGAACCGTTGCAGTTCAAAACCGATTCAGGCAGCGGTTCAAAAGAGTATATCTCCATGCACAATTGTGATGGACGAAACTCAATTGACCTGTCTAGTACAGAACTGTGTTTCACATAAGCTAGAAAATGACCACGAATGTGTTGGCCAATGAAAACGGGCGGTGTCTAATTTGCCCAAAAAAAAAAAAAAAATCAGGGATATCTTTGCGGGTCAGACCGGATTCGGATTCCTCTCATCCAGAATAACCGGAATCCGACCTGACCCGCAAAAATTTTCCACCCCCTACCCTTAAAAAAAATTCATTTCGTCGGAAATAAAAAAGCTGCGGGTCAGGCAGGAAATAAAAAAAATTTTAGCGGGTCAGCCTGGATTCGGATTCCTCTCATTCAGAGCAACCGGAATCCGGCCTGACCCGCAAAAATATCCCACCCCCTTCTTCTTCTTCTTTTAAGTGCCAGCTCCGCGACGAAGATTGGCTATCATCTGGCAGATTTTTATTTTATCGACCGCTGCTCGAAAAAGACCCAAGGAATCGACACCAAACCAGTCTCTTAGATTTTTGAGCCATGAGGTTTTCCTACGACCCTGACCGCGCTTACCCTCGATCTTACCCTCCATCACCAGCTGAAGGAGGCGATATTTTTCATTTCGCATTACGTGGCCGAAATAATCGAGCTTCCGACGCTTGATCTCGTACAAAATTTCTACTACCTTCTTCATATGAGCCAAGACGTCAGTATTTCTCACCCTGTCAGTCCACGAAATTTTTAGCATTCGACGGTATACCCACATCTCAAAAGCCTCCAACTTCTTTTCCAACGTCCTAGTTAACGTCCATCCCTCGTGTCCATACAAGAGCACGGGAAATACGTAACATCGGACGATACGGATCCTCGTTTGGAGGCTCAAGTTGCGATTGCACAACAGGTCTCTCATTTTGAAGAAAGTCCCCCTGGCTTGCTCTATACCCCTCTATTGCTCTCCCACCCCCTACCCTTAAAAAAAATTGAAAAGGTCGGAAAAAAAAAAAAAAAAAAAAAAAGCTGAGGGTCAGGCAGAATATGAAAGAAATTTTTGCGGGTCAGACCGGATTCGGGTTCCTCCCATCTTCCATCTCCCATTCCTCCCATCTCCCTTCTTTTTCGGGTCAGGTCGAATTTAGGTTGCTGTAGATGGGAGAAGCCGAGTCCGGTCTGACCCGCAAAAATTTCTTTCATATTCTGCCTGACCCCCAGCTTTTTTTTTTTTTTTTTTTTTTTTTTTTTTTTTCGACTTCTTCAATTTTTTTAAAGGGTAGGGGGTGGGATATTTTTGCGGTCATGTCGAATTTAGGTTCCTTTAGATGAGAGGAACCCGAATCCGGTCTGACACGCTAAATTTTCTTTTATTTTCAGTCCGACCCGGACATCTTTATTTTTCGACGAAACAAATTTTTTTTTAAGGGTAGGGGGTGGAAAATTTTTGCGGGTCAGGCCGGATTCCGGTTGCTCTGAATGAGAGGAATCTGAATCCAGGCTGACCCGCTAAAATTTCGTTTATTTTCTGCCTGACCCGCAGCTATTTTTTTTTCGCAAGAAATTAATTTTTTTTGAGGGTAGGGGGTGGAAAATTTTTGCGGGTCAGGTCGGATTCCGGTTCTTCTCGATTTGAGGAACCCAAATTCGGGCTGACCCGCTAAAATTTCTTTCATTCTCTGCCTGACCCGCAGCTTTTTTTTTTTTTTTTCGCCGAAATTAATTTTTTTTAAGGGTAGGGGGTGGAATATTTTTGCGGGTCAGGTCGTATTCCGGTTATTCTGGATGAGAGGAATCCGAATCCGGTCTGACCCGCAAAGATATCCCTGTTTTTTTTTTTTTTTTTTTTTTGGGCAAATTAGACACCACCATAAAAACGTTCCGAAAGCCATTAATAACAACAAAAACAAGATCTATAACTGTGTCAAATGGCCAGTTTGACGACAGGTCCAGGCATGCTACCTTTTGCTTGCACTGAGCGGGACCTGCTTTATTTAGACACAGAATCGAACCGTGTAGGTACTTACGTCTATCACTCACATATATACTTTTCATATACATTGGTAAACAGAAGTAAAAAAAAAAAACAAGCTACAGTGGAGGTTACCACTGTCCGATACTCTTCAATTTCATTTAAATCTTACTCCCACGAGTAAAAATATCAATAAATATTATGTTAAGTTTTGAGTGTGGTCCTTAAACACAATAAACTGACAAATTACACTGTTCTACAATGTTCCAGAAGGTTCTAGAATGTTCCAGAATGTAGTAAAATGTTCTAGAAAATTGCAGATGTGCGAAATTGAAAAAAAAAAAAAAAAAAAAAAGACCAGGTCCTAACAAATAAGATAAAATACAAAAACCGTTCGATGTGTGGACAACGTTTACTATATCGAAGCGTTCAATCGGATATAAAATGCATTTTTTGACATAATGATAACAAAAGTGAGAAAAAAAAAGCGCCACGAAATGTAAATATTTTTTTCTTTTGTCTGCACCAAAATGACTTTATCAAACATTCCGGAATGTGAGATAACCATTTTCGCTGACACAGCTCAGAAATGAGTGATAAATCGGGAGTTTCGGACACAACAAAATCAATTTTTTTCTTGTTTTTTTTTCGGACTTTTAAATTTAAGGGCTTTATTTGGATGCTTCAGAGAAAACTTTTAGGCCACGTCGATTTATTTTAATGGATTTAAGTTATAAAATAATTATAAATGGTGCATAATAAAGCCGTTTTTTACACGAGGTACGGTTTCGCTGGAATGACTCTAAATTTAAGCAATAAATTATTTTTGTAGCATGCGTGGTAAAATAATTTTTTATATCGGATTATGTAACCTTGTGAATTTTCAAACTATAGTAGACCAGAAACCTGATTTTAAGGATATCATTAAAGAAAGAATAAGTCCTGAGCTTATAAGGAAGAAGGAGTGAGAAATAAATATTAATATTTATTTCTCACTACCACCATCACTTCTCACCATCGTTTTAACATATTTACATAATACTTTTTTACCCTGTGTTAGTCGGATTACCATACCTGTTCCAGGTTAGGAAATTCCATGGAATAAATATGGTAACTATGGTATCTGATGTTCAGTGTAGAGAGAGCTATAGTGCGGTACATTAGTGCTCAGGAAACATTTTATACACGATGACTAGCAAAGTGATTGAAAAAAAATTTTATTAATGATTGTAAAAAAAAAAAAAAAAAAAAAAAAAACCGCCCGTGACAGCAGAAAATTTAGAAGTTTTGTAAACGATACTTCGTCAACGTGGAATTAAAATTAAAAAAGATCGATTTTCAAACTTCTCTTAATTGTACTTAAGTAATCAGATTCAAACTGTAATTATGGCGCCAAAACAAATTACCACCTCTAACCAATTTCTAAATTTCTTTTTAACCATTTATTTCAAAATTCGTCAATTCATCTTTGTCCAGACCATGGCGAATGCTAATATTTTTCTACAAGATGCGGTTTCGGCGACGAAACAAAAACATTTTGCTACACTGGAAGACGAATGTCGATTTGTTAACGAGAACCACAAACGAGAACTGGAGCTCCTCGAAATCGGAATCGGTACAGGACCAAACCTTAAATACTATCCTAGTTGCAATTTAACCAGCATCGAACCAAACCCTTATTTCGAAAAAAAATTCCAATCCAATTACTTTCCATTCAAAAATAAATTCAAACGGGTTAAATTCATCCAAGGGGTAGCTGAAGACATGAAGGAAGTCGAAACTGGAAGCATAGATGTTGTGGTCATGACTTGGGTTCTGTGTTCCGTTTCGGACACGAGCAAAGCGCTGAGAGAAATACATCGCGTTTTAAGACCTGGTGGCCGATTTTATTTTTTCGAACACACCCGCTACGAAAGGAAGGAGTTTCCCTGTTGGGCGATGGCTCAGAAGTATTTGCACCCGATTTGGATTTATATTACTTTTGGATGTCATATGAGACCTGCGACTCCGATTCTTATCGAAAAAGCTTCAAGTGAAAAGAATTTGTTTAGGATCGAAAGGTACAATTTTTCGTATGAAACAATTCAATCAAAATGGTTGCAATGGATTACATTTCCAATAGTGCCGCATAGTTACGGAGTTGCTACGAAAATTTGATTTAAAATTTATTTTTTATTTTACTTTATTTTGAAACAAAATCAACAAGTTACGCACCCTTTTATACATTTTGCAATTTGCACCTAACAAAAAAAAAAAAAAAAAAAAAATTAATTAAAAAATTTATTGTAAAACTAAATATAAACACTGTTTTCATATTATGTAAATGCTGAATATTCGTCTATTTTTTACTTTCGAGTCCCGTTAGGGGTGAGATGGTCCAAAAATGAAAAATTTAATTTAATTTAATTCAATTTAGAGGTCATCCATATATTACGTAACGCCTAGAGGGAGGGGTGGGAGTCAAAGGAGGTTTACGCGTTGTTACGGACGGGTGGGTTTCACTCCTTAAAAAAAAAAAATTTCCCGGTTATGTTCTCAATTCTGTTTGTTAGTCCATAAAAGTTAAGGACTTATAGAGATTTCGGCTTTTATAATATTATACAAGCTACAGTGGAGGTTACCACTGTCCGATACTCTTCAATTTCATTTAAATCTTACTCCCACGAGTAAAAATACCAATAAATATTATGTTGGGTTTTGAGTGTGGTCCTTAAACACAATAAACTGACAAATTACACTGTTCTACAATGTTCCAGAAGGTTCTAGAATGTTCTAGAAAATTGCAGATGATGTGCAAAATTGAAAAAAAAAAAAAAAAAAAAAAAAAAAAAAAAAAAGGCCAAGTCCTAACAAATAAGATAAAATACAAAAACCGTTCGATGTGTGGACAACGTTTACTATATCGAAGCGTTCAATCGGACATAAAATGCATTTTTTGGCATAATGATAACAAAAGTGAGAAAAAAATAGCGCCACGAAATTTAAATATTTTTTTCTTTTGTCTGCACCAAAATGACTTTATCAAACATTCCGGAATGTGAGATAACCATTTTCGCTGACACAGCTCAGAAAGCGACATCTACTTGTATGTACGAAAAACAAAGATAAGAAAAAAAAAGTTAAAAAAAAAATATTCCCGCTTTGTTAAATTTAATATTATACCTTTCGAACGGCTGCCGTTCTGCTGTATGCGAACGTATTTAGACCATAATTTATGCAGTCTTTGTCCTTAGTGCACCCTACTCATATACAAAATTTGCGATCGATCGGTCTCAAATTGTGTCTCCAATCAAAGAATGAAAAATGAGTACAGACGGACGGACGGACATGTGTAAATAGCTTTGGGTTGAAAAGTTACCCTCGGCAAGTGCTGTTCGTTTTGCTCTCCGTTCGATATTAACGGAGGTACCCTACACTCAAAACCAAATTTAATATACTCTTCTTATGAAATTGAAGAGTATAAAAACAGCCATATCCTAGACTTGAGCCCAGATCGACTCCTCAACCATTGGGTTCGAAGTCTGATCCTCACCACTGCGCTACGGACGTCCCTTTCGCTCATCAGTACTTACGAATAAATATATATTTCAAGATGGTGTGGCGGAAGGCATCCCCGTATTGTACATCAGAGTCGAGCTTTGATAGGAGTTCGATCTAAATTGCAGGACAACGACCATATAAGTAACTAGACTCCCAAGCAACTAAAAAAAATTAATTTGTAAACAAAACAAAAAAACAAAAAACTGATCATAATCACCAAATTTATACCAACCGAGACGTTAAAACTTCTACTCAAGTTAACATATCCGGATAGAGATATCACAGGCGGATTCAACGATATAATCTGATAGAACCACTTATATTCTCGTTTCATGACGGGATCCCTTTCGTCCAACAAAATTTTCAACAAAACTTTTTTAAACTCATCTCCGAGCTTGCTTGAAGTCCTATACGAACAATCACCCATATAGCCCAGCATCAAATAACAAGCTAGAGCAGTTATTAAATACACCGATTTCGTGTTTCTTCCTTCCGACGCTATGGAAGCGATTAAAGAATAAGAGGACCCCATAACCATTAAAAACATATAAGCCAAAAAGTATAAGCTAGTCCAAGCGAAAGCATTTCCCAAAGCCTTCGTCAATTCACTTAAGTCCAACCATAATTTATGTAAGTCTTCAAAAAAGTGAGTTCGAAGACGATTATCCTGTAAGTCGTTCAGCAAAACGTCGGAGGCTTTCCGTATAGCCAAGGACAAGAAAACCCAATTTGATTCGAAGGCAAGGATGACCCATAAATAATAAGTAAAAATGATGAACATTAACAGGAAGTCGAAGCTTGTGATTCCCAAACCATATGACGTATTTAAGTCTTCTATGGTCACCTGAACGAGGTAGAAAGAGCATATGGATAAAAAACACGATACAAATAAAAACACATACAAAGTGCTTTTCATCTCGAAATGTAACGGTTTTCTAGTTGCATGATAATATCTCACCTAAAACACAAGAAGAAATTAATTCGTTTTAGGAATTTTTTTAAAAAAAATATTTTAGATAGGACAAGTCAATTTGGAAAAACAATTTTAGGAAAAACGTTTTTAGAAACTCCTGGCATAGGGGAGGATATTTCGTGTGTCTTGGACGAAACATCACAAAAACCAGTCTGTACTGGACGAGCTTTGAGTGAAGGAATGGTTTCTTACATGGATTAATAAAGCCTACTGAACCTTCTTTGGTTATAGCTTTTCCATGGATCCGTTTCTCCTGGCACACTCCGCGACTGTACCTGCGAACGGACTATTCGTTATCAAACAAGAGAGCGACCAAATTCCTTAGAGAGAGTTCCTTCTCCCAGAGTTAGCCCCGCCAGCAAGCGAAAAGTGACTTTTGCCCTCGACCGTTCACAATCGCCAGCTTCCCCTTTAAGAGCCAATCCCGACAATCTATCGCATATCTCTATCGCTCGCAGAATTTCCAAGTGGATTAAGATCCACTTGGAAATTCTGCGAGGGGTAGAGGTAAGTCCCCGAGGTCTACTAATTTGGGATACGAATAAACGGACCTCACAGATCAGGTTTGGGGTCCGAGTACTACGAAATCCAGAAAATGGAGCGATACATGAGCGAAATCACAAAATCCGAAATGTCCAACGACGATACCCAGCGTATGTTTATCAAGGTCACTACCTGTATAAACATACACTCGCCACATATGTGGCGTTAAAGTATTCGCTTTAGTCGATTGTGACGCTACCCACATGCAAATCTCATAACTTTGGAGATGAACACCCTGAGAAAGTTGAAATTAATCGCCCGCCGTTTCTCCAGTGCCAGGAGAAACGGGTCCACGGAAAAGTTAAAGGTGGAAGGAAAAGTGGTAGGCCGTCGCCCGAGAGGACGGTTTCCGAGTCGATGGGTGGACCAACTTAAGCCTTTTATGGGAGTTTCGCTTCCTCAAGCTGTCCATCTGGCAGAGGACAGTGAGATCTGGAAGGCACCATCGAAACAGGACACTCCGCAATTGCGCCATACACAATGTCTCAAAGTAGGAGGAAAAGGACTAAGGAATCTTTTTTTTAAAGAAAATCTTGGACTTGAAGAGTAACCGGTTCCTGGGACACCAGGAGCACTAGGCATGTTGCTTTCACCCTTTGGGTTAGGAACAAAGCATGGCAACTAGGGCAATGATAATTAAAATTCCCCATGAAAAATTGCAGTGAAACATAAAAAAAGTGTTTCGTGACGATTAATTTAAAAAAAGGTACGGGAAAGTAAAGTAAGCTAATTATTAATAATTGCAAAGGAGGAAAGTGGGAAAAAATGTGAATGCATAATGAGGGGGGGGGGGGGGAATTGACGTGCCAAACAGAAGACGCAGCAAGCAGGTTAGTCATTAAATTTTCATAGGTTGAATTGTTTCATACTCAAATCGGCTACTGTAAAATTTGCCTCTCGCTTGATTTAAGCGCAATCAGCCAAATAGCAAAATGTGCAAAGAAATTCATTTACGAATCGCCCACTTATATATAATACATACTTCAAAATCTCTCCATTTCGTGTAATATTTTGCGATTTTTTTCCCTTCGAAAAACGTATAAAACGGTAACATATGAAATCCCATGTATATAACTGCCGCATACACCATCACCTCATCATCAAAATTCATTTCAACATCAAGAATTATTTGTACATACAGATTCAAAACAACTCCTGCCCCAATGCTAATTATGATAAACAAGAAAATGGAATACACCGCGACTCCAGATTTCCATTCAAAATTAAATCCTCCTGGAAAAACCGATTATGTAGCTAACATTTTTTTTTTTTTTTTTTTTTTTTAAATACAGGAATTTTCATTCAAATACCGTTTTTATCTCTAGAAACGGGGTTCACACCTAAAACTCTAGTTAAAAAAATTAATACTTTAACTTCCTCATAGAGGTAATTTCCCGATTTGACAGCAGATTTATTTGACCATTTAGGATTAATGACATGGACGGAGTTTGAAAATGTAAACATTTTTAATCTTTATTCTCCGCAAAATTAAAAGAAACTGATTAACGTGAGGGTAGAAAATTAAGTTATTCCGACACGACACCTTACCTTTTTCTGAAGAAGAATTTTTATTAATACATCATCAAAAAAACCGGCGGATGAAAAATTTATCCTCATTGTGAATGCTAACGAGGTTGCTTGACGTTCAATCAATAAATGTTTAATGAAAAAAAAAAAAAAATCGTGCATCCATCAAACTCGTAATGGAATTTGTTGATTTCTGTATATTTTGTTTGAGGTACACATGACAGACAATTCCCTACATAAATTATAGTTATAATCCGTACTGTTTGTGCCACAAAACAAACGAAATCAATAACGGGTCATTCAAATGTTTCGTCATGATTTTTTTCATAACTTTAGACCTTACCCCTCCCCCTGATCATCATTCGTCATCATTAACAACACCCCCCCCCCCCCCTTAAAAATTATGTCAACATTTGCTGGAACCCCCCATTCACCTTACCCATCAAGGACCTTTTTTTTTTTTAAATGAATTGACAAAATGCATGTTTTGATGACTGACTTTTTAAGTCAGTTTAAAAATTTACCAAATTAACAATTTTCTTGAAGAGGTGGACGAAGAGGATCTAAGGTTCCGAACGTGTGAGCGCATTTTAAGTAAATGAAGTGAACTTGATGTAGACGTACTCGTTAGTCAACTAACGAGTTTATTTATAAGTTGTCTTGGGAAAGCTAACCTAATCAATTTTAACGCAATTCCTTATCACTATTTTTTTTTTTTTAATTCTCATGTTATGGAAATCAATTGTACTAACTAACCTTGATGAATGCTGTACCTTTGTCATTCTGAATTAATATTCTATTTCAACTATACGTTTCCATGGTTACATTGAATTTAATTATACTAGAAAAAAACAGTCATTTTTATTTAAAGAAATTGATGGACACCGCATTAAAGGTGAAATTTCAAATTTTTTAAAAATCATAATTCCCAAAATTCAGAACCCGACTTTTCATCATTTTCTTATTTTTGGTCAGGGTTAAAACGGAAAACGCTCCAACTTTTATTGTAGCCTGTTTTATGCTGCACAAGGTGGCTAAGTATTTGCAAGAGGAAGATTTCGAGGTTGGAACTGAAGAAGCGGGAAATGTAGACGTAAATGTAGACGAAGACTACAGCGGCGAAGAGTCAAAGGATGATGACGATAATCCATCCACAATCGCAATTAGAAGAGAAGGCCAGGAAAGAAGAAATCGAATCGCGGATTTAATTAGTAGACGATAGCGATAGATAGCGATAGATCAGATTATTTTATAGCTCAATTAGGTCGCAAAAAAAAAAAAAAAATCAAATCTTCTCTTTCTTATTTTGAATAAGTTTAAAATATTGATCGTGAAATGCCCTTCATAGTCCTTCATTGTACAAACAATATTCTCGGATAACCCACCGTGGAAATTCTTAAGAAAAAAAATGATAAAAGTTCAACTCAATGTTTTTAAAATAGGATTATTTACAATTAAAAAATAAAACAAGGAGAATGGTAATGGGGGTGCATACGCACCCCATTAAACTTTCTCGCGGCTTTATTGGTGGAAAAAAGAAGTTGAAATAAAGAAAAAATGTAAAAAATCAAGTTCAGGTTTTCAAAGGGTATTAATTAAACCCGAGGTACACGATTCCCGCTGTACCCACATAAAGAATCCCAATTTTGAAAAAATAATTTCATATTCGGATTCCTCTACCCCGAAAATATTTTCAAAAATCCGGTTAGTTTTTTCATCCGAGGTACGCGAATCCCGCTGTACCCACATAAAGAATCCCAATTTTGAAAAAATAATTCCATATTCGGATTCCTTTACCCCGAAAATATTTTCAAAAATCCGGTTAGTTTTTTGATCCGAGGTCCGCGAAATCCGCTGTACCCACAAAAAAAATCTGAATTATGGATTTTTCCTGTAACTCGAGATATCGATATGACTTAATCGATATATCGATATATCGAAATGACTTAATCGATATATCGATATGACTTATTACGTCATTCGATATATCGATTTTTAGGCCTAATTTATACGTAGCCTAATCCTCATAATTTGTGAACCAATCATCCGAATTCAACCAAATTTTGATGGTATGATACTTTGACCAATATCTACTACAGTACGAAAATTGGTGATGATTTGTAGCCGGGTTCGAGATTTATCGTCGCAAGAAGAAAACCAAATTTAAAAGTTCAAATATTTGCCGTTTACGTAATTTTTTAAATTTTTAAAAAATAAGAAAAGACCCCCTCTTATTTTTCGACGAAAAATACGTGTGCAAAATTTCCTTTTGATCCGATGCGTAATAGAGGAGAAAAAGCTCCGGGCGTACGAGGCGTACGAGGCGGACAACCGGGAACTCAGAATTTTATTCTAAGTATAACTATATAAGTTTCATGTAGAAACTGGCAGGATTAACGATTTTCCCTTTTCCGACCACGGCAATACTTTCTTCGCGCCCGCTTCGCGGCCACTCGAAAGTAAAAAGACCGATAAAATGTTTTTGGAACAGGACAATTCTTTTGTTTTTTAACTTCGATGCAAAGAACGCGGTAGATTCGGTTTTGTTTTTGTTTTTTGTTTTTTTAATGTACTTTTTTATTTATTTTTCAGTCGATTGTTGTCTTCGTTGGAAGCAGATCTGTTTTTGTATTCCGAAAAAAACTATCTTTTTAAAATGTCCGAAGACTTAATAACGACGAGCGGAAGCGATTCCAGTAGCGGGTCGGAGGAACGGACGAAGGAGTCGCAAGGTCCAAATCAAAGAGCAGAAAGAGATCGCGTTCTCCGAACGGGATTCGCAAAGACGACATCGGTGCAGCCGAACAAGAGAGCATAAAGTCGAAAAAAGATAACGACTTCGTCGCCTTGTTAAAAAGTAGGACCGTACTCCTCAACAAAAGTCAAATTCCGTCGGTCAAAGCGAAGAAATCAAAAGCAATCGAGGAAATGGTTGAAGAATGGAAGGAGAGGTAGCCAAATGATGATATGGATGAGGCGAAAATGAAGAAAAAGATCTGAGTTGATTCATCATGGAAACTTTGAAAGACCAAGCTTCGCATCTATTAAAAAAAAAAAAGGACCAAACGTAGCATCTGAGAACGTTAAGAAGACGTACGGATAGTTTTAAAGACATACAACACAACACATTCCTCATACACATAAATGCCGATCTGGCAATTTCAATTCGAGTTCGGATTTCCTCGTCGGGGTCCACTGTCTCATTCAGCCAAGAGCCTAAATGCCTTGTGATGAGCCCGAAAGGTGAAGAACCATAACACGACCAGAAAAAGCATATTTTAGTAAAAGGCCCTAAGTAAAAGGTGCTTAGCAAAAGGTCCTAAGTAAAAGTTCCTAAGTAAAAGATGCTTAGTAAAAGGTGCCGAGTAAAGTTCCTAAGTAAAAGGTTCTTAGGGGAAGGTCCTAAGGTAGGGTTCCTAAGTAAAAGCTCCTAAGTAAAAGGTCCTATGTAAAAGCTCCGAAGTAAAAGATCCTAAGTAAAAGGTGCTTAGTTTAAAAGGTTCTAAGTACAAGCTCTTAAGTAAAACGTTCTTGGCAAAAGGTCCTAAGTAAAATATCCTAAGTAAAAGGTATTTAGTAAAAAGCCCTTAGTAAAAGGTCCTAAGCTTATTACGATTTAAAAAAAAAAAAAAAAAAAAAAAAAATAAGCGGCCAAGTTTTAATGTATTTTGCAAAAAAACGGCATTTTAAATGAAAGCTGTCGTTAAAAAACTTGGCTGCTCTTTTTGATATCAGAACTTTTAAGGGTAGAAGCATTTCGGTTTTTTGCAAGATTAACTTGGCTGAACCTTTTTACAAAAAAATTGTTTTTTTGGAGATTAATATTTTGCTGGAGAATTTTTAATTGCAAATGAATTCATAAAATGGATAACCTTAAATGTACCTACTTAATATGATTAGCTTAAATTTGATCCAAAAAATGAACAGATTATAAACCGGAACTTTTACTTCTACAAGAAAACAAACAGCATGTTGAAACACTATCATGCACGTGACGTCACACAGCACGACATATATCCGGCAGCCTTGTTTCTTACATTCCTCCATATCCCATATAGCTCTTTTGGAGTAGACCAATTTTATAGTTCTTTTTACAGAAAACGATTGAAAACACTTACATTAATTACTTTATTTACTTTATACTTTTAGAATCTAATTATGTACTAAAGTCCTTTTTTTTTTTGGGTTATTATTTCAAGGATGGTCATCGCTTAGTTAAAAAACAACTGCGTAATATCCCACTTTAATGGAATTACGCAGATCTTCAAAAATATTTATGTTGCGATTGGCGTTTTAATCAACTACCAAGCCAAGGAGTCCATTTGATAACTAAATTTTGGACTGTTTTCTGTGTAAAATTGCTGAAACCATTTTCGAAACCGGGATATTCCTTGATCTTCTTTGATCAACATAGGTTTGTTCAAGTACTTTTTGTGGTTCCAAATGAAAATGTCCTGTTCATTCTGCAAAAGAAATCGTTTTGTTGATTGAGTTCTTGCGGGTCAGGCTTCTAAGTAACAAAAAATTTTACCGAGTCCACTCTTCGAGTGCCTCTAATGTATTCTTTTACTGAACCATTCCCTGATCCCCTCTTTGATCTAATATACCAAAAATTCCTTCAACTAAGAGAACTTCACCTCCCCCCCCCTTCTGCCGTATAAGCAGATTTAGGTTTGTTTATTGTAAAAAAATTTTACCTTTACTGTAAGTGAAAACCTAAAACTTAAATTTTTGTATGCAAGGGACCTCATGCTTCATAAAGCTTTCGGTCTTTCAGTCCGACTATTTCATCCAAACAGTCTACCCTTCCAAGGGAAACGGTTCTGAGTGTTTCATTTTTCAAAATGGAGTTCATTTGTTCTGATTTAGCAGATAAGTACAATACACTGTTTATATTTTTAAAAAATGGCCACCGGACGCAGGCTCATTGCCTTCAAATGCTTGATTGTGAATGTGAATATATTCATGTAGAATTAATTAAATTTGTCAATATATACTTACAAGTTTTACTGTTGACCACAAAATGAATTTAGCAGGTAGCATTGAAAAATAAGGAGCGTATATTCTTACGGTGTATTTTTGAACGAGTGCCTCTACCGGAGTTATTGCAATAAGAATTAACATTTTAAACCCCAGAAAGGTTGACAATGATTCAATATAACCAGGTCCAATATGCTTCAATTTGCCTTCACCAATCGGTATGGAAAATTTATTAAAAATTTTTGCATCAAGCGTCGACGATGTACCTTGTCTCGCTACGTGATTCTCATCCTGGGATTGATTCCACTCCTCAGTGGACGTAATATTTAACTTCCACAGCAATGTACGGAATTCAAAGGACGAGGAATGAATTGTAATAAAATGCGCCGCATCAGCCACATTCTCCGCTACTTCCTGTATGTGGCAACCAGTCAAAGATTCCAATCGACCGTGATACGAAAATTTCTGGGTTTTAATAACATCTAAAGATTCCGGATACCAAGACGGTTTCTCGTTTTCCGCGTGATACCAAACAAAAATAAAATCGTTCACTTCTACACATTCCCATTTTTTTACTTTTACAAAATCCGGAGTTTTCTCACTGTAAGGGACGGACGAGCAGCTGCCGGTTTCACCGTCAAATGTCCATTTGTGAAAAGGGCATTCGAGGCAATTACCGCGGACGATCCCACCGATCGCCATGTTTGCTCCTAGATGAGGGCAGTACGCATCTAGAATATTGACTTTTCCCAGTGAATTTCGAAAAACTGCGAAATTTTCTCCCAAAGCAACAACATATTTCACTTCATCTTTCTTCAAATTCTCCGATTCCAAAAGGGCGAACCATCCGTTAGGGTAAACCGGGGGCAAGTCTCCGATTTTTCGTAATCTCTGAGCTTCTCTGACTAATTCTCGCTTGTTATCCTTTTTATTGCGAGCAGATTTGTAATATCCGTTCGTTAAATGATCGAAACCCATGTCAGATAAATCCTGAAACAGGAAGTAAACGATCAGGCCACAGGGTTGAAAAATCCGAGATACATATCAAAACTTTATAAACAGACTTATAATTATTTTCATTACTCATAAGTAGAAAGAGCCACTTTCCGAGCATGCGATCAGTGCAGAAAATGACTTTTCCCACATAGGGCAAAACAATGTTAAACCTGTTTACAGAAGACTTTGTTTACAATTGCAAATGTATCAAATCATTATCTCTGATTTTTCTGCATAATTAAGCATTGATTCGTAATGAAAATTATCTTGTTTAACCTAGGAAGGCAAATGAATTTTCCCTTGAGGTTTTTTCAATTGCTCGCGCTTCGTGCTCGGGTTTAAAACAAACCTCAACGGGAAAATTCATTTTCCTCCCTAGGTTAAGAAAATCAGAAAATGAAATTCCTTCCTAGGTTAAACAAGATAATTTTCATTACGAATCAATGCTTAATTATTCAGAAAAATCAGAGATAATGATTTGATACATTTGCAATTGTAAACAAAGTCTTCTGTAAAGGTTAATAATATACTATTTCTTTTATTCAATTTTGAGGTTGAGCTTGCGATAGTGACACATCATTTTTAAAACCGTTTTTTATAGGTGCCTTGAAATGAAACAAATAGTATATTACAGCACAAGAGCTGCGAAAGAAAAACTTGCCCGTCGAGGCCGATTTTCGGCTCGGGCTTTAAAAAGGTCTCGACGGGTAATTCTTTTGCAGTTCTTGTGATGTAAGCTACTTCTCATCACAAAGCACAGCGCAATAAAAGTTTTTCTAAAACGCACTAGTGCGGAAAAGTAAGTTTTCTGCACTGAGTGATGAAAACAATTTATGCCATTTCAACTGATACATCAACATTAAATTATTGTAGGCCAGCTTTTGTACCCTTTCGGGTATTTAAAATGATATAGCATCCACTAGAGTGGTTCTTTAAAAGCGACTTTTTAATTTTTGTGACGAATCCTTCTGATTTTGCTCCAACGTCTATACGATTATTCCAACAAAAAATTTGGGGTCGATCGGTCACCATTAAGAAATGGCCCAGGTGCCTGAAAATTTCCAAAGAGCCCTTACAAAGGGCAAAAGTGAAAACTTATTTTTCAGCATAAAAGGCCATCGATTTCTATAGGAAATTTTGAGTAGATTACGAATTTGAAGTCCAAAATTAGTATTGATGCATGTTTTTGAGCTACGGGCCGGATTTAAAAGCTCTGAAGCACATGAATCACACGATCGGTTCACCGATCACTTTTTTCTTTTTCTTTTTTTTTTTTATTTAATTAATTTTTTGTTAGATTCTTCTGGCAAAAAAAAGTTTAGATCCATAATCTAAACATTTTTTAAAGTTTAAAAAAATTTTTGAATATTCATACAGGAAAATTATTTCATTTTTTTATTTCTTTGTAAAATTCAATGTATATATTATATAGTATATACGTTACCTTTTTTACATCCCAAGGTAAAATCAAATAATAATGCAATAAAAATAACATTAAAGTTACAGCTCCGGTTAATACGGCAAATTGAAAGCTCTCCCAAAACATTTCCATCGTTCTTTTCCTAAAGCAACTTTTAATACGGAAACGTGGATAATGTCGATGCTACTTCACAACTAACATTTTTACATGGAAATTTTATGATCATAATATTTATTTCCCACTCCCTTTCCTCATAAACTCAGCACCCATAGTTCTTTTAACGATATCCTTGAAATCAGGTTTCAGTTCTATTACGAGTCGAAAACTCAGGAGACTACATCATCCGGTATAAAAATATTAATTTACTATGAAATAAAAGTTAGAAAAAAAAAATTGTAAAAAGGTACAGCCAAGGAAATCGTTAAAGTCAAATATCTTTCCTGCAGAAGGTTCTTGCAAAACACCGAAATGCTTCTGCCCTTAAAAGTTCTGGTATCAAAAAGGGCAGCCAAGCTTTTTAACAGTTGCTTTCATTTAAAATGCTGTTTTCCTACCAAATACATTAAAACTTGACCGCAACACGTTTGAAACAGTTTTCACAAAAATTACTTTTTTTTTTAGTACTTTGCTCGCGTAAGAGTCTTGTTTGGGGAAGAGGGGGGGGGCGTCCACATATTACATAAAGCGATATGCGACAATTTTTACCCCTTCCTTGCTCATAACAAACTCGCAACGCAAGTTGTTAATCTCCCTTAAATATTATGTAATATGGGTCTATTCCTCTGAGTTCCAAAAAGTGCAGCAATCAGCATTTAACGTCACTTTTGTTACCCCGTGTTCTTCGAATAAACTTAACTTAAATAAAGAAAGTGATGCAAGTTTGAAAATTGAAAGGTACATTTTTTTAACATTGTTTTAATATTTTTTTTAAAAAAATTGTTCTTTTCTACAGTTATTCTTAAAACGCCAATATCTGTTGTTGTATTTATTGATGTTAAAGATCCGAATGAAGCTCTTTTGGCTACAGCTTTACTCAGGTATTGTAAAGGAAGAAAAAACACTGATGTTATTTTGGTTGTATACATATCAAAGATAATATTTTTTAAAAACGTAGTGATGGACCACAAGACGAGAAGATTGTGTCTTGGCTGGATGATTGTCTTGAGTAAAAAAGAAAAACAAGAAAAAAAAAATAACAAGATTTTAATAGTTCTGGGACAAGACAAGACAAGACAAGAAAAGGCACAATACGTGAAATACAGAAAGACAGAAAAAACTAAGGTGGTACTGAATGATTAATGCTAAGTTTTGCAAGAACACCTTCTCTTGACAAACTTAGCAAAATTATTAAACGTTCCAGATTTCATTAAACATGCCATTTTCAACAGTATTCAGTTTTCTTGATACAGTATGTTCCCTTTTTTCCGGTTCACGGTCACAAATATAATCTGTATATAATCTGTATATTTGTGACCGTGCACCTACAGATTATATTATCCTACTCTCCGTATTTTATTCATATACATATTCAGGCTACAGATGAAACAATGAATCTCAATCATTAAGTTTCCGAGGTTGGAAAAGCTGTCGCGTTCAAATGTGAGGATTCAGCACTTGAACTTGATCGAAATTGTAATACGACAACAATGTACGTAACCAGCATTCCAAGCATCTAAAAATCATATTCATCATATTCCCAAAACAAAAAAGTAAGTATTAATAAGCATTAGCAATGTTGTAGTGCTCTAAGCTATTTCTTTTTTCAACTGACCGTGATGTTGAAACTTCTGTCCAGCGACACAAATCCTGCCAGCGTAATAACAGGCGGATAAAGATTCAAAGTCTGCATAAACCATTTAATTTCTTTCCTAATCACAGGATTAATTTCGTTTGATAACAAATTCTGCAACGTGTTTTTAAATTCTTCTCCAAGCTGTGGAATGTAAAATCTTTGATTCGTACAGAAGCTCTATAAAGGGTCTAACAACTTGTCAATAAGCTTACTGTCAGCCACATCTAGAATTCTTCCATCGGGCCGAGCACAGTCACATCGCGTCAATTTTTACCTACAGAAGCATTCGGCAAAAGATATGCCTGTACCTATTTTGAGGTCACATCATAGCTTATGACATTGCTTTGAGCTTCTAAAGAACAGAGTTGAGGAATACTGTACTAGGCAGATCAACTGAGCTACGTCCATCACAATTGTGCATGGAGATATACTCTTTAGAACCGCTGGCTGAACCGGTTTTGAGCTGCAACGATTCAAAAGAATATATCTCAATGCACGATTGTAATGGACAGTACAGAATAATGTTGTGACCGTTAATTTTGTGTAAATTGCACAACTGGCAATAAGCTTATCAACAAGTTGAGTAACAATCCATAGAGTCACAAGAAATTGCCCGAAACAATGAAAGATAATAAACTCACTTGAAAAGTAGTTCTATGAGCACAATCAGCTATCAAACCGAAAGTGAAACAGCCCATAACTGATAATCCCAAATATCCGTATCTGGTATCAACTTGAGAATTCATCATCGTCGTAAACAGCAGATACGACGCTCCCATAACCAATATAAACAAATAAAGTAAAAAGAAGCAGTATAACGTGCTGAACGCATATCCCAAATCCTCCGCTATGTTTCGTAAATTCAACCACAATCCGTATAATTTATCCAATGAATGTAATTTCAACCGGACGTCAAGGAGATCTTTAGACAATCTTCTCCCTGCTTTTCTGATCCCGTAAGTAAGTAGGAACCAATCTGACACCAGCAAAATCAAAACCAAAAGAAAATGAAGATGAAGAGCGAAAATAATGCATGTCACATGAACAGGGACAGAAAGGGAATATTTCTCTCTTTGACTTTCCATGACTGACGCGACTAATGACAAGTAAACCACCGAAGAAAAAATGGTGAATATAACGAAAATGTAAGGGACATATTTGATGCCGTAATTCAGTGATTTTTTAGTGACCCTATAATACTGAACCTTTGAAGAAAAGGAGGAAAAAAAAAGAGTTTGACATATAATTTTTTGCATTTTTTCTAGTAGAATCTTACGTCTTACTTCAAATTCCATCCACGATAAGAAAAATTTGGCGACATTTTTCGCCGCAAGAAAAGAGAATAAAATCACCACATGAAACACCATATATGCAAACGCTAAATATTGTACAATTCGATCGTCGAAACTGAAATCATGGACGTTTAACAGATTTAAACTCTCTTTTACATCTAAAGCGGCAATGGCACCCAATAGAATGTATAGGCAGAGCGTATAAAGCGTCACTTTCGATTTTATCTTAAAATATGGTTTACCTAAAATTAATAAAATAAAACCATAAATTTAAAGCACTAGAAGTAAACACTAAACAGACCAATTCCAAAAAACTGGTAGTCATTCATTTTTAAGCAAAAGAAAAAATATCTCCAAGTTACCATTTTCGTCGTTAGAAATAGGCAACGCTCCTAATATTTTGGTGAAAAATATTAATATTCGAATTTCTTTGTAAAAATGAACGCACTGGAAATTTTCTACTTTCATCGGCTGATCATAAATTTCATACATGTTTCATCGAGTGATAAATGACTCATGTTAATCAAAAACAGTTTTTTTAAAAATAAAAAATCGACTTATAAAGATATGTTATCGTGGGGGGGATGAATTATAATTTAGTTTTTGACACGAAATTAATTCCGTCAGTCATGCGACAATAAAATATAATCGACAGTAATATTTTATAAGGAACAAAGATTTTCATGGCTTTTTTTTATCAATTTAACGAGAAAAATAATTCATTTTTCTACTGAGCATGACTGAACGTGCTAGAGCGACAAAGTGTGTCGGTAGGCGGCGCTTACCTATATTTAACTTGCGCCAACTTCAGCCAATAGGACGCGAGGAGGAAAGCGTCGCATCTCTGGTCATACAGCATCTCTACAACGTTCATTTATGCAATCACATTTCAAAAATTAAAAGATGGCGGAAGTTTAGACCACGGCCGTAGAGACAGGTCCGAAAACTTCCCATGCCGTTCATCATGTCCCGCTTAACTACGCACAATTCAGTTCTAAAACGGCCCACTGATGGCGCTGACATGTCTAATCGTTTAAGTTGGGGCTGCCACACATTTTACAACAAGAGAAAGTCGCCGCCATCGTTGTTCACAAATCTTAACGACCAATCAAAAAGCGTCTCGCGTACAAGTAACGCTTACGGTGGTAGAAAGGAAGAACTAATTTTCGCGTAGTGCTGTGTCTACACTTAGTGGTTCCTATCGTCGATAGTAACTACTTTGCATAAGCTAAACACATGGAACGACTGTAGTAACTGTCGTATTTACCACTAAGTGTAGACATAGCATAGTTAAGCGGGACAAGATCTCCCAGGTATAAGGAATAGGAGTTTCCGGACCTTTCCTTACGGTCATGGTTTAGATGAACCGCTGATAAAAAATTTGGTATTTTTAAAATATTTAAAATTATTCGGTAAGTTAATTGATTTAATTGACAATTAATGAGTTGATGTATTACGAATTATTAATTTCTGATGCTATCCGCACAATTCATATTCATACTATATCATTTATAATTGTTGCTTTCATTTTACAGTGTCTTCTAAGCTAGAATCACTTCAAGAATCTATCATTCAAGGCGATCTATATTTTGAAGAAGATGCAGATGATCCGCCTCCAATAAGTTACGTTATAATAGCAACAGAGTATGTCACAAGAAGAACTAACAAAGGTAAAAAAAATATAAGAAAACAAGACCGTATAATCAGGTCCGGAAACTTCCTATACCGATCATGTCCCGCTTAACTACGCCAAAATTAGTTCTAAAATTGGCCACTGGCGGCGCTGCGATCTAGAGAGCAACAACATGTCTAATGTTTACGTTGGGACTCCCACTGGGACTCTCGTTTCGAACAACAAGAGAAAGTAGCCGCCAGCATTGTTTACATTACCAAAGACCAATCAAAAAGCGTCTCTCTAACAAGTAGCGCTCACGGTGGTAGAAAGGAGAAACTAATTTTGGCGTAGTTAAGCGGGACATGGTCTCCAATGTATAAGGGATAGGAGTTTCCGGACCTGTTTATACGGCCGTGTAAGAAAATAAGCGCATTTAAGTTAACGTAATTCGGCAAAAGGAACAAAATATTAAACACCCGAATTTCGTTACATTAGTAACCCCTTATGGAGTATAGTTGTCACAAATTTATATCGCATCTTTTTCTTGAAAAGTCTGAAAAGAAAATTAAAACAATTTCTATCGCATAAATAAGTACTGCTATTACCGATAAGACAGCTGGAATTGGTCCTTAGAAGTATAAAAGTCTGAGAAATCAAAACTTAAAAAAAAAACCTTGCTTTAAAAACGAAGGCTTCTAAATAGGTATAAATTCCAATTTAGAGACATTTTCCAGCACGTCTGAACAAATTCCAAGTTTTTAATTCCAAGTAGTTAGTTAGTTAGACGTGTTAATGGTTATTAAGTCTAAAGCAAGATACCTCTTCGAAAAAACGTTGGACGAACAACAGAAGAGCATAACAGCAACCACGATACACAGATTTTAAAATGATGCGGAATTTTCGCCACTTGACTCGCACATCTGACTTCTCTTTTAATTTTTTGTAAAATATTTCCAAGGCAAAGAAAACTGCAGACAACAGAACCGCAACAAATGGAATCAACAGTATTTGAAACACTTGTTCAAACTCTACCGAATTGAACGAATCGTCATCATTAATTTTTCCAGTGTATATGTTCCTAATTTGATTCCTCCAACGCTTTTGAATTCCGAATTCGAAAAAACGCACAAGCCTGTGAAATTCCAGTTAAAATTAAAAAAAAAAAAATACAAATTTATAGTAAAACTTCGGTAAACCCGAAAGATTTCTTACATTTTTTTAAAAACGATTGCAAAAGGACTGCCCGATTTTAGAGGCAGGAAAAACATATTTTCAGATAAAGGTTTATCCAATTTGTAAATATTACACGGGGGGTTTAGCTGATATATATCGTTGTCGTAATAAGCTATCACACATTTCTTAGAACAAACATTTTCCAGATAGGAATACAATTCGAATTTGCTCACGTCTTTTTCCGAATAAAGCGTTGACATATTAAACATCACATAATTTAAAAATGCCAAATCTGGTGAATCCTCATCAATGTTCGATTCCTAAGACAAAATTATTGCAAAATAGTACTTTCAGTAGCTCTTATGTAAATAAATAAAAATTACCTCGATATGCCGCACAAATACGGAAAATAACTGATCTGAATCACCGATCAATCGATACTGAGGCGAGTCAAGAAACCCTGAGAAATTCGAAAAAGGCTCTTGAGGAAATCTCATGGCTAAAAATGATGTAACTATAGCGCCGTATGAGGCTAACGAAATCACCGCAATTAGCCGTAACGAAATGCTAATTATCCGCATAGAAATATTTTTCGATTCATCCTCCCCGCTTTGATTGCATACGGTTTCCAATCCAAAATAAATATAGCTAAATACCGTATTCATTTCTGTTTCTCCCGCATATTTCCTTAAAGTAAATTCTGCAGCTATCATTAAAGTAGTTCCGATCGTAGTCAAGAACATTACAGCCAGCCAAAAGTCTAATTTGAAAGGGCGAAGATAAAAATCGGATTGTAGTTCCTCTGTCGGGTATTTGATATACCAATTATAACTGTAAAATATAATTTCGGAGAATTTAATTCGTACCAGACAAAACAGCCATTGCTTCCTTCCGATATTTTTGAAGCCTACACCTGCAACCTAATTTACTCACGTGGCTGTTAAAATCGGCCCGACATGCCTGGTGGGAGAATATATATCGTCTGCTGGTGGGTAAATAGCACCCATAAGTTCGTAATTTTCATTAGAATCAAAATCTCCATACAGGCTGTCTTCATTTCCTAAACAATTTTCAATCATCCTTTAAAAAAAAAAACAGCTACTGGTGATAAGCTTTAAAGGTATGAAATATTTATAATCTCACCTGAAATTCATTAAATCGGAAAAACCGCGAACTACTTCTAAACCAATGCAAGTTCTGGGATCAGAATTTGGATCTTTCAAACACACCTACAAAGTGCAAGTCATGTCTCGTAAAATAGAATAACCACAACATTTAACGTCGTACAGATGCTTACTTCCGGTACAAACGCCTCCACATGACTGCCATTAAAATTTGATCGTCTCAAATAAAACGGAACGTCTGTGATATTTATCCAACCTTGGTCACCATCCCAAACTCCAAAATCGTAAGAAAATGTTTGTGGTTTTAAGTCTAAGATTTCAAAACCACTAGACAGTTTTGGTGGTTCCACATTATAGATTCCAACTCGTTTAGATAATCTTTGCGGTTTAAAGTCATAGATTTCTGTTAATTTGTATCTGGATAATCCTACATGTTGAACCATGATAAACTCTTGGTTATATGGCACTTCTTGATATATTTTTCCATTACTAAATATCAACCAGGTGTATTTCAAAAACTCATAACTCAACCCCTATCATAAAACAATATTTTTTGTATAAAAAAGGTTTTACAGTAGAATAAAATTTCCAAATATGAGCAGCTTATATCGGCTCGCAGTGATGGTTCTCGTGTATATATATACGGTAAATATATCAAACATACACCGTGGAACAATTATTACGCCGGCGATTCCTGTGTTTACCTTAATACAATCCCAATATAAATTGTTCCACCGCGTACATATACACGTATAAATATACAATTTGCACAAATTTTAAAAAGGCAGACTATAGGAAAATTAATGTACCGTATAAATATACTGTACATTTACCCAGCATATTCATTAGCTTTGAATGTCTGTCTGCACTTTTTTGGAGTGAGGAACCCCTAGGAAATGTCATTGCCTGGTTTAAAATGCTCATACGTGGGCGTTCGACGAGAGAGACCTCTTACTTCAAATAGTACTTCTCTAATGGCTCCAGTAGTCAACTGTTTTTCCTTTAAAACAATCATCATCTTCCGAGATCGTTTATAATAATAATAATGCTGATTAAGCATTTCGGCCGCTGCAAAAGCGCTCTCAGGGTCACAAACTATGTCGTACATACAGAAAAATTTATGGAATTCCGATGGACTATTTAGAGAAGTGCAAAAAAATTTTTTCGATGAGAAACTTTTATAAACCGCTAAAATTCGGTTGTCAGTGATTTTGTTTCGGAAAAAAATGCACTGATCAACGTTCAATTTGTGGGCAACATCCATTGCAATTCTCAATTCGTTTTCATTTAAAATAGAAAACGTTTTTAGAACACCCGAAAATAAACACAGTAATGAAGATAGAATTCTTCGTCCGTGTGACATGTTGTAAGAATCGTACCTCGGACCAATTTTGTCTGGTATAACATTTTATGTTAAAAAAAAAAAAAAAAATTATGACTAGACTTGAGCAAAACATTTGACAGCAAAATACAGTTTCACGGACAATAACGATTGGTTTTCAATCGGTATGTCGATCTTTTTTTTGTTTGTTCAAATAAAATTTTTGACAGTATGGATATCGTCGGACCCCTCACGGTTGTCAGGGAGGAAGTTATTATTTTTCAAAAATACCGAAAAAAACGGACCTTACCAGTTGATTAGGGACTATATAGAGGTTCAAAAATGATATTCACCAAAATCGTACAAGATCGGTCTTATGGCCTTTAGCCCTAATTTTCATTTTTTTAAAAAATTTTTTCAAGTTTTTTATTTATTTATTTTTTATTTCAAGCCTAGAAAATTTTTTAGGAGGTTAAGATGGTTTATTTTTGTCCTAGAAGACATGAAAAAAGTGAATTCTACCATCCCGATTTTTTCCGACTAAAATACGAGTCCGTTTTCGCGCATTTTTTAAGCTAAAAACGCAATTTTTCGTCCTAATTCCGTTTTTTCGTATAATTTCAAGCCCTTAATTTTTATCGCGGTTCACATTGTGGAAACTTACGATAAAACATCCGAGGATCGCCAATTTGACTGTCCCAAATTTTTCCGACCAGCGTTGGAGTTAATAATAAGGTTCTTTTCACGATTTAGCCCAAATTTTTCGTACCAAATTTCGATTTTTTGCCTATTTTCAAGCCTCTCAATCCCTTCCACTCATAATTTTTTTAGACCAGGATGAAGTAAAATCAAATCAGAACTATTTTAACTTAATTATTACAAGATCCATAAATTTTTATTTTTATTTTACAATTGCACATTGCTTTTTTTTTTTTTTTTTTTAAACAATACAAGGATTTACAAAATATTCTTTTTGGGGCGCAAAAGAGTGCATTGCACTCTTGTCCGCGCAGTCTTAGTCTTATATCATACTGTTCAATAAGAAAAAATTAAAATAATCAACTAAATAAATATTAGTTAGTGTGATTTTAAAATTACACTAACAAAAACTTGACAAATTATTAAAGTAAAAAATAAATAACAAAAGCTTTTTGCAATAAAAGAAAAATAAATAACTGACAATAAATACTTAAAACTAAAAATGAAAAAAAAAAAAAAAAAAAAAAAAAAAAAATTCAAAATTTCATTGTATTTGATTTTGAATTCAGACGACAAACATCCAAAAAATTAATAAATTTTTTAAAAAATTTATGGATCTTGCAATAATTAAGTTAAAATAGTTCTGATTTGATTTTACTTCATCCTGGTCTAAAAAAATTAGGAGTGGAAGGGATTGAGAGGTTTGAAAATAGGCAAAAAATCGAAATTTGGTACGAAAAATTTGGGCTAAATCGTGAAAAGAACCTTATTATTAACTCCAACGCTGGTCGGAAAAATTTGGGACAGTCAAATTGGCGATCCTCGGATGTTTTATCGTAAGTTTCCACAATGTGAACCGCGATAAAAAATTAAGGGCTTGAAATTATACGAAAAAACGGAATTAGGACGAAAAATTGCGTTTTTAGCTTAAAAAATGCGCGAAAACGGACTCGTATTTTAGTCGGAAAAAATCGGGATGGTAGAATTCACTTTTTTCATGTCTTCTAGGACAAAAATAAACCATCTTAACCTCCTAAAAAAATTTCTAGGCTTGAAATAAAAAATAAATAAATAAAAAACTTGAAAAAATTTTTTAAAAAAATGAAAATTAGGGCTAAAGGCCATAAGACCGATCTTGTACGATTTTGGTGAATATCATTTTTGAACCTCTATATAGTCCCTAATCAACTGGTAAGGTCCGTTTTTTTCGGTATTTTTGAAAAATAATAACTTCCTCCCTGACAACCGTGCCCTTCCAAAACCTTGAAGTTCTCAACCCAGTGTGTTCTGTCATAAGGAATATATAGGGAACTGGTATTAATTGGATGTTATTACTTAGAGAAATGAATTTACTTGTTAAACACGAGTCGGCAGTGTTCACAAGTTAAAAAATTTTAATTATTGATATAAAAAAAGGATAAGATCTTGAAAATGAAGCAAATATTACATTTTGACGATAGCAAGGACGAATCGGTAAAAACGGCATCTAATTTAACGCTTCACAAAGCATGCTTCTTATTACTAGATGCTTAAAGCGAAAATTTTTGCAACAGAGTCGTTTAATTCTTGCATGCAGCAGCAAGAACATACTTCAAATAATTTCAATCCCAAATATGACAATGAGGGGGCGGGATTAAGATGGAACCCGAAGTTTGTCCCGGGGTTTCTGGTATACCTCAAAACATTGTACTCATTTAGTACTAATTGTGTACCGCATTTAGGTCGGCGGTCCACCTATGCAAAAGATTCAAATAGGTGGTCAAAAATTTCTAGTCCCTAATTTTTTAAAAAATGAAAACATTTTTAAAAGTACTTACCAATTTTGAAGATCTTTTTGAACAAAAAACCCAGCTTCATGGTAAAAAAAATGAGGATTTTTACGGCAAACTAAATCCGCTAGGGGGGCTCTGGCTGCTATCACGGTAAAATGGCGGCCGGTTTCGGATTGGTCAATAAATATCCCCTTCTCATATTAATGTCATTTATTAACCAATCCGAAGTCGGCCACTATTTTACCATGATAGCAGCCAGAGCCCCCTAGCGGATTTAGTTTGCCGTAAAAATCCTCATTAAATAAAAATTTCAAGTAAACATCTCTGTTTACATATGAAATTTAAACGGCAGCCATTGTTTTCGAACGATAATTATACAGATTACTGTACGGCGCCAATTAATTTGAATTTTTGCTAGGCAAAAAGCACAGATGATTTTGAAATATTTGTATTTGTAAACAATATTTCTGCTTTTTTTTTAAATGGAGGGCAATAATAATAATAAAAGATGTTTTCAAGGTGAAAGAGAAGAAGATGAAGATGACTTATGTAAAAAACCAAAATTTGACTATAATAACTCTTTTTTAATCTGTGAGAAGGGCGAGGAGAAAAAAAAAAAAAAAAAAAAAAAAAAAAAAAAGTTGTAGGTGATTTCCAAGGACAGTAAATATATACTTTGAAGGGCCTTCTGCCATGCAACTACTCGGAAAGTATTTTTGCGACTGTGAGAAGAGAAAATGCAAGGGAGGAAAATGTAGCTGTTGCGTTTCTAAATTGAAGTGTTCATCAATTTGCCTGTGCTCGGAAAGCTGCATTAATAAAGTCTAATTTTAAAATATCCTTTCTCTTTTCAATTTAGCTTCGCATTTTTTAACATTTTAATAGGGAAATGTGAATTTGAAAATTTTTCGTGAAAATTTGAAATGAAAATTTTTCGGGTCCTGCCCCGCTCCCTTGCATAAAAAAACGAAGATCCAGAAATGCAGGAAAAATGGCCCCCGGGTTCCAACTAAATGCTGGATTCATGCTCTATTCCAGACAGGCTTCAAACTCCCCAGGAATATTGTACTCATTTAGTACTAATTTTGTACCATGAAGGAAAATTTTGTACTAGTTTAATTTTCCAGCAGAAAATAAAATTCTGTACTGGTACAAAATTTTTTTACATGGTACAAAATTAGTGCTAAATGAGTACAATATTCCTGGGTAGTTTGTGGAACAAATCAGGAATAGTCGGGTTCCAGCATTATGTTGGAACCCGGGCAGATTTTCCATTTCCCAGAAAATTGAAATAACATTTTTTTTTTTTTTCGTAAACTAAGCTAGTACAAAATCTACCTACATGGTACAAAATTAGTACTGAATGGGTACTGTCATCATAGGGCACAGTACGTGACTACCACAGCTGAAGCAGTATAGCCGATTTCCTTATAATGTACGGTATGGAAGTAAGGATATTTCCTAGGCCTTAAACCTATAAACGTGTTTGACGACGAAATAATATCAACTCCAAATATTATCAGAGCTAAAAAGAATTCAAAGTATGAGCAATTGTTTGATTCGTCACAACCTATACCAATTAAGTTATCCCCGCCAAACAAGAAAGGGTGTTCCTGATGCAAGAACCAGAGGGAAATTTAATAATAACCTTCTTAACTCCTTCTAAAATTTTAATTTATGTAAAATCAAAAAGGAAAAAAAAAATTGCACATGAAAAAAATTCATAAAAATGAATTGCATTTTTCCCCAAAAAAACGCAACGCAAAAACACATTTAAAATTTTTTTTTGCATTATAATCGTTAAGTGAGCGGTTAATATTATTTTTCTGTCGGCACAGGGGTCTAAATTGGTCCTGAATAATATAAAAAATCGAGAATGTAGGTGGACATCTAAATGTTTTAATTTCATTATTTTCCTTCTGTTTCAGATATTTTAAATTGGAAAACCACGACGAAATACGTTACCATCGCAGCGTACATCTTTAAAAACAAATCGATAAAACTATTTAGTAAAATTTTAATTAATTCCCAACAACTACAAAAAAAAAAAAAAACTTACAGATACATTTACGCTTCTATGCAAGCTGACATATCCCGCTAAAGAAATAGCAGGACGTTTGATCGAAACGTTTTCCACCATCCATTTTAGATCTTTTGCTAATAACGGGTTTCTTTCCAAAGCTGCCCAACGCAATGTAAAATTAATTATATCATCAACGACCTAAAATCATTTTAAACATAAAAGCTTTTTTAATTACTTTTCTTTTTAAATTAAACTCACATTTTTGGTAGCGACATGAGCGAAATTAGGTATGAAAGTCATAAACAAAAAACCAAGACCGAACAATCCAAATCTCAAATATCCTATAATTATATTCTGGTCGGTTCCGAAAACAGCAATCGCTGAATAACCCACTAGCATTACCACCACAAATATGTAAAACAGGAAAAACAAAATGGTGTAAGAAAATGCATCCCCCAATTCGCAGCATAAATCTTGTAAACGAAGCCAAAGTTGGTTCATCTCCATCACAGAACATTCTCCAGTTGCCTTACATTCCTGTTTGATAAAATGTATTATCATTTTGGGGGGAGGGGACAAAAATAGGCACAAAAGAAATTATGATGTAATATTTGAATGGTCCTTAAAAGGCACTATTTTACCTTAAAATATTTTAAAAGAGCCTTTGCTCCCTCGCAAATGGCTTTGATGTTGAAATACCATAAAAACATTATTTCGAAGATTAAAACCCCATAATAAGCATAGGTTATTGTAAACGCGGAATACCATTCTGTTGTCATTTTCATTCTCTCAAATCTTTGGCTTACTGTTCTGTACACAAAATAGGTGAAGGCAGAAACCATGAGAACCAAAAGTGAGAGAAACACTTTTTGATACCTTTTAGTATTGAAAGTTAATGGTCTCCCTGTAATTTCACAGAATTCGATCTGGAAGCATAAGAAAACAATGATCAGAATTTTTCTCAACGCTAACCTGCCGCCATGTCATGACATGTTATTATTTGAAAAAAGTAAGCCAATTTCCTAACTCTGATTCAGGACAAACATTTACACAGTTTAATAATTAGTTAGGCCACGTTCACAGCTGAATAGAGTTTAAAGACGCGTAATGCGATTGGAGATAGCCAGTTTCGATTGTTTATGAAAATCATGTGATCACGTGACTGCAAGTTTACACGCTCATGTTGGCGTAAGCTTGTGATCACGTGACACTTCCACAAAACGCCGAAACGGACTATCTCCAATCGCAGGTTAAAATAGTTTTCTCATGGCAAGCTTATATATAAATTAAATATAATTGATATATAATTTATATATCATAAATTACATAATAATAACATAATATACATAATAATACATAATTAAATAATACATAATTTAAATATAATAAATTACATATTAATTATTATATATATTTATATATTTATATAATTTATATATAAATTATATATATAAGCCTCCTTATATATATAATTGAGCCTCCTTATCCCTCCCACCTCCTTGGTCGCATAACTCATTCCTTCACTACCTTAAACGTATTCCAATTTTCAAAATATTTAAGAATTTTCCATCTTTCGAATAGCATAAAAACCGGAACAAGATATATCACCATGTAAAATAAAATGCATGCGAACAAAATCTGTTCGTCAAACGATGTCTTTAGAATTAAACATTTTCTGACAATTTCATGAACTGTAAAATAAGTGACGCATGTAGCAGCTATAAAACTAAAATGCAGTGAATCACTAATGGTGAGTAAATGCAACAAGTTAATCGGCCTAAAAAATAATAATAATAAAAAATAAAAAAAAAAAAGTTCTTCAAAAAACCAAAATCCAGTTTAATAAAACTTCTTGGACTCACCATTCTTGTCCCTGCCGATAGGAAACAAGCCGAATATTTGAAACATCCTAATCAAAATAATTAACTCATCATAGAAAGTTACGAACGAAATTTGTTTTTGGCTATCTTTTTTCAAAAAGATAGCAGTCGGACTAATCTTCTTTTTCTTTTTCATAGCAGAATACAAGCTCTCGTGAACATCGTACATTTTTGCTTCAAAGACTTTGGTGAAAGTATGTGCGAAAAAGTTATCAAATGAAGGAACATTAGGAAATGAGGGAATTAATTCCCTGAAGAAGAAAAATTTAAGCACGACATTTACTTCAACACGAATGGTGAAAAGTAATTATGAGATCGTGTTTAAAAAAAAACAAGAAAAAAGTGATTGCCCCTAATTCATTCCGAAAAAATAATTGTACGTGATGTAAAAATGCTTTTATAATCGAATGTTTTTTATGTTTTCGTGTTTGCATTTGACTTTGCATCGAATATTCGATTCTAATCTTAGAGACAACGCAACGGGAAGGATGCCACCGTAAATAGTCAACCAATCGGACGGGTGTCCTTTAATCACCGATTGGGGCAAGTGTTGTAAAATTACACCGACCAGGAAACGGAGGAAAACATTTTTATTTACATTTACAAAGCACCCGACCCTTCCGATGCTGAATTAGAAACTAATTTTTTCGGGGATGTTCCCCATCGCAATCTACCCAGCCAGCTTAAGAAACCAGCTTTCAGCTTCTAAACCAAACTAGATTAAAACCCTCGACTTCTTACTTAAAGACTTTACAGGAAAAACAAGCAAGGTACAATATTTTTGTTGAAATTCCTTTGTCAAAGGTTAAGCATAAGAGGAAAGCGTAAATAAAAACATTAGACCCTAATCGTTCTTCCTGATGAATCTTCATTGTAATCAGCACAAAATTTCTGAAGGAACAGAATATTTTAAAACATTTCTGTCTTGTAACTTTATGATTTTCGCAACTATAAACTCAACTCAGAAAGCTTTCCATCGTTTAAAATATTTGGTGAATTCAAGATCCATCGAGGCCCTAATGAAAACAAATATAAAGTAAATACTAGTGCTCCCCCGTCAAACAGACGGGGTTACTTACAACTGTTGCGAAGTACAGTTTTGTTTTTAAAATGTGAGCTTCGACCTCCATTGTTCCTGAAAAATTCATCAAAATCAGTTGGATAAAGGCTCTGTATGTATTGAAAAAAGGTTCGAAAAATCAGGTATAGGAAATTTAACATGGGGAAATTTGTTTTTTCGCTCTCACCGAAAAACGCAAAGGCGCCAAAAATTTGTGGCATTAGTAAATGCCGGATAGCTAAAAGGGGGAGCTCAAAGTCCGAAAAATTAATTTTATAACAACCAAAAAATTATATTTCCCATCATTCGGTTCGTAAAACGGATAACATTTTTATTAACAACGACAGAAGTAAAGTTAAAAAAAAAAGTAGGGCTGGTCCGGCGAAGTGAAGAGCTCCCCCGTCAGACAGATGAGTAATATGTTACAACTGTCGCAGAATAGGGAATTTAACATGGGAAAATTGGTTTTTCCGCTCTCACCGGAAAACGGGAAAAGATATCAAAAAATCGAAAAGAGCCTGCAAATCTATACCTATATACCTATCTTTCCTGAAAATTTCATCAAAATCGGTTGGATAGGGGCTCCGTACGTGTTGGACATAGGTTCGAAAAATCAGGTATAGGGAAAATAACATGGGAAAATTTGTTTTTCCGCTCCCACCGGAAAACGGAATGAGATATCGAAAAATCGAAAAGAGCCTGCAAATCTACAACTATATACCTATCTTTCCTGAAAATTTCATCAAAATCGGTTGGATAGGGGCTCCGCACTTGTTGGACATCGCTTCTTTTTCTTAGCGTTTTAATATATAAGATGTTTTGAAGTTCGAAAGTTTTTAAACTCAAAATAATAGGTACCCTGATCCGTAAATAAGCACATTCATGTTTTGTTTTAATAATTTGTTTCTAGGTCTAAATATGCACACCAAACTGTTTTAAGTTCAAACTCAAGTTCATCAGATGAAGTCAGCAAAACGGTACTTCATTTTTAAGACTTAAAAAAAAAGATCATCAAAAAATTTCTTTTGTAAGTCTTCATACAAACACTCATTTCATTACCTAGAAAGCTGCAAAAAGAAAGGTGTTGCAACATTTACTTATTCATATTTTGTTTTTGTTCAAGTCATTTTTTTTGTCAACCTTAGTTCTAATCATTCCATTAAATTCAAACTGTTTAAAACTAACAGTTACTATGAAACTTAACTATGAAATTTTTGAATAAATTCTTTCATTACCTTATTACCTTATTACCTCATATTACCTTATTACTCAAACATCTTGCTCACGGCTGGTTTTGAGATCAAAAGTTCCGAACGGCTAATCTACTCTCGGTCTTGTAAAAAAAAATTATATGGGGCGAAGAGGAATCCATTAATTTACCCTGCTTATGACATTATTTATTCACTACAAGTAGTAGATAAAGTTATAGGAGGAAGGGACAACTTCGAGATCCTCCATATTGCAAATATTCAACATAACCTCCTACCTTGAGAAGCCATTGCTCTTCGAAAAATCCAACTCCAAATCCACACTGCATACATCTCGGCACCACACATTTTCACAAAAGAACTTTTAGAATACATTTTAAATTTGCAAAGCACCACTAATCATTTTAAAACACATATTTTAAGCTACAAATTAACACAATCGTCGCTCGGCATTTCACGAAAGTCCGCGAACATAAAAAAAACTGGTACTGCCAACTTCCAATTTTAAAAATCACTAACAAACGTGGCACAAGACAACGATATCAAAAGATCGTGTGCCTTGAGAAGGCGGTGCTACACGAGTTTATTTTTCGGTTTAGAAACCAGAGTCATATTTTTGGTTATTTTTCTTTAATTTCACGTTTTGTTTTTTGTAACACATATATGCACACAAACTGGATAATGTATTGGACTAGTTTAATGCTATAATTAGCACCTATGCGATCTTCCTATGGATATGATTTTAAATTTCCATCACGGTGACGGTCGTAAGTCAGCCATATTTTACGTTATTATTTATAATATTACAAAAAAAAAGTACAGATGTAGCGTTGCATAACTATTCCTGACATTCAAATAAGTCTATTAACAAGATTGTTGTTAAAATACATGGTAGCGATTACGATAACGGTCATCGTTTTTTTTTATTTGAACGGCCACGTAATCTAAATGCCTATGTTATTTTTATGATTACGTCAGTGTTCCCGATGGTGAAAGTATGGAAAAGCGATCATTTGCTAATTGTTAAATTTTTTTTTTAGTTAGCAAGACAAAATGTGGTGGGAATCGGGGTCGGATATTAAAGAAAGTAAAGCAGAGGAAAGTCATGATAACATTCCAGTCACCCCTCTGCTTGTACCTTCACAGTCCACACCAACAATTCAACGTGCATCACCATTGCCAATTGTAGTTCCTGATGTTCAAGATTTAAAGGAGCAGTTTCAGCAGCAGCAAAGTATTATAACTCAGATAAAAGAAACCATAAAGCAAAATGAATCACAGTCAACTTCAAAACAGAAGCAGGTTGAGGCTTATGCAAATAGGTTATCACAAATCAAAGCTCGATCTAAAACAAAAAGTACAGAAGCTGCAGCAACGCCTAGTCCAGTGAGAAGGGGATCAAAGGAGAATTTAGCATCATCTGAAGGGAAAGTAAAGTTATCACCTAAAGGAAAAGTGAATGAATTGAAAAAGCGTTTAGAAGAAAATAAGTATGTCAAGGTTTTTTTTTTGTGAAGAAAATTGTTACTATAATTTTATTTTTTTTTTAGACTTAAATTTGAAGAGAGAACAGGGAAGGAATTATCAGATACCAAGAAAATAGAATCATTAGTCGAACATTTGCAGAAACAGTTGGAAGAACGAGATGTTACAATTCAGGATTTACGGAAAACAATGGACCAGCCTGCAAAAAAAGCAGATACACTACCGAGACGGAAAAATAAAGAAAATGTAGGTTCCGTTTTAATAACTGACATTGACTGATGTAATTGAACTAAGATTTGTTTCTTAAATTTTTTTTTTAGTGTGCCTCAAAATCAACGCAAACAAGTCAAGAACCTACAAATGAAATCTTCGACCTACAATCGAAAATCTACGAATTAGAAACCTCTGTGATGGATTTAAATGAAAGTTTAAAAGAAAAAGAATCTATAATCGAAGCGAGAACTCAGGCTGTGACATTACTAACTCAAGATCTTAGCATGAAGGGGAAAAACACTTTAGACAATCTTGAGGAGACCAGACAGGAAATGAGAACCATGCAAAGCAATTTCGTAGTTATACAGGATCAGCTTCAGAAAGAATTATTAGAGAAAGAGGAAAAATTAACCCAGTACGAAGAGAAAAACAAAAGACTGGAATCGACTAATTTCGATTTAAGTTTAAAAAATGCACAACTGCAGGAAAAAGTAGTCAATTTACAGTCAAGAAACATAGAATTAGAATCGGAAATAAAGTCGTTAAAGGATTGCGTTAGCTCGGACGATCGCTTGGAGGAAATGACGAAAAAGATTGAGGTTTTGACGAAGGAATTAGAAGACAGTAATAAATCCATGATTAAAATGAAATTAGAGCATAAAAATAAAATTAAAGCTTTAAATAAAACCCTGGAAAAGGTTTCAAATGTAAGTAGAATTATTTTGTTTTGAGAAAAAAAATTTTGATGTTTTTATTTATTTTTTTATTTTTTTTTACTTATTAGACTTCCGATGAAAAAGCAGAAATGATAAGACTCGAGAAAAAATTAGAAGAATTAGAATCGATTAAAGAAAAACTAGAAAACAAATTAATTGAGCTTGAGGAAGAGAAAGGTAATCTCCTACTTTCAGTATTAGATGTTGATGATTTCAAAGGTAGTTACCAATTCTTTTATTTTCCTTAATTCCACTAACATTAAAAAAAAAAAAAAAAAAAAAATTATCCGCTTATCCTTTACTAACTAACCTGTTGGTATTTTTTTCTTCTTATTTGCTTCCTCGGTGATTTGGTATTTTTTGATTTATTCTTCCTTTTTTTTTTACATTTTTCATTTTTTTTTTTAAGTGCTCATTAATATATTTTCCAATTTTTTTTTTTTTCCAGCTTCCGAATCGAGACTGAAAGACCAATTATCCGAACTCCAGTCAAAAATCGAACAGCAAAACGACGATTTAAGCTCTCATTTAAAAGTCATTTCGAATTTAGAATCGGAAAAAATCGACCTCATGCAAGCTAACCAGGATCAGAATATTTTGATCGAAAATTTATACTCGAAAATTCAGACGATCGAAGCGGAAAATCGAAATTTAATTGAATTGGATACCTTGTCTAAAGTAGAAATCGACGATTTGAATTCCAAGTTAGACGCTTTAGAAAGCCAGTATAACATGAAAATCGAAGAGCTTAAAGCGGAGCATTGCAAGGAAATCGAACTCGTCGAAACGTTTTACAATGCCAAAGGGGAAGGGGTTAACAAAAAAGAATTGGAAGAGTTTAGGATATCGAATGAGCTTAATAACATTCATGTTGAGGAGCAAATTGAACTTCTAATCCGGGAAAAGCAGCAGTTGCTGGAGAAGTTGAAGAATTTGTCAGGGGTTTCGTCGACGGATTCTTTGACTTTCGAAAAAATGGATCATTCTGATTTAAAAGTAAGGGAGATGCGTTATTTATTTTAATTAATTCGTTGTAATCAACGGTTAGAGTTTAATGGAGGTAGTAATAAGTCCCATTTGCAAAGTTATACCGTCAGGCATAAGAGCTAGATTTGAAAAAAAGGCAAAAGTGTGACTCAGCCATCTTAAAAAAATTATGCTGAGAAATTCAAATTCCACATTATTTTTTATTTTATTTTATTTTTATTTTTTTTTTTTTTTTGAGTCATTATTTGGTTTTGATCTGTTTGCAGTCTGTTGTCAGGAACATTTAATAAATTATTGGAAATTTGTTTTTTGATCGGAATTTTAACAAAAAACACGGGCAATTTTTTTTGAAGTGAAACTTCTTATCGCGGAGGGGGTGAATTGTTAAAAAAATTTTTAAAGGTTTACATTTTTTAAAGGTTAAAATTTTTTAAAATTTATTTGTTACGGAGGTAATTTTTAAACATTGTTTGGCCGCGTAACGCGTCACTCGTAACGCGTCATTCGTAACGCGGCTTGATTTATTTTTTAAAATTTTAAAGAGTTATAAAGGCTAAAAAAATTTTAAAGGTTTAAATTTTTTTAAATTTATTTGTTTCGGAGATAATTTTTAAACATTGTTCGGCCGTGACGCGTAACGCGTCACTCGTAAAGCGGCTTATATTATTTTTTAAAATTTAAAACATTTTTATAGGCCAAAAAATTTTTAAAGGCTTAAGCTTAAATTTTTTAAAATTTATTTGTGACGGAAATAATTTTAAACATTCTTTGACCGCTTGTAACGTGGCTTAAATTACTTTTTAATATTTAAAAAATTTTTAAAGGCTTAAATTTTTTAAAATGTATTTGTTACAGAAATAATTTTTAAACATTGCTTGGCCGCTTTTCCGCGTTACGACTTACGCGTCAAGAGGCTGAAAAATTAAAAAAAATTTAAACCTTTAAAAAAATTTTTATAAAATAAACTAGGTATACTAATCTTAATTAATTATTTGTTACGCAGATAATTTTTAAACATTGTTTGGCTGCGATTTATTTTAATATTATCCAAGAAGTTTCACTTCAACACGATGCGAGTCTGACTCGCACATATTTTTTTATTCATGGATAGGCCTACATGTATTGATCGTTTTTTTCCTTTTTTAATTGCTATTTTCAAAAAATAAATGGCGGGAAAATGGTCATTAGAAATAATGACGTGCTGAGTAAGCGTCTTCAATTTCTGACCATTCTGAACAAAAAAATTGCCTATTTTAAAATAAAAAGAGGTTCATATTTTCTAAAAACTAATTTGAGCTTTTTTTTTTAATCTTTGATTGGATTTTTATGGTGCGCCTATTGCCCAATATCATACAGCCATTTGGAGGCACCCCATTTTATTTAATTAATATACTAATCTTCATTTTTTTTTTTTAGGATGACAAGGAAATAACTCCAACACCTGATGACATCGGATTCGATTCCAACAGATTCGCCGATGAGGAGTCCGACGATCGGCTTCTTCACATGCAAAGATTCAACAGCGAGCAGCAAATCATGATCACCGATTTAGAGAACACGTTAGCCGAGGAAAGGCGAAAAATATCTTCTTACCAAACCAAAGTCAAAGAATTAGAAGAAATCGTTCGAAACCTAGAAGAAAGCAATAATCAACTAAAAGCACAAATGGAAACTCAGGAGAAACAACCGGAACCGAGTGGAGGAATGAAATTAAACGCAAACACCAAAAACAAAATCAAAAAAATGCAAAACGAATTGGCGGAAAACAGGAGGTTGGTGAAAGAGCAAGCGGAAAAAATCAAGGAATTGAACCTGAAATTGGAAGAAAAGGAGGAATTGATTAAAAATTATATCGAGAAAATCGAGAATTTCGAGAAGGACGACTGGGGCCGGGAAAACGATTGGAAAACGAGCAAAGAAGACTTCGACAACGTTCAGGAACTTCAGAAAAAGTGCCTAAGTTTGGAAAATAATTTGATCGAACTGAACGAAGATTGCGAGAGATTAAGAAAGGAGAACATCGAAATCGTTCATTTGCTGTCGGAGGAAAAAGTCCAGAGGAAAAAGCTCCAGGAGGAGCTGGAGGCAAAATCGGAAAGTCCGAAAATGTTGGAGGAAAAATTTTCCATGGAGGAAAGCGTGGAAGTTTTAGCAAAATCCGCGATGGACGAAAGCGTTAAGTTCGAGAGTCTGGAGGAAAGGGTGGAAAATCTGAATAGGATCAATCTGGAATTGGAGGAGAAAATCCGGCAGTTGGAGATGACTCAGGAGAGCACCGCCGAACTGCAAGAGAAATTGGAATGGTCGAACGTGGTTTTGACGAGCAAAGAAACGGAAATTTTCCGACTTCAAAGTTTGCTGGAAGATCAGGGGAAAATCGTGGAAAATTTGGAAAGGGATTTGAGGGAGAGGAACGATAAGCTAAGCGATATTTTGAAGGAATTAAGTTCGAAGGAATTGCAGCTGGAAGAGATTTCCACGAATTTCGACCGGTTGAAGGAAAGCGTGGACGTTGCGAATCAAACGATCATGACGAACGAGGGTCAGTTGAGGGAATTGCTGGAGACGGTGGGGAGGATGGAAGAGGACGTGTCCAGAAAGGAAAACGAACTGAAAGAAATTAAGGGGATCCTCGCCGAGAAGAATTTAGACATGACGAGCTTACGGGAACGATTGGAGGAGGTTAACAGCGATTTGACTATCAGTTACCAAGAGCACCTTGAAAACATGCGGAAGTGCTTAACTGGGAAAGAGTCCGAATACGATGAGCTTTTAGCGGAGAAAGCTCACCTGGAAGAATTAAATAAAAATCTAGTCTTGGATAAAGAGGAAATTCACAATGAAAAGATGGAGCTGTTAAGGACGAAGGAGGAACTGGAGAAAATCATTCAAGAGAAGGAGAGAATCATAAGCGAGTTGGAGGTTAAAGAAAAGGGGAATGACGTAGAGGACCTGAAGCTCAGAATGAAGAAATTAGCCGCGAATTTGAAGAAAAAAGCTCAGAACGAAAAAGACCTGTTGCAACAAGTCAAGGAATTCGAGGAATTCGTCGCTGAAAAGGATAGGAATTTGGCGAAGATCCAGGAAGAACTCGCGGGCGTAAAAGAGCAGTACGAAAGTGAAAGGAATTCGTTATTAAGTGAAAGGGACTTACTATTGAGTGAAAGGGACTCCTTAGTGAGTGAAAGGGACTCCTTATTAAGTGAAAGGGACTCCTTATTTAGTGATAGGGACTCCTTATTAAGCGAAAGGGACTCTTTAGCAAGTGAACAGGATCTTTTAAGGACTGAAAGAGACTCCTTAAGAATTGAATTAAACTCGTTAATAAGTGAAAGAGACTATTTAATAAGTGAAAACAATTCTTTAAGAAGTGAATTTTCCGCGTTAGTAAGCGAACGGGACTCTTTAATAAGCGCCAACGCCGATTTAACTCAAAAAATCGCGATAATACAGACCGAGTACAAAAACTCCGAAGAGAAGAACGAATACAAATTCCAGCAAATGGAAACGCAGCTCCAGAAAATGTACGAGAATTCGGAAAGATGCAGGATCCTACAGGAACAGGATAAGAACACGATCGAAGAGCTCGAAAGGAGACTTTCGAATCTCGTTCAGGAGGAAGAGATTGCAATCGGAAACGAAAGAAGGAAGAACGAAGAAGCGGGAAGGGAATTAACGGAACTGCGAAACGTCATCGAAGAAGAAAGAAAGAGAATCGGGGAAATGGAGTCGATATTGAGGGAAAGAAACGAATTGATCGAAGATTTGAAGAAAGAGAATGAAGATCGACGAAACAGTTTGATGAGTCTTAACGCTGAGATCGAAGAGGAACGACGACAAAATGAAGAAATCAAGACGGACATGATGCAGAGTCTTGAAACCACACGACAACAGATAAATTCTTTGCGGGCAGAGAATATTGACTTGAACGATTGCATCAAAACAGAGCAAGATCTCTTGGCTGCTGCAAGACAGAACTTGACGACGTTGGAGGAAGAGAAAACAAGATTGTCGGATGAATTACTTCAGGCCCTTTCCGAAAAAGACCATATTCAAGAGAGGCTGACGCAAGTTTTGGAAGAGAAAAATCGGCTGGAGGAAAAACTAAAAGAGAAACCGGTGAAAAGAAAATCCGTTACGTTCCGAACGGACGAGGTGGAATACATAAAAGAATTAAAAAGCCAAATCCACAACTACAATTCCGAGTTGAAACAAGCCAAATTAGAAATCGAAAAGTTAAAAACTGAGTTACTTAAGGAAAATGTGAAAAACGCTGTGACGGATATAATACTCGAGGCTAAAGAGAAGGTAGAGATTTTGAAAGAGGAGAAGCCGGAAGTTGTGAAACCAGGAAAGAGCAAAGCTGAAGTCGCGGAGAAAATAGAAGTTAAACAAGAAAAAAGACTGGAAGCCGCTCCTGTTGAAAATCCGTTTGAGAAAAGAGTAGGAAATGCTCCTGCTGAAACTCCATTCAACGCAGCCGCCTTTTTCGGGGCCGAACCTACCACCTCCGAGTTCTTCGACTTCGCTCCAAAACCGGAAGCGGCGGACCCTTTTAGCGAAAACTACGATTCTTTAGCTTGGGACGACGATTGGGGCACCGACGGACATTTGGAGGAGCAATTTTTGTCAGCGAAACAAGAGCCGAAACACGAAGAAGAGCTGAAGCGTTTGAAAACGGAGCTGAACGAATTACAGTTGGAGAAGAGAGACTTGTTAGAACTCGTAAAAAAGAATCAGAACGAATATTCGAAAAAATTAAAAGAGCAAAAATCGGCGATTGACGCTCTACAGGCTGAACTGAGCAAATTGAAAAATAACGCCGGTTTCGGCGATCTGGACGACGCCATCATCGACGAGTTGAAATCCCAGATCAAAAAATTGGAAAACCGAGATTCGGAACTGACGAAGGACCTTCAAAATTCGAAACTGGAAAAGGAAAATCTGCTGAAGAGGATAGAGGTTTTGAACGACGGGAACGAACGGTTTTTGGCGATGAAGGAACGACAGGATAACGAAGTGCAATTGTGGCAGATGAAGAATCAGCAACTGCTGAAGGAATTGAACGATTTGAGGAATCAACTGGAAAATCCAGTAGTCGCCGACGATAACGCACTTTCTTTAGAAAACAAAGAGATGAAGAATAAGTTGGAAGGTTTGGAATGGGAAATATGCGAACTGAAGGAAATGCTGGAGGAAAAGCAGGAAAAGATAGAAGAGTTAACGAGTCTGGAAAGAAAATCGTCGGCGGATAAAGCTTTGGTCGAAGAATTGCAAGGGCAGGTTTCCGCTTTGGCAGCGGAAAATGAATCCCTGCAGGAAATACTAAACGGCATGCAAAGTTCGAAAAAAGAAAGCGAAGGTTCGAAGATATTCGATTATTTCAAATCTGCGCCGGCGGACGATTTCTTTGCTCAGCCGCAGCCGCAACCGAACGAATTAGATATACTGAAAAAAGAAAAGGAGTCCTGGTCTGCACGGGAAAGCGAACTAGTCAGAAATTACGAGAGTTTGAATTTGGAATTCGAAACCTTGAAACAGCAGCTGCAGTACGCGAACGGCCATTTAACTCAACAGGCTGAAACCTGCGAAAAATTGAAATATAGGATAAGCGAGTTAGAATATTTAATAGCCGAAAAAGAAAATTTAATATCCGATTTGCAGGGGAAATTGGCGGAAAAAAACAGCTTGGAGGAAAACGTTTTTATTTTCAAAACCGAAATCGAGAATTTGAATGCGGCCTTAGCGGAAGAGAGGGCGAAATTGGCCCAAATACAACAGGAAAAACATCAGCTTTTAACCGGTGAAAAAGCTAACTTAGAAGAAAATATTTTAATTTTCAAAACGGAAATCGAAAACTTGAATCGAGCTTTAGCGGAAGAAAAAATCAAATCAGCTCAAATCCAACAGGAAAAAGACAGGCTTTCCAGCGATGAAATAGCAAACATAGAAGAAAGCGCATCTATTTTCCGGTCGGAAATCGACCGATTAAACTCCGCCCTGACGGAAGAAAGATCGAAAACCGCCGAAATATTCTACGAAAGAGATCGACTCATAGAAGAAATTCGAAATTTAAATAACAAATTGTACGACACCGAAAATGAAGTGAAAGAACTCACCCAAGAGGAAAGCAGGCAGATGTCCCTAACGAGCGAATATTCCGATTTCCGAGACGAATTAGAAAAAACCGTTCAGAATTTACAAAGCGAACTCGAGCGGACGAAATTCGAACTAACCACGACCAAGGAAGAATTGCAAAAAATGCAAATCACGAAGGAGGATGCCATTTTGAATTTGAAGAGTCAGCTGACGGAATTGGAATCGGAATTGACGGAGATTTCGGAGAAAAAAGAATTCGAATTGGACCAATTGAAGTGCGAAATTCGGGAAAGGACGAATTATTATGAGAGTTTGATGGAATCCAAATCGAGAGATGTCGAAGAAACCAAATCGAAGGATAAGGAGGAGTGCGACGTGCTGAAGAAGCAGTTGTTCGATTTGGGAAAACAGTTGGAAACTCTAAAAAACGAGCTTAGAGAGAAGGATAACGACATTTTCGAAATCGGTCAATTGTCCGAAGAGGAACAGAAACAAATTTCTAATTTGAGGGATTTGTTGGATGCCAAGGATGAAGAGATAAAAGATTTGAAGGGGACGCTGAGAGAGTTGCAAAACGAAATTAGCCACTTTAGGAATTTCGAGAAGCAAGTGAAGGAACTGAGGCAAGCTCAGATTAAGTCATTGGATTCGAATGCGCCGGTCACGAGCGAAGGGGATCCCGATTTGACGGATTGGAGCGAGCATGAGTTGGCGGAATTGAACACGAGGCTGCAGAGTGATCTTGATACGGCGTTGTATATGTTGCATCAAAGGGATGTGAGGTGTGATGAACTCACTTTTGAACTTATGCAGGTCAGTAAAGTTTCTTAGTTGAAAATGTTTAAGTCCACTGAAAGCTTCTTTTTAAATAATTGTACCGATCGGTACAAAGCTTAAAAGACAAAGCGACTTCTTAAAAGACAAACCAGTAAATTTGCTTTGTCTTGCCTGGTCCGCCATCTTGAATTTTAAGAACTAATGCCACGGCCGTATAGACAGGTCCGGAAACTTTCCTATGCCGTTCATGTCCCGCTTAAGGGTACGCATCAGTCACCTGTCTACTGCCACGATTCAATATTTCCGCTTATGCTTAACTTAGGAATCGATGATCGCTTAAATTTCTCTGATGCGTACTCTTAACTACGCTCATTTTAGCTCTTAAACGGGCCAATGATGGCGCTGCGATCTTGAAACATGCAACATGTCTAATCGTTTAAGTAGGGACTCCCACTGGGACTCTCGTAGCGGCCATATTTATTTGTTCGTTAATAACTTACTTTTACGGTTTTTAACCTGTTTAGTGTTTAAGGTAAATACTTTCAATGAGATTATGCACCATTACTCCATTCGGTAATTCTTTTCCTTACATTTTAACGAAAAAAAAAAAAAAAAAAAATTACAAGAGAAAGTCGCCGCGATCGTTGTTTACAAATCTCAACGACCAATCAAATAGCGTCTCGCGCACAAGTAGCGCTTACGGTGGTAGGAAGGAAGAATTAATTTTTACGTAGTTCGAGCGTTAACTGTACATATATGTACAAATAACGGTTCAAGACAAGATTTCCCATGTAAATGGATAGGAGTTTCCGGACCTGTCTATACGGCCATGACTAATGCTAATATTCATAATAAATTAGCCCGAAATCGTATAAACGTCCATTGTCATGAAATTACGAGCAGAAAGTAAATTCTCGTCCGCCATATTGGATTTTTAAAGTTACCTAAAAATGATACGGACTAATCTTTTTTCTTTCTTTTTTGTAGCTTTTGGAAGAACGAGACACGCTTCAATTAAGATTATCGACTGCAATACGAATTAATGAAGATATGAGATCTAGGCATACAGATGGAAATATTTCACCAGTTCACGATTTTCAAGATAACAAACATCTTGTCGATCAGTCGAGCGAGAAAAAGCCACAGACCCAAGACTTACCTGGAGAAGATTTAAATCAACTTCAGAAAAAGTAAGTTTTTATTCAAGCATCTGAGATCAAATCCGGCATAAATCACGTTCGTAAATCTGGCAGAGCAACCAAAACCCCCATCTCAATTCCTTCAATCAAGAGCTTTTATTAATACCGATTCCAATACTGACCATTTAGACCCCTTCCTACAAAAAAGCAATACTACGATTTTTTTTGAGACCCCTCCTTTCCTCTCAGTAAAATATTTTTTTTTTTTTTTAAAGCTAAAAAATCAGGATTAACAGTTAATTAAGCTTTTGGAAGCTTAACGACTTTGAAAAACGACCAAACCACATACTGTTTATTCCTACTAACGATTAATCATTCCCCATTTTTTTTATTCCAGAATTTCCGAACTTCATAGCGTAGGTTATATTAGAGATAAAACAATTCGAGATGAATCCGTCCAGAGGCATAGAGATCAAATGAGTCTTCTGGGCAGGGTGTCTGATTCGGATATTTCTTTATGTAAGTAAAAATTTTATTTTAAATCTTAACACTTATAAATCAAGTAATATTTTTTTTTATTCTTTTATTTAGCTCGAGACGTCCAAAGCCCTCCAACAGTTTTACTAAACTGGATTAAAGGGAAAACTACCCCAAAAGTGATGCACATATAGTTTCCTTTTTTTTATACAAGTCAGCATTTATTGTTCCAGCAATAAACAGCTCAAGCTCCTTTCTGCAATATCTATTTTTCCAAAGCAGCTTCTGCCGTTTAATTGCCAAATCCATTTTAAAATGAATTCTGTTGTATATTTAAGTATGTATTTAATTTAAAAAAAATATTTGAGTTTAATAAATCAAGATTTTATTTTATAAAGTATGAAAATGAAACATTTACAATTTTTTACTAACCAAGCTTTATTCCTGTATTTTTTTTTTTTTTTTTTTTTTTTTTTAATTTTTGAAGCATTATTGTTGCGTTCAATATAAGTTAAGACTTCAATTAAAAAATTACTCTGTAATGTAAAAGCATTGGCATTGGCATCAACCTATACTTCTTCCAAAAATAGTTAATAAGGTCTATGAGCATCGTACATCACTTCCTGACATCTTGAACTGCAATATTACAACTAAATAAGTTAAAAGTGAGGCGTACATCTAGAAGAGAAAAATTATGAAATTTCAGAATAATTAACTTTTTAAATGAGTAAAAAATTCCAAATATTTTGTATACCGAAACATTAAAACTTCTATTCAAATTTACATAGCCATCCAAAGAAACGATAGGAGGATTTATGGAAACATTCTGAACGAACCATTGCAATTTTTTCTTAATAATCTTATTCTTTTCCAAAGAAATGTACATAAACAATTCTCGTTTGAAATGCTCTCCAACCTGTAATTAAATAAAGTCCTTGAGAGACCAGCTGATTTCATTCAAAGTGAAGTTTACTTTTCAACGGTTTCAACCCCGTTCCCAGAATGCATTGCAAAGGAAAGACCTTGAAATCATATGGAATCGTAGCTATGTCAGTGTCACATACGGTATTTAGCCGCCATGTTTGTTTATAGGATTTTTCCTGGAATACCGACAGTAGGCCTACGTTCATCAAATTTTTAACTTTTTGTCATACAAATTTTTAATTTTTCCCTCCTGAATTCTACCATTCAAATCAAAACAGTTGTTGTTGTGTTAAATATTAAAGATGCCAATCAATTTTTTATTCTTACGGAATTTCAATAATTATTTTTTTAAAAACGTTCTTTTCCGAGGTAATTAGTGTACCTCGCTCCCATAATGCTTTGCGGTTAACCCACGCTACGCTAGTCCAGAGCCCGGTTCGGTTTCGGTGAAGTCTAAGGTAAAAGCACCAATTATTGACCAGGCACCAATTACTGACCAGTCCATAAGCTAAACACTATTTCCTTTTATGGTATACTTGTTTAGCTTATGGACTGGTCAGCAATTGGTGCCTGGTCAATAATTGGTGTTTTTACCTTAATGCATTCTCTTTTGCCTGTGAAATAAAATTTATGAGTTCTGTTTTGTAAGAAAAGTGTATATTATTTAATTACTCCAGAATAGAGTCTCAGTTCAGTGTATAGTCGGTTTTGGTTTCCTATAGGCTCCGTGCATGTCTAATACTGATTTTTTTTTCGGTCCTTTCTTTCATAGTTTAATTGACTTTCCGGTCATTTCTTCCATAGTTTAATTGACGTTTCGGTCAGGTACACAATTTTTTGATAGGAATTGCTTTTTTACAGTGAGGTTAAGATGACTGTATTAGTAATTCCTATAATCCCTGCTAGAGGGAGGGAGTGTCGGTGGTCACCCATCCAGTAACTGACCGTTCTCAATGCTGCTTAACTTCATTGATCACGATGCCGTTAGATGAAACGAGTCACCACTCCGACCCCTATACTGATAAGAAGCATAGTTAATCATTTATTATTTTTTATTATTTTAATTATAATAAATTTCGTATAAAAAATGACGGAGCGTATACAGCAAATGATCTTGTTCGGATTCCAATCCATTAAATTACCAAACGGTTATAAAAAAAATCCGCAATTTGAAAAAAAAGGGAAATTATTATATGAATCGCACGCGCATATAATATTAACATTGAAAAAAAGACAGTCATTTATTCTTGCTGAGGCTCCCTCCGTCTCCACAGAAAGCAAAAAAAAAAATTCTGTTAGGGTGTGATAAGGCATGTGCAAGTCTCAATCTCCTCATATATCTAGAAATTACTAATATTGTTCATTTAATTATTTAAAGTAGAGTAGTCTAGATAAATAAGTCTAGGCTTCTAGACCGGTTTTACCGAAAAATTAGAAAAGAAAAAAAGCTAAAATTAAGCTTGACGTAAATTTTTTTCCTGATCATTCTCTCGACGCATTTAATTATTCCACAGAAAAAATTATATTTTTTCTGTTTTTCAGAAAAAATTATATTTTTTCTGTGGAAAATTAAATAAGACACAGAAAATATAATTTATTACAGAAATTAATAAATCACAGAAAATATAATTTTTTCTGTGATTATTCTAATTTAATTTTTTTTAAAAAAGGAGCCATTTTAACTTGTTGACATGACCTGTTGGATATTTATATGAATATATAAACAAATCAGGACACAGAATCCTGCTCTGTTCAATTTTCGTTCTATCCTTTAGTGAAATTGAAACAAAAATTTTTGAATTATTTTTCAAGAAATCTAACAACTGGAAAAAAAAGCGTTTGCATAAATAAGCTATTAATTTTAGATTTTTCTCTTTTTTTTTAAAATTTATTGATGAGAAAGAACGAAAAAAATAAATTCTAGCGCTCCTGAACAAAATTACGGATAAATTCCAAGTACTGTCCTTTAGGCATTTCTCTAAGGTTTTTTTTTTTTTTAACTATAAATTAAATGCAGTGCATTTTGCACTGTTCTTTTCTTTCTTTTTCCCAAGGTTTGTTGGGAAACCGGTATAATTTCACTTCTTTATTATTACCGTAAGTATTGTGGCATCCCACCACGCAGCAGATCAAATTTCCTATTCTTTTTCTATCCATATTCTTTTTACCACATAATATACAGATTTACATCAAATATTAATTTATAAATTTAATCATAAACGCTTTGCTTTATTACGGTATGTTTATTTTTTTATAATTCCAAAGTTTTCACAAACGATCACTGGTAGCGCTGTAGTCGAGACATGCACGGAGCCTATTTTTTTAAGTGTTTTTCAAACCATGTTCGGATTACGACCTTGGCGAATGGAAGTGAGCCCGGTTCGGTTAAGTTTAATACGTTCTTTTCACCTGTGAAATTAATTTTATGAGTTGTGTTTTTAGGAAAGTGTATAATAATTACCAGAATGGAGTCTCAGTTTTGTGTATCGTGAGGTTTAAGTGATCGTTTAATGTTTTAAAGTGTATTTGGGATACGACCTTGGCGAACGGAATATGGCGTCATTCGACCATATTGGGATATCCCCTTGCTTCTGCGGATGTTACATCTTAATGTAAGTAACTCATTTTAATTGACTTTCCGTCTGCAACAAAAGTCCCATCTTATTGAAATCAGGTGCCTTTTTTAGTATCAATAAGCCAAAAATAAGATGGCCCTGTATGAGTTGGGGCCCATTGCCAAATATTTGACATCGAGCATTTGCACTTTGCAACTGAGGAAGCTGGTCAAAGTTAAAATATTTTCTGTCTTTCTTTTATTTACGGTTCATGTCTGAGCCTAGCCGCGGTTGTCATCATTATGGCGAGATAGGGTATTTTTTAGCGAAAAGTTCCCCTTGTTTCTTTAAGTATTTGTTATGGTTTCAGGGTATATTAACATTTTTGAAAGTAACTGTCACAACGTTTTTGATGCAAAAGGTATTGTTATGAGTGATTGTTAAACACTGCCTTTACATGCACAAAACTAAGTTCCGGTATGTTTTACAAAGCCTTTGAATTTTTTTAAAATAGTTGTAAATTATTGTAAAAATGTTAATCATGAGCGTTTACTTCCAAGGGATTTTGCCATGAAGCCTCAGTGAAGGCTTTGTAGGTTTGTGAATCAATTTAGGCGATGGCATGAAATTGCAAATCCATTGTTTACTATAGGGCTGTTGTATATTATACAGGGTGCCTATTTTTAGGATGGCAAAAAAGTAATCAAACCGCAATGTTGAGCTTATCAAAACAAATAAAGGTCTCTTTACTTTTTCAACATCCTAAACACATACAACATACAACACATACAACACATACTTTCAACATCCTTCACAGGGTGTATTTAAAAAAAAGAGATCTTTAATATTATTGCAGTTGTTGGTCTTAGCTGAATACTGAATGAGCAGAAATTTTTATTTGCTTGAAAAAATCTAATAATTTAAGGTAATGTAGGTTTAACTATCGCACTGTATCTAAATGGATGAAATTTGATGAAAATGAATGATGAATGTAATGAAAATGAGCTTTCTATCAATTTTTTTGCTAACGAAAAAGGAAAGTTTATTTCAATTATGTAATTGGTTAGAGAGAAATTTTTCCTACGAATGATCGTTAGGCCACCAATTTTTCATTCTTTCTTCTGAGAAATTTCAGGGAGAAATAATAAGCTTTGAGCAAAAACTCAGCATAGAAAAATAGGAATTTGGATGTCAGTAAACATTGTGTAAAAAAAAAAAAAAAAAATTATTTTTGAGAAAAATCCTATATTGTACTTTGATAGTGTGAGTATGAGGATTATAGGTTTTTCTCCAGTTTTTATATTAATGCTTGGCTTTAAACTAAAAGATTTAGAGAGTCCTTCCTATTTTGACCTCAAAGTCTGATTTTATTTTGCCTAACAATTTTTTTTTTTGAAATGATTTTGTGGCATGCACTGTTAAAAGGTTTCATTAAAAAAATATTCATACCTTGGCTGAAGCTGAATGAGCGCAGTTACCAATCACAGAAGTTGCGATGAAAAGTACGAAAGCAAATAAAACTCTTAGATATAAGCTAATCTGAAAACTTCTATATCCTGTCGAACTGGACAGCGAATACAATGACGTGATCAGCATTAAAAACATGTACGCGTAAAAATATAAAAAAGTCAAGCAAAGAGCTTGCCCTGGTCTTGAGCATAAATTTTTTAAATCTATCCAAAGCTGTCGGTAGTCTTCAATGTCCCTCACAAAATTTAATTTAGATTTCTGAAAAGTTTAAAATGAAAGAAAAAAAATTCATATTAAGTTATACTAGAAGATAGCATGCTCCTAGGGTAGGAGCACTTAGGAGCACTCTTTTTTACCTTACATTCTTTTAAAAGTTTCGTAGCAGCTTGTCCTACTCCAGACATGCAAAAATACCAAAGCGCACTAACTCCGGCCATCAAATTACCGTAGTACATCATAGTTATTAAATAATAAACAAACAGGTCGGAGCTTGCATTAGCCATCGACTGACCTTCTTCCGTGTGTCTATTCGTTGACAAGGAATAAATCATCAGCAACGACAAAATTAGCATTACAGTTAAAAACCAAATTTGTTTCTTTTTTAATTTGAATGTCAAGACGCTTCCGGTTACTTTATAATATTTAATTTGAAATTCGTTCCAAGAATCTAAATAATCCGCGATTTTTCTCCTCTCGAAAAAAGTTATGAATGGGAGGAAATGGGAGCTCATGAAAACGGAAGCGTTGAAATGAAAAACGCTGTCGTCGAACGACATGCTTTTTCCTGTCAGCCATTTTAATCTTGCCAAGAAAATCAAATAAGCAAAATATGATATAACCGAGTATATGATTATGGAATAAAAAAATGGGAATGATAAAAACTTGGCGGTGACTCTTCCTGAAAATTTAGAAGTGAAATTTTTTTTTAAAAAAAATCAAAATTCTGTTCCTCAGAGCAGAAGCGGCGAATCTGAAAAATCCAACATGGCTGCCAGTGGGCCATAAATTACGTAAACATTTTTAGTGGGTGCGGGGGTGGTCTTCGATTTTTTTTTTAAATTTCTGCTCACTACCGAGGGTAGGAGGTGCAAAATCGGCCACTGTAATGCTTGCGCATTATTTTATTAATGACCCCTTTACTTTGTTTTTATCGTAAATAATAAGTTGGCTTCTTTCAAATTCTACGTTTCAGTGCCTGAGATAAGTTTAGGTAGGGTAGAGGTAAAGATGTTGGGGCAAAATTATATATAAAATACATACATTAATATAAATATAAATTTTATATAAAATATATATAATTTATATATAAATTATATGTAAATTATATATAAATTATGTATAAATGTTATATAAATGTTATATAAATTTTATATAAAAATATATAATATATATATTTTATACATCATTGCCTCAACATCTTTACCTCTGCCGAATTTTTTACCGTTTTTATCCTGACTTATGGTCAAAGCTCCCAAAAACTGCATATACCTGACGATTAATAATAATTCGTTGAACATTTCATTTTTAATGTCCTTCACGACCGTCGTGCTTTTCACAGCTCGATTCCTTTCTATTACTTTTTTCCCGTAACTTTTTAAAAACGACGAATTCAAAGAATATAAATTTAAATCGTTTGCCAAAAAATTATTTAGCAAAAGCTGTTTTTTATTGTTGGCAAAGTGATCCGCTGCCGACATTTTCCCAGGAAGTACCGTATGGAAAATTTAAGCGAATGCACAAAGAAAAAAAATTAATCTATAGGGACTGATTAATTGACACTGTTAGTTTGTAATTATAGCTTGAAAAATTGTCGCCCTCGATGGAAACGAACTTGGAATAATCACGCGAGCTTTATTTGACCTAGGTAATTTCCCTTGATTAGTTAAAAGTGGAAGATATGTCAATCGGCAATTCATCATTTATAGAAAAAAGGATAAACAAAGAAAATTATACTGGATTTTTTTTTTTTTCATGTATTTTTCCTTGTAACACATATTATGTACACTTCACTTTGTGTAAACATGTTTCGAGGAGTAGCTCGTAGTTGGGTAGGCAGCTGGTAGGGAGTCGTCCACAAATTATATAGGAATACTTAGGGGAAAGGGATCTCTGATAAAAAATTTCCATAAGCAGAAACCTATTTTTGCTTATTATCTGCCGAAGAAAAACGTGTTATAAAATTTTATAACTATTTTTAAATTTTAAATAATGAAAATTTTTTTCTGAGCAATATATTAATTTTATGCTTGAATTCCTCTTCCACTTCGTTCTTTAAAACAATTGGGAGTCATTTTTACTGAGCTTCCTCGTTCATTTTAAATTGAAAAAATACAACCATATACGCCACAATGGTACCAATCATCTAGAAAAAAGTAACACTTATTAAAACACTATAAAAATGTGTCTTTACCTCAGAGCCAAAACGTCGAATATGAAAGTTGTCAGATGATCGCTTCTTACGGAAACTAAACATAGATAGCGGCCATAGACGATTTCGACAGTGACGGTTCATCCCATAATGCATTGCAAATCGTGCCGTCTGACTGGGTACACTCTATCTAATCATGCTTCCCATAAGCTAAGTATAGACACGGAAGTTAAAAATTCATTTTGCTCTGTTCGAGGAAAAAATTTTGTATGCTTGACTTCGGAATTATTTTTATAGAATAACTGGCATCAATTATAAGAATTTTCAAAATTAAATGCTTTGAAATAGCTAAAACCCCGGTACCGCTTATTCTTAACTTACGAATCACACAGACGCATCGTCTGCTTGTCTGTCCCTTCTAGTCCCAGAATGCTCTGCGCGAATTCCACTGCCAAAATCGGCTATTAGACTGATCAAAAAAAAAAAAAATCTCTCCGACTTAGGTACGGACTTTTTTCCGGTATAAAAAAATTATTTCTCCAAGAAAAAATTGTTTTCGATTTTTTTTTTTAATCTGGCGCAAGGCGAAAAAAAATTGCGAAAACGATTATTTTGGGCGTTTCCGATCATTTTTCCTAATCCGTTTTTTACTAAAAAAAAAATTGGTTCGTAATCCATTTTTTCTAAAAATTTTGGTTCCTAAAATTTTTATTCGTAAAATAAGATTTCCTAAAATGAAAATTTTTCCTAATTTTTTAAATCCCGTAAAGAGAGATTTTAGGAAATTTTATTTTAGTAATCAAAAACTTTTAGAAAAATTTAAAATTAGGAAGATAGAAAAAAAAAAAAAATATAGGAAAAAATTTAAGACAAAATGGATCATGAATTTACTTTTTCTAGAAAAAATGGATTAGGAATTTATTTTTTTTAGGAAAAGTAGATTAGGAATTTATTTTTTTAGGAAAAGTGGATTAGGAAAATGGTTGGGAATCATTTTGGGCGACGAATAAGCCACGGTCCTTCTGTAATTAGATGCTGTTAAAATTATCAAAAACGGTTGGCCCATGTTTTGAGATCGTAGAATCCAAAATGTAAATGATATTTTGCCAAAATTAAACGTGAAGTGGGACGAATTTCCTTGACACAAGGACATTTAGGAGTGAATATCCGTGGATTCAAAGACATTCAGATTTGAATATCATTAAATAGAGGACATTCGGAGGGAATGTCCCTGACTTGAGGACATTCTGCAGTGGAAATCCCTGAATCCAGTACAATCGGAAGTGTGTGCCATCGTCTCTAGGACATTCGGAAGAATTTAATTTTTTTCCAATTTTGACGTTTTGGCTGTGACGTAAAACATACATGTATGGTGTCATAAAAGTTAAAGCCTAAGTTAAAGTTAAAGCTAATTGATCAGCCAACTGTTTTCACTGTTAGCCTTAGTAGCACTATCAAAGGTCGTTTAAGGAAACTTTTAAATGTCCCCAAAAGTTAGTATGTTACTCGTGCAAAACACGTTTTTTACACTTCAGTTATGTTATTTATTTGTGCGCTACCTAGGGAGAGCAAACCCCAAAAATATTGTAGTGCAAATAATTAAGCTCGTTCTAATTTAAATTAAATCCTTACAAACAGATTGAATTCCCGATTCAGAACCGTAGCTCCAGACAAGCATATTGTCGGAGGAGAAGTCACAATCGTTTGCACGAACCATTTCAATTTGTCCTTTAACGTTTTGTTTTTTTCGTATGACAGCATATGAAATATAATTCTTTTGCATTTGTTCCCCACCTGTAAAATATTAATTTGAATTGAATTGCCTTTACATTCAAGTATTGAGTAAGCAGAAGGAGGGAGTTTCCGAAATAAAATTAAAAATTTAGGTTTTAAAAAGTTTTTAAAAAAAAGAAGCCAGATATTTTATCTATTTACCTCTTCAGTTGCTTCATAAGCACACTGTCCGAATAAATTTAAATAAAGACTTCCGAAAAATGTGGGGATCCATCCTTTGCTTACAACACCGAGAACAACACGATTTATACAAAAATAAACGGCAGTCAGTTCGATGATCAAAGTGAATGTTAAAACCCAGCTGAAAGTAAGAGAAAAGGAATTTCCCAAACCCAATGTTATGTCTTTCAGTGTAACCCAAAGGCATCGAAATTCTTCCAGTTTATCCGGGTCGTTCTTGAGAGTCTGAAATATAAAATGAGAAGCATCGAAAAATTGTTGAAAGTATGGGACCATTCAAGTATTAGCAGAAGAGGGGATTTCCAAAATCTTACTCAATGTTAAATCTCCATAAGAGAAAGCGTATTTTACTTATTAAGGTATAATGTCGAAACTTGCCAGAACCATGTCAAGTTTGTACTTAAACAAAGCAAGTTTTGACTTAACTTGGCCTTTATGAAATGTTTTAAAAGACAAGTCATTGGTCTAGGATCAGTTACTTGTAATCACCTGTAAATCATGCAAAAATGATCTAGCTGTCAATTTTAGCGTCTTAGTTAAATAAAACCAAAGGATGGCGTATAATGTCGTTAACACCACGTGATATACCGAAACTACCGAAAATACAATATAATGAAGATCGCTTGGATAAAATTCCCTTCGAGATTTATATGTTAAATATAAAAACGTAGTGGCACTTGCTAAGGTAAACGTCAGCAGAAACGTTAATTTAAATTCCAGATATTTTCTCACTTTGGATTCTAACGGTTTCTTTAACACTGTAAAATACTGATACTAAAAAGTAAAAAAGACTGACGTGAAAATTACTCCATGGAAAAAAATTAAATCTCTGCCGATCGGACAGTACCTGGTAATCATTCCAAAGGGCAAAGTACTCTGTTATTCTACTAATTTCAAATATCGTGATGAAAGGTAAAATTAGGCAAGAGAAGTAGAAGAAAGTAGTCCCGTAGAAAAAAATGCTGTCATCAAAAGGCAGATCCTGATTTCGAATTATGTCAACATGCACTTTTAGTAAAAACGAAGCCAAAGCTGTCATCGTGAGCAAAATGGCCGAGGAGCAAAATAATTGACTAGCCAGAGCTAATTTGTTATCTGGAATTAAAAAGATGCAAATGCGAAAAATGTTCAAAAACATTAATGCCCAGATAGCAAAGTTTATTGAGCCCCGTGGACGTCTTCAGGACGTCATGAGGATATTCATTGGACGTCCATTGGATTTACGTATGTTCGCACTGATCCAAAAAGCTTCCTTTGGACATCTATGAATATCCTTTGGATATCTAATGGACAATCCAGAGGATGTCCAATGGATTGAAAATGCTATCTGGGTATTTATATTTTCCGAACTCAAACGGGGATCAGTCAAAGCCAAAGGAGCAACCCTCTAATATTAGGTAAAATTCATCGATCAATTTAACTACTTATCTGTAGGCCCAGAGTTGGTAGCCATTAGGGTGGTTCGAAAATCAACTTTTTTGGAATTTCAAAACTCCTATATTGGGAAAAGTTTCTTTATAGGTAGAGTATCAACTCTGAATTTTTTCAGATTTTTTGAACTACATCCTGAGGTGTCAAATCGGCCTTGAAATTTCCAAAAAACCCATAAAAGGACCAAAAATTAACTTTTTTTTTTTTTGCATAAAAGACCATTGATTCCTATCGGAAATTTTGCGTAGGTTACGAATTTGAAACCGAAAATTAGTTTTGGTGTATAATTTTTGAACTACAGGCCGGATTTAAAAGCTCTAAAAACCTGGTTATGGCGTTTTGCCTGTGGCTCAAAAACCGTGCACCAAAACTAATTTTCGGTTTCAAATTCGTAATCTACGCAAAATTTCCGGTAGGAATCGATGGTCTTTTATGCAAAAAAAAAAAAAGTTCATTTTTGGCCCTTTTATGGGAATTTTAAGACCGATTTTACACCTCAGGATGTAGTTCAAAATATCTGAAAAAATTCAGGGTTGATACTCTACCTATAATGAAACTTTTCCCAATATAGGAGTTTTGAAATTCTAAAAAAGTTGATTTTCGAACCACCCTGGTAGCCATCGTCCTGGTCTACTGTAACTTCAACTTGTACTGTAACTGTAACTACTCAATCTCTTTCTAAGACGTTCCGAAATGACGAGAATATGTCCATTTTGCCCCGTCCCCAGATGTTCGTATTTATGCGCCCTATTTTTCTTCTAAAACCTCTGGACCAACGCTGGGGCATGCATCTAATGGCCCTAAATCTGCCTCTGCATACCTTTATGACCACGGTGAAACGATAAGTTTACCCCAAGAAACTGTAAAGTCTTTAGGATAGGATCTAACTCATGATGTAAATAACTTTGTATCGATTCCCTCATACTCGACTTTATTCTTCCGCTTGAAATAACTACCAAAATCTTACAAAAATATAAAAGAATTGAAAAGCTGTTTTTTTTTTTTTTTTTTTTTTTTTCATCCCAGGCTTTCTTTACAAATCAATCATGATTGATCACCATTTAATGATACCCGTCTTACAATCCTATAACTGACTCACTCTCATTAATCATTGATCTCTTGATAAATGGGAACTGCAATTTAACTAAGTTACATAATGCAGTGTGTTCCCTTTTTAACGTAAAAAAAATTAGTAAAAAATTGTCGCTGCGGGGCCAAAGCCCCGTATGAACATTTTATATTTCAAAACCCTGTTTATTTTTCCTTAACATTTGAACTTTTTCTGTTTATTTTTCTGATGCCCACAGAGTGTTCACCGCTAAGCTAAGCTCGAATTATTATCAGGTATAATTTTAATGCATTCAAGTTGTGCCTATTAATACACCCTGTTGTGCATATCTGCATCCGCTCTTAAGTTCAGACTGGAGTTACTGGAGTGTGGCCATAATTGTTTTTTGATATATCCCTAAGACGTAGCGCAAAAGTCGTTTGCTCACATTTGGGAAATTCCTTTTCTTCCTGTAGTCCCAAGATCAGTTATTAACTTTTACCGATCTTCTATTTTCAAACTAGGATTAGGCCTATGAAAATAAACGCAAACAATCCAAAACACGATCATGATCGAAAATAACCGACGCTCGTTGAAGGTTTAGTGACTTTTTAGTGACTTTTTAGGGACTTTTCTTTCCGGTGGTAAAATCATGGACGCAGTAAACAGAACGGATTTAGAAATTCCAAAGAAAAAAGTCAAATTAAATTCAGACGAAAATAATATTTGTGAATCAAACATTAACCTGACGGATTTAAATAATTTTGTTTATAAAAGAACGTTGAGCGATCATCAAGAAACGAAATCCGTTTTTATCGAAGGGAATTTTGATGATAAAACTGGGCCTGCTATCTTGTTGCTTGAAAAAGAACCGTTTCACGAAAAAAATTTAAGAACGTTATTTAAAGAAGAAAACAACCAGGAAAAAGTATTTCAGAATGATATTTATTCTAGTTTTCGATATTTTCCTAGTGAAACTTTTAACGGTGAGGCTTTTTAAATTAATTTTTAATAACATAACCTTATTTGGTTAATACATGTGCACTAAAAAAATTTTTTTTTAGGTGTAAAAGTGACAGCTATTTATCCTGCTACTGAAAAGCATTTTAAAAAATATGAATTTCAGCCTGTACATATGATTAACGAAACTGCAGAGTTATATGAAACGATTACTAAGCCTGCTTTATTGGAAGAACAGTTTAGTTTGCAGTGGGTTTATAATATTTTAGAACACAAATCCGAGGCAGATAGAATTGTATTTGAAGATCCAGATCCAGAAATTGGTTTTATTTTAATACCAGATCTTAAATGGGATGGGAAAAATATCGAGACATTGTATCTTTTAGCATTACCTCATGCTCGAGGGATTTGGTCATTACGAGACTTGACTGAAAAGCATTTATCATTGTTAAAAAATATTTTGGAGAAAGGAATAGTAAGCATTATTCTGGGGAATAAAATAAATTGGTAAAGTAAAACTAAATCTGAAACCAATTTTTTTTTGTTTTTAGAAAGTGATTGAAGAAAAGTATTCATTAAAAGAATCTCAGCTCAGGATTTATTTTCATTATCAGCCAACATTTTATCACCTACATGTTCACTTTACATTTATCCAGTATTCTGCACCTGGAAGTGGATGTGATAAAGCTCATTTATTAAAAACAGTAATTAACAATATCGAATTGCTACCAGATTACTACCAAAAAGCAACGATACCATTCACATTAAAACAAGAAGGGAATTTATTCGCTAAATATGAGGAAAAAGGAATATTAAAAAAAATCAAACAAAAAGATGATTAATTCGATTTTAATGGAAGTAAGACCTTTACTAAGGGCTTGTAATGTCTGTCTGACGTTAAAAGAAGTTGCAGCAGATAATATGAAAATCAGTATTCAAAGAAATCATTTCGTATTTAATGAATCAGTTGTTAACTTTCCTGATTTTGAATTTGAACCTTTAACGATGACAGGATTGAATTTAAAAAATAAATACGTAAATTTCAGGATACAAATTACTTGTCAAACGGAAAAAATTGAAAAAAAAATTGTAAAGAGCACTTCGCCATTTTTAGAAAATACTGCTTATGAAATTGAATGCAAATGCGGAAATTCATTAAGTGGTGAAATAGTTTTTAATCGCGTTTTACCGCTGCCTTCCAGCAACTGGGATGCGTCCGATGCGTTTTGTCACGCAGATGATTTTTCACCTTCGATTTCCCCTCGACCAAACGATTGCCTGTTCGGATCGAATTTTATTATGATTAGCGACGGATTAATTTCATTCAAAAAAATTAGTGGGAAAATTGTAAAATGCGACAGGTGTTTCAGTGAGTTAGGAATTAAAGAAAAGGATTTTTTTAAAATTTGGAACGTGAATATCATCCTTCCGTTCGAGAATTTAACGCCGATAGAAGAATTTTTTAAATTAATTCGAAATGCGGTTTTTGAATCCTTGTCGATTTTCACCAAAGTATTAGTAGAATGCCGGGAAATTGATAATTATTTGTTAATGTGCGTCATGGACAAACAACTTGTGTTATATGAATCCAGTGAAGATTTGAATTTAAAAAAATCAAACGTCATGAAATTAAGTTACTCTTATCACACTTCGAAAAACGATCAAGTTAAAAGTTGGGAAGGTGAAACGTTCGTGCATCACTTGGAAGTTTCAAAAAATGTTTTAAAATCCGGTGCCGAATTTTTAGTTAATTCAAGCCAAACGATTCCTCCTTCGTTTAATATGGCCAACGGAGAATTTTTAGCTTATTTATGATGTAAAATAATTTTTAAATAAATTGACAAATTGAACATGTTTTTTTTTTTAATAATTTAATTGAACACATAATTTTACGAATAAAGAAAATGGATTAAGTTTTGCTCTATTTTTCTTCGACTATTTTTCAGTTCTAATAAGACTAGATTTTTTTAAATTAAAAATATTTGGCACATATTACTAAGCCTAATGATAATACAACAAAAAGCGCCGGCGCTACTGCTTGAAGGGAAGTGTTTTCTTCGGCCTCTTCGTCCTTAATTTTTGGTTCCGGTTCCCAATTTAAACTTCTTTCAATGGCCATTTTCCATTTGCTGTATCTGATGTCTCGTTCTAGAAAAAAAAAACAAAATGTATTATTCTCATGGTTGCTCAGCTGTCATTTCAGTAGAATTTACCATCTTCCGATATTGTCGGATAAAAAACATCCGAAACGACTTTGGGAGTATTAATTAAATCCCAAACGTTAACCCCTTCAGCCATCCCCGCCATCATAGCTGCACCCAAAGCCGTGGTTTCCGTCATCGTTGGCCGAACCACCGGAATTCCGCACAAATCGGCCTGCAGCTGCATTATGTAATTGTTAACAGTCATCCCACCGTCCACCAATAATTTTTGTAACAGGATCCCACAATCTTGATTCATGGCTTCTAATATGTCCCTCGTTTGAAAGCAGACGGCTTCCATGGCAGCCTTGACAATATGTTGTTTGGAAGTTTCTTCGGTGAGTCCGCAAATCACACTTCGAGCATCCTTTCTCCAATAAGGAGCGTAAAGACCCGAAAACGCGGGGACGAAGTAGACGTCCCCTGGCCCATTGCATTTTTCCACAAGAGCTTTGGTTTCTGATTCGTCATGAAATAATTCTAAATTGTCCCTTAACCATTTCATAGCTGCTCCTGCTATGGCTACTGAGCCTTCCAAAGCATAAACTGGTTGGGCTTTAGGACCTAATTTGTAAGCAACTGTTGTTAGTAATCCATGACTTGATTCAACGATCTGTCAAAAAATTAAAATTATTAGCTCATTTTTTATGAGATAAAAATCATGATCGCTTACCAATGTTCCAGTATTATACAACAAAAAACAACCAGTTCCGTAAGTATTTTTTGCTTGACCTTGTTTGAAGCACATTTGGCCCACTAAAGCTGCCTGTTGATCACCTAAACACTAAACAAAAAAAAAAAAATCAGCAAGTTCCATATTAAAATTAAATAACTATTTTCTTACCCCAGATATAGGAACTCCCAGTAAAACTTCTTCACTTAAATAACCATAAATCTCTGAGGAACTGTATATCTTTGGCAATATCGACATTGGAATTCCGAAAAATTCACATAGCCTGGAATCCCATCTCAAAGTTGAAATGTTCATGAGCATTGTTCTGGATGCATTTGTTACGTCAGTTATATGGTAACCTCCATTAGGGCCACCGGTCAAATTCCAAATTAGCCAACTGTCAACAGTTCCGAATAAACATCTATTTTCATCTATGGCTATTCTAACCTCTTCAACATTATCGATCAACCATTTAATTTTTAAAGCGCTAAAATATGTACTAATAGGTAAACCGCATAATGACTTAAAATGCTCAGCATTTTTTTTTTTTATTTTAGTTAATACTTCATCCACTGTTGTTGATGTTCTGATGTCAAGCCACACTAAAAAAAAAAAAAGGAAAATCATTTAGCTCTTGATGCTTTTAAAAATTGACAACTGACATACATATGGCATTATACAACGGTTTCCCAGTTATTTTATCCCATAAAATTGTGGTTTCTCTCTGGTTTGTAATCCCAACAGCAACAATATCCCCTGGATCAATATCCAATTTTCTTAAGTTATCTGTGGTTTTTATAATACATTCCCGAACAGCTTGTAATATGTCCATTGGATCCTGTTCCACCCATCCTTCCTGGGGGCATTGTTGAGGGATTTCTATCTGATGAAAGGTTAAAACTTCTGAAGTTGAAGCAGCAAATGCCTAAGGTAAAATTGATAATTGATAAGCAAATAAGAATGATAATTGAAAAAAAAAAGAAAAAAGAAAAATTATTACTAGAAATCTAGCACTGCTGGTCCCTTCATCGATAGCTCCTACGATAGGTCCAAATTTTCCATAACGTCTCCTACCTGACATTTTTTTACCTTGAGATCATTTTTATTAATAAAATATAATCGATTTCCTCTCTCATGATTCTTTTTTTTTTTTTAATGTTATTGTATAATGATTTGCCGGTTGAAAACAAGAGGCCCTGTTAAATACAAATACGACAATCGTACTGATACATGATTGGTCATTTATTCATGCTGTCATGGCGGATAAAGATCGGCCAATGAAATGATTGTTTTTAGTTTTAATATGTCGGATGCCTTTCCATCTCCATGCCAGTTATTTTGGTTATTTTTTTTTTTTTTTGATGATTGTTCCGGGTTTTATTAATTATTTCTTTCCCTCCAAAAAATGAATTTTAAGTGGTCCGTGATATTTAGTTAAAAAAAAAAAAATATAATAATAACTTAGACTTAGTTTTAGTCATTACGCGTAATGCCTAACTTTGGGTTTGGCCTGTAACATATATATATATATTCCCCCTTGAAACAAAATTCGTAAAAAAAAGAATGTCTTTTATTGCGCTATTTGTAATTTCCCTTTTTTTTTTAAACAACATCCACTTAGCGAAGAATTTTACATGTAGATCCAGGGTTTGGATTTCGATGTACGCCATCCATAAGCTAAGCATTGCAAAACAACAACGATTACCATGCTTAGCTTATGGATGACGTAAATTGGAATTGAAGCCCTGATGGCAGCCATCTTGGATAGAAAAATATAATGAGGCAGAAAAATTTACTAAAAAAAAAAAAATCTGTGATTAGAAGACAGAACAGCGAAAAAGCTGAAAAAACGCTAATTAGGAAAACAATTTTAAAAGAAGAATAGTCAGCAAAAAAACTGTATTTAGGAGAAAAAATTGTTACTTAAGAGAAAAATTTGGCACAAAAAAATTTTTAAAACAAGGTGGTGGCAACCATCTTGGGCGAGGCGATCCAGCAAACCAGAAATTTTTTTAGAAAAATTGGCATTAGGAGAATTGATTGGTAATAAGTACAAAATTGGCGGAGAAATTTTTAAAAAAATGTCTTTCTTAAAATATTGCTACACTATCCCTGATACAATTAATCAGCTCCCAAATCAAATTCAGAATTTGACTTCCTTCACTAAATTAAAAAAGTCAACTTAAATTATGGTTACTGGTTCCAATACGCGATCTGTTAAAATAAATAAAAAAAATGACCTTTTTCTCTTTATTTGTGTAGGTTGGCAACAATGAAAAATGTTTCCTTTGTATTGAAAAAGGAAAGAAACTGAAAAGTCATGTATTTTTGGAAGAATAAAGTATTTCGAATATTATTATTATTTTGTTCATAAATTAACAGGTTATGGACTCCAGCGCTTCCGTTAAAGTTAAGGTACGTCCCTTGAAGGGGCCAGAAGACTGGCAAGCATGGAAATGGCAAATGAAGTTTGCATTTCGTTCTTATGGCTTGGAGTCAATTGTAAATGGTTCAAGGACGTGTCCGGGTAGAAGAAACAACGCTGATGCTTTTGATCAATGGCATAAAGATGATGCAAAAGCGGCTCATTTGATTACCAAATCATTGGATGATGTATTGATGGAATTGGTCCTTACCTGTGATACATCAAAGGAAATCTGGGATAAGCTACACTCTAGGTTTGAAAGAAGCAGCACTCAACGCTTAAATAATTGATTGAAACTTTTTTCAGAGCTGAACGTAAAGAATCAGAGGATATAAATCATTGGTGTCGAGGCTGCAAAAATTGTTCATTGATCTCAATCATGAATTAAAGCAACACAAAGAAAATGAGTTGTCGGAAAAGATGTTAGTGGGCAGAATCCTTTCATGTCTTGGGAAGGAATACGACAATTTTAAGGATGTCTGGGATACTATTCAGAAACCATCTGTCAACTTGCTGTTGGAAAAACTGTGTGCTGTGGAACATCGATTTTCAAACACAAAATCTGAAGGAAATGAAGAACCAGTAAATTCGAGTACTGCATTAATTGCAAGCAAGAAGATTATTAAGAAGGGTGATAGTAAGAAAACCGATAAGACTTCTGAAGATAAAAAATCAAAATTTCCTTGTCATTTGTGTCATAAACTGGGGCATTGGAAATCGGAGTGTCCTGATAACAAGACCACTTTAAACGAAGCATCAAACCGTCGTGAGTCAAAGGAACCAAAGGAAACAGTTCAGTTCGCGGCAGTAATGTTGTCCAGTGTTTGTTTACAAACTGTGTCAGCTTTCAAACAATCCGACGCCTGGTATTCTGATAGTGGTGCCAGCGAGCATATCACGCCAAATAAACATTATTTCTCTTCTTACAACGAATTTTCGACACCGCAAATTATTTCTCTTGGCAAAAAAGGAATTACAATGGTGGCTTTGGGTCAAGGTAATATAAATATTGAATGGTCGTTGAATAATGAACTTCACGTTGGTACGTTAACAAATGTTTTGCATGCACCGGAGTCGTTCGCAAACCTTTTTTCTGTGAAAGCCAATGCCAGGAGAGGCTTTTACTCGGTTTTTAATGAAGAAACTGTGGAAGTACGGTCTAAAAGTACCAATGATGTAATACTTAAGGGTGTTTTGGGCGAGTATTTGTATGAAATGAATTTTAGAGTTGTAGAACTGTGGCTCATGCAAATTTAGCCAAAGTCGGTAATCCGTTGCAACTTTTCCATGAACGATATGCTCATCAGAATAAGCAGCATGTTGCAGAACTTTTGAAACGTTTTCATTACAATTTTTGTGATAATGATGGGGATCAGTTATGTGACGGTTGTATGAAAGGCAAAATGCATCGTTTACCGTTTAATCGTGAACGGTTGAATCGACCGACAGAGACGGGTGCTCGCATTCATGCTGACGTTTGTGGGCCCATGGAAGTTGAATCCATAGGTAAATCTCGTTATTATGTTTGTTTTAAGGACGATTACAGTAAATTTCGTCGGGTCTTTTTTTTAAAAACGAAAGATGAAGTATCAACAAACTTAAAAACTTTTCTTAATGAAGCAAAAATGTTAGGTCATGTTATCAAAGAATTCCGGTGTGATCGTGGAAACGAATTTAAAAATCAAGAAAATATAGATGTTTTAAACCAGTATGGTATCCCTCTTCTCGATGGACCCCCGTATACTCCTCAGCTCAATGGTTGTGCTGAACGAGAGAATCGTACCATAATGGAGGCTCAACGCTCTATGCGACTAGCTGCTGGGTTGCCAAAGTTTTTATGGGCGGAAGCCTGTAATGCCGCAGTGTACATTTTGAACCTGACAGCTAAATCGTCAGAAAAGGATAAAACACCGTATGAATTATGGTATAATCGGTCGCTTCATAAAGAACACCTTGATTTTCTTCGGGTGTATGGTACCGAATGTTATGTTCTTATTCCCGCAGTGCTTCGGAAGAAAAACGATGAAAAATCAGTTAAGGGGAAGCTAGTAGGATACGTAAATGAAAACGATGGCTATCGTGTCTGGTTGCCAGGTCAGCACAAGATCGTTTGCAGTCATGATGTCAGATTTAATCCGGAAAAGTTATGTATTTCATCTGCGCTTGACAATTTAAAGCCGGACAAATCTGTCCATTCGGAAAAAGAACCTGTCAATTCGGAGGAAGAACCTGCCAATTCGGAGGAAGCATCTGTCCAGTCAGAAGAAGAACCTACGAATTTGGAGGAAGATGAATCTAGAAATTCGGAGGTTCAGGATCGTCCATCCAGAGATAGAAAGAAACCGAAGTGGATGACAAGTAGTGATTTCGTGTTTGTTGCAAATAGTCAAGCTGAGTTGAAAGATCCAGAAAATTATAAGGAAGCAGTGAATTCAGCAGAAGCTTCAGAATGGCACAAAGCGATGTTGGAAGAGATGAATTCCCAGCGAGAAAATGAAACGTGGACTTTAGTAGAAAGGCCAAAAGGTAAAAAGATATTGAAAAATAGATGGGTTTTCAAAAAGAAAACGAAGGGGAAGAAATTGTGTTTAAAGCTCGTTTAGTGGCTAAAGGTAATACCCAATTGACTATGGAGAAACATTTAGTCCTGTAGTGCGGAAGGAAACTATTCGGGCATTGCTAGCCATAGCAGCGCATCGTAAGATGAAAATTAAACAGTTCGACGTCAAAACGGCATTTCTGTATGGGCTCTTGGAAGATGAAACTTACATGGAACAAGCTGAAGGTTTTAGTGATGGTACAAATCGAGTCTGTTTATTGAGAAAGAGTATCTATGGGCTGAAACAAGCGCCTCGTTGCTGGAATAAACGTTTTGAAAGATCCTTGAAAGCAACAGGTTTGAAACAAAGCAAAGCCGATCCTTGTGTTTACTATAAATGTGAAGGAAATAAACTTTTCATAACAGGAATTTTTGTTGATGATGGATTAGCTTTAGCAGACGAGGATGATCAACATGATGCATTTTTCAATCAGATGCATGATGAATTCCAAATGAAGACTGGAGATGTCGATACGTTTGTGGGTATGGATATAGAGATCAGTGAAGATAGAAGTGAGATATCTATCTCCCAGACACATTACATTGAGGAACTTCTTGAAAGATTTCGGATGAAGGATTCAAATCCAATAACTACCCCTGTCGGAAAGGAAGAGAATCCGAATAATAAATTAGCGCATAGCAGAATTCCTTATAGAGAGCTAGTTGGAAGTCTCATGTATTTAACAACAGTCTCTAGACCTGATATTGCCTTTGCCGTAAATAAATTGGCAAGAAGACTTAATCAGCCCAGAATTAGAGATTGGATCGACGCAAAAAGAGTGCTGAAGTACTTGAAAGGTTCAAAAAATCTGAAGATAACATACAAAGCAGATGATAAATATTTAGAGATTTATTCGGACTCCGATTTTGCAAACGACCGAGAAACAGGAAGAAGTACAAGTGGAATGGTCACCATGTTGTCTGGAGGAGCTATCTCTTGGTCTAGTCAACTACAAAGAACTGTGGCAACCTCTACAGCAGAAGCCGAAATCATGGCAGCAAGCTCAGGTTCCAAAGAAGCAGTGTGGCTCAGTCGCCTCTTAAACGAAATTTTTGATGTCTTTAGTGTGCCTGTACAATATGTTGACAACAACGCAGCTGTAAAGTTGGCAAAGAATCCTGAATTTCACAAAAGAACAAAGCATATTCAAGTGCAGCATTTTTATGTCAGGGAATTAGTTACTGATAAAAGACTTGTAGTGGAACATGTTTCAAGTGAGCTTCAATTAGCGGATCTACTCACAAAACCTTTAGAAAGAGTAAGATTTCAAAGACTTTGCAGTGGTATCGGAATGACTTATAAGTCACAATAGGTCTGATTTTCTTTCATGTAATTTTTAGTTTTTTTATTTTAGTAACTTTTTGTCAGAAAGTGTCATTTTTTTGGAGGAAGTGTTAAAATAAATAAAAAAAATGACCTTTTTCTCTTTATTTGTGTAGGTTGGCAACAATGAAAAATGTTTCCTTTGTATTGAAAAAGGAAAGAAACTGAAAAGTCATGTATTTTTGGAAGAATAAAGTATTTCGAATATTATTATTATTTTGTTCATAAATTAACACGATCATAGTTCCTAAGTTAATTTGATCATGTGATAAATAAATAAATAATAAATAAGTAAATGATAAGAATAAAGAAATAAAAAAATCAAAGATGTTTTATAATTTGGTGAATTGAGGAGAGACTGACTTTAACAGTCAAGCCTCAAATGGAGGCTTTGTTAAAAAAAATTTCGTAACATACTTAATTCAATTCAATAAATTTAAAAAAAAAAAAAAATTTTTTTTGAAACTTTAAAACATTGCCAGAAAAATTGGCATAACTAGAAAAATTTTTAGGTAGAATTAAGGGAAAGTTTTCGCTGAGAAATTTTTAGACTTCTAAATTTTAGGCCCACAAAAGAAGAATAAAATTTGCAAAAGAAAGAAAAAAAAGGAAGTCTTACTCTTTTACTTCATTCAGTGCTGCAGACTTCATTATTACTTTATTTTAGTTTTTTTTTTTTTTTTTTTTTTTTTTTTTTTTTTTTGGTTATTACTTTATGGTCAATAGAAAAAAATCACTTGGTTAGTAAAAATAAAAAAATATTGGTCAGTAAAAATAATCAGATAGCAGGAAAATTATAAAATGACCAGTATTTTTTTTTCAGTAGACAGCAGACACGTTTTATTTTGATTACAGTAGTTCTGAAATATATAAATCATACTAAAACACAAAGCGAAATTTTGGCGCTCATTTAATATAATGAGTTTCAAAATAATAAAAAATAAAAAAGGAATTCGCTATTCAAGTGTGCGCCAAAACGATCGTGACGTCAAAGTTCAATGCATTCAATATTCAAATTTACTCCTGTCTCCATCTCTCGGCGACGTTTTTAGCTTTCTACGGAGCGACCTTAAGAACAAAAATATTTCTTACTCTTGATTGAGACACGACGTCGGCTGAGTGGCGAGCGTGCTCGACTCCGAAACGAATGATCGTGTGGAGTCTTGGTTCGAACCTGATTTCAGTCAGGATTTTTTTCCGCCAGCATTCACCTCTGATACTCATGTGTGTATCATGTGAAGAAAACCGATGTGTCACAGGGTTCGGATTCCCTGTCTAAATAAAGTAGGTCCCGCTCATTCGTAAAATACCTTTGCGATACCTTTTTACGCTTGTCTTTCGGTACTTTCCATTTTCGTCGATTCGATCAAAGATTGTGTCTTGCTCCCTCTCTTTTACCACACCCTAATTGCTCCAACGCTCTCCGCACTTTTTCATGGTCCATATCTAAAAAAAAAAAATAATAATTTGCTGCATTATTTGCTACTTAGCTATTGCTGCTTATTGCTACTTTTTTTTTGCAGTTGCATAATCTGCAGGGGCATGTCATGCAACTTGCTGTTGCTCTCCAATAGCAATAAGGCGTATGGCGGATTATTTCAACTTTTTTATACACTTGATCATCAAAATAATGAAATATATACTGTAATAAAATAAAATGTAATCATTACCTTAACAGATCAAACTTATAGTTTAAACAATAGAAAATTAAATAATGCATCCCAAAACCTGAAGAAATTTTTTTTAAAAATTCTATTGAAAAATGAAAATGCAGGGATAGAAAAAAAGGAATTTGATTTCTCCTCCCTAGCCGTCACTTATCGTGGAGGGTAAAACTTTTAAAAAATGAGGGTGTGTTTTGCATTATTTTTTTAAAACTAAATTTTACCGTTTTTGGATGGTATTATTTTTTTGGGAAGGGGGGGTGCGGGAGAGAAAAAAAAATCCTCTTGGCTTTTCTGATTTTCTGGTTCTTAAATGCATAAACAAGTTGAAACGAAACTTGTCGGCAGGAGAGGTGGGAATTTGAAGGTGAATTTCAGCTCTAAATTTTGGAAAATAAAACCAAGGCGTTGGTTACATTACTCGAAAATTTTTGTTCGAAGAGTTTCAAAACTTTTTTCTCGATGAAAGTGTTTACACTTTTCGAACATATGTTCGAAAAGTTTCGATGATGTTTGATGATGTTTGACGATGTTTGACGTTATTTTTGGGGTTGTATTATATTTTTTAAGTAATGGGAAAATACATATATCATCGGCCGAGTACCCATATTAATATAATACTGTACCACCCCAAAAATAACGTCAAACATCATCAAACATTTCGAACATCATCGAAACTTTTCGAACATGTTCGGAAAGTGTAAACACTTTCATCGAGAAAAAATTTTGAAACTCTTCGAACAAAAATTTTCGAGTAATGTAACCAACGCCTTTAAGTTCATCCTACTACTACCTTCTTCTTCCATCCCAATCTTGACTTACATAAGCAAATTTCAATTAGAAAATAGTAGATATTTTTTTTAAAGAATGGCTAGTTTGTTTTTAGAAAGAAATCTATTGCATGAAAAAATCATGATAATAATTGACTTGCCATTAGCTGAGAATCATATTTTTTTTTAGTCAAATTAAACTAGACAAACTATATTTTTTCATTTGTTTACCAAATGTCAAAGTGACCATTTGAGGTTAAGTTTTATTATTTATCTGTGGCATTATTTTATAAATATTTTAAATGGGTTTGAAGTCCAAAAAGAAGTTGTTATTATTATAATAATAATAATAATAGTGATGTTAGAAATATTCATGTGATATTACACGCATTAGAAAGTAAAAAAAGTAGAGTATTTTTTTTTTTTAAGTGAAAACATTTGGATGAAAAAAATAAACAGCACATCCTAAAATCGTTTTCCGAAAGGAAAATCATTTAGACCAATCAAATGACTTGGCATGTTGCATGGTTAATATATAGAAAATCAATTACTATAGTAATTGATTTTCTAAGGCAATAATAGAAAAAAAAGATTTATCTCAGTTTTAAATAAATATTTTTGGGAATAATTCATATTTCTGGATAGGTTTTCATTTTTAGTATTTTTTTTTATTTTGATCTAGAGAAACGATGTTTGTGAATAAGCTTGCCAGGTGTAGATATCTATGATTGACAAGGTATATCACCAATTGAACTTACAAATAAATCAATGACGATCACTTCCATTTCCATTCTGATTAAATCCGTTCTACATGGCAATGAAAGAGTTGCATTTTCTATAAACAGTAATAAAATGCAACATATTTTAAAATAAATAAATACGACGAATTAATAACTAAAGCCACTAGGGACGATGAGAACCAATTATGTGATATTGGATACGTCATGTATGAAATTTCACTGCAAATTTTTACATTAAAATTTTTGAATTTTCTGCAGATGTTCCTTGTAAATACTAACATCATTCGGTGCCTTACTAACAATTGTTTCATTTTTTAATTGCAGGGACCAAAATAGTGTACTGGGACAAACTACTCAGGATTTTCCTTCCGTGTTTATGAGTGAGTAAAAACGAATTTAGTTTTTTTATTTATTGTATCGGTATATTTGCTGTTTATGATTATTGTTCTATCTGTCGTCACTTAAGAATAATATTTAAACTTAGAAACATTTCATTCTCTAATTCTACATTTTTACTTTTGTTTGTGGCTCTCGTTATCTACAATTATATCTTAAAAAATATTGTCTACAGAATATTAATGAACTACTGTAAATGATTCTAAACTTGGGAGAGTTATCTACTCGATGTCTTTTCATTTACATCAAAGGTTAAGTTAAGTTTAAGGCTTCAAATAATTTTTTCTACTATATTCTACCTGAATAAGGGATTTTTTATGTAGAACAAAACTTTTTAGATGAATTTTGAAGTCTTTAGACTTTGTGTACTTTTTTTTAGTGGTTTTAAACATGAAACTTAGTTGAATTTATAACTTTATTGATCCGCATTAGCGTCGTTTTGTCCTTCAGACCGACCAATAGGATTTTCGGGTCAAATTCCAAGGTATTTGAGGATTGTTGATTCGGTATGTCGAATTGAAATTTGGACAACAGTGCAATCGGATTAGCTGCTGCTAGTAGCAAAGGAGGGAAATTCCGTGCTGGAATAATAAATTTTAATCGTCTGCATTTTGCGTTTGCGTTACTTCCGATGGAAATATGAATAACATGTGGAACGTTTAATAAAACGCGAAGGAAAAATTTGGTTGTTTGATACCGCGGTACTACATATTGTAAAGTTTCGGCTTCGGTCTTGTTTCCATACTCTATTTTTTAATATTGGATATTTGTTGATACCAGAATGCTTAGCACCGGAATTGGTTATATTTGAAAGAAATCATCATTTAAATGTAAATCCGTTATCGATTGAAAGGTCTATTTAAAGTAATAATAATAATCAATCGCCGGAATTGTGTAGTATAAATGATGGCGTATCATTATCATTTATGATGGCGTTATCATTTTAATTATGTTTAGTATAAATGATGGCGTCATCATTACACCAATACCCCCCTCCGCCTCGTCATCATTCGTCATCAGTCGAAGGACCTTCTCCCCCCATAAAATAATGACATTATTATTTGAATGGCCTCTTTTACCATTCTTCACAACTTTTGTTACATGAAATTTTGTTCCCTTCATAGTTTGTAGTGTTTTTTGTAAGATTTTTTCATTAAAAAAAAAAAAAAAAAAAAATTGGATGTTTATAAGCGAAACGCCATCTTGTTTACAATTTTTGCAAATCATTTTTATTACAACATAAAAACATTTTATTTGTAAAACATTTTAATAGGAATAATAAAACTTTTTAATTAGGAATAAAAGGGACTTTTCATGTAACAAAAAGAGTGGAAAATGTTAAGAGGAATATTCTCATATTTTTAAATTCGTGGAAATATCTGTAAAAATATCCTGTAAAAATATGATGGCTTCATCATTACACCAATACCCCCCTCCGAGTACTCGTTAGTTGACTTGATGTAATATCATTGTTTTAGGTCGATATTAAGGGTACCGATGATCGAAACCAGAAATCCTTTTGGAAAATCGTTTACCCCGACTCAAGGATCAAAACCCCCCGCCCCAAAAAAAAAAAAAAAAAATTAGCCCGAAAAACCGTCTTATCGACTCTCATCATTTTTTTAAATTTTAAAGCATCTGTGGAAATAACAAGACAGCGAATTAGAAGATTATAGAGCCTCTTCGGCTAAATAAAATAATTTTAGACGTTTGCGAGTTCAAGTTCGAAAATCTTCGATGTTTAAATTTTTATAAATGCAAAAAATACAAGGCCATTTAATTTTTTTTCCTACAATAAAATAAACGTTTACTACCGTATGGAATGTTTTTGAATAACTTTTAAATTTACAATTTTTTTTTCTGTTTTTTTTTTTTTTTGTTTTGTAATATGCATGTTAAAATGATATGTGAATTTTGGAATATAATAGACCAGAAACCTGATTTCAAGGATATCATTATTCATTAAAGAAACAATAAGTGCTAGGTTTTCTGGGAAAAGTGAGAAATAAATATTATGATCATGGATTAATCGACTACTTTACGACTAACATTTTTACAAAGAAATTTCTTTGTAAAAATGTTAGTCGTAAAGTAGCTTTAACATAAACGACATTTCTATATTAAAGGTTGCCTAGAGGAAAAGAACAATGGACATGTTCTGGGAGGGCTTCCAATTTGTCATATTAACCGGAGCTGGAACATTGATGTTATTTTTATTGCATTATTATTTGATTTTACCTTGGGATATAAAAAAGGTAAACTATAATACTTTATATTAAGTTTTGGATTTTAAAAATAAAATAAGAAAATGAAGTAATGTATACTTTCCTGTATGAACATCCATAAATTTTTTAAAACTTTAAAACTTATTTAGATTGTAGATCTAGACTTTTTTTGCCGAAAAAATTGAAAAAAAAAATTATAATTATTAAACATTTAAAAAATCAGAAATTCTTCGGAACTCAAATTTTGTGAAGAAAAGGTTCTTTTTTTTTAATTTGAGCAAATGCGCGGGTAAAATGGAACCTTTTTTTTTTTTTTTTTTTTTTTAGTGAATTAGGTTACATAATTAAAGAAATTTAAATTATTTTCATGTTTGCACATTAATTACATAAAACAAATGCTAACGTTAGATATGTAAACCCCCCCCCCTTGTTAGCAAAAGTTATCATTTTGAATACCCCCCCCCAACGTGCTCACGTGCTTTATGCACGATCCCTAATTCAATAAAAACGGTGAAAAATTAATTGGCAGAGTTATAAAATTGCTAACAGGAGTTACAGGGTGACTGGCCAAAGTGGCAACTCCTGAGTCCAGAAGAAAAGGGGAAATTAATGATTTGAGAAAACTTATCGAATTGTTTCATTATCGAAAATAAAAGCTTTCGTGTAATGCTTTTCGCTTTAAAAGTATCGATACATATCGAATTCCTCATTATCCCAAAAAAATATTGAGAATTTATCGCCATCATTACCGTACAGACAGGTCGGGAACCTTCCCCCCTCGAAACTGTCCCGCTTAAGTTCGCGGATTTTAGTTCTAAGAACAGACGATGATAGGGCAGTGTTTGAGCTGGAGTTGTTGCGAAGAATTTTGCGAAGTCCGAGATTGTCTTTTTCGACTTAAGCTCTAAAATGATGTGCCAGTGGCACAAGTTCACCCTCAAAACTGAATAAAGAAAATAAACTGTTCATAAAATTTTGACATGTGAACTCGGAAGTTGCAACTCTGCAGCCTCATCATTTTTTTCCTGTTTTAGGATTTATCTGACTTTGGTTTTGATCATTTAACGAAAGGACATTACAAATCTGCTCGCAATAAAAAGGAAAACAAACGCGAATTAGTCAGAGAAGTTCAAAGATTACGAAAAATCGGGGGGGAACTACCCCCGATTTACCCTAACGGATGGTTCGCCCTTTTAGAATCGGAGGATTTGAAAAAAGGTGATGTCAAACACGTTGTTGCATTGGGAGAGAATTTCGCCGTTTTTAGAAACTCACTAGGAGAAGTGAAAATTCTAGATGCTTACTGCCCTCATCTAGGAGCAAACATGGCGATCGGTGGAGTTGTCCGCGGTAATTGCCTCGAATGCCCTTTTCACAAATGGGCATTTGACGGTGAAACCGGTCAATGCTCGTCCGTACCTTACAGCGAGAAAACTCCGGATTTTATAAAAGTCAAAAAATGGGAATGTGTAGAAGTGAACGATTTCATTTTTGTTTGGTATCACGCGGAAAACGAAAAACCGTCTTGGTATCCGGAATCTTTAGATGTTATTAAAACTAAAAAATTTTCATATCACGGTCGATCGGAATTTTTGATAGGTTGCCACATACAGGAAATAGCAGAAAACGCATCTGATGCGGCGCATTTTATTACAATTCATTCCTCGTCCCTTGAATTCGGTAAATTGTACTGGAAGTTTAACATTACTTGCTCTGAGGAATGGAATCAATCCCTGGATGAGAATCACGTAGCGAAGTTAGGCAATGCGACGTCGTTAGATGCAAAGATTTTTAATAAATTTTCAATACCGATTGGTGATAACAAATTAAAATATATTGGCCCTGGTTATACTGTATCAATGGCAACCGTGCTGGGATTGAAAATGTTAATGCTTTTTGCGATAACTCCGGTGGAGGCACTCGTTCAAAAATTCACCATAAGGATGTACGCTCCTTATATTTCAATGCTACCTGCTAAAATCGTGTTGTGGAAGTCAATAAATGTTGTAAGTATATATTGGGTTTAATTAATTATACATGAATATATTCACAATCAAGCAGTTGACTGCAGCCCTGCTGAGCGGTGATAAAATACGTTTTCCTGTTCGATAGGAGTTACGATTGATCAGATAAAACTCGATAAATATATCTTCACTAAAACTCTATATATTCATGTGATCGAGAACATTCTTACAACGACAACAAGGCGAACATACACAAAAACGTTTGGCAACGCTGCTTATGAAAATTACCGCGAATTTTAACACGCCCTCTTAATTATTTACAGTAAGAAAATAATTACGATCCAAGAAAAAAAATTTCCAGTTACATATTAAAAAAAAACATGTACATAAAATATTTACAAAAACTTTTACAATTCAATTTAATTAAATTAGGAAAACCCTAAGTTTAAGCGGCAGCTATAAAATTTTATTCGACTTAAAGGTTTTGTCAGTATATCCGCCGGCATCTGATCCGTTGGCTTGTATTTTAAATAAATCTCGCCCGATTCGATATTTTCTCTGATTTTATGATACCGGACATCAATATGCTTGGTTCGGTTGTTAGTGATGTTATTTACAGCCATACATTGAGCGGATTGGCTATCATTATATATTGTTATAGGGTGATCGGTTCCCATTATGCCTTTTAAGATGGATTTGAGAAACAACGCTTCTTTCGTTGCCTCCGAAAGAGACATGTATTCTGCTTCTGCGCTAGACAAAGCAGTCGTTCGTTGTTTTCTACTCTCCCAAGATACAGACCCCCCTGCCATCTTAAATACATACCCGGTGTAAGATCTCCTGTCGATCGGATTGGATGCCCAATCAGCATCTGCGTACCCCGTTAGAAGACAATCGGACTTACTGAATTTCAGAGCCAAGTCCTGAGTTTCCTTCAGGTATCTTAATACCCGTTTTGCAGCACTCCAGTGTTCAGCTGAATGCTTATGATTAAACTGCGCCAGGATACTTACCGCATGAGCGATATCGGGCCTTGTGGCCGTCGAGATATATGTTAGGCGGCCTATTAACTCCTGATAAGGGACATCTACTTCCTTACCTTCCTCGCAGTTTAAAAACTTCGCGTTCATCTCCATCGGGGTGGCTTGGCCTTTGCACTCTGACATGTTGAATGCCTCCAATGTTTCCTTAATATATTGGGCCTGATCCAACGTGTAGCCATCCTCTATCTTCCGGACCCTCATTCCAAGCATTAATTTGAGTAAGCCCAGATCCCTCATTTCAAATTTAGATGCTAAGGATTTGATACGTCGCGTGGCGTACCAAAGGATTCCGGGGGAGGTTCACGGACATCAATCAAAAAAAAAATCAAACGACAAATTCCATCCATATCGAGCGTCGTCTTTATATTTTAATTAACCATCGTAAATCCATTTTCATAAACCATTATCAAAAGAAACTAAATGACAAAACTAAAAACCTAAAACCCTGTAACAACAGATGAAATCACAATCACAAATCACATCTTTTTTTTAACGAGAAAAATAAAATAACTTTATAAAACAATTCTTACCCTTTCGGGGTTTTTAAACGATATTTAATTATCCATGTCTCATCCCCGTTGTCAGGATGGCGGTCCTGAAGAAACGCCTAGCCTCTCATATTAAAACTTAAAATTTAATTTGAAAACAACTTTGATTACCAACGACATTTTTAAAAACCAGACTTTGCGTTGAGAGAGACTCGGACCGAATGACTGCGCTGCTATCACTGCAGCAATTAATGGGATTAATGGCGGGCTATTTTGTTCGCGCCTTTTGCTATCGTTTAAATTACGCGGTATTTTAATAAAAAGGTTTATTTAATAATTTATTTATTTATTCGACGCTCGTTTCAACGAAAAAAAATATTTCTGACCGTTACAGATTGTTTGAAGTCTTGCACCATACTGTCATCATTTGTTAAAATGTATTGGTCATCAACGTATAGGGCCACTATTGTAATCGAATCGTTTTTCCTCTTGATGAATAAACATGGTTCACCTTCCAATCGTTCAAAGTTTTCGGATAAAAGGAATGATGTCATTTTTGCATACCAAGCTCGAGCGGACTGTTTTAACCCATAAATTGCTTTTTCCAATTTACATACTTTGTTTTTATTGGCTTCGTCTACGAAGCCTTCCGGTTGCTGCATATAAATTTCTTCCTTTAATTCCCCATGTAGAAAAGCTGCTTTTACGTCAAGGTGGTGAATTTCAAGGCCTAATTCGGCTGCCAATGCGATCAGGAGTCTTTGCGTTGATCTTGCAACAACTGGAGAGTGTGTTTCGGTATAATCCACCCCGGCTTTCTAGGTAAAGCCTTTGGCAACTAATCGTGCTCGGTGCCGTTCCACATTCCCATCGGCGTCTCTTTTTATTTTGTAGACCCATTTGCATTTGACTGCTTTGCGGTTTTTCGGCAAATCAACTAATTTCCAGACATTGTTCTTCTTCATGGAGTCAATTTCTTCTTGCATTGCTTCTTCTTGCGATGCTCCTATTTCATTGATCTTGGACGAGGAAGATCCCAATGGGATCCGTGGAGATGCACTTCCAGAAGAGTACGGACTCTCTGGGCGTAAGTCCTCAAGATCCGAATCGATGACATCTCCCCCGTCGACCATGTCAGGTGCATCGGTGACCATCGGGTCAGCTGCAACCAGTTCAGCAGGGTTTTGGTTCAAAATGATTTCCATTCCGGATTGTGAATCCAACGAGGAACCCGAGTATTGACTTCCCTTTCGATAGATTTCTTTTCCTGGGAAGACGTCCTCCAAAAAGACAACGTCCCGTTCAATTTTGATATTTTTCGGATTGTCTGGGTCTAGGAGTCTATATCCTTTAGTTGTTTCTGAATAACCCACGAAAATATAAGGTTTTGCTTTTGGGTCCAGTTTTCTTCTTTGTTTGGCGTGCGCGAAAGCTTGGCAACCGAACACTCTCATATGGGATAAATTTACTTCCTCCTTATTCGACCATACTTGAATTGGAAGTTTTCCGTGTAGGGCAGATGTTGGACTACGATTTTTGGCATATACTACGGTGCTTACGGCTTCAGCCCAATAGGAGTGTGGAAGACCCGCGTGTGCCAGCAAGGCTCGAGCTCTGCCCATGATGGTTTTATTTGCTCTCTCCACGACGCCATTTTGAGACGGACAATACGGCACTGTTCTTTCGTGTTTGATGCCTTCGGATTCTAGAAAAGAATTGAATTCGTGACATACATATTCACCTCCATTATCCGTGCGCAAACATTTTATGGAATTCCTCGTTTGCTTTTCAATGTAAGCCTTGAACCTTTTAAATTCATGACAAGCCCGATTTTTATTTTTTAAGAAATAGACAAATGTCATTCTTGACTTGTCATCTATGAACAAAATAAAATACTTAAATCCCGAAAAGGATGGTTCTTGCATAGGGCCGCAAATGTCGCTATGAATTAAATCTGACACGTTCTCGCTTTTGGTCGTACTTACCTTTGGAAATGATTTTCGTTCCATTTTACCTAAAACGCAGGACGTACAAGGGGAATTTTCACCCCTTTTTGTACAAGAAATACCTGTGATATTTTCCAATGTTTTCATATCAGCTGGGTTCAAGTGGCATAATCGTTCGTGCCACGTCGTCGCCATCTTTGCCGTTTCATGTGTCGTCTGCTGGTTCTGAAAATTCTCACCCCTGCTAACATCTAAATAAAAAAGATTATTCATATGAGTACCTGTTGCTATTACATTTAAACTTTGATCTAAGATATAGCATCCCTCTTTTTCAAAAACTACTTTATAATCTTTTCGAACTAAACCGGACACGGATAATAAATTTTCCCCAAGCCCCGGAACATAATTAACGGCGGATATTTGACTTACAGCGTTATTTGCTAAATTAAAATCACCCTGCCCTATACCTTGTAAAGTCTCGTTATTAGCGACAATCACAGTTTTCGGTACCTGAAATTTTTTAAAGTTAGATAACCGGTTTTTGGATCCGGTCATATGACCCGTACAAGCACTGTCAATCAACCATGGCGATTCGCCCTCTTCATCTGAATCCTCATCACATTCAACTTTCAATGCTCTGGCTACCAACGCTTGCTCCTTGACCTTTGACCTATCTGATGTTAAATCATGGGATTGAAGTTCTCTAACCATAAGTGATCTCTCCTTTGGTTTTGATTCGTCAAGCTTCTTTGAAGATTTTGCTTCAGTTTTGTCATCGGTTGGCTTCCCTTGTTTTAATTCCTTCGAAGGATTTTTCTTGGGACATTGAAATGACTTATGTCCCTCTTCCTTGCAGTCATAGCATATTATCGGATGCTTGGTAAACTTCTTAAGGTGATGATTCTTAAATCTTGTAGCTAAGGCGCTTTCCTCAGCTTGTTTTTGCGGTAATCGTTGTTCAATACGGCACAGCCGTTCAGTTAATGTAGAAAGCGTTCTTTTATCCAACGCAATGCCCTCCCACACTGAATTAAATTCAAAGTATTCCATGGGCAGTTTAGCCATGATTCTGCTCGTTAATAACAATTCAGGCAATTTTACCTGTGTTTGTTTTTCCATTTCCACGTTCAGTTGAGAGAAAAGGTTCTCGACTCTGGCAATGTATGCGGACATGCTTTCATGTTCAATCATTTCCATGTTGAAAAAATTTTCCAGCAGTCTATCCAGGCGGTGGGAGCTGGTTTGCTCATAAACCGATAAAAGCTTATCCCAAATTTCTTTGGCCGTCTTACATGATCCCGTTAATTGGCAGTGAATGACGTCGATGTTTGTAACGAGGAGCAATTGCGCCAGTATGTCTTTTTCTTCCCATTCGGATGCTGACTTCTCTCTGGTAGCTTTTTCCTCTGCCGTTTCGTTGTCCTTTGCAACAGGTTTCACTGATTCTCCCGAGACATGACCGTGAACCGTTTTACTCTTTAATAACAATTCAATTTGACGCTTCCACGTTGGCCATGCTTCCGCACCGTTAAGCTTTGTAAGGTTGAATTTTAAGTCCATTTTTTCTTGACTATAAACTCGATCTATTAACCATTACTATCGATCAATCGATTCGCTGGGCCTCATAACCTGATAAAATACGTTTTCCTGTTCGATAGGGGTTACGATTGATCAGATAAAACTCGATAAATATATCTTCACTAAAACTCTATATATTCATGTGATCGAGAACATTCTTACAACGACAACAAGGCGAACATACACAAAAACGTTTGGCAACGCTGCTTATGAAAATTACCGCGAATTTTAACAAGCGGAATGGTCCATAGTCTGGGAATCATTTTTGTAAAATATAAACAATGCACAACAAGTATGCTAAAACAGAAGAAATAATAATGAACTCCATTTTGAAAAATCTAATACTTAGGACCGTTTCATTAAGCAGGACAGACTGGTTGGATTAAATAATCGGACTGAAAGACCGAAAGCTTTACGAATACAGGGGTCCGTTTCTTATAAAAATTTAGGACTTGTATTCGCTTATAGTTCTTCAGTTCTTTCCGTTTTATCATTACTTCTTCTTTTGCAGTTCGAACAGGACGCTTTGATTTGGAACCACAAAAAGTACTTAAACAAACCTATGTTGGTGAAAGAAGATCAAGCAATAACCCGGTTTCGAAGATGGTTTCAGCAATTTTACTCAGAAAGCAGTCCAACATTTAGTTATCAAAAGGACTCCTTGGCGTGGTAGTTAATTAAAAAGCCAATTACAACAAATATTTTTGCAGATCAGCGCAATCCCATTCAAATGGGACATATTTCGCAGATGTTTTTTAACTGAGCGATGAGATGATGACCGTCCTTGAAATTTAATAGCCCCCACAAAAAGGACTTATTACAGTAGTACATAAGTAGATTCTAAAATTATATACAGTAAATAAATAAATGAAGTGTTTTCAATCGTTTTCTAGAAAATAACTATTAAATTGGTCTACTCTATAAGAGCTATATTGGATATGGGAAGGTGGTAAGAAACATGACTGCCGGATATTGTATGTTGTTTTTTGTGACGTCACGTGCATTGGCGTGGTAGTTAATTAAAAAGCCAATTACAACAAATATTTTTGCAGATCTGCGTAATCCCATTAAAATGGGATATTTAAACTCTGATGTTTTTTAACTGAGCGATGACCGTCCCTGAAATTTATTAGCCCAAAAAATGGACTTATTACTGTAGTACCTAAGTAGATTCTAAAAGTATATAAAGTAAATAAACAAATAAATATAGTATATTACACATTAGGTATGGAGGTGGCGTATTGCAGGCCGAGATTGGGGTTTACGGCGTGAGCGAAGTGAGGTCCGTAGCTACTTGAGGCCTGCAAGCCACCTCCGTGCCTGATTAGTAAGATATTTTTCATCGCGACCATGAAAATTGAAATTTTTCGTTTTTCAAGCGACGGAAAATGGACTTTTCCGCCCATTGTGATGAAAAATAAATAAATATACAACTTAATTAATTTTAAGTGTTTTCAATCGTTTTTTGTAAAAATAACTATTAAATTGTTCCACTTCATAAGAGCTATATGGGATATAAGAGAATGGTAATTCAGTAATATCGTTAGACCTTGATATTAAGGGCGAGATATGTTTTTCTGGTAGTGATTTGGAAGGGATTTCGAAGCTTTTTTGATATTTTGGTAGCAAATCATCATGAATGATGTAAATTACAGACCATTTTTCTGACCTCTCTAACGATAAAAATTACAATGGCAAAATAATGCTTCAAACCTGGATGATATGTTTACACTCTCTATTTTCACAGTAGGATACTATTAATATTTTGCATCGACCAGAAAGTAAGAATTTTTAAGGAGATTTTGACTTGTCCCGTCCGTTACATTTTTCAAAAAATTGTGGAAGCCATGGAACGTGTTCCATATCTCTATGTTCTAAATTGTTGGCAATACTGAAAAACAAAATACTTTTCATACGACAATAGAAATGCGTTTGTTTACTACAAATTATTCTCATCTTTATTTTATTTGATAAGAAAATACATAACAATTGGCGACGAGAATGGGTAAAAAGAAGAATAATACGCCAACTCCAAATACAAAGCCGGGTGTCTCAAATGCCGGATCGGGAAATACAAATACGACACCAATGGTGACACGCTCCCGGATTCGGACAAGAAGCGTATCTTTAAGTACGAGATTTCAGCTTCCAGCGACAACTCCTACGACTAATACTACAAGTCAAGCTGTCGTTACGACACCGGCAACCACTACAGGTATTACAATGCCATTTTCTACGGTTCAACCAGTCATGTCGACTTCCTTCGGATTCCCGAAATTTGACAAGTTCGACGCTACAAAAGAAGACTTGGATGCATATCTGGAGAGGTTCGAGTGTTTTGTCGAAGTGAATAATATTCCTCCGGATAAACAAGTGAAATATTTTATTACGTGCTTAACTGCAGATACATATGCACAATTACGAAAACTAACGGTTCCACTAGCTCCTAGCAATTTACAATTTGATGAATTAAAAACTAAGTTAAAATCTTTTCTACAACCTACACCGCTTGTAGAAATGGCTCGTTACAAGTTCCGCAATAGGAAACAAGAAGCTAATGAAAAGGTGAAAGATTACTTGGCGGCATTAAAGGCGCTTTCAGTTCATTGTGAGTGGAAAACCAACGAGCGTTTGGAAGAAGAGTTAACGGGGCAAATTATTAAAGGCATTAAGAACGAAAAAACGCAACGTTATTTACTAGCAACGCCGAAATTAACCTTAGATGATGCTATTAATAAAGCGATCGCTGATGAACAGGCTCAAGCTGGAGTTACAACCCTTCGACAGGATACTACACAAGTTGAATCAGCAGCACACAAGGTTGGCATACAGGATCGTAGGAGAAGATTTTTCAGACCTGGTAGAAGGACTCGGAATAATCGTACTCATATCTATTTTCAACGCTCATGCTGCTTTTCCGTCACTGTCTACGACCAGATTACTCCACTATGCTCTTTTCCTACAGGGATTTAATTACGATATTCAATACAGACAGTCCGAAAAACATTCGAATGCAGATTTTTGCTCCAGATTTCCAGTAGAGGACTCCGATTACGAAACGGATGCCCCGGAAGTTTTCAACATTCACCAAATCAGTATGCTTCCGATTACATACTCTGAAATAGTTAGCGAAACAGATAAGGATGTGGAATTGTCTCGTTTAAAAAAGAGAGTTTTAGGATTGATACCAAAAGTCGACGGTGAAGATTACTCACACTACTCAGTTACCCAAGGATGTTTGCTAAAAGGACAACGAGTGATGATTCCACCGAACTTACAGCAAGCAGTTTTGGAAGAACTCCACCAAGGTCATTTAGGAATTGTAAAAATGAAAGCCTTAGCACGGAGCTACGTTTACTGGAAAAACATAGATAAAGACATTGAAGCTTTAGCTAAGAGCTGCGATGAATGTTTACAACAAAGCAAACAAAAGAAAAATGTGAAGATTCATCCATGGATCTTTCCTAGCGGTCCATGGCAGCGTTTACACGTGGATTTTCTGGGACCATTTGAAAATTTTTATTACTTAGTAATAGTGGATGCTTTCACAAAATGGTTGGAAGTGTATCAAATGCGATCAATTACTGCTTCAGCTACTATTGCAAATTTACAAGATTGCTTTTCACGATTCGGTCTACCAGTCACAATCGTGTCCGATAATGGTTCACAGCTTACGTCGGAAGAACTCAATGATTTTCTCCAAAGGAATGGAATTCGTTTACTTCATTCTGCTCCTTACTTTCCCATGAGTAATGGTCAAGCGGAAAGATGCGTTCAAACAGTTAAATACGCGCTTCGCAAATACAGTACCGCTCCTGGGACGTTTCAAGTAAAGCTTAATAATTTCCTACTTCATTATCGGAAATCGCCACACGCGACAACAAATGTTAGTCCGGCTGAATTGATGTTTGGCAGAAACATTCGTACGCGCTTAGACCTTGTTATTCCGACCGAAGAACAGAAAAAGGGCGAACTTTTTTCAATCGGATCTCCTGTTTTGTTCCGAATGTACAACTCTCCCTATAAATGGCAGAAGGGAATGGTTTCAAGAAAGATTGGAAATGTTATGTATAAAATTTCTACAAATGGGGGCTGGCATATACGTCATGCAAACCAAATGCGTCCAATTTCCAATGCTACACCTCGTATATTACCGGAACCTGAATCGCAAGCTACGCTGGATCCGCAAACGAAAAAACCACAAACGCAGAATACGCCGGTTATTCAACCGCAAGAAGTTGCCAACACCTCTCCTACGCTGAGACGTTCAACGCGTACCCGTGTTCCAACACAATTTAAGGACTACATAGTGCCAAAGATACGTTAAAAAAAATTTTTTTTCTCAAGGGGGGAGAATTGTTCCATATCTCTATGTTCTAAATTGTTGGCAATACTGAAAAACAAAATACTTTTCATACGACAATAGAAATGCGTTTGTTTACTACAAATTATTCTCATCTTTATTTTATTTGATAAGAAAATACATAACAGAACGAAAATGTTTTGAAGTGATTAAATTACAAATTTACGGAACACCTATAAACATTATGAAAAAAAAAATACTTTTTCCTGCTAGCTTTAAATTCAGAACAAAAATTTTCACAAACGATAATAAATCTGAATATGAATTCCTTTTGAATGTCCCGTCCGTAACCCTGTAAAAACTGTCGCTGTATCTTCTGCTGCATAGTTAAAATTTTTAAAAAATAACCTGCGGTAGATCTTGACCTATATTATGCTACTATGAAAATAAGAAGAATTTTTTTCACTTTTTGGGGGGTTTTGCAACGCTTTAAAGCGTAAAAATGTCCCGTCCGTTACATATGGATTTGCTCTGGCAATTATAAAATTCTCCAAGAAAAAATTAATTGTAAACAAAGATATTATCTTTAAATATTATACTAATTTATTACCTGCCGTTTAAATCAAAATCTTGCTCATAAATTCTTTATACTGCCCCTAAATGATTTGAAATATTTTCCGATTAATACATAATAAAATACTTCAGAGCAGTTTCGGGAGGGTCTCCAAAATGTCAGTTGAATGGTACATCTCGATAAATCGAAGCCTATCTTCCTTGGTACGGGGCGGTTTAAAATTATTCAAATCGTGCATACGTAATATTTGAAGGGCCCGAGATCAATTCAGTAAATATGAAATGAGCGCGAAAAATATGCAGCCACAAAGACCACGACCCATGACCCACGAGTAACGATTCATAACGAAACATTCAGATATTACGCAATTTTTTTTCGTAATTTTCAAAAACTCCTTTGCATATTGTAATACTTGAAGAACTGAATCTCTTTAAACAGATCCAGTTAACCGAATTTCCCAAAATTTTTTGATTTTATTTGTCTCATGTAAATCATGATTTCAACATTCTGGAAATGTCTTTGTCTTTTTCCCCAACCCCCCTTCTCGTGATTAGACCTAAAGCAGAGCCCTCTCCACTGAAATGTATTTGATGTATATATTATACGGATTTCCAATCCATATTAAAGCCTGTAACTATTACAACTTTTCACCTTTTGGAGAAAATTTATGTAAGATAATCAAAATGTGTCTTAAAAGTAAACTAGCTACAGGGTATGTCAAACGTTTTTTTCATATTTCTCAATACACTTTTTTGATGAAATTTTTTTTTTTTACTTTTCCAGATCAATTTGTTCAGTATCGTAGATTGGAGTGAAGTTGAAAGGAAATTCGAAACAAAATTCTAGGTTTATTTTAGGCACACAAAATTAAATTTTTTACTTAAGTATTCCAAAAACAATATCCACTTAATGCAATAAAAAATTTTATCTACAACTAACATTTTCTGTCAGGTTTCACCTGAATGAGGCTTTTCCTATTTAGAACAAAACTTTCCAGGTGAATTTTAAAATCCGTGGATCCCGTGAACTTTTTTCCAGTAATCTTAAACATAAATCTTACTTGAATTTGAACCGTTAATGATCCGCTATCGATATCCTTAACGCCGTTTTGTCGTTCGGAACGACCAATACGATTTTTGGGTCGAACTCCAAGTTTTTTGAGGATGGCTGATCCGGTATGTCGAATTGAAATTTGGACAACAGTGCAATCAGATTTGCAGCTAGTAGTAAAGGACTGAATTTTTGTGCTGGAATAATAAATTTTAATCGTCTGTATTTTGCGTTTGCGAACTTCCAATGGAAATATGAATGAAACATGAGGAACGCTTTATTTATTTATATATATTAAAGAAGCTAACAGCAACATGCCTTTTACTAGCAATCTTTGTCTAAAAATGAAACAATAAACTTAAGGGAATAATAAAAAAAATTAAAATAAAAATTAAAAAATAAATAAAAACAATAACAATAATAATGCTAATGATCATAGTAATAATACGACTTTTAGTAATACTACTCCGCTTGAAGGACGGCATTCACGGTATTCCAAAACTCCTTGGAAGAAGAAAAAATGTCTAATTCTAGATGAAGGCGAAGGGTGTTAAAACTGTCGATCATATGGGACAGGTTGGAAAAAGAGGGACAAAAGGAAGAGGAAAGTACAGGACGGTGTTGTCTACGAAGGATGGGATGGGGAACATGGAGCCCGACCTTGCTTAAAAGATTTGAATCAGAGGTGTTAGAATTTAGTAAAGAATGCAAGAAAAAAAAATCATGTTTCGTACGACGGACAGCTAGAGCCTCAAGCTCTGTATCACCACAAAGTTATATTTACTTTATCCGCACTGAATTCCGTAAAAGAATAGCTTATTATGCGATTTACGGTGCCCAAATGAACTGCACATTCTGACGTGACATTATCCGCTTTAGTGAAAAGCGAAGCAAAAATTTGGTTTTTTGATACCTGTGCTACCCATTTTTACGTATTTAAGATACTTTGTGTCATTGTAATTTTGTACTCTGGGTGAAATTGAACTAAAACTACTGCTTATAATCAAGCCAAATGCCTTCGAATAAGTTAGTTTACCTAATGTTCCAAACTTTACACTGAGTTGATTAATGATAATGAATGTTTTAAAAAATCTTTCATCCATATTTTTATAGCACTTACCAATGCAGGCCCGAGGACCTTTCCCGTACGGTAAATAAGCGCAACTTGGTGTCGAATTTTTCTTGTCATGTGAAAATCTATCAGGATCAAATATTTCGGGATTTGGAAAGTACTTTTCATCCCAATGAAGTCCGACCGTCGGAATGAGTACGTAGGTGCCTTTTTCAATGGTCAACTGAGAGTCGGGATCTTTAAAATCCTTTACACAAGCTCTTAAAATGATGGATGAAGTTGGATATTTTCTTAAAGTTTCTGTAAGATTATGAATCGTTAATTGAAAAGAAAGTTATGAGAGAAATCTCTAAAGAAAATATTTGAGAAATATCTGCTACATCTCCCTAAGTATATTTACCGTCAATAACCTGATGTAAATACTCCAAGTGGCAGATAGCCTCATACGTAATTTCTCCATTGTTTTGAGCTAAAATTGTGTTAATCTCTTTCCTTAATTTTCGTTGCAAGTTCTGATTTACAGCAAGTTCATATAAGACCGATGAAATCGTTTTGGAAGTATTTATATATGCCGGCGTTATGAAACTTAAAGCTTGGGAAGTTAAATGTTCGATCGTAAACTTTTGTTCTAAAAAAATTTAAGTTAAATAAGTTAAAAACACCTAAAAATGATACGCAGACTTTTCTTGTTACTCTTACTCTGTTCCATTTTTCCACCGGAATAATCTAAATATCCTTTGTCGACAAGGTCTGTTAAGTGTTGCATTGCGTCGAATCTAGTTTCATCATTCTTTTTTCTGCTTTCCATAATATTTGTAAATAAACTGTTAAAGAAGTTAAACAATTTTTTCGATATGAATGGTATCTGCAGAATAGAAGGAACAATGAAATTTTTGAAATTGAAATTACATTTTGGAAATGAAAAGTCGTCCTGTACCCGGGAGCAGTCGCTGGACCCGGGTACTGGCCTCAGGCCTGGCACGTTTTTATTACCTTTAGCGCTTTCGCTAAACCAGGCATATATATGGCGATGAAAAATTTCAGCATTACAACCCAATTATAGGCTGCAATTTTAAGACTTTCCGTACCAATAAGTGATGAATTAGGATCTTTTATAAAATTAATGTCGATTCCAAAAAAAGCCGAAAACATTGCATCAGTTGCGAATCTTGTCGATATGTCTTTTACGTCGATTACCTCGCCATGCCTGGCTTTTTCCATTAAAACGTTTTCGAGTGTAATTTTTGATTTATTCAAAGAGGGAATCATTGCTTGTAATTTCAAAGGGCGAAAGATGGGAGTGAGATTGGCTTTTAAATTTCTGTGGGCATCCCCTTTTAAATTAAATAGATTAACTGTGAAAAAATTAATAAAAATAAAATTATATGAATGAAAATGTTCGTAAAATAGAACAAAAATCATTTACCTGATATTGGATCATCGTCTGGAGCGAAATAAGTGTCGTGGCTGCTAAAATTTTCATAGTTTTCTGTAAAAATTTTTTTTATTAAATCTAAATCGTTTACCATCAAGGCAGGCTTGTCAAGGAACCATAATCCATAATATCTTTCAATCTTTGATTTGTCATAAAGCTCCTTAAAAAGAAAAAAACTTCCTTCGACGTTCATCCATCGTAGATTTCCAAAAGGGAACAGAGGTTTAGCATATGGGATGTTTCTTTCACCCCAATACCTATATTGTTTTTTAAAATAAATGTACAACGACCAAATACCGGCTATTAGAGATACAACCGAAAAAACGGTAATGCTTAGAAATATAAAAATCATTTTGTTAATGACTGTGATCACGAAAGACTAATGTTTCGAAGAATTACTTCTTAAGTTTTTAAGAGTTCAAATCCAAAATGATTAATTTCAAATGATATGCAAAAGTTTACGCTTATCACTTAAAAACGATTTTCTTACTAAAGAATATGGAAAATTTAGTGCCTTGAAAAATATCTAAACTACATAAGCAAGATTTTAAATAATCAGAAGCAAGTATTCAATCAGTTTTTTTCGAATATGTAATTCTCGCTTTTTCATTTTCCTAACTATTGTGATTTATGCTAATATTTGTCATTACATCGATTTTTGGTGTTTTAAAAGTTTCCTTCAAGAAACAATGGAAGTTATAATATAGCCTTGATATACTTGAAACTGGAAAATTAATAATATTTATTTATCCTTGAACAAGTGCGTAAACTAAATAATTTTAATGAATTAATAAGAGTTGAGACCACATTTAAAATTATTTTAAATGTGGTCTCAACTCTTAAAATTATTTTAAATTATGTGGTCACATTTAAAATTATTTTAAATGTGGTCTCAACTCTTATTAATTTACTAAAATTATTTAGTTTACGCACTTGTTCAAGGATAAATAAATATTATTAATTTTCCAGTTAAATACAAAAAAAAAAAAACATCAAACTGCAACTGCAAAGTGCCTTGCAAAATCAAACCAAAGTCATCATTCCAAATCCCTGTAGTGTTAAACCAAGGGAAATGACATGGCTGTAAACCCAACTTATTATCACCAAATTCCAGGTATCATTTTATAGGGAACTTGGCTGCAGTATTTTTTCCAATATTCACCATATTTTTTTCTATTTTTTCCTTCGTCGCGATACAGACGGTGAAGTATGTATAAAACGTTATAAAAAAGTATACAAAGTTCCATAAACCGCCTTTAATAAATCCCAAACATGCACAGAAAGCGAAAGCAGCTCCTACTTCAAAAGTATAGTTTATATGACGCCCTAGTCCCCAAAATCCGGATGTTAATAATGCCGATTTTTTGGTCTTCCCAGTCCAGTCTTTGTACTCGGCAAGTATATATTTTGCTGGTTTCCCCCAGATCAGGCAGGATTCATAATTAGTGGAAAGCTTAAAAATTTGCTTTTCGGAATCTACCTGCAAAAGTTTAAAATGGAAATATTTTTTGAAAAAAGTTTTATAACAAAACGAAAGATGTTGTGTAAAAATTTAAACTTACTTTGTAATTTAAAAAAGTACAAGCTACGCCGAAAATTTCGATATGAATTGATGTTACTGGAGACAATGTTGAAGGAATAAGGGTGCTGTAGGAGGTAGCAAACGTAAATAACACTGGTCTACAAATTGGTTTTACAGTCATGTCGTATGTCACTAATGTCAAGCATCGATTTAAATCCTGTTTCGGTTACTTTCAACGTTGGAAAAATTTTTTAAGCAGCAAAATATCCAAAATTTAGGTTTTTAGCATACTGTATAAGTGCATTAAGGAACCTCAATATATTTTCCGATCGGACTGCGGCCGTACATACGTTATTTTGACGCCAAATGAAATAGTTTGTGAGGTATTAGAAGTTTAAAAAAAATAAAAAAAATTTTTCGCTCCACCCTAATATTTATATATTTGTTTTGAAATTGCAACGACCAGTCAAAAGCATCTCGAATACATAAGCTTGCCAACCGTTTTTTTAATAGTTTTATCCACAAAAATTTCTATTTTTTTTAAAAATGAAAAGTAGACTTTTACAGATTTTATGAATTAATATTAATTTATATATTTATTTATATTAGACAACCAAAGATAAAAATCGATAGGACCAAAGATAAAAAAAATAAGATATAATTAATGCAAGAATATATTAGTAATAGTATTGTTATTATTAATCTAACCCAAAGTCAATGCAACTACTTTTGTAAATGAAAAAATTATCTCAAGGCGGAGGAGGTACTTCCACTTTATGGTCAATTAATTCTTCTATGTAACGTTCGATTTCTTCACGGATAGCTTCCTCACATATCTCTTTAGTTTTTCCGGATACGCTGCAAGCTGTCGTTAAAGTTGGCGAGTAGCAGAAAATATATCTAGTACCTTCTTCAAATACGATCCTATATTTACCTATTTCCTTGATGCTCGGATCAACACTGCTGTTGCTTATGTAGTTCTCAATAGAAACGGAATCGCTTACGAGTTTAGGCGTTGTAACAATTTTTGATGAGGTTTTTCTTGTATAGACGAACGGACCTCTGACAGGTTCGTCTAATTTTGAAAGTATTTTCTTTTTATAATCATCTACGTCTATGAGAAAACTCAGCTTTCCACCATCGATTAAGCCGAGTTCGCACTCAGTCTCGCGGATTAAGTATTCATTATTAGACACCATCCACAGTCCCCCATTGAATTGATTGATTGCTTTTGTTAAAGAGTCTTGATAAAATACGTTTTTCCTTTGGTTAGGAGTTACGATTGATCAGATTAAACTTGATCAATATATCTTCACAAATAACCTATATATTTATTAGATCGAAACCATTCTTTCAACAGCAACAAGCACGATCATACATACAGGTCAGGCAACTGCTATCTTAAAAAGTGTCCCCCGAATTTGAAGCAGAAGAATAGTTTAAATTTTGCTCGATAGATGGCTGGAGCTGTAGTTAGGGAATCACGTGATATGCACTTCATCATGAAAAAAAAGATTGTTTTGTTTATAAATGAGTTTTCTGGTGCATATTGTTATTAATTTCTTTCTTTATCCTCTTGTTATTAATTTGTCGTATTAATCAATATATGAAGACTAAACCGTACGGATGTGATGGATAAATCGTTTAAATAATTGTACTCCTATTTCAAAAAAAAAAAAAAAAAATTAAAACAACAAAGGCTTAGAAAATGAAAAATACGAAAATGGATTTTTTATCAAGGATTTTTGAGGAAAAAAGGGTCCAAATTTTGAAAAACAAATTAAAAAATGCGATCGGTGAATCGATCAAAGTGCTTTATCGACCATTTTAAATAATTCTCAAAAATGTGATTATTTTTTCGATCAGGAATCTACCAAAGCCGCAGTACGTGCACTATGAATCCGAATTTCGCCAAAATAATTTTAAATTCGGATTTACTAATCCGAATTTAAAATTCAGTTTTTCCAAAATTCAATTTAATTAATACCCTTTGAAAACCTAAACTTGGTTTTTTACATTTTTTCTTTATTTCAACTTCTGTTTTCCACCAAAGTTTAATGGGGTGCGAATGCACCCCCATTACCGTTCTCCTTGTTTTTGTTATGATCTAGAAACGATGTTTATGAATAAGCCTGCCAGGTGTGGATATCTACAACTGACAAAGGTATATCACCAATTTAAATCAAGGACGGTCATTTCCATTTCCGTTGTGCTTAAATCCATTCTATGGCAATAAACGAATTGCATTTTTGATAAACAGTAATAAAATATTTTAAAGTAAATAAATACGACAAATTAGTAACTAAAGCAAATAAAGACAGTGAGAACCAATTACGTGATTGGATATGTCACGCAAGAAACACTGTGAATTTTTATATTAAAATTTTTGAATTTTCGACGCCTTACTCATGATTGTTTCATTTTTAAATTGCAGGTACTAAAATAGTGTACTGGGAGAACTACTTGGGATTTTCCTTCCGTTTTTAAGAGTGAGTTAAAACAAATTTAGTTTTTTTATTTCATGCAATGGTATATTTGCTGTCATTAATTATTGTTCTGTCTGTCATCAATTAAGAAAATACGTAAAACTTTTCATTCTCCACTTCTACAATTTTACTTTAGTTTTGGTTCTCATTATCTATAGTTATATCATAAAATATTTTTTACAAAACATTATATTGAAACTAACGTAAATTATTCTAAACTTGGGAGATTTATCTGCTTGATGTCTTTTCATTTATATCAAAAGGTTAAGTTAAAAGCTTCAAGTAATTTTTTCTACCAGATTCTACCTGAATAAGGCCTTTTTTATTTAGAATAAAACTCTTTAGGTGAATTAATTTTAAAATCATTGGACTCCGTGTACTTTTTTCAGTGATTTTAAACATGAAGCTAGTTGAATTTATAACTTTGAGGATTGTTGATCCGGTATGTCGAATTGTGGACAATAGTGCAATCAGATTTTCTGCTAGTAGCAAATAAAATACAAATAAAATAAAATAAAATAGAACGAAACATAAAGTGATATAATTAAAAAATATATTTCATTAATTTGAGTCATTTTTATTTTTGGATCTTTTAGGATGGTTAGATATATTCTAAAAGACTCCTAAAATTGCATACTTTTACTTTAAAAATTTCGCAACTTCGCAATTTCTTAAGAGATGAAAATATAATTGTAAAGTGAATACTTCCAAATGAGAAGAACCAAATAATTCTAAATGAAAAAAACCCGCACAAAATAATAGGAATTTGGGTGGCCGGCCTGGGTATCGGATAAAATTCCATTTGTTTTTGTTGTTCTTTTGTTTGTTTTTAAATGTAAATTTCATCCGACAACCGAATTCCAATTATTTTGTTCGGGGTTCTATATACCTAATTGCAATAAAGAATATGTCTAAATGGAGGCTAGAGAAAATGCTGAGCATGGATTCCACTGGAATCCACAAAAAAAGCCCTCTGGTGTGGAAAACGCTGAAAACAGTTTTTTTTACCCATTTCTTCTTAGGATTCTGTATTAATTATTAGTGTTCAGTATTTTCCACATGTCTAGTGGATTAACATGAAATTAATTTTTTTTTTTTTTTTTTTTTTTTTTTAAATAAGAAAATAGGGCGACAGCAGACGGCAGCGGTGGATAATATCTGCTCCGTCTTCTTAAAGTATTTTATCTTTTAAATTATTTCTTCTTATAGGGGGTAATGACCAGATTTTGTGGTCATTATCCCTTTTAACTTTTTATTAAACAAAAAATGTCCATTTAAAGGAAATAGGAGTAAATAACAATACAAAATTTTAATTCTGGGGAACAGCGGCTGGTTTTTCATGAATTTATCTTTCATTTTAATGTCATAATCATTAAAATGAAATATCAGAGTCAGGGCTGAACCTGCCAGAGTCTTGTCTGAATTCAGAAACAGGGTCTAAATTTGGTCACTGTCAAGACTGGATTTTCTGAACTGCTTTTTAGCAATTTTTTTTAAGTCTGAAAAAAATCAGAGTTTTGGCTGAACACGTCTAATCATAAATAAGTCTGGATTTCTATCTGAATCGCGGCTTAACTTGTTTGAATTTTAAGTTCAGAAAATCAAGACTCTTCAGACCACATTCAGACGTCAGTCTTCATCAAATTATTGCATCCATGCACTAATCTAAAATTGTTTTTCTGTTTCTGATCCGCATTAATTTGAATAACTATTTAATAATTATACAATTCTTGTAGGTACTAACGATTTCGGAAAAGTATTAAAAAACTCTAAATAATTCATACCCAAGTGGTCTTGGTTCTAACCATAGTAAAGAACTTTTTTTTTTTTTTCTTTTTAAATAGCATCCATTTTTTTTGCTAACATCAACGATGGTAACTTTAATCAACGGAATGCATAATGAATTAATACAAATATATTATATAATATATACTCTGATTATTTATTCGCGTTACTGCATTCCGTTGTTAACTACTGCAATGCAGTCTGAATAGTACGCATTCGTCTAAAAATATTAAAAAATTTGAGTCAGAGTTTTGTCGGAGTATTGTCAGAGTCTGGTCTGAATAGTCAGAATACTATCAAAGCCGATACTTTTCAGCCATGACTCTGACCAAACTCTGATTATTCAGACAGGATTCTGACTATCGTTTAAAATTTATTTTCGAAAATTCGGACACATTCAGATATTCTGAAAAAATTCCGAACGAATTCAGCCGAGACTCAGACGTGACTCTGACAAAATTCAGACGACATTTAGCCAAGACTCTGACAACATTCAGACTGTTTTTTTCGTCTCGTGAATCACTCAGTATCGCAAACATCAGGGAGGGAAGGGGGACACTTTTACAATCAAAAGAGGGAAATGAATAATAGTGTGAGGCTTTAACCTTTTCCTGTCGGCCATGTCATATATGATACCTAACAAAAGTGCACCGTCCAACTTTCCTCCATGTAAATTTTCAGAATTTACTTTATTTTATTTTTTGGCAATTGAAAATAAACTTTATCATGAACTTTAGGACACCCTAAAGCCCTGACCTTGACGCAAGACACATGTAAAAGCCCTTCTTTGAAATAGGCTGGCCGGGAAACGATCAATACTTTAATAAAGAAGACATTATTAACATTATATTTTTCATCTTCAAAAATGACACTTAGTTTTTGGAGGTAAAATATAACTAATTTAAAATTAACTGAAAACCTCCAAATCTTTTGGACTTTATATTTGTGCCCCCCTTCCCCTCCCTGATATTTTCGATACTGATAATGATTACGACATTAGAATGAAAGATAAATTCATGAAAAACCAGCCGCTGTTCCCCAGAATTAAAATTTTGTATTGTTATTTACTCCTATTTCCTTTAAATGGACATTTTTTGTTTAATAAAAAGTTAAAAGGGATAATGACCACAAAATCTGGTCATTACCCCCTATAAGAAGAAATAATTTAAAAGATAAAATACTTTAAGAAGACGGAGCAGATATTATCCACCGCTGCCGTCTGCTGTCGCCCTGTTTTCTTATTAAAAAAAAATGAGATCGGTGAACCGATCAAAGTGCTTTATCGACTATTTAAATAATTCTCAAAAATATGGTTAGTTTTTCGATCAGAGTTCCACCAAAGCCGCAGTACGGGCACAAGGAATGCGAATTTCTGAAAAATTATTTCAGATTTTGAATCCTCACCCCGAAAATATTCTCAAAAATACGGTTAGTTTTTCGATCAGAGTTCCACCAAAGCCGCAGTACGGGCATAAGGGATTCGAATTTCGGAAAAATTATTTCTGATTCGGAATCCTCTACCCCGAAAATATTCTCAAAAATTCGGTTAGATTTTTGATCAGAGACACCAGAGTCGCTGTATAGGCGTAAGGAATTCGAATTTTGGAAATATTATTTCAGATTCGGAATCCTCTACCCCGAAAGTATTCTCAAAAATTCGGTTAGATTTTTGATCAGAGGTCCACCAAAGTCGCACTACGGGCATAAGGAATTCGAATTTCGGAAAAATTATTTCAGATTCGGAATCCTCTACCCCGAAAATATTTTCAAAAATACGGTTATTTTTTCGTTAACTCCCACGAGGAACCCGCCAATCAGCATCCAAATCGCTTTGTTGACGTAATCGATGACGTCATATCGTGACGTTTCAAAAGTTGGAGATATCGGTTTTTAGGCCTATACCCATACTTTTAGCCCTGCTCACCGTTTCTGAACCACTCAACAGAATTTAACCAAATTTCAATGGTAGCGTACCTGGATGAATATCTACTGCAGTACGAAAATCTGACTCAATCGGTGGCAGCGTTCGCGATTTATAGTCAAAAAATATCTTGAAATAGTTGAAAATTCAACATTTTTACTCACTGCTTCCGAATCGCTGAACTGATTTGGCTCAAAAACTAATCAGCACCTACATTTCATTAGAAGTTCCTACCCACCAAAAATCATCGACATCCGTTCTTCCGTTTTTCTGCTTTTCGACGGACAGATTTTTTTGCACATATATTCATATATTCATACATTCATACATTCATACATTCATACACACATCCACACACACGGCCACCATCCAAATTTTGCTTTTTTCGGCATCAGGGGACTTCAAAACGTGTAAAAATATCAAAAACTGAAAATCTGAAATTTGTGCTAAAAACAATGCTTTATTCTCCCTGCGGTCGATAAAGCAAAAAGCAAAAAAAAATTAATTTCATGTTAATCCACTAGACATGTGGAAAATACTGAACACTAATAATTAATACAGAATCCTAAGAAGAAATGGATAAAAAAACTGCTTTCAGCGTTTTCCACACCGGAGGGATTTTTTTGTGGATTCCAGTGGAATCTATGCTCAGCATTTTACGAGGCCCCGTCTAAATGTATAACAATTAATTTCACATGCCAATTTCTAAATACTGGTTACTTCTAGTTAAGATTTTGGTACCAAGTTATAAGTTTCTTCAAGAATTTTCTTCTCCACTAATAAGTGGCCAAAACTTTGCGCGAAATAAGAGTAAAGAACTAAGTTTTTAAAGGGTTTTTTTTAGGATCTCTATTCCCAATCACTGCTTTAAAGGAAACACTGTGCGTAGGAAAGAAAAACTTGATTTATTATTTGCAGTTTTGCAAGGTTAAAGATTGAATTTTTCCTTATTTTTTTTTTTTTTTTCCTTATTTTTTCCCCGTTGTCTTTTTTCAAAATTCCATAAATTTCCATGAATTTTCTTTTCTTGTAAGACATATCATCACCTTGACGATTTAAATCACTTAATTGTGTGACCTTGCTCAATTCGCCTTTCTGGCGACTTATAAACAGAGTATTTTACATATTAATGTTGAATTTTTAAAATTTTTAATCTCTTATTTTAAAATGAGAGACTCTTTAAATGATATTAAAACATAACTGAAGACAACAGTGGATGGAAGAGGTTTGGACGTCTTGAAAAAAAATTCAGACACTTTTTGCACGCAATTTTGGTTCCAATAGAAAAATAAAATAAACAAATAGGTAGTAAGAAATCGTTATAATAGGGCTTTAGATAGTATTAAATTGGAGTTTTAAAAATCGGGAATAAATGAGAGGAAGAGAAAAGATTTTGTTTTTGGCGTTTGAGAAAGACAAATTTTTTAATTAGGAAAAAGTAATAAAAAATAGTAGCAGGGCCCTTTTAGATTTTTATTCGTTGGCTAAAGTTTTTCGTTGGAGCTAAAACAACCTCCTTTATCCATCGGTGTCTTTCAGTTTACTCAAATATTACTTTTAATGCAGGTATTTTTTTTTTTCGCGGAAAACCTGAGAATCGCTTATTTTCTTATGCAGATTCTATTCGGAAAACGATTGTATTTCGAAAAACGAGTTCAAACTGAAATAAATTAATTCTTTATGCCAGAGTTAGCTTCATCTCCAGAATAGAGTATTTTCAGGTATTTTTATTTTGGAAAATTTTGGTGTAAAAATGAAGTACATAAATTCAAAGAATTATTTGTAAAATAAAAAGTATTAAAATTTTTTTTTTCTGTGTGAAATAATTGGTTGAAATTGCGGGGGTTAAAAGTTGTAACTCAAAACGGTCGGAATAAGCGCGGAAGCGTTGTAATAATTTTTTAAATTGATGTACTTTATTTTGAGTCTATATCGGAACCCCGAATTTTCCAAACCCCGAATCGGATTTCGGGGTGTATAAAATGCGATATCGCGAAAAAACGACGTCGCGTTTTCCGAACCCCGAAATTAAAAATCACCGAACTGGTTTTCGGGTTTCATAAATTTCGGTGTTTGGGAATCCGGGGGTTATTACGCTTTTTTTTTTTTTTTTTTTTTCAATAGTTTTATATTTCGAAATAAATAAATTCGGCGATTTTAAATTTCGGGGTATGTTAAACTCATCTTTTTTAAATCGGGGTTTTTAAATTTCGCCGTTTTTAAATTCATAAAAAAGATTTGAAAAAATCGGGAAAAACCCAACTTTATAAAATCCAAAAATTAGGTGTGGGAAGTGACATTCCCATCGTATTAAAAATAAAAATTAAAACAGTGGCTTAAAATAAAAACCAGGGCCCGGCACTGGCCGTCCGTAACCCTAGCTATAATTAACATAATAACGTTAATTTTGGTCTACATAATTTTTTATTGGAAGACATTTTTCGATCCTGATAATTTTTATTTTATTATTTTATTCGGGATATGGATCTCAAAATCACGATTATATGATCGTGAACTGTATATGATAAACATGCGAAATCAGTTGAAAAGTTAAATCGAAGTGGCGAAAGATGGAATCGAACCATCGACCGAGTTTTATTATCGCCGAATTTAAAAACGCCGAATTTCCTATTGCCGAATTTAAAAATTGTTTGTTCAAAAATTGCCGAATTTATTTATTTCAAAATATAAAATTATTGAAAGAAATACAAAAAGCGTAATAACCCCCGGATCCCCAAACCCCGAAATTTATGAAACCAGAAAACTAATTCGGTGATTTTTAATTTCGGGGTTCGATAAAGGACCCTTTATTTTTACGTCAAAAAGAAAAAAAAAACCTCAAAATACCCTACTTAAATTTTTTTTATTTTAAGAAAATAATATAGATATATTTTGAGTACACTATCTACAAAGCTTGTCACTACTACAATTTATAAAAAACAAGAAGTTAAATCTTGATAAATCTACTCTACAGCGAAATTAATTATCAATCACTTCTAAGTATAAGTAAACGTTTCTCCAATAAGCCATGGTGACATTCTTCCATTTTTTTTGTTAGCAAACGGTCTTAGAATTTCCCTTCTTAAACTTTATGATGGTTAGGAAAAACTTTGGAATATTTAAAATGCGGAAATTAGGACTTCTAATGGCAATTTTCGAAAAAAGTTATTAAAATCTTTTTTTTTTTTTTTTTTTTTTACATAATTTCCTTTTTGTGCCTAAGAGAAAAATGAAGAAAAATTAAAAAAGAAAAAGAGAAAAGAAAAATTTCTTTCGACATGGTCCCTCTTATTTCCGAACTTAAATCCCAAAAAATAAGGAATGTCAGGGTTATTCCCTTTTTTTACGTCTTCTAAATAAATCCCCGGGATTCTCGGGAATCCAAATATCAATTTCTCGGTTCCCGAGAAGTGAAAATTTAACCGAAACGGGAATTCTCGGTTTTGATTTTTTTTTCAAAAACGGGAATTCCCGATTCCTGAAAATGGAAATTGTCGGGAACTTGCAATCTCTAATTTTTCGTCATGATACAATGGAGCGACTTGTGGTACAAGGTAAACGGTAATGCAAGATATCGATTTAAACGCTCAGTCTCAGTGATGTTTCTGATTATTGACACAGGATCAAAGATGTGTTAATTCGATACACCCAAAAAAATGCTGCTTTGGGTCTAAGCAAAAATGCTTTGCGACAAAGCATTTTTGAATAACTTAGGTCTAAGCAATAGAAATGTTTTTCGTCAAGACTCGTGAGTGCTTTGCCGCAATCATAATGTCGTCGAGTCGAGCTATGTTGCTTTGCGGCAAAGCATATTTGCTTTGTCGCTAAGCAACATCGCTTGCATTGCGAACAAAGCATATTCATTTTTTTGGGTGTTTAAATGTTATATTCCTCTGCATTGATCACAAAAAATTATGCTTATTTTATTATGCTTATTATGATTATATCTGATACGATATTATTATATAAAATCTATCAAGATTAAGTCGATAAATCGTTAAACTAAGTCAGATAATTGTTGGTATTGTTGATTCATCGGCCTATCCATCAGTCTATACTTTTTTGCACGACAACGACAACCACAGCTGTGGTTGTCGTTGTCGTGCTTTGACAAATATATCACACAAAAATCGGCTTAGTTATTTGGGGGTTGTACCCCCTATTTTTCTGCCCAACCTGTGTCATATCTTTATAATAACACACTATTTCTTAAAAATAAAAATTAAAAACATACATGTATGTAAAAATAATAAGTGGTTAAAACTCGAATCACTAGTAATGTAGAAGTGAAAACTTTTGAGGTTTACCTATACTGCAAATGCTTTTAATAAATTTGGCGAAAAGAAAATGGAACATTTATCATTAATAAAATTCCTAAGGATCTTTTAAAATTAAGCAAGTACGGTGAAATAAAAACTTAAAAAATTTTTTTTTTAATCGTGAATACTTAATTAAATAATATCTATAAATACTATGAGAATAATCAAAGCCATATAAGGCATCAAGCTAGTGGCTTAGCCTAATTAGTTGTTCAAAATATTTCAAATTTAATTTTAAATGTTGATATAGTAGATTTCTATTCAAGGAATGCAAACGACAAAATTGCCCGTCGAGACCGAGTTCTAAGCCCGAGCCGAAGGCGAGGGCCTTAAATAGGTCGAGACGGGCAAGTCGTTTATGTTTCTTGCATTGAAAGTTATTTTTCATCACAAAGTACGGCGTAAAATAGTTTGCAAACACTTCTCCTTATCCGCCCTAGAATCCCGACAATTCTAAATCTCGACAAGTTCTAATCCCGACAGTTAAAAATCCCGAATATAAGAAAGACCAATTATTAAATCCCGACGAATTAAATCCAAATCCCGACAAGGTAAATCCCGACTAATCGAAAAAAAAAAATCATTAAACTAAGATCGCAGATAAGAGAAATGTTAAAAAATTTATTAAACTTAGATCACAGAATTAAGATTTTAGTTCAGAAATTTAGATCACAGACATTTTTTTCCTAAAGGTTCTAGTTCGTTTACATAACCGGCCGGTTAGCCGGGCGGTGTACACATTTTAACGATAAAAAAATACGTTAAAATTTTTTTTTTGAATCCAATATTTTATACATGAAAACGGGGTCTAACTGCACCGAAATTGTACCCAAAACGTTTCGTTATGTTCAGAGATAAATTTCCATGATATTAAATGCATGAACAACAGTTAATAGTTCTTATATTTGATAATATTTTATTGTTTTTGTAGAAAAAAAAAAAAGTTTATTTCCAAGAGATTAGTGCAGCGCTCTAGCGGTGGAACCACGAACTATTTCAACAACAAAATGAAAAATGGCATTTTATTTTTTTATTTCGAAAACATTAAAAAAATTATCAAATTTAGGCACCGTGTAGCCTTTTTCATACGTTTTCAATAACGAATCTTTACCTTTAAAACATAACAAAGCGTTTTGGCACGGTTTCGGTGCGATCGATGTCATTTTTATGTGTAAAATACCGAATCAAAAAAAAAAAAAAAAAAAATTAAACTTTTTTTTATTGTTAAAAAATTTTCACCGCCCGGCTGACCGGCCGGTTATGTAAAGGAACTAGAACCTTAACTCTTTGTTTACTTATTTTTGACTTAATAAAAAAAAAAAAAAAAAAAAAAAAACTATCCACCGAATTTTGTTTTTGGGGTTTATACGTACCAATATGTTTAATATAATGTAAAAAAAAATGCTTTGATGGACATCACTTTCCCTTTTTTTTAAAAAAAAGTTGTCAGATACTCCCTCTGTCCGGAAATAATGTGTGTGTTTCTAACTTAGTGTTTCTAACTTACATGACCCTAAACAAGATTCCGCCATGAGAAAATTTTTTCCATTCGTCGCAAACCACCAAAAAATTTTGTCAAAATGGACCCCAGATTTGAAGTCAGCGACCCCGATATACCCCCGGTCGTGATTTTTTAATGTCAGGATTTTCAGCTGTCGGGATTTTAAAATTTCGGTATTTTCAAAGTCGGGGTTTTAAACTGTCGGGATTGGGAATTGTCGGGATTTCGGCGTAGGGATTTTCACTGTCGTGATTTTCACTGTCGGGATTATGAAAGGAACCCCTCCCGAAAATGTTTTACCCCATAAGCTGTCAACATTATTATCGAAATAATTGCAGAGTCAATGTCGGTTCGTTATATACGCATCAGTAACAATAAAAGAAAAAATTAATAAATACATAAAATATATGCAAATCACTCATTATGTAATGAAAACGATTTCAGGTTTGGTAAAAAAAAAAAAAAAAAAGATTTTATAATTTTTCTTCATGGATTAAGAATAAACTTTTCATATTTGTATTGTTAGCATTTGAAATCAAATCGCCAGGTACGTTGGTTATAATCGCTCAATACTATGACGGTGATCAGTGTGGTCTTACATTTTGGTTTCACGATGATGTGCGTTTTATTGATTTTGGGGCTATCACTCTACCTTTATTTTCGACATTCTTTTAAATATTGGGGTAAGAGGAATATTCCTCATGATGATCCGATTTTTCCATTTGGCAGTCTCAAAAGTGCTCAGAATGTAAATTTTGGTGAATTTTTGATAAAAATATATAACGAGAAAATGAGAAATCACAAATATTTCGGCTTATGGTTCTCTTATAAGCCTTGCCTTTCGGTAAACAACCCGGATCTGATCAAACAAATGCTCATTAAAGATTTTCATAGCTTTTATGATCGAGGAATGTATTATCATAAAAAACTGGATCCGTTTTCAGGTGAGAATAGTTGCAACCATTAATCACAAAAATTATGAAACCGTTGATAACGCATTATTTGATTTATTTATTATTTATTTATTTTTTTATTTTTATTTTAGTTAATCTAGTGACTTTACAAGGTGAGGAATGGCAACAAATGAGAAGTAAACTCTCTCCAGTATTTTCACCGAATAAAATGAAGATGATGTTTCCATTAATGGCTGAGTGCTGCTTGGAAATGATTGAATTGTTGCGAAAACCAGCGGAAACGAATCAAACAGTAGAAATGCAAGACTTACTTTCAAGATTTACAACAGACGTGTCATCAAGCTGCTTTTATGGAATAAAAGGAAACTGCTTAAAAGATTCAAAAGCCGAATTAAGAATGATGGGAAAAACATTTTTTGAGACTAGTATCACCAGACTAATCAAAAACTTCGTAGCTCTTTTCGCTCCAGATTTAGCAAACAAAATCAAAATGAGAACGGTTTCAAGAGAAGTTGAAAAGTATTTTATGGATATTTTCCGTGAACTTGTGGAATTCCGCGAAAATAACAAAATAAAGAAAAAAGATATGTTTCAAACTTTAATCGAATTAATGAATGAGGGTTTTGAAGGCGTTGCGACCGTTCGAAAAGGTGAGGCAACACACACCAGTAAGTTATCGTTTGAGGAGTTGGCATCAGAAGCTTATAGTTTTTTCATTGGAGCGGTTGAAACTGGAACCATCACCATCGAATTTGCTTTATATGAATTATCCTTGAATCCCAAAATTCAAGAAAAGGCTAGAGAAGAAATTAAGCAGGTACTGACTAGTCATGAAGGATATGTGACATACGAAGCCGTCAGTGAAATGAAATATCTTGGACAAATAGTGGATGGTTAGTTAAGATTAGAACGAAGTAAAAATCGAATATCTCTTTAAACTGTATGTTTTATTTTTCCAGAAACGCTGAGAAAATACCCACCAACATCAGGTTTTTGCAGACGTGCAACAAAAACGTATAAAATACCGAACTCTGAAGACGTAATAGAGAAAGGGACAATGGTTATCTTCCCAATCATAGCCATTCAAAGAGATGAAAAATATTTTCCTTGTCCTGAAAAATTTGATCCTGACAGATTTGGGGATGCAGAAAAAGCTTCCAGGCATCCATTTACTTATTTACCTTTCGGTGAAGGTCATCGCTTTTGCATAGGTATAAAGTATTAACACAGTAACAATTTACACTGATATTTAATTTAAAATTTCATTCCCTTTTATTTTATTTATAGGTAAAATTTTTACTTTGTGGAAAGTCAGAACAGCGCTTGCTTTTTTACTTCTGAACTTCAGATTTGATTTACCAAAAAATGGTAACAGCGGAGAATTCCATCCCAAGACATTTTTTTTAACTCCCAAGCATATGAATTTAAAAATTTCTCTAGCTACAGAGGAAGGTGATCTTTCATCAGGGCTCGAAGCACTGGATTTTCCCGCTGAGGCAGAGAATATTTAGTCTTCCATTCTTTTCTTTTATTCCCTGTGACTTTAAAGTAATCGTTAATTTTTTTATATTAATTAATGTATATTTTCTTAATGCACGTTTTTTCTTGTTCCAAAAATTATGATTTGATGATACTTTTTGGGACTAGGAACGAAAAGAATCGTTCAATTATCAAATTGTTTATTTTTTTGTTGTTAGTTTTGCCGGTTTATTGGACTGGGCGCTTATAACAGATAACATTTTTTTAATGTTAAATTCCATAATAAATTAAATAAATAGTGTAAAAATTATGGTATAATAACGGTTCCCTCTTTGATCCACATACCGACAGCCCCAATTTTTTTCAAAAATAATGATCGTTTGGTTCTTGGGTGTTAACTCAGTTATTTTTGATTTTGACTCTGCCGACCCATGAAGTTAGCTCAGAAATGTAATCTTAATGCCAAGCCTAAGCCTTGATAATCCTAATCTAGCCTGGATGCATGGATAGCCTTGAAAATATTATAAGGAAAATTATTCAACATAAAGAAGAGGTTTCCTAAGGTCATGTTTTTCCCTGCTAAAGACTTCGGTACCCGATTCATCCTGCTGAATAATTTTCCAGGACCAATAGAACCTCAGTTGGAACGTTCCGGTACAGGGAAGCCGAGCCTCTTATTTTGAAAATTATTAAACAGGAAGAATCGGGTTCGGAAGCCTTTAGCAGGATCCCACAGGACCTCTTTTTCATGTTGAATAATTTTCCAACACCAGGCTTGGCTTTCTTGTACATTCAACTTTCCGTGCCAAAAATAATGGAGTTTCAAACCCAGTGTTTTATTAATTTTTGTTTTACTTTGTTTTATTTATTTATTTTTTAATGAACGAAAATGAACCAAAAAGACTTTCTCGCCAAACATTTTTAACATCTAGGTCATTACAATGGAAATGTTTTGTGGCAAGACTCGTGAAAGTTTGTGTTCGACAATAACGTCTTGCGACACATCGCTTATAATTGCGATCGAGGCGAATTCATTTTTTTGCAGGGCTGCAAACCGCGAGGAATTTTTGGGTTTGGTTCGGGTTCGGTTCCGATATTAATACAAAATGCGGTTCAAGTTCCGGTTCGGGTTTCAGTTGCAAATTTATAATTTTCGGTTCGGCTGGGTTCAGCTCCATTCGTTATGAAAATTTTGGTTCAAATTCCGGTTCGGGTTTCAGCAGCAACCTTATAATTTTCGGTTCGACTGGGTTCAGCTCCATTCCTAGTGAAAAATACGGTTCAAGTTCCGGTCAGGTTCCGGGAAAAGGTCGGAAAAACCCGGACTTCGGTTCAAGGTTCGGTTCGGCTTGCAAATTTATAATTTTCTTTTCAGGGCTTCCTGCCCTGATGTGGAGCTCCTCGAGAACCCTGATAGGCGGAAGGGGTCTAGTTCAGAATCCCGAATAAGGTCTCCATTCTAAGCCTTTTTTATGTACTCAATTGATATTTTACTCACTATTTGCACTATCTATTCACACAATAGTAAAGACAGTGTTGCCTATTCAAATCTCCTGATATTAAATTTAAATTTATATTTTAACAGAAAGTCCAATTGGATCAAATTTTTTTTTCCGGTTCAGGGTTCAAGGTTTGGTTCGGTAAACTTTTTTCCCGGTTCGTGGTTCAAGGTTCCGGTTCGGTTAAAATTTTTTTCCGGTTTCGGGTTCAAGGTTTGTTCGGGTAAAACGTTTTCTCGGTTCGTGGTTTAAGGTTCCGATTCGGTTAAAATTTTTTTCCGGTTCAAGTTCCGGTTCAGGTTCCGGGAAAAAGGTCCGAAAAACCCGAATTTCGGTTCAGGGTTCGGTTCGGTTTGCAGCCCTGTTTTTTTGGGTGTAGGAGCAACTAGTAAGGAGATGTAAATTTTTCACTATAGGTGCTTTAATGTTGGTACGTGAATAAAGCTTATTTGAACGCACTAAACGCTCGAATTTATTATGAATTAACTAAAAACATCGCTATCTAAGAGTTAATTTTACAGTACTTTGTAATTCAATAATCAATGAAGAACATCTGCAAGATATTAGAATGGATTTAACAGGAATTAATCATAACAGCTTCAGGTGAGAACATGATTGAAGAAGAAACAAAAGAGTTCTGAATTTCGGGAATTGTGATTAAAAAATCTGGGATTCCGCTTTTAAAATATAAAGTTAACTTTTATTGATTCCTAAGTGAAGAAACCGGATCGCAGTCACAAAGACAGTTATGCCTTCTTAGTCCTTTACTCGATTACGAGCGCGGTGATCTCTCACATAAACCTGTGCATGCGCTCACAGGCATATGGGACCTACAGTTTATCGCCGCGGTTCCGAACGTTCCAACGGCTATTTTTGAGAGAATGTTATGCCTACTTTAATGTCATGCCTACAGTTGTGCCTACTTCAATTAAAATCAATCTGACCAGGAAAAAATATAGTTTAAATGGAATATTAATGCAGAATGACAAAGATACAGCCTTTTTCAAGGTGAGTATAATCCATTTTCATAACATGGGAACTTTTTAAAGTAAAAAATAATAATAAAGGATTGGCATTGAAATTGATCAAATCAGTTTTCCGGTTGTTTGAAGACAAGTCATAATGATCTGGTTAGTTTTCCCATTGCTTGAATACTTGTAAAATGAATTCGTGAAAATACACTTTGTTAGTTGACTAACGAGTACGTCAGCATCAAGTTTCTTCAATTCGTAAAATGTAAGTCCACATCCTGTATTTTCTATTTAAGTATAAACCTTGTTAGTGATTTACAAAAAATCCTTTAGGGAATTCGAACCTACCAAAGAGGATCTTCAACAACTACGGGAATGGATAAAAAAAATGCCACATATTGTTCAACACTACGGTAAGGAATGAATTTTTTTTTTTTTTTTTAAATTTCGAAGAGCAATCAATTTCAATTATTATTAACAACTCTTTTTTTAGATGATCAGTTCCTTGCGGCGTTTGTTCGAGCGGCTAAAGGAAGCTTACAGAAAGCGAAAACCGTGCTTGAAAATTTTAATGCACTAGGGATCAATTGCCCTGATGTGTTCGGATCCTTAGATCCTCTTCATCCACGTCTTCAAGAGAGTTTGTTAATGTGGTAAATTTTTAAACTTACTTGAAAAGTCTGTCATGGGAAGGAAGGGGGTCCGAAGTAGCGAATTTCACTATAAGCTAAATTTTGAGGAAGAAGGGGGGGGGGGTCAAAAATTATCACAAAATACTTACGCAGTATTTGAAAGGCCCATAAATTTATTTAATTTCAGGCTCAGCTTTCCTTTAGCTGAAAAATTTCAGGACGGCTGCATTGTTATCTTCGGCTGCTTGAATCCAAAAATGAACGATCCTTCTAAAAGCCACGTACTTGAAACATTTAGATATTTACTTTTGACATTTTATGTTTTGTTGTGGGCAAGTAATGAAACAGAATAACGGCCAGTCATTCAGGCCAGTCATTTTTTAATTTTTTTATCTTTCAGGAAAATAACTTAGGAAATGGACAAATGAAAATCGTCTACATTACAAATAATTCATTAAGTATCGCTTTTGTAAAAGAGCTAACACCTACGGTCATCAAACAAGTGGTGACAAATATTACATCCGGATTCCCAATCCGTATTAAATCCTGCAACAATTACAACGTTTCATCTTTAGGAGAACATTTATGTAAGATAATCAAAATGTGTCTTAAAAATAAGCTAGCGGACAGGGTATGTCAAAATTTTTTTTAATATTCCTCAATGAACTTTTTTGATGACTTTTTTTTAAAATTCTCAGTTTAATGCCTACAGTACAACGGATAAGCTCGAAGAAGAAATCCCTCAAAAAATGTTGCCGATGGAATTCGGAGGCGATGGGGAGAGCATCTTCGTTCAACACGGTAGTCACAAAAGGACCAGGATACTAAGTAGTCCAAAAGGATAAGAGTAGTAATAATCTAAGATTCTTTTTTCTTCTTTTAAGATAACTGGAAGAAAAAAGTCGAAAGTTATAGACAAAGATTTTTGGAGGAAGAGAGGTTGATGAGAAAAGTAGACCATCTTCGCCCACGAAAAGCTGAAGAGGATTATATGGATGGAACATTTAGACAGCTCAGATTGGATTAGAACAAGGAAAAGTTGGACCTTAGGTTTTGAAATTCGTACATGTCTTTGTCATGGCGCAAATAAAATATTAAACGGCAGACTGCATCAAAAAGGCGGCAGCATTACTTTAAGTGCTAATAATTGTAAAGTGTGGTTCATTTAATTTTCTTTTAAGTTATGTTTAGGTCAAATTATTAATTTCACTATAAAAATAAATAAATAAAGAATTAGATAAATGCTTGTCCAGTATAAAATGCGTAAGACAGTATCGTCTGCATTGCGCAAATTATTTATGTCCTCGCCGTTGATCACGATCCCTAGATGATGGCTGTCTAAAGTTTTCGAAAGCATCAACTCCTTATATAAATAAAATAGTACTTAAAAGGTAAACAAACACAGGTAGCATTTTCAATCCATTGGACATCCTATGTGTATTGTCCATTAGATATCCACAGGGTATTTAAAACCATGGGATATTCATAGGACGTCCAAAAGACGCTTTTTAGATCAGGGCGTACTTAGGTAAATTCAATGGACATCCAAAGTGTTTCATTCATACTTCCAATGGAAATATGAATGAAACATGAGGAACGTTTAGTATAGAGACCCTTAATTAAAAGAGACTGGCCAGAAAAAATGGGCGCGAAAAAGAGGTGTCAATGTGACATGGGCTTTGAGTTAAATTTTTTGAAGCAGCCACCATTTGCAAACCCGAGCAAAAGAAAATGGCGATAGTTTATTTTGGAAAAAGTTTACATTAATCAAATATTTCAATGTCAACATTTTTTAAGTTTTATTTTCACAAAAAGTTTTATTTTCGCGAAAAACAAAGTTTATGGTTGTCAGCAGGGAAAATGTTGACGTGAGAATCTTTATCGCCGGAAAGGAAATTGAACGGGTCCACTCGTATAAATATCTTGGGTGCTGCGTAAATGATTCTTGGGATTGTAACCAGGAAGTCCGAGCACGTATTGAGCAAGCCAGAGGAACTTTCTTCAAAATGAGGAACCTGTTGTGCAATCGCAACTTGAGTCTCCAAACAAGGGTCCGTATCGTCCGATGTTACGTTTTTCCCGTGCTCTTATATGGACACGAGGGATGGACTTTAACTAGGGCGTTGGAAAAGAAGTTGGAGGCTTTTGAGATATGGGTATACCGTCGAATGCTTAAAATGTCGTGGACTGACAGGGTGAGAAATACTGACGCCTTGGCTCGTATGGGAAAGGAGTTGGAAGTGCTGTACGAGATCAAGCGTCGGAAGCTCGATTATTTCGGCCACGTGATTCGAAATGAAAAGTACCGCCTCCTTCAGCTTGTGATGGAGGGAAAAATCGAGGGTAAGCGCAAGCAAGGCCGTAGGAAAACCTCATGGCTTAAGAATCTCAGAGACTGGTTTGGTGTTGATTCCTTGAGTCTTTTTAGAGCGGCGGTCTCAAAAGTAAAAATATGCCAGATGATAGCCAATCTCCGTCGCGGAGACGGCACTTGAAAGAAGAAGAATTTTCACAAATTTTGATTATTTCCACTCATTTTATTTGAAACATTGAAAATTCGTTTATTTATTGATCATTTTGATTTAAAAAAAATAAACAATCGCCATTTTAGTTTGCTCAGGTCTGCAGATGACAGTTTGCTTTTTGAAATAAAACACAAAGCGCATGTCCAGTTGACACCGATTTTTCGCGCCCATTTTTTCTGGCCAGTCTCTTTTAATTAAGGATCTAGTTTAGTATGAAACGCGAAGCAAAAATTTTGAATTTTGCCTTATCGACCGCAGGGAGAATAAAGCATTGTTTTTAGCACAAATTTCTGAGTTTCTGCTTTCGATGGATTTACACGTTTTGAGGTCCCCTGATGCCGAAAAAATCAAAATTTGGTTGATGCCTAAATGCGCGTACATTTTCGTCACTTTGACGACCGATAGTAGAAATTCCCTTATCACTTTCGCGACCAATACCCTGGTCGGCAGAGGGATCACGTGCTGATCACGACTCGAGCACGTGATCAGGACTTGACCTTGGCCGGGTAAAATTTTGGAGTTATACGGTTCTGAAACTCCGGTCGCCAAAGTGTATGGCCGCGTGCTTATATATGTGCGTAAAGGTGGATGAGGAAAATGTGCGTACGTCGAAAATCAGAAAAACGAAAGAACAGATTTGGATGAATTTCGGTGGGTAGCAACTTCTAGCGCAATGCAGGTGCAGATTAGTTTTTGAGCTAAATCGGGTCGACGATTCGGAAGCAGTGAGTGAAAATAATAAATTTTCAACAATTTTTAGGTCTTTATTATAGATATAAATATCTATAAGTCTCGAACGCAGCTATAGATTGAGGCCAATTTTAGTACTGTAGCACCATCAAAAAAATTAATGTCAAAAGTAAAAAATTTTATGTCAAAGGTAATATAATTTGCCTGTATGGCCTCGAACAAAACACTAGAAACAAAAGAATGTCTTATGGGCAATAACATTCCATTTTTTTTAACATAAAAAATGTGTAGCCCTTTTTTAGCAAGTTAACATAAAATTTTTTACCGCATTATTCACAACCGGTGAGCATTGCGCTAAGTATGGATATTCTGTATGCCTAAAAGTCGATATCTCCAACTTTTGATACATTTCACGATATGAAGTAATCGATTACGTCGACAAAGAGATTTGGTCGTGCTGATTTGCGAGTTGCTCGTGGGATTTAACGGAAAACTAACCGTATTTTTGAGAATATTTTCGGGGTAGAGGATTCCAAATCTCAAGTTATTTTTCCGAAATTCGGATTCTTTATGCCCGTTCTGCGGCTTTGATAGACCTCTGATCGAAAAACTAACCATATTTTTGAGAATTATTTAACTTGTCGACAAAGCACTTTGATCGGTTCACGGATCTCATTTTTGATACCGGTAGTACTCATATTTACCTATTTAAGATACTTGTGTTATTGTAATTTTGCACTCTGGATTAAACTTCCTCGGGCTTGAATAGACTTTGCTGTCTGCGAAGCTTCACGTGTGCCGAAATCTCCACGAAACCCGAATTGAGTATCAGGCATAAGGGCCATTTTTTGAATTGCAGGATCCAAAATAGTGTACTGGGAGGATTTCCTTCCGTGCATAAGTAAATAAAAACGAATTTAGTTTTTAATATAATAATATAATGATATATTTACTGTCTATATGTTTACTATTATTGTTCTGCCACCACTAATAAGAATAATTAGTAAAACTTTGAAACGATTCATTTTCAATTCTACATTTTTTTTTTTTTTTTTTTTTTTTTTTTTTTTTTTTTTTTTTTTTGTTTGTTCTTGTAATCTACAATTATCTTAATATGTTGTCTACAAAATATTAATGAAACTACTGTAAATTATTGTAAATTGAGAGATTTATCTACTCAATGTCTTTTCATTTACGTAAAAGCTTCATCTAACATTTTCGACCAGGTTCCATCTGAATAAAACGTTTTTGTTTAGAACAAAACTTTTCAGGTGAATTTTATAATGCGTGAACCCCGTGCCTTTTTTTTTTCAGCAATTTTAAACATGAAGCTTCCTTGAAAATTATATCATTATTAATGGTCCGCTATTGATATCATTAACACCGTTTCGTCCTTTGGAACGACCAACTCGATTTTTGGGTCGAGTTCCAAGTTTTTTGAGGATTGTTGATCCGGTATGTCGAATTGAAATTTGGACAACAGTGCAATCAGATTTGCTGCTAGTAGCAAAGGACTGAATTTTCGTGCTGGAATAACAAATTTTTATCGTTTGTATTTGTTTTTGCAAACTTCCAATGGTAATATGAATGAAGCAGAGGAACGTTTAGTGAAATTTGGTTTTTTTATATCGGTACTATACCCACATTTACGTATTTAAGATACTTTTTTCATTGTAATTTTGCACTCTGGATTAAATTGAACTTAAACTACACAGTAAAAAATATTATGTAAATATGTTAAAAACGGTCTACATAAAGTCTATGTTAAGTTATTATGTTAAAAAATCAACATAACTTGTTTGTAAACAGCAAAAAAATGACAATCGTTAATGGACGCAGAACATTAAACAAAACAATTGTGTTATTTTTCTTAACAAAATATTTATGTAGACCGATTTTGACATACAATTTGTGTCAATTTTAACATAAAATTTTTTACTGTGTACTGCTTACAGTCAAGCCGGATGCCTTCGAATAAGCGAGTTTACTTAATGTTTTAAAAAATCGTTCATCCATATTTTTATAATGTTCTTCCTTAGTACTTACCAACGCAAGCCCGAGGACCTTTCCCGTACGGTAAATAAGCGCAACTTTGTGTCGAATTTTTCTTGTCACGTGAAAATCTATCAGGATCAAATATTTCGGGATTAGGAAAGTACCTTTCATCCCAGTGAAGTCCGACAGTCGGAATGATTACATAGGTACCTTTTTCTATGGTCAAGTGAGAATCGGGATCTTTAAAATCCTTTACGCAAGCTCGTAAAATAATGGATGAAGTTGGATATTTTCTTAAAATTTCTGTAAGATTATGAATCATTTATTGGAAAGAAACTTATGAAAGAAATCTCTAAAGAAAATATTTGAGAAATTTTTAATTTTTGAGAAATATTTGACACATCGCCGATTAAATTGGGGTTGAATCTCCTAAATATATTTACCGTCAATAACCTGATGTAAGTACTTCAAGTTGCAGATCGCTTCATACGTAATTTCTCCATTGTTTTGAGCTAAAATTGTGTTAATCTCTTTCCTTAATTTTCGTTGCAAATTCTGATTTACAGCAAGTTCATACATGACCGATGAAATCGTTTTGGAAGTATTTAGATATGCCGGCGTTATGAAACTTAAAGCTTGGGCAGTTAAATGTTCGATCGTAAACTTTTGTTCTAAAAAATTTAAGTTAAATTTTTAGTTTAGTAAACCTAAAAATGATACCCACTTGGATTTTTCTTCTTACTCTTGCTCGGTCCCATTTTTCCATCTAAATAATCTAAATATCCTTTGTTGACAAGGTCTATTAAATGTTGCATTGCATCAAATCTAGTTTCACCGTTCTTTTTTCTGCTTTCCATAATATTTGTAAATAAACTGTTAAAGAATTTGAACAATTTTTTGGATATGAATGGTATCTGCAGAATAGAAGGAGCAATAAAATTTTTGAAGTTGAAGTTGCATTTTGGAAATTAAAATTGGTCGTCCTGTACCCGCGCGCAGTCGCTTGACCCGGGTACTATGGGCTCAGGGTTGGCACATGGACGTTTTTATTACCTTTAGCGCTTTCGCTAAACCAGGCATATATATGGCGATGAAAAATTTCAGCATTACCACCCAATTATAGGTTGCGATTTTAAGACTTTCCATACCAATAAGTGATGAATTAGAGTCTTTTATAAAATTAATGTCGATTCCAAAAAAAGCCGAAAACATTGCATCAGTTGCGAATCTTGTCGATATGTCTTTTACGTCGACTATCTCTCTATGCTTGGCCTTTTCCATTAAAACGTTTTCGAGTGTAATTTTTGATTTATTCAAAGAGGGAATCATTGCTTGTAATTTCAAAGGACGAAAGATGGGAGTGAGATTGGCTTTTAAATTTCTGTGGGCATCCCCTTTTAAATTAAATAAATTAACTGCAAAAAAAATAAATAAAAAAATAAAATAAAATGATATGAATCGAAATGTTTGTAAATTTGTAAAGTAGAACAAAAAATCATTTACTTGATATTGGATCATCGTCTGGAGCGAAATAAGTGTCGTGGCTGCTAAAATTTTCATAGTTTTCTGTAAAAATTTTTTTTATTAAATCTAAATCGTTTACCATCAAGGCAGGCTTGTCGAGGAACCATAATCCGTAGTATCTTCCAGTCTTTGATTTGTCATAAAGCTCCTTAAAAAGAGAAAAAGTTCCTTCGGCGTTTATCCATCGTAGGTTTCCGAAAGGGAACAGAGGTTTAGCGTATGGGATGTTTCTTTCACCCCAATACTTATATTGTTTTGTAAAATAGAAATACAACGACCAAACACCGATTATTAGAGATACAACCGAAAGAATTGTAAGGCTTAGAAATATAGATATCATTTTGTTAGTAGTTGTGATCACAATAAGACTATCGTCTTTAAGAATTTATTGTTAAGTTTGCAAGAGTTAAATTCCAAAATTTTTAATTTTAAACGATTGGAAATAACGTTTACGGGTTATCACTGGTTAAAAATGATTTGCTTACTAAAGAGTACGGAAAATTTAGTGCCTTGAAAAATATCTAAACAGCATAAGCAAGATTTTAAATAATCAGAACCAAGTATTCAACCAGTTTTTTTATTATTTAATTTTCGCTTTTTCTTTTTCCTAACTATTGAGATTTATGCTAATATTTATGCCATTACATCGATTTTCTGTTTTTTAAAAATCACCTTGGAGGAACAATGGAAGTGTAGCCTTGATAGACTTACAACTTGAAAATTAATATTATTTATTTATTTATTTATTTATTCCTTGAACAAGTGCCTAAGCTAAATCTTAATAAACTAAGACTTGAGAGAACATTTAAAGTACAAAAAAAAAAAATTAAACTGCAACTACAAAAAACCTTGCAAAATCAAACCAAAGTCACCATTCCAAATCCCTAAAAATTATACTATTGTCAAACCAAGGGAAATGATATGGCTGCAGACCCAACATAATTCTTTATATTATCACCAAATTCCAGGTATCATTTTATAGGGAACTTGACTGCAATATTTTTTCCAATATTCCCCATATTTTTTTCTGTTTTTTTCTTCGTCGCGAGACAGGCGGTGAAGTATATATAAAGAGGTAAAAAAAAAGTATACAAAGTTCCATAAACCTCCATTAATAAATCCCAGACAAGCACAGAAAGCGAAAGCAGCTCCTACTTCAAAAGTATAGTTTATATGGCGCCCTAGTCCCCAAAATCCGGATGTTAATAATGCCGATTTTTTGGTCTTCCCAGCCCAGTCTTTATACTCGGCAAGTATATATTTTGCTGGTTTCCCCCAAATCAGGCATTCATAATTAGTGGACTGCTTAAAAATTTGCTTTTCGGAATCTACCTGCAAAAGTTTAAAGTGAATTGAATTATTTTTTTTAAAAGTTCTACGGTGAAACGAAAAATGTACTGTAAAAATTTAAACTTACTTTGTAATTCAAAAAAGTGCAAGCTACGCCGAAAATTCCGATAAGAATTGAGGTTACTGGAGACAATGTTGGAGGAATAAATGTGCTGTAGGAAGTAGCAAACGTAAATAATGAAGGCAGACCGACAATGGATCCCCAGAATAAATGAAATCCAACTTTTTCGTACACGTCGAATGAAAAAAAATAGCCGACTTCCCAACAGAAAAATTTGGCAGCATGAATAGACTGAGAAGAGAAGATTTTCAGTTTTAAAAAAATGCAGGCTAAGAAAATGTAGAAGCAGTGCCAGCATTTTACGATAAGAAGACATCAAATCGAGACATTTCCCGGTGATTATCCTCTATACCAAAAAGAGCGGCCCCAAAATATAATCGTCTTCTAGTTAATATTTAACGTAATAACCATTAATTAATAACCGTACTGAGGGGCGACTAATAAAACATATTGTCTACTAGCTATGTTTAGTAATCAAACCTTTATAAAAATCTTTTACTCGCAAGATTTTACATCTAGGTAAAAGTACAAAGTCACCCCTGTGAATCCAAAGTCGCCGCTCTGTACGGTACTATTCTGATAGCTAATAATCTATAGAGGTTTCCTACCAAGCTCTCAGTTTGGAAGGTCAAATGAACATGACTTGTTTTTACCTGAATTAATAGATGAACCAATGAAGCAGCATTAAATCCATGCTTTTTCACTCCAACCAGATAAAATGCACAGATAAATAACTGCCAACCCATAAAACCTATTCTACACGAGAACTGTTTCATATCACATCCAAATAGTCGAGGATGTAGTTCGACTCCTACAAAAAAGTCATATATGAAAGACCCACAACGGTGGTCTGGATCTTCTGGATGTTCCGGTTTCCATTTTCCCTGAGGCAAAAAATTCTGATTTAGAATTTCAGTTCAGTATTTTATGCAGTAAAGGGGTCATTCAAGTATCACTTAAGCAGCTACATTAAAAATGCCCCAAATCATGCTTGCATAATACTTCAAGTGCCCCTAACTTACCTTTATATAGAGCCAAGTGCATAATATAATACTTATAATGTTGGAAACTCCCAACACTTTTAAAAAATGAATATAAATCCAAGTTGATATATTTGGAAAAAGTAGCTGTAGGAGGAGAAATACCGCTAAGGTAATACAGTAGTATAGAACCCCATTGGCCTGTAGGAAGTAGGTAAAAAAAAATTAATTTTTTTAAATAAAATACTTACCGAATTATCTAGCAATAATGTTATTAAAAATCTTTTTAGTTCTTTATAGTGGTCTCTTACACGGAAAAAAAAGTTCGGTTCCTGTTACTGAAAGTTAAGTTGGGGCTTGTGACATCTAAACATTTGAGTTGACAATACTGAAAATTAGGTAATTATTACTAAACGTTATTAATCATTACGAACTCTTAGTAATAATTGCTAAATTTTTTCGGTATTATCTACTCAAATGTTTAGATGTCACAGGTTCAGTAACAGGTACCGAACTTTTTTCTCCGTGTACAAGACAAGGGTCTTGGCAAGATTTTTGCTAGTAAGAAATTATCCCGGTTAGATATTTAAGGGTTTGAGCATTCAAAAATAGGTCTTGTACTGTTCTACTTTAGTTAAAATCGTGATTTAAAGCATGGATTCTTGTACATTGTACTCCTGTACTGGAGTTCAAAAATTTTCGTTTTCAAAGTCCTTGTCGTAAAACTTGTCTAAAATTGGGATGAAAAGTTTATAAAATTCTTTTTGTGATCATTATTTAATTATGATTGTGGTGATCTCTCACATATATGCCTGTGTTTGCGTTCACAGGCATATGGAAGCTACCATTTAACGCCAGTTCCAAATGATTATTAGGGTGTCCCTTATTTTGCGAATTTTCGAATTTTAAATCGCACACCCTCTAAATCGGTGATCTATGGTTCACTGATAAGCCCTATTTTTTTCCAGATTTTTCTGGGCACCGAAAAGCGTGCCGACTTGAGCTTAAAGTCCCGAAAATTCCCATAAGAGAAAAAAAGTCGACAATTTTTTTTTTCGCGGAAAAACGTTGTTTCCTATCGGGAATTTTGCGTAGATCACGAATCTGAAGTCCGTTTTTTTAAATCTGGTACGGCTTTTGAGCTAGAAGCCAAAATATGAGCAAAACTTAGGACTTAGTTCGTTTTTTCACTTAACCAGGTTTTCTTGTCGCATTTTCTCTTCTAGCTCAAAAACCGGATCCGATATAAAAAAACGGACTTCAGATTCGTGATCTACGCAAAATTCCCGATAGGAAACGGCGTCTTTCCGCGAAAAAAAAAATTGTCGACTTTTTTTCTCTTATGGGAATTTTCGGAACTTAAAGCTCAAGTCGGCACGCTTTCCGGTGCCCAGAAAAATCTGGAAAAAAATAGGTGTTATCAGTGTACCATAGATCACCGATTTAGAGGGTGTGCGATTTAAAATTCGAAAATTCGCAAAATAAGGGACACCCTAATGATTATTTTTGAGATATTTACGAAGCAATTACCGTAGTTCTGTAGCCAGAGCTGCAAGTAAAGCGGGCTAGACATTTTCAAAAGAGGGCTTGATTTTTTTTTTTTTTTTTAAATCAATTTAAGTAAAATAAAACAGTATTCCATTATAGTGGCTGGTGTTTTAATTTTGACTTTAATTTTTAACCATGAGCCATTAACAGGAAGAGCTAACTCAACGCTATAAAATTATAAATCCTTAACATTTTGTAAAATTTTTCAATGAGGAATAACGAAGAAATATTTATTTTTTTTTAAAATTGTTTTGAAACATGATTTTAGGCAAAGCCATTAGGTTTAGAGTTTTCAAGCTCCATATGATAATAATTTAGTAATCCGGAAATCTATACACTCAGTTCTTGATCCCTGAATCCCATAATTTTTTACCAGTTCGGAATTTCCCCTGATCTTGTATCGTCAGCGGCGCCAGAAAAAGGAAATTATGGTTTTTGTTGCTTATTCTTCTAGAAAAAGTATATTTATGAAGCATCTATACATATATAAAAGGCATTTAACGTTTGTCCGTACTCAACGCGCGTGGAGAAAATTTTTGAAAGACTCAATTTTCTTTTTTATTAAAATTTTTCTCTTGAAAAAAATAAGTCGCTATTCTCATTCGTTTTTTAATTTTTGCTCGATTTTTTAATTGGTTTTAGCTCAAGCACTGTCGATAGAAAATTTCCCAGATTTAGAAGCTTTCTTTAAAAAATTCCTAGGACAAAAAATTTCCTTTTCTCGAGCTAAATGTTTCAATTAAAGAAAAATTTTCGGAAAAAATTTTTTTTCTACTAAAAAAAAATTTGGATGGGGAAAATTTGGAAATTGGATGGGGGAAATTTGGAGTTTAAAACAGAACGAAAAAATGTTTTCCTCTACACTTCCTCTTTTCCTCACTTTCTTTTTTCCTTCTACACTAAATTTTTTTTCGAACATATAAAAAAATTATACGATAAATGCTTTCGTTCCAATTTTTTAAATTAAATTAAAGGAGAAGCCTCCTATCGGTATTTCAAGTCAACCTAGACCACGTGATCTCAGTTTAAAGATGTCGTCCTTACGTTTGGGTTTTTATTTTATTTATTTTCCTCTGTTTATTTTAAATTATAATATCGCTTTTTAATGTATAAAAAACTTAAGATGTTACCGATAAATAATTGTATTATATTGATTACGTCGGCGTTTGATTTTACATATGACACTAAGATGTTTGTTTAATTTAAATTAATTTTATGCAGGGTATGTTCCACGTTGTCATTAATTTCTTTCTGTTTTTTAATGGTGTATTGTTGTTTTTTTAGGCTTCTCAAGATGGTTAGCTAATTATAACCGAAACATGTTAAGCATAAATTGAAGTATAATTATTAATTGTTCCATGTCCCGAGACTTCTCCTTTAATATAAAAAAATTTTCGAATGGAAAGTGAGGTTTTATGTCCAAAATGTCAGCAAAGCGCGAAGCTCTTGGTTGCTTTTTTAAGAAAAAAAAAGTTGGCTGAAATTAATAATTCGTAAGTTAAACATTGCCTTTAAGCAATCCCGGGATCCCGGGACTGGAAAATTATAAATCCCGAAATCCCGGGATTTAAAAAACCGACCGGGATTGGAAACCCTATTAGGTTTTTCGTAAAGAGAAAAAAAATTAAAAGAGGGGCTGAGCCACCCTTTGACCCCCCTTGGCTACGGGCCTGAATTACCTCTATGTGGTTTGCCATTTTCTGCGGGCGGTGGTGACCGTTCATTTTCTGACTAGCGCACAAGTTTTGACCTGAATAAAATCCTTAGCTATGAACTAGGATAGAAGCACGACGCGTCGCATCTCATGACTGAGGAGAGCGCGTTATGAACTAAGCTACTGGTCACCAAAACCAAAAATTTATAAAAAATACATACTTTCATACAAGCCCTTGTTCCAAATTTCGTTTCAGTCCCGTACTCGACTTTGGACGGAACTCTCAGCCACATTATTGTCCATGCATGAAAAATTAGCACGCATATCCACGACATTGCATTTCCCAATAAATTTTCTAAAAATAATTTTGTAGTAAATTCATGTCCCTGGCCAGTGATTGCCAGACAGAAAGCAGTAGTGATAAAAAATAGAACTGACACCGTTGGCAATACGTAATGATGAAGAAAGGGATAACGCAGTTTCCTTTCATCTTCCATTTTCCTAAAATTAGAGTAAATTATGCATAAGACCGATCAGAATTGCCCCCGATAGAGATGAATATAAAAATCTGATTGATGGTAACCTACGCCTGTGGCTTAGTCAAGTCTTGATTGAATACTTTTGATTAGTGACTCGTAAAATTTGCCCTAGGCAAAGTTTCATTGATTATCATTTGAATTACCAATAAAAAAGCACTGATCTTACCACCAAAGTATTGACAATCAATAATTCGCTTATTTAAGTTTACTGGTAATTAGGACTGATCACTGATTATCAATAAAGGACTTTGACTGGGGTGACTAGTTCTTTAGTAAAATTTTCTTGGCCACTAATCCATTTTTTACTAGACGCAAAATCTAGTTCGTTATTTTTGACTCGTTACCAGTAACCACTCTTTTGAGTGAAATATCCATTAAACAAACTACTATTTTCTATGGGTTTACAGTAAAAATATGTCTAATAGGGTGGTTCGAAAATCAACTTTTTTGGAATTTCAAAACTCCTATGTCGGGAAAAGTTTCTTTATAGGTAGACTATCAACCCTGAATTTTTTCAGATTTTTTGAACGGCATCCTGAGGTGTCAAATCGGCCTTGATATTTTTAAAAAGCTCATAAAAGGGTCGAAAATGAACCTTTTTTTTTGCATAAAAGACCATCGATTCCTATCGGAAATTTCGCGTAGATTACGAATTTGAAGTCGTAAATTAGTTTTGGTGCACTGTTTTTGAGCCACAGACAAAATACCATAACCAGGTTTTTAGAGCTTTTAAACCCGGCCTGTAGCTCAAAAATTATACACCAAAACTAATTTTCGGCTTCAAATTCGTAATCTGCGAGAAATTTCCGATAGGAATCGATGGTCTTTTATGCAAAAAAAAAGGTTCATTTCCGGCCCTTTTATGAGCTTTTTAAAAATATCATGGCCGATTTGACACCTCAGGATGCCGTTCAAAAAATCTGAAAAAATTCAGGGTTGATAGTCTACCTATAAAGAAACTTTTCCCGATATACGAGTTTTGAAATTCCAAAAAAGTTGATTTTCGAACCACCCTAATGTCTAAAGGTATGTCTCCATTAGCGAATTAATTACATGATGTAATTAATTACAGAATGCAATTAAACGGTTTACAAAGGTGTTAATTTTTTTTTTCAAATCTTTGGTGCTCAATATCCTTTTTCATAATGTAGATCTAACCAGCAAGATCGAAAACAACGATTTAGGACCTTCGAAAATCATTTAATTACATCCTGTAATTAATTACATCATGTAATTAATTCACCAGTGGAGACATACCATAAAACCTTAATAAAAATATGTAGTATGCAAATTAAAGATGTCCGCTAAACGTTTTTTACCCTTAACTAACGGCCATCTTTAATTGCCATCTTTAATTTAATCTTTGCATATTCTGCCGTGGTAACCGAAATGGTCGTACGTCTATTCTAAAGTTGGCACTTGTCTTCTATTTTTAATTTATGTAAACAAAGATTCAATTCCAGAATGGAGATACGCCCGTTTCGGTTACCGGGTTACCTACCACGGCAGTATTGAACCTTTTGGTTCTGACTTACAGAATTTTGATATAGTATATTACAACACAAGAGCTGCAAAAGAAAAAATTGTCCGTCGAGGCCGATTTTGAGGCCCGAGCCGAAGGCGAGGGCTTTAAAAAGGTCTCGACGGGTAATTCTTTTGCAGTTCTTGTGTTGTAAGCTACTTTTCATCACAAAGCACAGCGCAATAAAGGTTTTTCTAAAACGCACTAGTGCGGAAAAATAAGTTTTCTGCACTGAGTGATGAAAAAGATTTTTCATCGGCCTTAGTACATTTTTCCAATTTAAAATTAGGCTTTGAATTCCCCAATAAAACGAGGATTACAACTAATTTTGGACTACGAATGCCATATTGATGTAAAAGTTGAATCATTCATTTGAAAAAGGGGACATGTCTTTTGTTTGCCTTATATGACATGTTCCGTTTTTCAAATGATCGATTGAGTTAGTGCAGCCACTGAGAGATCACCTTGTTTGGAAGTACTGTACATTCAAAGAAGTTGCTTGTTTTGTGTTGCTGTTTTTTTTTTTTTTAAATGGAACTATAAAGTCCTGCATTTTCGCTTTCGTTAATCAATAGTCACCCTAAAAAAAAAGGGGCTGTTGTCAGCCTGGATGCACCAGTTTACCAGAAAGCACATAGTGTAAACGAATTATTTTATTAGAACCGTTCGAACTAATACTATATTTTCTGACCGAATACAGTATTACAGTAATACATTTTTACAGTTCTGTACTACAGATCCAAAACGTCGAATCTGAGTTCTCACACGATCGTTTTTTGCGAAAAATAAATGCATAGCGGCCAGCTGATTTTTTAAATTCGACGTTTTGTTCCGAGGCACAGAATTAGATCCGTAGAAAACAATTCGCCTAAAGGTTTAAAATGACAATGTATGTTGACTATAATTACATAAAGCAACCTTAGTAGAAATATACGATTACCCGATACTTGAAAGCTTTCACGAAAAACCAATATAATCGCGTAGTTGAATGATAATCCTACAATAAAACAAAACGTTCACTTATGAATGCTTTTGAATTCAATTTAAATTTAGCATTCTTTTTTGTTTTGTTTTGCAACTTGTGTTGTAAGGTAATTTTTTATACGGGATGATATAACCTCATGAATTTTCAAATCGTAATCGACCAGAAACCTGATTTTAAGGATATCGTTAAAGAAACAATAGGCGAGGAAAAATGAATGAGAAATAAATAATATGATCATAAATTGCCGTGCAAAAAATAATGTTAGTCGTAAAGAAGCTTTAACATTAACCACGTTTCTATTTCAGTAAAGGTTGCTTATAGGAAAAGAGTGATGGCGGACCTATTCTGGGAGAGCTTCCAATTTGCCGTATTAACCGGAGCTGGAACTTTAATGTTATTTTTATTGCATTATTATTTCATTTTACCTTGGAATATAAAAAAGGTAACGTTTATACTATATAAAATAAGCTTTAAAATCAAAAAATAAAGAAGCACCGCGTGTAATTTGCTTCTTTTGTAACAGAGCTTACTGCATACTGCGTTCTTCTTTAACGCAGATTGAATTCCCTCAAATAATACTAAATTCTGCTTCCGAAAAAGTGAAAGATCCTGATTGTCAAAACAAGTACGATACAGAATCTGGAAACAAAAATTCAGAAACGGAAATCAAAAATGATTTCGAATTATTTGCATTTTGGGGAAATAAACCTTTGTAATTTTTTAGGGTGCAAATTCACTGTGAAACATTGGATTAACTTTTTGTACCAACATGTTTGACAAACGAACTAATCGACTGTTGCAGAATTTACTCCGAATTTAATCGAGTAAAGGTCTAAGAAGAATCCGAAAGAAAGGAAGATATTTAATTTTTGAAATGGATTAAATCGAAGATTAGGATCCATTATCATAAGTTCAATTATTTTATTTATTTTTTTTTATTTTAAAGATTTAAAAATTTCCTCCAAAAATTATACTTTGACTTATCATTCCATCTCACATTAAAAGTCATATCGGGAAGATTTCATACGCTTGGGTGTAAGCCTCGGTAGCTCAGTTGGTTAGAGCGCTGTCCGCGTATAGTACTTCAAGGCGTGACCATGGCCTTCGTGGGTTCGAGTCCCACTCGAGGTATGATTTTTTTCTCGATATTTATAATTCATTGTCAAATAACCGCGGCGTAATGCATGAGTTTTTTCGCGATTTGACTAATTTTCGGGGTTTTTCTTATATCGGGTTCCTTTTCCTCCAAAAAAAAATGAGATCGGTGAACCGATCAAAGTGCTTTATCGACTATTTAAATAATTCTCAAAAATATGGTTAGTTTTTCGATCAGAGTTCCACCAAAGCCGCAGTACGGACACAAGGAATGCGAATTTCTGAAAAATTATTTCAGATTTTGAATCCTCAACCCCGAAAATATTCTCAAAAATACGGTTAGATTTTTGATCAGAGACACCAAAGTCGCTGTATAGGCGTAAGGAATTCGAATTTTGGAAAAATTATTTCAGATTCGGAATCCTCTACCCCAAAAATATTCTCAAAAATACGGTTAGATTTTTGATCAGAAATCCACCAAAGCCGCAATACGGGCATAAGGAATTCGAATTTTGGAAAAATTATTTCAGATTCGGAATCCTCAACCCCGAAAATATTCTCAAAAATATGGTTAGATTTTTGATCAGAGGTCCACCAAAGCCGCAGTACGGGCATAAGGAATTCGAATTTTGGAAAAATTATCTCAGATTCGGAATCCTCTACCTCGAAAATATTCTCAAAAATACGGTTAGTTTTTCGTTAGCTCCCACGAGAAACCCGCCAATCAGCATCCAAATCGCTTTGTTGACGTAATCGATGACGTCATGTCGTGACGTTTCAAAAGTTGGAGATATCGGTTTTTAGGCCTATACCCACACTTTCAGCCCTGCTCACCGTTTCTGAACCACTCAACAGAATTTAACCAAATTTCAATGGTAGCGTATCTTGATGAATATCTACTGCAGTACGAAAATCGGACTCAATCGGTAGCTGCGTTCACGATTTATAGTCAAAAAATATCTTGAAATAGTTGAAAATTCAACATTTTTACTCACTGTTTCCGAATCGCTGAACCGATTTGGCTCAAAAACTAATCAGCACCTACATTTCATTAGAAGTTCCTACCCACCAAAAATCACCGACATCCGTTCTTCCGTTTTTCTGCTTTTCGACGGACAGATTTTTTTGCACATATATTCATATATTCATACATTCATACACACATACACACATACACACATACATACATACATAAATACACACACACACACGGACATCATGGAGTTTGATATATTTTTGGATTCCTTGCTTCACGGGGAGTCAGAAAATATATAAAACTTGATAGGTGAAATTTTTTAGGAAAACAATGCTTTTCGCCCCTGGGTCGATAAAGCAAAAACATAGGTAACCCAATCGATTTTATTGGAAATTCATTCCGCAAAATCGAATAGACAGAACGATATAAACTGGTCGTTTTGTATTGACTGTCATTTTATTCTAAAAGAACTTTCACGAACATTTTATAATTCATCTTTTTATTATCATATTACAGCAAAATGAAAATATCTTCCTTTCTTTCGGATTCTTCTTCTTAGTTCTTACTCGGTTACGAGTGTGGCGATCTCTCACATATACCTGTGCGTGCGCTCACAGGCATATGAGACGTACAGTTTAACGCCGGTTCCGAACGGCTATTTTTGAGAGATTTACAGTACTAGGCAATTACCGCTCGGTATTTTGCCATTTGCCTTCCGAGGGGTGGTGACCATTGATTTTCTGATTAGCGCACTAGTTTTGACCTGAGAAAAAGTCCTAGCTGTGAACTAGGATAGAAGCATGACGCGTCGCATCGAGAGTCGAGCGCGCTATGAACTAGGCTACGGATCACCACTTCTCGGATAAATTCTTGAAAATACTATCATGGTTTCCGTAGTAAATTACAATCCGACGACGAGTAAATAGCCGAGAGACGATTTTTGCTAATAAATTGATGTCGGCGTGACACTGAAACAAACGAAACAAAAAGTCTACTTCATTTATTTATTTACTTATTTATTTATTTATTTTTTATTTTAACTTTTTTAAACTTAAAAAAAATTTTATTATAATTAAAATATATTGTAATTAATATATTATAATTAATATATTATATTAAAAAAAAATTTATTTTTTAAAACTTAAAAAAATAAAAATTTCGATGAGCTAACGTTTTATTATAAAGGGAGACTCCCCATCGGGCTTTCTCCTGTCACAAAAATAAAACAGCGAGGTAAATAATTTCCAAAATTAAAACTTCTCACTGCGATCTTAAAACTTATCTAAAGAAGGAGATTCTCCATTGTGCTTTCTGCTCTATCCTGCATGCCGCGTTCTAATCAGGGATTCTATATATGCTGACCCGAGTCTTTCCATTGGCTCCGTTTCTTTAAAGTTTGGGACAGCTTCTGCAGTTTGCTCTCCTGAACTCCATGAAAAAAAAGATCACACAAAGCATCTATTGAAATTAAATAATAAATTTGAAACTTATCTGATGTAATCGAATCCTCGAAGTGTCTTCTTAAAATCCCCGTTATTTAAAGTAACGAAAAAAAAAGTGTTGTTCATGAAAAATGTTTTTCCTCAATATCGGCTGCTGGGTTCTGCTTTGCATTTGTTTGGTTTTTTTTAACAGCATTCTATGTGTTCTACATTCAAAATTTCGAGCACGAAAAAAAAAAATTCGGCAATATTTTCTTTGGCATTAAACATTTTTTTTTCCTACATATTTCCATTTTTTTTAGCAGTCTTTCATTTTCACTTAAAGTAATAGAAATTTTTTTAATAAAAAGTAAAGATAAACTTTTATTACCAGAAATATCTGTCAACCATATTAAAATTTGAATTAATTTTCCAATCAAATCGTATTAAAAGTTTTCAAATCAAGTTTTTTTTTTTTCCATTTGTTCACAATCAATTTGTTTACAAATCAAAACCATTCAAAAACGTCCCGAATGCAGCTAGCGCTTTAAGTGTCGAAATAATTGAGCGAAAACCCGCGTAGTTAAACGGGACAACAGCTCTTATGTATAAAAGTGTCCACAACTGTCTATATCCAAATAGCATTGAATCTATCCAGGTCCGAGGACGTCCTCAGGACGTCATGCGGATATTTATTGGACGTATTGGATTTACCTATGTCCTCACTGATCCAATAAGCTCCCTTTAGACATACTTTGGATATCAAATGAATTTTGATATGCTGTGGATATCCAATAAGCAAGCACAGGATGTCCAGTGGATTGAAAATGCTGTCTGGGTAAAAACTGCATACATAGACAGCTATGGATGCATTCAAATGACAGTTTGCAGGTAAATAAACTGTCATCTGAAATAATTAAATTCAGGTCTAAGAGAGAAAACATTTTCCCGCATAGGGCAAAATAATGTTAAACCTGTTTACAGAAGACTTTGTTTACAACTTATCACATCATTTTCTCTGATTTTTCTCAATAATTAAGCATTGATTTGTAATGAAAACTACCTTTTTTAACCTAGGAAGGCAGATGAACTTTCCGTTGAGGTTTTTTTAAAGTAAATTTCAAAGGAAAAATTCATTTTCCTCCTTAGGTTACTATTTCATTTCAAAGACACCTGATGTATCACTGGCACAACTACACAGTAAAAAATTTTATGTAAAAATTAACATAATTATGTTAAAATCAATCTACATCCTTTTTATGTTGTTTTTTGTTCATGTTTACCTTTTGGAAAAAACAACAGAAAAAATTTGTGTAGATCGATTTTAACATAATTACATAATATTTTTTACTGTGTACAATCTCAAAATTTAATTTTAAAAAGAATAAGCTGTGTTTGTAAAATTTTGGGATGTGAACTCGGAAGTTGCAACCCTGCAGTCTCATCATTTTCTTCCTGTTTTAGGATTTATCTGACGCTGGTTTCGATCATTTAACAAACGGATATTACAAATCTGCTCGCAATAAAAAGGAAAACAAACGCGAATTAGTCAGAGAAGTTCAGAGACTACGAAAAATCGGGGACCTTCCCCCGATTTACCCTAACGGATGGTTCGCTCTTTTGGAATCGGAGAATTTGAAAAAAGATGAAGTCAAACATGTTGTTGCTTTGGGAGAGAATTTCGCCGTTTTTCGAAACTCACTAGGAGAAGTCAAAATCCTAGATGCTTACTGCCCTCATCTAGGAGCAAACATGGCGATCGGTGGAATCGTCCGCGGTAATTGCCTCGAATGCCCTTTTCACAAATGGGCGTTTGACGGTGAAACCGGCCAATGCTCATCCGTCCCTTACAGTGGGAAAACTCCGGATTTTATAAAAGTCAAAAAATGGGAATGTGTAGAAGTTAACGATTTTATTTTTGTTTGGTATCACGCGGAAAACGAGAAACCGTCTTGGTACCCGGAATCTTTAGATGTTATTAAAACCCAAAAATTATCATATCACGGTCGATTGGAATTTTTGATAGGTTGCCACATACAGGAAATTCAAGAAAATGCGGCTGATGCGGCGCATTTTATTACAATTCATTCCTCGACCTCTGAATTTCGTACAATGTACTTAAAGTTTAATGTTAGTGCCACTGAGGAATGGAATCAATCCTTGGATGAGAACCACGTAGCGAGAGTAAACACATCTTCGTCGCTTGATGCAAAAATTTTTAATACATTTTCCATACCGATTTCTCAAAGCAAATTGAAGCATCTTGGCCCTGCTTATGTTGAATCAATGACAACCGTGCTGGGATTGAAAATGGTGTTTCTTTTCGCGATAACTCCGGTGGAAGCACTCGCTCAGAAACTCACCGTAAGAATATACGCTCCTTATATTTCAATGCTACCTGCTAAACTCTTTTTGTGGTCGTCCATAAAAGTTGTAAGTATATATTGGCAAATTTAATTGTACATTAATACAATTGGCAATTAAGCAGTCGACTGCAGCCCTGCTGAACGAAATGGCACCATTTTTTCAAAACTGAACTATGTACAAATCTGCTAAAACAGAACAAATGAATTCCATTTTGAAAAATCGAATAGTTAGGACCGTATCAATTAGCACGACCGACTGGTTAGATTAAATAATCGGACTGAAAGACCGAAAGCTTTATGAAACCTGGGGTCTGCTTTATATTAGAATTCTGCCCCTGTAAGCGATTTCAGCGCATCTCCATCTCCAATCAATGAATTGTTATCTTTCGCTGCTTTTACATTTTTAACAAGAGTTTAAAGTTAATGGCAAAATATCTTTCTTTAATTTTGAAATTCCATGAACATTTCCACATCTTCTCCCCTCTGAAGAAAAATTGATTGGAGGAAGAAAATATTTTTCGAGCGCTCATTAGTAAAAATTAAAAAACATTTTTTTTTCTTCAACTCTTTCCATTCCAGGCCTATCATTACCTTTTCTTTTGCAGTTTGAACAAGACATCGTGATTTGGAACCACAAAAAGTACGTGAACAAACCTATGTTGGTGAAAGAAGATCAAGCAATAACCCGGTTTCGACGATGGTTTCAGCAGTTTTACTCAGAAAACAGTCCAAAATTTAGTTATCAAAAGGACTCCTTGGCGTGGTAGTTAATTAAAAAACCAATTATAACATAAATATTTTTGCAGATCTGCGTAATCCCATTCAAATGGGATATTAATCAGATCTTTTTTAACTGATCGATGACCGTCCTTGAAATTTATTAGCTTAGAAGGACTTATTACTGTAGTACCTAAGTATATTCTAAAATTATATGAAGTAAATAAACAAATAAATATAATGTATTACACATTAGGTATGAAGGTGGCGTATTGCAGGCCGAAACTGGGGTTTACGGCGTGAGCGAACTGAGGGCCGTAGCCAGTTGAGGCCTGCAAACCACCTCCGTGCCTGATTTGTAAGATATTTTTCATTGCGACCGTAAAATATGAAATTTTTCGGTTTTCAAGCGACGGAAAATGGACTTTTTGGCCCAGTGTGATGAAAAAAAAAAAAAATATACGAATTGATTAATTTTAAGTGTTTTCAATCGTTTTCTGTAAAAATAACTATTAAATTGGTCTACTTCATTAGAGCTACACAGTAAAAAATTTTATGTTAAAATTGACCCAAATTGTATGTCCAAACCGGTCTACATAAATATTTTGTTAAGAAAAATAACACAATTGTTTTGTTTAATGTTCTGCGTCCATTAACGATTGTCATTTTTTTGCTGTTTACAAACAAGTTATGTTGATTTTTTAACATAATAACTTAACATAGACTTTATGTAGACCGTTTTTAACATATTTACATAATATTTTTTACTGTGTATATAGGATATGAGGGAATGGTAAGAAACATGGCTGCCGGATATAGTATGTTGTATTTTGTAACATCACGTGCAAAATAGTGTTTCAACATCCTGCTTGTTTCCTTGTAGAAGCAACAGTTTCGGTTTATGATCTGTTCATTTTTTGAAACATTAAGCTTATCTATTTTATGAATTTGTTTGCAATTATAGAATTCTCCAAGAAAAATTAATTGTAAACAGAGATATCATTTTTAAATATATACTTGCCGTTTAAATTAAAAAGCTGAAGAGCCCGAGATCGATTCAGTAAATATAAAATGAACGGGAAATTATGTTGCCACAAAAATCACCACCCCACGACTCACGAGTAACGATTCATAACGGGACATTCAGATATGGGGTCATGTACATATTACGTAAGCATGTTAAGGGGGGGAGGGTGTCACACTTTCTTACGTAAGCTTTTTTCTATTCTGACCAGGAATTTTTGAAAATAAAATAAATAATTAATTAATTAATTTCATGTTTTTTTTAAATATTGTAAATGTTGCGGCGAGCTAATATTACATTATTTTGTTACCGTCTTCTAAATAAAGGTAACCTTCTCTTTAATTTTGCTCAATGTAGGTACTTATACAGTATTGGTTTATTTCAGTTCTATGAATTATGGTAAAAATCACCGAAGTCGAGTGCCGTTGGTTTCATTAAAAAAAAAAAAAAAAAAAAAAAAACTTACGTAATATGGAGGGAGGGGGGTTGCCAAAATCTTACTCATGCTTACAACGGAAGGGGGGGGGGGGTGGGGGTTGAAAATGGCAAAAAAAATGCTTACATAATATGTACATGACCGCTATTAAGCAAATTTTTTTTTTCGCAATGTACAGAAACTCCTTTGCATACTGTAATATTTGAAAAACTGAATCTCTCTCAACAGCTCCATAAGATCCATAATATCCATTCAAATATTACGTCATCATTTTTTCTGACATTTTAGACCCCCTCCCTCCCCCTGATCATCATTCATCACAGCAACACCCCCGCCCACTAAAAATTACGCCATCATTCGCTTGACCTTCGCCCCAATCAAGGAGTTGTTTTCATTTTAAATTTACAAAATTCATTTATTATTAATACGAAATATTAACATAAAATAGACCTGAAATTTGAAGGTGATTAAGTTGCAAATTAAAACTTATATGAAATTACTTATTCATTTGTTCAAAAATTATTTAAAAAAAAAAATCATACTTTCAAAGTTTCCCACGGAACTATATCTAGTGGAAATGATGACATCAGCATTACACCAATACCCCCCCCCCCTAAAATGATGACAAATATTATTGGGGGAAACCGGTCGTTATTATTAAAGGGACCTGGTTGGTCCTTTATAACGACCGTTTTCCCTGATTTAATTATTTTCAATCTAACTAGGAAAAGTATAAATTAAATAGAGTATTACTTCAGAATGACAAAGATACAGCATTCATCAAGGCTAGTTGGTACAATATTGATTTCCATAACATGAGAATTTTTTAAAATAAAAAATAATAATAAGGATTTGCGTTGAAACTGATCAGGTTAGCTTTCCCAAGAAAAGATATAAATAAACTCGTTAGTTGACTAACGAGTACGTCAGCATCAAGTTTACTCCATTTGCGTAAAATGCTCCACGTGTTCGGAACCTTAGATCCTCTTCATCCACTTCTTTAAAAAAAAATTGTTAATTTGGTAAATTTTTTAACTGACATTAAAAGTCTGTCATGGGACGGGACTGGGCCGGAATTAGGGAATTTATACATACATACATACATTGGCGGAGGTCTTGTGGTAAAAAGGTGAAATAATAGAAAAAGGAGACAGATTGAAGATGCGAGCTTTAGAAACGACAACACAAATAAATCAACACAAAAATAAATTAACACAGAGGCAATAAATTAACATGGACATAATAAAATAACATAAAAAGAAAAAGAAAAAGGGGAAAGGGTGAAAGGAAGAAAACATGTAAAGGACATGAAAGGAACACAAGGAAGACACAAGACCATCTACAGGACTCGAAGCCCTAACGCCGCATCAACAATTGGGTCCCAGTCGTCTCTTTCCTGACAGGTCTCTCTCCACTGGCGAACTCCCAACAATTCCGCATCCGCTTTCACGTTATCTTCCCAGCGAAGTCGCGGTCTGCCTGGAAGCCTAGTGCTAGTAGGTATTCCGTCTAAGACCTGCCTGATATACCGGTTAGGGGGGGCACGCGCGACATGTCCCGCCCACTGAAGGCGTCGCGACTTGATTACACTAGTAATCAAGGGTTGACCAGTGAGCTGACGAGTTTCTTCGTTGGGTCGCATTCGAAAGCGTCCCGTGACCGGATCCCTTTTAGGTCCCAGAATTCGACGTAAAACCTTATTCTCAAACACTAAAAGCCTCTTCTGCATACGAACGGTAAGATTCCATGTTTCGCAGCCGTAAAGGACGCAAGGACGAATCACGCTATTGTAAATACGGAGTTTGGCTCGCCTGGATAGGACTCTACTACTCAAAAGGTGACCTACCGAGAAGAGACAGCGGTTACCACTCTGAATTCGCAACATAACCTCGCGGTTCATATCGTTGTCGCTCGTCACGGTCGACCCAAGGTACCGAAATTCCTCTACGTTTTTGAACCTTAGATCACCAACGTCCAGAGGACCCTCATCCATCCTTTCCTCGGCCATTACCATATATTCGGTTTTTCCCTCATTTACCTCAAGCCCTACCCTACTTGCCGTTTCCAAAAGTTCTCCGCAAAGCCGTCGAACATCTTCTCGGGTTTCCCCGAGCAAATCGAGATCGTCGGCATAGCCTAATTCCTTAATGCATCCGCCCAGATTCACGCCTCCGGGGACGTTCTCCAAGCAACGTACTACCTTCTCAAGAACCAGGTTGAAGAGGAGGGGTGAAAGCCCGTCCCCTTGCCTGAGTCCGGTGTTCACAGCGAAAGCACCACCTATTCGACCATTTGCAACGACCCGAGATCTTACACCGCTTAGACATACCGCCGTCATTCGTATTAGCTTCCTTGGAAAGCCGAATTCAGCCATGACATTATAAAGGCCGTCACGGTGAATGCTATCATAAGCTTTCCGGAAGTCGACAAACAGATTATGGACCTCGCTATTATATTCGCGTTTCTTTTCCAGTATCTGCCGTAGTGTGAAAATCTGGTCGGTAGTGCTGCGATTGGATCTGAAGCCGCATTGATATTCCCCAAGGACTTCCTCCGACAACGGTAGTAGCCGATGCAGTAGGATATTCGAGAGTACTTTGTAGGCTGTGCACAGTAACGAGATCCCCCGGTAGTTTGCACAGTCTTTCCGGTCACCCTTTTTGTGAAGGGGAACCACCAAAGCCTCTTTCCATTGGTCGGGCAGTTCTTCAGATACCCATACTTTCGAGATAAGTGTGTGCAGAACTTTGCAAGCTTCCTTACCTCCGTGCTTCCACAGCTCCGCAGGGAGTTCATCAACCCCACTGGCTTTCCTAGATCTCAGCCTATCTATTGCTTTCTCCACTTCCTCGAGGGAAATCGGAGGTTCCTCGAATGGACCTGCCATTGGTTCTACATGAGGCAATGGATCAGCCGGTAGGGGAGCATTTAACAGGTCTTCGAAATACTCCTTCCATCGTTCCAGTATTTGGTGCGGATCGGTTAGTTGATCTCCAGCCGCAGACCTGATATTTCCCGTACTAGGACGGAACCCATTTCGAAATTTTTTCAGGCGTTCGAAAAACTGGCGACTGTTTTTGAAAGTGCTCACGTTTTGAAGTTCTTCCACCAGATTCGTCTCAAACCGTTTCTTTTTTGACTTTAGCAGATTCCGAGTAATAAGTTGTTGTGCAATATACTCGTCTTGTGCAGCCTGATCATCGGCATCCTGAAGTGCAAGTAGTCTCGCGTTACCACGTGCCGCTACTGCCCTCTCGCAGTCTTCATCGAACCACGGTTTGGTTTTCCGACGTTTCTGGAGTCCAAGCACCGCCAATGCTGTACCCTCCGTAGCGCTCCTTACTTTTTCCCAACATTCATTGACGCCCTCCGCATCCAGATCTAAGGCAGCAAAACGGTTCCGTAATTCCAGCTGGAACCTGGTCGCAGTATTTTCGTTTTCCAGTTTAAGCGTGTCAAAACGCCGTATCGTTCGGTACTGCCTCTCAGGGTTTTTCGAAATTCGCATCGCCATGCGGCAGGACACCAACATGTGGTCCGAGTTCGTGTCGGCGCCTCTCCAGCTGCGTACGTCTAGCATCATGCTACCATGTCGACGGTCTATCAATACGTGGTCTATTTGGTTGATAGTTCTTCCATCTGGCGACCTCCAAGTTCCTTTGTGGATATCACGGTGGGGAAACTTTGTTGAGGCCACCGACATGTTTCTAGCAGAGGCAAAACTGACTAGACGCAGGCCGTTATCATTTGAATGCTGGTGCAAACTATGGAGACCGATCGTAGGCCGTAATGCTTCCTCCCGACCAATCTTTGCATTACAATCGCCCAAAACAATTTTAACATCCTGACGAGGAGATCGATCGACAACATCTTCCAGGGCCGCATAAAAACCGTTTTTTTCATCGTCGGTTTTTTCTTCTGTTGGAGCGTAGATGTTAATAATCGTGACGTTAAACCACCGCCCTTTGATGCGTAACACGCATATCCGGTCACTCTCGCGACGTCCGTAACGTCCGTACTCGGGAAATACAACATCCAAATCGCGGCATTGCAGGAGATACGTTGGACGGGGCACGATGACGATGGCCTCACTGCAGGAGCATACACCATCTTTTACAGCGAGTAGGGAATTTATCCATAAACTAAATGTTAAAAATGAGGGGGGGGGGTCAAAAATTATTGCAAAACACTTACGCAATACTCGAAAGATTCTTAATTTCAGGTTCAGCTTTCCTTTAACCGGAAAATCCCAGGACGGCTGCGTTGTTGTCTTCAATTGCTTTAATCTCATAATGAACGATCCAGCTCAATGCCTACAGTACAATGGATAAGCCGCGTGCTATACTTAAAATTCTCCATATTTTTCGTAACAAATTTATTAATTATTCAAATTTTTTTACAATTACAGTCAAACGCTATGCACAATATGATGACGACTGAATATCATCGTCATTCTTTTAAACATCCACCTAAAAAAATCACTTTTAAAATTTTCTTAATCTTATGCTTTATGATATCTTCTTTAATCTTATTAGGATGATAACTCTTCCTCAGGTAATGCACCACTTTGATTAGCTTTCCCTAAGACCCTTAAAACTTTATGATTGTTTTTATCATATCCTAAAGTTGTTAGAAAAAATTTTTTACAAACATTTTGTAGAGTCCCTCTTTGGTCTTTGAGAAAATACGAATGACTTTGAGATCTGATTCGTTGTCTTTTCGACGGGTCCACTGTTGCCCTCTGAATCGGTTTCGATGACACATGATGGCAAAGATACTGATTTTGTTCTTGAGGGGATAATTCCCAGTATTTTCTGTTTAAAAATATTCTGGTATTTTCGGTAATTTTCTCATGGCATCTTTTCTTACATATTATGCCACAACCGCTTTTAACTCCATGACCTGCTCCTTTGCCGTTATATTTTTCTTGCGGTCGCTCTGCCGCTGAACTCTGAAATTCTGTCATGTTCGCTTGAGGTTCAGTTTCTTTAAAATAAAAGTCTTTTGAAGTATCCATTTCCTTTTTAATAAAAGCTGAAAAAGAAAAAAAAATTAGAATTTTATTTTATTTCATTTTGAATTACCTATTCAAAAATTTACCCATTTCTCCCAAAAGTTCATTACTATTTAAGTTTTGGCTCTCGACTATATCGATTGAGACTTCGGATTCCGTCAGTCCTTGGATGAAGCTGGGTTGAGCCTGAGCTTCTTTTTCATCAAAAACATCTATTGTAATTTCATTTTCCTTTTTAATAATGAGCTCTAAAAAAAATGTATTTTTTGGATTAATTTGATATATTACCTAAGGCTTGGTTCTTTTTTTTTTTTTTTTTTTTTTTTCTTTAACAGAAAAAAAATACAGTGTGGTTTGTCAGCTTTTTTTATTATTTTTTACCTTTTTCCGTTACATTCGCTGAAAAATCCACATAACTTTCTTCCACCTCCTCCGTTGGCTTTTCCGCTTCCGCCAACGCCCTCAAGACTTGGCTACTATTTTTCGAATACCCAAGAGTACTCAGAAAAAATGATTTACAAACATTTTGTAGGGTCCCGTTTCGGTCCTTTAAAAAATATGAATGACTTTGACTTCTAAGGCGGCGCCTCTCCGCTGGATCAACCGTTACTTGCTGTATTGGTTTTGATGAGACATGATGACAAAGGTATTGTTTTTGTTCTTGACGATTTAATTCCCAGAATTTTTTATTTAGAATAATTCTTGTATTTTCTGATATTTTTTCAATGCATCTTTTTTTACACTCTTCGTCACAACCGCTTTTAACTCCGTGACCTGCTAACTTTTTTTCAAATTTTTCTTTCTTCCTTTCTGCCAGTGGAGTATCAAATTTTTTCCTTTTCCTTGGCTGTCCACTCTTCGTTAATTGAGGATTGTTTGTGGTATTTTTTTGCTTCTCGATATAGCCTAAAAAAGATGTTTATTGGCAGTATTAGAAAATTTTATTTTTCACTAAATTTATTTTTTTTAGAAACATATTTACCTGGTCCTTTCAAAATGTTAGCACAATATATATTTTTATTGTTTTTTGTTGGTACGTCCACTGTTGTTGTCTGCACAACTTCATTAGTGGGATTAAATTGACTTTCATTAGGTTCATCATCATTTTCAGAATCTAACGGAGGTGACAAATTTTCTTGCTTTACCATTACAGGATGTAAATTTTTATCTGTCAAATCTAAACAGATTTGCTGTAGTTCCTCTCCATTTTCTTCCCTTTCACGTTTAATCTGCATAAAATGAGAAGCATTATCATATTTAATAAATAAAACTACATAACCATTTGATGATTAACATAAGAAAAAATACACCTGAGACCAAATCGGGTGGTAAAAAACCAAAAGTACTCAATTCAATATTGCAAAGCATAACCAGAATTTAAGTTCATCCTACTACTATCTTCTTCTTCCATCCCAACCTTGACTTACATAAGCAACTTTCCATTAGAAAATAGTACAGATTTTTTTTAAAAGAATGGCTAGTTTGTTTTTAGAAAAAAATCTATTGCATGAGAAAATCATGATAATGTTTGACTTGCCATGCGTTAACTAAGAAAATATTTTTTTTTTAGTCAAATTTAACTAGACAAACTGTACCTTTTCGTTTGTTTACCAAATGTCAAAGTGACCATTTGAGGTTAAGTTTTATTATTTATCTGTGGCATATTTTATAAATACTTCAAATGGGTTTGAAATCCTACAAGAAGTTATTATTATAATTATAATAGTGATGTTAAAAATATTCATGCGATATTACACGCATTAGAAAGTAAAAGCAGTAGAGTATTTTTTTTAAAATAAAAAAACAATTGGGTGAAAAAAATAAACAACAAATCCTAAAATTGTTTTCCGGGATTGTATGATTAATTTAGCTAAAAAAAAGGACCTGACCTGTTATATGGTTAATTGTAATCGATTTTCTAAGGCAATAATAGAAAAAAAAGATTTACCTCAGCTTTAAATAAATATTTTTGGGAATAACTCATATTTCTGATTGAAAGCAACATAAACAGCAGAACACTCAAAAAAAAAGTAACAGTTGAATTCGTTCTAATGACACGACAAGTGTCAGTGAAGAAGCAAGCTTGTCGTTTGATTCTGAAGTTTGATTTGAATAATTAAAAAATGTGAGCTGTGTTAGCAGTGTTCGGTATAGATTTAATGTCAATTAGTAGTTTTAAACTTTATACGTTGTTTCATATCTATCAGCATTAATTTTACAATGTCTGATGTTTGATGAAAACGTTTTCCTGTTGCTGGAGTGGCAAAGAATGATAGTAAACCTAAGCTTTGCAATTCATCAGGCTAAAGAAGTATTATTATACAACTTCCATGACCTTCAAGGCATATTTGGTAAGCTAGAGCATGAATATTGTAAATAATTGCTTTTTATTCGGTGTTAGTAAGAAAGTTTTTTCCCAATACGATTTATGCTAGTTTTTTGTGGATTAATTTCAAACCGTGAACCTATGCCTGTCCAATCATGTACTAGTTGAATTTAAGAAATTAATTCTAGAGAATGAAAATTATTCATTGCAAATGCACTCTTAAATTGTTAAAATGTCATTTTATCTAGTTTCAGCCCATTTTAATTTAAGAAAAGTTTTTTAAGGGGGTTGTAAGAGTCAACCAGGTCACTTTAGTCAATCCTGACTATTTTTTAGAGGGGCATAGGTCTCTTTCCCCTGCCTGCAGGCTTGTGGAATAGCCAAAAATTGTAAATAAGCAAACATCTGTTCTAGTAAATCACTGCTGAAGATCAAATATTTTAGTTCGAAATAAAAACAGGCTAATTAAATTTAGCATGTTAACATTCCAACATTTGTAGCGGACCTGGAATTCTGGAACTACAATTTTTTTAAAAAAAGTAGTATTGTTTTTTTAACAATAAAGAATAATAAGAAACTAGGAGGATGCTGCAGGATAAAATCATTTTAATGATTATCAAAATCGGCATTACCATGTCAAAACTTAAAAGGAAATTTATTGAATTTGTTAATTTAATATAAGCCAAGAAGTAAATTTAGTATGAGTTAATCTTCCTTTTGCTTTCAACTTTTAGAAAATTAGACAATGGTTTTCGATTTTTGTGTTGTATTTTGTATTAAAGGAAGATTTTTTTATTTTTTTGTACTTTATATTTGCTATTTTTGAAGTAATCAGCACTGAGCATTAACGTTAAACTTAATTAAATTTTAAAGAACAATCAAAGTAATTCTGCACCTGAGTTACATTATTATGATTTAATTCAAAATTCTATAATTTTTTTTAAAATTGATAGACTTTCTTCTTTACAAGCAAAATTATACGGGCAGTGATTTTGAGATATTGAAGAGCGAGTTAAAAATTTTCAATTAACGTATCAAATGAATATAACATAATACAGTACATTACATTACATGCAATCTGGTCTATAGTCAGCCAAAGGGGGCGTAGAGGACTATCAGAGGTGCTCCAAATGACCATTCGTAGAACATATACAAAACATACTGGTAAATAAAAATTAAAGGAGAGCTCAAACGTCCTCTCAGAGATCAACCTCCTTTGACCTGAGCCTGCACAGGCCTGAGTGCAATGCATGCAATATATGAAAAATTTAAAAAATTGAAATCTACTTTTAATTTAATATGGTTTTTCTAACACATGGATGTAAAATCCAGGAGTTTCAATTTCATCCAAAGGTTTAAAATCTCCATAAATGGTATGTTTGGTTTCCAGAGGAAATATTTCATCAAGCATATCTTTAAAATGCTCCAATCGATGAGGGTAGTACGATAATCTAAATTCACTTTTTCCAACATTCCAGTTTTCGATTTTTGCTGGTTTGTACAGACTTTCCTCATCTCTGTCAACTTTGTCATCCTCGTTATTGGAAAGATCTATCGAGTAGTCCATCGTCACTATAGCCGGTTTCCCGCGGACGTAAAGGACTGACGTTGTGATGTCGGTTGTGTGGGGACTCTGTAAAAAAAAAAGTCAGTTAAGGAAAAAATTTGTGGACCCCAAATGGGAGTAAGAAAATTAAGACTAGACAAGTAACCATAATAAAGAAATCGGCGATAGGCGGGACTCAACATTTTCCAGGGAGAGCAAGGGGGGGGGGGGTGAAGGACTCCAAATTGCGGCTTATAACATGAAGGACATGTGCTATTACCGATGAGAAAATTTCTGGGAAGCTTAGAAGTCGCATACAGCTGGCTTTTGGCCCCCTTCTGACTGTCGATTTTATTCGATTTAAGTCTACGCTACTCTCAGGAAGTTATCAGTTTAGCCAACTGATCAAATTATAAGTTTTATGTCACCACGATTTTGGCCATTCTCCCTTTCCTGGTAAAAACAGTCAGTAATTCCATGACGTAATTATGTCAAGTTTCCAAGAACCCCCTCCCCCTTAAAAAAGTTTAAACGACCAAAATTTAGAGCCTAAGCCTATATCTAGTCTAAATATTGCAAGAACATCATTTAGTCCCTCATGTAGTACAAAGGACCCCTTGACATAGTTTTATCTCCCCCCTGAAAAAGTAGGCTCTACTTCCTCCCCTTCCCCCTTTAAGTTTCCAAATGTGGTTCCACCCCCTATGGTGGCAGCATCCAGGGGGGACCTACGCCATACTGAACAATCGATTTAATGTTTAGCTTACGTTGTAATATATGCAACGAGCAGGAGCACTTCCACCATCCACCATATGGTCGAAATTCCTGTGGTCTATCAACAACAAACCTCCTGGTTTTACGCAACGTTCGAAATGGCGAAGGGCTTGCTTCTGGTCGTATTGGTCACCCGTAGTGTCCATTAAATGAGCGAATGAATTTCCAAGACAAATTACAGCGTCGAAACCTCCATCCAAAAGATGCTCGATGTCCTCTGAGAGGGTCAGCCAATTCGCTTCTTCGATAACTGATTAGAAAAAAAAAATTTTAATTATTGCAAAAATTTTGCAATTTCCATTTTAAATCTAATTGCAATGTACCTACCCCAATTATCGAAAGCTTCTTCTTTCCTCCTCCTCCACCTTTTTTTGAGTGCATACTTAAGCATTTTATCGGAAGCATCGATCGAAGTAACCCTAAATCCTTCTTCCAATAACATAATCGAATCGACCCTGAAAAAAAAAAAATGTCGATTACGTAAAAAAAATTAAGCAGTAACCTAATGACCTTTTGCATGGTTAGTGTCACGTATTAACATGTCACGTTGGTCACGTTTTCGCTATAAAAAATTTTTTTAACCTACCCCGTGCCACAGGCTACGTCCAGGATCCTCCTGCATCCCTTTTTCCTTAACAAACCCACTAAGAATTTTTTGTAATTCTGAGTCCTGGAGTCGATCGATCCAATAAATGCTTCCCAAACTTTGGCAGCTTTCCCGTCAGCATATTGATCCCTTAAACCTTCACAGGGCGTCCCTAGGGACCTCGTCAAAAAAATGCTCTCCGCCATTACTACCTAAAGGCAAATATTTTTTTTAAATTCTGTCCCTTTAGGGGGAAAAATGCGTTAAGAAATAGTATAACTTACAGCTTAACAGTTGAACAACCAACAATTAACTGACCGATTGATATTCTGCAAATGTCAATTTATATTTTTTTCCAAGAGAATCATAAATTGATCCGGATTGATAATTAAACAATGACCCATGCACATTCATTATAATTTATATTGACGGATGATAAGGCAATTTTTTATTGTTATGATGAGACAGTGTTTTGTATCCATGTGTTGAAAAATTTTTCGACTGCTGATAACGAAAACGACGATGTCATTCATAAGAAGGAAATCTTTTTTAAGCTCAGGCGAGTCCTAAAAGGTTATCGGGGTGTAGAAAAAGGTTAAAAAAAATATATTCAAGAAAAAAAAAAAAAAAAGTTCGTCTGATTTTATTTAAAATAAATATATATGCAATAGTTAGAAAGAGTTACAACAATATTAATATTTTTATCTTGTGCCAAATAGTCTCCCAGATTCACCTATCACAAAAACATAATCTTCTCCCAGATAGCTAAAAGGTCGAGGAAATTAAGACAATAGGTCTTGCAATTGCATTGCACTTCGACATTTTTTCTCCCCGAATTTTAATTTAAACATTTTTTTTTTCTTTTCAGGTTTAATTAGGGAGTCAGTTTGTATGAATTACCCATCATGAAAAGAAGATTTCTGGAATATGCCTTCGACTTAACAATATTTTGCCAGATTACAGTACCTGGACATTGGCCATTTTGGTTTTTCAAAATGTCAACAGGGAATTACTCCCTGAATTCTTGAACTTGACCAAATCTGTCACATTATTCCCTGTCATCCTTTAACAGTTTAGGACTTCCAGCAATATAATTTAAACTTTGGATTTTGACTGAATCTTAGAAATAATCATACATACTACGTTTTTAAATTAAACTGTAAACCCCCACCCAAAAAAAGATTTTAATTTCCAGGAATATTTCCGTTACAGATATTTCTGATGCCTTCGAAAATTTCATGAATTTCGAAATAAATTTCCCAAATCATGTTCAGTCATGCTGTATCTCAAGATTCAAAAATGTCGAACTTAAAAAATGAAAGCAGCCATTTCGAATTAATCCAAAATGGCTCGATTTTTTTTAACAAACCGTTGATCTTCAGAATTTCGAATCTGAGCTACAGCATTATGACATTGGCAAAGGGTACCCTTGGGATTTAATTATGAACTATTATCTCTGGTTTATCTTTGACACATCTAAAATGTACTAGAAATATATTCCAGAAGCATTTGCAAGTATATTACCAAAATTCTATCTCAAGGTTACCCGAAATTCTCATGTTACCTCGAAGCCAAATTCAGCGCTCTCAAAAATCAAATATCGTTTCAGACAATAATCTAATTTAGAAATTAAAAAAAAATGTTTTTATAATTTAAAATTAATTTAAATAATATATAATATAATTTAAAATAAAAATTTAAATTTTTTATTTTTATTACAGAAACCCTTTCAAACCCCCTTTTAAACAGTGTATTTCCTCAAACTTACAATTAACGGTAAATTCCTAATAATGCGAGAATATACTTTATTTTCTTACGGAAAAGAAAAAATAAAAATTAGGTGAACGACGTTCGTACTTTACTATACGGAAGATAAACCCCAAACCTAATAATAAATTCATTAATATAGTGGGTAACGAATTTTCATGTAAATGATTTAATTATGATAAAAATAATGACGAAATCAAGATAAGGTTTTGACCTCACAATCATGCTTTGACGTACTGTATCGGCTTAAGTGACTTCGAATAATAGCAAAAAGGCGGTAAAAAAGTCGTCGTGTAACTAGACGGGTTCCGTTTGAAACTTCCTGTTCAAAGAAGGCTCTGAGTTAAAGAGGCTTTGAAATTCAAAATGGCGAGTCTACGATGGAAATATTAGACTGAACTATTTCATAATTATCTTAAAAAGGTGAGTATTTTACTGTTTATAAACGTTATTACAATTACTTAAAATGTTCCCAACCTTCTTGTGCATATTTTTCAAACCTTTTCGGCCATATTAACAAGTAATAAGCTATGCTTGCGTCCGCGGTTACATTTACATTTTTGTCAAAGTATATTTATTGTTTTTGGGTGAAAGCTATTCTTGTTCTCAATATATAGTTCAAGTTTTCACAGCAAATGTTTGCGTTCGTGGTAAAATGCATCTTCGCATTTATGTTACAGTTATTCTTTTAATGTGATGCAATTTTACAGCGCACAAATACATAAAAACATAAAACTATTTTCTTTGCATTCTGATTGATAGGAAAATGGGTAAAAGCAAAAGGGATCCAACATCACAAAAGAAACGTAACGACCGAAACACTTCCACATCGTACATCCCCGTTACTATTCGAGAAGGGGAAATTTTAACTGGCATTGCAAAAAATCAATGGCGACTTGGAAAACCAGTTGGATGTGGAGGCTTTGGGGAAATCTACTTAGTTTCTAGTGATGTAAGCAGACCAGTACCTCAGGATGCAATCTATGCTGTTAAAATTGAACCTCATAAAAGTGGACCTTTGTTTGTTGAGATGAATTTTTATATCCGTGTTGCCAAACAAGAAATGAGTAAGTATTTAAGTTTCTTTTTTAAACAGCGCTTTTTTTATCTTATACTTAATTTTTTTTTTTTTTTTCCTTCTTTTAGTTGATAAATGGAAGAAGGATAGAGGAATGAAACATTTAGGGATGCCACATTACATTGCATTTGGATCACATCAGTATCTAGGAGAAAGGTATCGCTTCCTAATTCTTCAACGATTTGGGACTGATCTGGGGAAGTTATTTATTAAAAATAAGCGTAAATTTCATATAAAGACTGTCCTTACTTTAGGAATACAAATTGTAAGTAAAAATCCAGTCATACAATTTAATGATCTTGAAAGTTGATACTAATTTCTTTTTTTTTAATTTTAGATGGATATCTTGGAGTATATTCATAGTCATGGGTATATTCATGCTGATATTAAAGGTTCCAATTTATTACTGGGTTATGGGAAAGATGAAGATCATGTTTACTTGTTAGATTATGGACTGGCTTGTAGGTATGTTGATAGTTTAGGAGTTCACAAGGAATATAATCCAGATCAAAGGAAGGCTCATGATGGGACTTTGGAGTACACATCAAGGGATGCTCATGTCGGAGGTAAGATGCAATTAATTTCTCATTAAAACTGTATTCATTTGAAAAAATTTTCTTTTTTTCTTTTAGCACATTCAAGAAGAGGCGATTTAGAAGTTTTAGGATATAACATGGTTCATTGGTTAAGTGGCTGGTTGCCTTGGGAGGATGACATGTCTGATCCTGAACGAGTTGCTCAAGAGAAAAATAACTGTATGAGTAATATTCCTCTATTTTTAAAGCAATGTTTCGGCGATGATCCTCCAGGTACTTATTTTGATTGCATGAGGGAAAAAATTTTTTATTTATTTAATATTTTTCTCTTGTTTCAGCTGTTCTGGCGCACTTCTTAAAATATGTTTTAAGTTTAGATTTTGACACGAAGCCTGATTATAATTACTGCAAATCGCTGCTAAGACACGGGATCCGTCAAGCCGGCTATGCCGACGATGGCAAATTAAATATCAATTCACCTCCGGCTAAATTAAGATCTAAGAAAAGGATCCGAGATTCTGATACGGAAAATTTGGTTGATTTGAAACCGGTCAAAATCCCGAGGACGGCGACTCGGCAACCGTGCGTTCCAGTTCAACAAAATTGTAACAGAATGACAAGGCAGCAAACTGCTGTTAACACGTTGGTTTTAAGGTCACATGAACCGTTCGATTGGGTTAAGGTTTTACAATCAAACCCGGAAAAATTGTTGAAGTCACAAAATGCGACCCACGACCAGTAAGTATTGCCGAACGATAAAATTCTTGTAATTTTTTTTTTTTTTTTTTTTTTTTTTTTTTTTTTTTTACCTTTATTAATCTTTTCGAACGTGCTTGTGAATTATTGTTCTTTTTTATTTAGACACGAAGCACTGAAAAAGATTACATTGCTTTTTTTATGAATGATTTTAACAAAAGGCATTAAGGTTTTGGGCTTTTCAAGGTTTTTTTTTCTTTAAAAGTTTAAAATGGCGAAATCTGCTTTTTTTGCAGAAAACGCCAGAGTCGCAATAAAAATAAATTAGTAAAGAAAAATTTCGGAAAATTAGCGATTATATGGAATCCGATTATTATACGCCATGCACAAATTCACAGTGCATGCTGTAACAATATTTCAGTGAGCAAGAAAACTGATAAACGAAAGCGACCGGTAGGTTTTTTTTTTTAATTCATAAAAATATTGCTTTCTTTTCTGCTGCCAATAGAATTACGAAAGTTAATTTATTTTGATTGGGAATTTCTAATTGTCGAATGAAAATATGAAGTATTGCATCTAAAATAATTGGCTATTATTTGAATTGTTTGTGATGTTGGAAGTTAATGAAAAGTAAAAAATGCTCAAATGCTTTTGGAAGAAAAAAAAAAGAAAAATTGATGTGTAAAAAATTTTTATTTGCTTTCGTGTTCAGCATTTTAGGTGCTTTGGTTTCTTGAACAGATTCTTGACTGAGAATCGAAAGTTCGGATTCGATTAGAATACTGTGGAGAATTTTTGGCTCGTATAATAAGTACAAAGTAAGATTCTGGCATTTGAGAACCGCAGCTACAAAGCATTTCCGCTAGGAGCGCTGGATATCTTTATCGGTAACCGGAAAAATGTCGCAGCTGAAATCCTCATTTTCCGGAAAATTACAAAAATTCTTCCAATATTTTGTTTAACCAGAAGCAATCTCAAAAGAGTTAAAAATGTAGTCAATGACCTTGAAAAAAAATTTTGCTCTGGGAGCAAAAATTTGTGGTGATGACTTTTTTTAGACCACCCTAAATGATTTTTGTTTACTTAATAGCTAAAGAAGTAAAAGCCCTTAAATTTATCTTGTTTTTTTTTTAAATGAAATTAATTAAAAAATTAATTGCCAATTAAATTGATTTAAGTTTTTGGAAAACCAGTAAAAAAATAAGTAAGTAATGATTAATTTGGCTTTATTTTTTTTCAGGTCCAAAGGAAACAAGCGAGACCAAAAGAAAAAAAAATCGACAGTTGTAGAAGTAAACTTAAAAAAAGAAAAAGAAAATCCACTAGATAATCCGACTCCCGCTATGTGCGAAGTATTAAAATTAAGGAATTCACCTGGCAATAACAACGGCCCCGGGAAACGGTCCCGGAGCGACAGTCACTGCAGCAGCCCGGTTTTCTACGATAACAGTACGTTGACCCCGGCAATGGAAGAAGTGATCCGACGCAGAGAGATTATGAAACACATCGAGGACGAATCTAATTTCCGACCGATTCAAACGGCAGCATCCGCAAGGGCCAACCGGCTTAAAAACAGACTGGAAAACAATTTAATCAAACCTGTCGCGCGGAAACCACCGGAACCGACGACTGACGGAGGAGGAGGTGGGAAACGTCCGACGCGGAAAACTTCGGTACCGGAAACGAAAACTCCAGACGTAACAGGGGTTCGAACCAGGACCAGGAAATATTCGCTCCAAGAACAAAAATTAATAAGTGAGTTAGATTTAGATTTAGAAAGGAAGGCAGGTAAAAGGGAATCGCTCCGAACGAAAAAAGAAATACAAAAAAACCGGAAAAGTCTTCCAACGGTACCCAAATTTCCGAAAAAGAGGAGTTTAGGCTTTTTAAAATCAAAGTACAGGAGACGGGAAGTTTCCCCGTCTGAAATTGATTTCGTCCCGAGGTTAAGATCCGGCGTTGATACTTCTGAAGATTTCCAAGTTTTGAAACTGTTGAACCCTCCAGTTTCCCCTCAACGCTCTATTCGAAATTATGCCGGGAACGGATCCAATCAAAAGAAAAAAAGATCTGCTGCCGTGTATTCCCGTTTTTTAAGGAATCGAAACGGTAATTCTCCGTTGGTTTTTTAACGCTTACAAAGATTTTTTTCCTGATTTTGAAAAACAAACAAAAGCGGCCAAACGGAATTTTTTTCATATTTTTTATTTACAGGGCTTCCGTTGCATTATTTTGTTTCAATTTTCTAGACATTTCGAATCCTTATCCATTTAAATTAATTCGTCATTCTTCGGAAATTTTTGGCGATAAATATCCTGCCAAAGAATCCATTTCCGAGCTATTGTTCTGTTCGGAAATCAATTGGAAGCCTGGTATTACCTGTATTTCTTTTTCTTCACAGTTCGATTTCATTAACTATAATTTACTATTATAGTATTCTTCTGATTAATAGGCAAGGGGAAAAAGGCGTGATAAATATTTTCGACGAAAACCGACTTGGGAACTTAAATCCGTAATTTTTTTTGACTTTTTTTCTTTTTTAAAAATTGTGATTTTTGTTGTTTTTTTTTTAAATTTTTTTTATAATTTTATTGGTGTAAAAAGTGAATAGTCAGATTTGCTTGAGTTTCCTATTTTTATACTTTAACAAAATGTGATCTTCGTTTATTCTTAGCTTTTTAATCAATTTTATAAGTTAGCCATAGGAAGCTCGAGCAGATTTTCTTTTTTTTCTATGATTTACTTTAATATCTGATTTTTGTAAAAGAAAAGTTTTTAATGTGGTAACTTTCTTCGTTACTATTTTTTATAGGGTGGTACAACTATTTGTGAAAGCAGAGTAGATATTAAAATATAATTTTAAATAAGAACTAATTAAGGTTTATTTCAAAAACAGCTTTAGTATTAGTAACTGATTTATAAAGACTGCATATTAATTATTACGGTTTAGCTGTTTTTGTAATTTTCCTTTATTTAGAAGTAACATTTTATCATTTGTGCTTACCCATTTGTGGGTCATGAAAAAAAGGCCCTTAAAAGTAAGTTGCATATATTAAATGGGTCAAGAATACCTCATAACTAGTTCCTAAATAATATTGACTCCCAAATGTTTTTGATGAGCAGTCTGAGCTGTTGAGAAGACCAATAGTTTTTAGTGGACTGTGAACTTTTAATGAAGATTCCATTACAGTTTTTCATACATGGGAAGTTAAAACAGCAGGAATAATAATTAGATTTTGATTAAAAATGCTTTTGAAGGAAATTTAAGTAAAAAAAGATTTTTAAATTGCAAAATTTGATTAACAGCCTTAGGTGTCACGAAAATAACCGAACCCCATTAAGTCAAGTAGCTGCCCCCTTTATTTCGTGACGCTCATCAGTAATCGGCTTTTGCGATAATTTTGATTGAAATCCAATTCAGCCTTATCCTTTTATCTTGAATTGATAAAAATCGAAAATATTCTCCATTTGGAACATCCTTGTAACCGGTACTTTTAACTTTGCAAGAGTATGTAGATGTGCAAGCGTCCTCTACCATTTTATTCCAAAACAATTCTGACCTTCCCTGTTACACTCGATTTGAAATCAATGTGAAAAACTGCTGATGGGATCAACATTTCCTCGTAATTGTAACTTACAAGCACATAACAGTTGCAAGTAAAATTTTCATGTTTTTCATCCGCCATATTGAAGGCAACGTTACGAATCACATAATGGCCGCTAATGACGTGGCACTAACATAACCCCGTTCCGTTAAAATTAGTCTGGCGTGGGTTTTCAGTGCTGTCGGGTTAATTTTGTGCCATGTTAATTGTAACTGAGCTTCCTATTCAATTTTAATTATAAAGTTAGCCATTAAGTGAGTGACCAAATATGCGTTTCTTTGTTACTTTGCTCTTACAAACGTCGTGAAAACGGTAAATTATTTTGTACTTCTCTATAAAACGTAGTACCGAAGTTCTGAAAAAGATTTTTACGTTAAACTAGATCGGGGGTTTTTTTTTTACTATGATATGATTCAAGTAAGAAAAAAACTTGGTGCTTACGGTGCCTAGCAATGTTTTGTCATGGTTCCATAAGCTGTAATCGAGTTCACTCAGCCAAAAGTGCTATCTAGTTCATAATAGAAATCTTTTAGGAAATGAATGCTGTTTCGTATACTGCCAACAAATCGAAAGAACAAAAAAAGAAACAACTTTCATTCTCCTTAAATTTAGAACGAAAACGATTTACCTCCTTGTACATTTGTTTTTTTCCAATTTCGATTTTAATCCCAAATCGTTTTTATTCTAGATTTTAAAAAAAATTTTTTTTTTTGTTTTTGCTTTTCAATTATCCATAGCCTCATTCCTATCTAAAAAATAAAAAAATAAAAAAAAATATTTAAATTAAGGGAGGTTATTAACGATTGAAGACTTATTCATGATACAATTTGCTAAGAAAAGTTTTGAAACAGCCATCCTTTTTTTTTTTCCTTTCGAAAGCCAAAACAAAATTAAGTCTGAAGCTCATTTTTTTAAGTGCTTAGAAAAAAGGATGGCTTGTGAATCGTGATCGAATTAGGTTTTATATTTTTAATTTAAAGATATATGGTATACACTTTGAGTAGATATAGACATTAAATGTGTAACTTAAATGTGTAAAACTATATAAACTTTTTAACAAAAAAAGAAATTAAAATTAAAAAAAAAAAAAGGTTAGAAGGACACAAATTTTAAAATAAAAAAATTAAACAGTTTCAAATTGATTAAAACAAATTTTTTTTTTGCTTTTACATGAACGAAAAAATAAATTAAAACATAAAATACTTAACTGTAAGTAAACTATAAAGCTCTGGTGTTTTGAATATTATATTAATTAAATTTTGTGATTTTAGGAAATTGCGTGATAGATAAATTTTTATAACTAAATGCGTTAATGATTTAAGCGGTGTGAAGTGTATTAGGAATTTTAAATAAATAAATAAATAAATAAGTTTTGAAAATAAAGAGAAACGACGCACACTTAATTCATTTAATACTGATTTTTTTGTCACAGAGTATTTCACACATTAAAATATCACATTGAAGTCAGAGCGTACATGCACATAAAACAAACGGCCTCATATATATATATATTTTTTTTTTTCTTTTTTTTGTTAGGCTTAGTGCGTCTTGTATTACATTTTTTTAAAGAAAATGCACTAGTAAATGTTAAATCTAAAATTATTGCAATAATTTAATTTCGGTAAATATTTTTTCTCAATTAAAAGCAGCTAGTAAAGTTATGTTGGCATTAAAGTTCCTATTATATATGACTAGTATTGAGATCAGTTTTTTTTGAATAAAATCAAGAATGTTTAAAACTTAGAATTTCAATTTTACAACTACAAAAAACTTTGAATTATTGTGATGGAAGATGCAGACATATTGATGATTTGGCTTTTCGTAATTAAAATTGGCTTCATGTTTTGTAATATCAGCAACTAAGCCATGTTTTAAAAAATTTTTTTTTTTTTTGTTTTAGCCAAAGTATAAACAGTGTCCTTCTATCACCCAACTATATTTAAGTCTAAATATATAATCATTTAATAATTAACTTTTTAAAATTTAATTCTTTGAAAACATCTATTAAAAATTCGGTAACGTTTTAATTACTTTTTGTTTTTGTTCACAAGCATTTGTTTTTTCGGGTAACATCCAGTTTTTAAAATTATGCAATGTAGACTAAACAATATGAACATGACAACATCAATTTGTCTTTTTTTTAAAAATTCGTTTTCTATTTTGTTTTTAGGTCGCGGTCGGTGTGTTTTTACTTTCGGGAAATTTTACAAGTGGAATGTATTCGAGAAAATGCGGTATGGTGTGAATTGGAATGGTCAAAAAACAAAATTTTGTTACTTTTGCTGCTGAGGATTTTTTAAAGGTAAGAGTAGCTTATTTTAATGGGTTTTGCTGCGAAAATCATGTTTTTGCCCCAAAAATTTTGTGGAGCGAATACCGAGCACTAAATCCATGATTTTTCCCCTTTGCGTCATATTGGTAGCAGAAGAAAAAAATTCTTTAGTGAAATTACTTAATAGCTAACAATTTAACTCAATTTAAAATTTTTAGAAAAATTAATCTATAGATATTTTTACTTGATATTAACAATGGTAGTTCCTGCAATTATTGTAGATGATTGTTCGATAAGTTGGAGTATTAAAGAAATAAAATTAAGGCTTAACAGATGATATATGCTAATGTTGAAATTTTGGTCGCTATGTTTTGTAACTTCCTAAATTATACGCTATTCGTTAGGACCACATTAGTTTTTCGTAACAAAGAGAACCATATTAGATATCACAATTCTGGAATAAAATAAAATCCCCGTGGAATTTGCGACGCAGAATTATTCCGCCAGGGGCGCTGCATGTCCTTAGCGCTAAGCTATCAAAATTTTTCATTTCAGAAAATCGTTAGGTTTTGATTGGCTGCTGATAAGGACATGTAGCTCCTCTAGCGGAAAATTCTCATTGTTTCGCATGCTTTACTACGCAGCTAAGCATGAGCAGCTATTTCGTGGGCTCAATATTATATTATTCTAGTTGCACTTCTTAGATTGATACTAATCCCCTGTACTTAGCTTATGAAAAGCGTATGTCAACCTGAGAAGTGTAACTAGAACAATATATATTGAGCCCACGATTTCTCATAAAAATGATTTCCCATTTCTCTTCTACATTTTTGCTTAAGAAAAAGCTAGGTTGTATGCTAGGTAAGGTTACTAGATAGATTTATGCTTAGGGGTTGTGCACATATTACTTAAGCATCGTTTAGAGGGGGGGAGGTGTGTCCGTAATGCACCAAATGTTATAACAAAATGTCTGTTTTATGCTCACAAGAGTGTCAGAAATTTACATAATTTTGTACACGCAATATATGTGTATAGCCCCTTACATAAACTCACTAATTCTGTCCATACTGAACAGCGAGTGCTATCTATATCGAAAAGCCTACATTATATAAAAAAAACAAACAGTAAAATTCTATTCACGATTTTACAGAACAATTAAAGCTTTTAAAAAGCTGGATATATCCTCGTTTTAGAAACAATTTTAAAAAAAATTTTCGATTACATCACAATTATTAGCACAGTCATGTACGATGCAAATACTTAGTACTTACAAATACTTTTTTTTTTGGAACGATTATAAATTATTTGGTATCGGTTGAGTCTAGCTACCTAAGGAGCTGAATTAAATATTTTTAAAATTCTACTGAATCAAGCATTTAGCTGCCGAAAGTCCCCTGAACCCTTCTCTTCCCTCCCGCCATAGTCTAGCTACCCTGACGGATGACGTTCGTAGACGATTTATTTTTTAAAAAAAAAAACTGAATTACACTCAGGTAGTTAAACTAAACCGTTTCCAGTGAGGATTTCCGACGCAGAATTATTCCGCTAGGGGCGCTGCATGTCCGTAATGGTAACCAATCCAAACTAAATGTTTTGGAGAATCGATACTTTTAATAAAAGATCCAAGATCATGTTGCGAGCTCTGTGATTGGCTGAATATCGTAGTATTTTTTCAAAGTTTCTGCCGCGCTTAAGATCAAAATCAGATATGTCACAGTCAGTTAAATTCAAAACGGGCAACAAGTGCACTAGTTTTCAGCCCATCAGAGGGCTCTATTCTGTACTATTGGCTCTCTTCTCTACTACGATTGGCTATCGCTAAGGACAACCAGCGCTCCTGGCGGGAAAATTTTGCATCGGACATCTCGACTAATACTTTTCTAAAATAAATAGTTAAAGCCGATGGGCTTTACAAAAAGCTTAGGAATATTATTGCAATACTCATTTTCTTAAACTACTGAATATGGCAGCCATGGTCGTCCTTGATGTGTTCCTCCCTCTCTTTTATTTCTACGACTTTCGGTAAATCTTTTTCAGGTGTAGTAGACGCCTGAATAAACAAATAAAAACAAAAGCGATGCATAAAAATTTATTAAAGTGCACGAAAAATTTTACAAAATTCATAATAAAGGTAGATCGGTACTCACTCCGCTTTCGGGTTTCAGTGATTGTAACGCTGCTTCGGTTTCAAACGCAGCCGCCCACAATGGGGCCGGTGGGGGAAGATGATATTCTTCGGGGCTGACTAAACCGTAGGTTGCTTTGGTTTCGAGTTCGGGGGGATCGTCAGGTACTTTCTGATGATATCTGAAGACAAAAAAAAAAAAAAAAGTTAGAAAATATTCGGCCTAATTTTTCCCGCCTTATTTTTTTTAACTTACATAAACCCATTTTCTCTTTCGCATTTTTCGAGTAAAAGCCTTACTGCCGAGTCGATTTTGGTAAAAAATATGTGCCCCTCGGGTTTAACTGGGCGAGCTGGTCCTTTTACAGTTGAGTATGGTTTGCAAAGCTGCAAGGATTTCTTATAAAAGGTTTGACTTTCCCTCAGTGCTCTGATTGCTTCACCGCAGTGGTCCTCCTCCAATAAATTCTTTCCGCAATAGCAATACGCCTGGGAGAAAAAAAAAAATTTTCAAGCCATGATCGCAGGTTTTTACAGTTTCCTCAGTACTTACATAAGAGAGGTATATATATTTTTTTATATTCAAATAATGAAGCCATTGTTCAGTTAGCTGTTTATCTAAACCTCCAAGGCATCTAATCGCGTTGTCAAACAACTTGCTGGTCTCATACGCAAGAGATGATATTAAGCTGTTGTTATGCTTCAATTCGATAGCTCGAGCTACTGTTACTTCCTGAGCTTCAGCAGTGCATTGAGTTATGTAAGCTTTTAAAACCTTCAAATCTAAATCGCTGGCTAAGAGTCTGTGCTCAAGTAGGGGAACTAAGTCTTTTTGAATTAACTGAAATATCCCTGCTGCTTTTCTTAGGCTTGTGTGGATTTCTTTCGCATCATCCATTACAACACTAAAAATGAAAAATTTCAAAAAATTTAAGATTCTTCCTTTATACTTTTTCGTTATTAATTTTTACCTTTTCTTAGATGCAACGTATGAAGCATGTTTCATATGCCACAAAGCAACATCAACCGACATATTAGCCATGTCGAAAACTGCATCATATTTACTTTCAGGCCCCTGCCCTAATAATGTGTGTGTCCATTTGTACTGAATTGTGTACCTGATCTTTTTCCCTGATAATTTATACTCAGTTAAAAATCCAGCCATCATTGACAAATAAGCAAGATATGCAGTGTTTATGGTGTCCATATTGTGAGATGGATCTGGGAGAAGTTCCAACAATCTATCTCGAGACTTTTTGCAGTCGCTGAAATATAAATAAGATTTTATTCAACTCAAAAACATCCAACTGGATAAATGTTTTTTGCATAATGTCAACCCCAATAGGATTGACCTCATTGTCTGAGGATCCGTAACAGCTGAGACATACGGGCGCCCATAAAACACAAACAGAAAAAAAACAAATAAGGGCGAAATTCGACATTTTGGCTTTTGCCCCAGAAAGCTTTTAGTTTAATTGCAAAACTCGGTAACTTAATTAAAATTTGTAAGGGAAACATACAGCTGACACGAACTTCACAATGCATGACTCATAGAGTTTATCAAAAATTCTGAAAATTTTTCCCCAGGTAATTTACCTCGCCAATCGAACCATATCAAGCCCTCCAAATAACACAGCATCATATTTGATAACTGTCGTTGCTTTTAAATGACTCCTATGAAACCAGTGAGACATGATGTGTTAAGCGTTATAATTTCACGAGAAACTATTTAAATTTTTACTTTTTAATTTTTTAAAATAAATAAAAAAACTATTGATAACATCGCATTACGTCTCTGTTTTGATTCATACTTGAAGATAAGACAAGGATTCTCCATTTTGTTTTTCAATGTTTAGCTTATCGGTAAAATCAAAGATGGCGTCCATTCTTGTGGATTTTCATACTTGTTCCGTTGAGGAGGGATCCTAAGCGTCTTTCATATAAATATACTGTATATTTATACGTGTTAAACTTATGCAGGAAAATTAATTTCCTTAGCAAGTGCTGCCATCTGTGGCACTAACTATGAAACACGACTGCAGAATACCGGGGGAAAAAAGTAGCGGTGTTTTGACAAACACTTGTCATTTTTGAATTGAAAATTCTTTTATTTGATTAAAAATTAATGTAAAAATTTTTCACGGCGTATGGAAAATACTGCTTAAAGCCTAATATATCTGATATCGAACGATTCCCGTGATTACTAATTTTTTTTTCCAAGTTCATGTGATACATTTTGACAGAACCTAATCTTGTTACCAAAATGAAATTCAAAGCAGTTATGACTGAGTTAATGTCTATGAGACAATTTTCAGGTAATATCGCAGTTATTTTCTGAGCATTACCATGGGTTCACTCATTTACTTCGTATCTTTTTACAGGCACCATAACCACTCTTTCTAAATTAGGGAAACACTGCGTCGTACGATTCTCTACTGACAATGTATTTTTTATAATTACCGATGACAGTGCACCTAGACGGCCTTTGGCTTGGTGCGTCTTGGAACAAGCTCATTTTTTTAATCAGTACATAGTCATCGGTGTAAGTGAAAGGAACAATCAGATATATTTACAGTTTTCCCCTGATTTATTGTCCAGAGCATTGTCATCACTGAGGTCAGCTCAAACACCGTCCAAATCCATCAAAATGAAATTAACGAAAAGAAAAACACCTTGCCTGTCATGCGAAATTGAACTACCAACCCAATCTCAACAATCTAGAATGTGTACTCATGATATTCCTGTTGAACTAATACCGAGTAGTGGGTGGTACGAATATATGGAACCTAGGTTACCAGATTTTGATATCAGTATTGAAATGCCAAATTTAAGACTTTTTAAAAACATTTGTGAAAGGATGAAAACGATAGGACAGCATGTCATCGTCTCTGCTAATGGATCAGGGTTGTTGTCTCTCAAAGTAGAAAATGATATGGCTAGTGTTGTTACTCATTTCAAAGGTCTTCCGATTGAAGGAGGAGGTAATTAAAAATTTAATTTTAAAGTCGTTTAAAAATTATAATATTTTTTTTTATTTTTGTTAGGGGGTGATGATCCAAACGAGTATTTTTCAGCAAGGGTGGAGTGTAAAAAATTAATAGGATTTTTAACTGTAGAACAAGTCAATCCTAGTAAAACGGTGTGTAATATAGTTGAGAGGAAAATGATACACATGCATGTCTTTCATGAAGATGTTACGCTTCATTATTTTATACCAGCTGTGTCAAAATAAATTTTAGGTTTAGACTTTGCTTTTCAAAAAACATTTATATTGTTGAATCTTTGATGACTTCAGAAATTCAAAATAAAAAATGCATTATCCATTCAGGTGGTTGGTTATCACTACTATTCTTCATCCAAAATCACAATTCCATTTTTCATTCGTGTCCTTAGTTTTAGTATCAGTTCTCTTGCAAGTGTTTTTAATTTTTATGTTCTTTGCATTCACTTTCATATTCAAATTGCTTAACGTCATAATTTTTTTTTTTCTCCTACAATTCAGGAACGATGAACGGTCATTTCGACGAGGCATTGATTAACGATGCGGGCCCTAGCAGTACACATAAAAACCCAACTTCCATATTCATGTGAACTCACAAATCGAAGACCCTGTAATAAATCTGATTAATACCGCGTCTTTCAAGCTGTAATAACCAAAATAAAAAAAAAAAAGAAGCTATTGCAAGTGGCTTTTCTTTTAAAAAAAAAAAAAAAAAAAAAAAGGTAAAATTTCAAAGACTCCTAATTAGAATAAAATAAAAAACTCACTAAGTTAAATTAATTGATTACGGGGGATAAAATTACCCAAATACTCTAACCTCATTCAATTAAAAAAAAAAAAAAAAAACAAAGGGGGAGGGGACATCGAGACTAAGTTATCTTCTTTTTTTTTTTACAAAATTTGGGGGCACTGGGACGAGGACAATAAATAAGAATCAAGAATCAATGCAATGAGTTTTGAACAGACCATGAGCTGATTTAAACGTTGTTTAGCAGAAATCAGAGATGTTCACCCGCCTTCTTGAGATTCATCGGTACATTTTAAAAAAACCTTTTTTTATCGCGATGAACAATTTTTTTTGCGGTATTATTTTTTTAAATAAAAGGCAGGTATGGGCCTATTTCGATTTAGAAGACTGTGTTTCCTTCCGAATTCGAAATCGTTGCATTAAATCTTGAGGGTTATCCATCCCTCGCGTCTCAGGAAGGGTTAATTTATCATTTGCTCGATTTTTTTTTCTTCATTTTTTCGGGCTTCGGCTGCGAGAGCGAGATCTCGTGCGACGTCGCCTTTTGTCAGAGCTTCGTTTGCTTTGATCTCTTTGAATTTTTCTCAATTCGGCTATTTTCTTCTCGTGATCAGCCATGTGTTTCCGTCGCATTTCTTCTTTAATAGAGATCTGAAAAAGGGGAAAAAAAGTGAAAATTAAAAATAATATTTTTGGAGGGGGAATAAAAATAGGTTTACCTGTTCTGCGGTGAGAGGCAACCAGTAAATGCACGGAGTAGCTTTCGTTTTACGGAATAAATCGTCCAGTAATTTAGCCGGAGCTTCGTCTTCGCTTTTCTTTTTCGTTTTCCGAGCTTAAAAAAAAAAAGGTTAAAGTTTTGTATTAATAAATTAATTTTTTTTGAAGTGAAACTTCTTATGGGGCGGTCCGAGTAATGCATTTTTTCTTAAGTTTTTAAAGTTAAAATTTTAAATATTTTTCTTTAATATTTCTTAATTTTTCGTTAATTTTTCTTAATTTGACGTTAGTTTTTCTTAATTTCACGTTATTTTTTCGTTAATTTTTTTAAATTATCGGAAATTTTTTCATCATTTTACGTTAATTTTCCTTTATTTTTTCTTCATTTTACGTTAATTTCTTGTTAATTATCTAAATTTTTCGTTATTTTTTCCTTAACTGAAGTGAAACTTCTTATGGGGCGGGCCCGTGAAATGAAGTGAAGTTTTCCGAAGTTTTCAAAGTTAAAATTTTAAATATTAAATATTATTTAAATTTTAATAATATTTTATTAATTTAAAATTTAATGATAAAATTTGCCGGAAAAATTATCGACAATGGCAAATTGTTATAACAAAAATTTCAAAAAGGTTCAAATTTCCGGAAAAATTTTCGGCTATGCCAAATAATTTGAAAAAAAATTTGAAATTTTCGTCAGTTTCCGTGAAAGTAAATTCGATGAAGAAAATTTCAAGAAAATTTTTTAATTTTGTTGGGTTTTTTGGAATTTGAAGTGGTTAAACACCATAAAATAACGACCAATATAATATTTAACCCCATAAGAAGTTTCACGTCTTTTTTACGCTATATGCACATCGAACGTATTGAATTTTTTTTTTTTTTTTTTTTTAATTTGGAAGAAATTAATTTTGTTGCCAGAGTTTTGATGAGTCTCGTTATAGGGAATTGAATTGAGCAATTAAATATTAATTATAGCTATTTCGAGCTTTGCCCCAGGACCCAGGTCTAGGGAGCCTGAAAAAAAAAATTTTCAAAGGTCAGGGGGCTAAGGCTCTCATGAGGACTTGATCCACAGGTCTCTGAACTACACAATTCTTTCTCGTATTAGTCTCCTCCTAAGAAGTTGCATTCGGAGCTAAACTTTACTTTAGCCAAAAATTATCGAAAAACTTACGAGGTTCGCCGGACAAACTTCTTCGCCCTCTTTCTCTCTCCCTTCGTCTTCTCTCATCATAATCATCTCTTTTCTCTCTATCGTATTCGACTCTTCTTTCGTATCTATCATCTCGATGGCGAGAGTCGAATCCGTCAGGGGGCGGCGAAAATCCATCTTCACTTTTACCCACATCCCATTCGCGCACAGGAACAGTTACCTAATTTAAAAAAAAAAATTAAATTAAAAGTTTTTCGCTTCCTTAAAAGTTCGTTCAGGATCTTACCCTCCTCACAGTTCGATCCCTTGTCAGAGGCTCAACGGCTGCCCGTTTCTTTTCTCTTTCTTCCTCTTCCCTTCTCTCTTCCTCCCTGTGTTTCAATCTTTCTTTTCTATCCTGTTCTAATTTTTCACGTTTATCTCTAGTCCGTTCCTCTCTTTCTTTTTCCTTTTCTTTAGCCTTTTCGTTGGATTTTACGTCTATTTGCTTGTCAAAAAGGCTAGGTATCTGTCGCTTTGACGCGTTTTCATTCCCCTCCTGAGCTGCTTTCATGGCTGATTCCGTGCCGAAATCGACATTTAACTGTTTTGGATTGGACACCGGCCATCGAACACCGTGTAATGCGTGCCGTGTGGTTTTTGCTTCTTCCTCGGTTTCGTACTGAAAAAAAAAAAATTAATAAAAATTCTATTGAAGTCTGGGTAGAACAAGTCAGAACAAGTTACTGCTGGGTGATTTGCGAGAGATTGCTAGTTAGTTTTTTATTATTTTGGTTACTCACTTTAACGTAACATTTAGATTTAATTTTATCAATCCAAAACCCATCTTCAGCGATCGTCCCGGTCCTAGCTAAAAGCTCCCTTAATTGTGGGATGGTGAATGGTCGCACTAAATTAACTATGTAAAGAATATTAGAAGGCTTATTTCTCGGCGGACTCGGAGATTTTTGCATTGTGTTTAAATCGTTTGACGGAACCATTGACACTTTCCTTGTTATTGTTGTATATTCTAAAAGAGAAAAACCAAAATTAATACTTTTCCTTTGTTTAAAAAAAAGGCTTTTTTTTATACCTTTCTCCTTCACAGGAGCAGGTTTAACGGTCTCAACCTGAGGTGGTTCCTCTCCGCCGCTTTCAACCGCCTCTTCCTCGTAATCTTTCTCGCTCTCTTCGCTCTGTACAATTTTCTCCCTTTCGACTTTTTTCGTGATGACAGGGACGCTATCTTCGCTGTCTCTTAATTGCCCTTCTTCCTCTTCTTCGTTTGGCGACAACTGAACTTCGCTTATGGGCAACGGCTTAACTTCCGGAATGATTTCTTTGAGAAAATCAGTCGAGATCGAAACGGTAGATTTTTTAGTGATTCTGTTTCCGCTTGATCCCCACCGCCGTTTTCGAACGACGGGTGTTGGTTCCTCAGCGGACTCCTTAAAAAAAAAAAAAAAAAAAAAAAAAAAAAGATGTTTATTGGGCGATAATTTTTTTTTATGATGATTTTCTTCTTTGGTAGTTACCGTCTTTACCACCAGATGGCAGGACTGACCGATTTACATTCATATGCCATCTGGTGGATAAAATAACAACTACAAAACAAAAACAAAAAAAAAAAAAAATTAAATTCCTTATCTGTGACATACCTTCCGGTCATTTTCTTGTGTATGCTCTGTTGTTGACGTTGATGTTGGTTTGGATTCCTCTTCATTACTTTAAAAAGAAAAAATAATAATTAGCTAAAAAATTTAAAATTCCTTCAAAATTAAAAAAAAAAAATTACCCCATAGAAGTCTCCATTTTCTCCGCTTCATTAACATTTTCGCGTTGATCTACTTCCATCGGTTCCTTCGGTTCCCTTTTGTTTTTATTTCTTTTCCTGCAAAAAATTTTTTTTTATTTTTTAACACAGTCTGCTCATCAAAACGTTTACTCTTACAAGAAAATAATAGCATACCGTGATAATAAAGCTTCTTGCTTCGCTCTTTCCTCTGAAGAATCCCTCGACGACGACCTCCTGTCCTCTGCATGCCACTGCACAACTTCCGGTTCCGGTTCCGCTTCTTCCTTGGCCTCTGGTTTCGACTCCACATCCGGTTTTGGCTCCTTCTGTCGATCCGCTGCGTCCGGCTTTGGTGCCTCCTTTCGAATCTCTTGTATCGGTTCCGGTTCTTGTTTTGCTTCTGCTTTCTTTTCCTCTGCCCTGGGTTCGGGTACGGGTTCCGGTTTTGATTCTGGCTCTGGTTCCGGTTCCGGGTGCACTTCAATGTGCTGCTGTTGCTCTTCTCTCCTCGAAATCCTTTCCCGGAGCCTTTGAGATAAATTTGCTTCAGTCTCATCTGGTGTTGCGATCATCGAAATCGATGCAACTGCCAAACTGGTTTCATCTGGTTCTTCATGATTTATGTTCGTAGAATCACAATCTTCTTGATATGATGATGTTTCTTCAGGAAGTGGAATTTGCTCTTGGATTTCTTTCCTCGAGGGAATTACTTCTTTTGGGGGAGTTACTTCTCTAGGAGGCGTTATTTCGCCAGGAGGCGTTTCTGGTGGAGGTGTGGGTGCCGTCCTTTCAATGGGAATGATTGCTGGTTCCGGTGCGGGTGAAGGTGAGGGTGAGGGTTCGGGTGCTGGTGCTGGTGCTGCTTCTGCTTCGGCTTCCGGTTCCGGTTCCGGTTGAGGCTCTACTGTTGCTTTTGCTGCCCGGCTCCTTGTGCTCCGCTTTGGTGACTCCTTTTCCTCCACAGCTGGCTCCTCAACTGGTTCCTCCTTTGCTGGTGATGCATATCCTTTTGGTCTGAAGCAAAATGAATAAATTAAAATTACAAAATAATTTTTCTTTTTTGTATTAATATTCTTACTTCCTTCCTCTTCTTCTAGGGCTTGGGCTGGAATCAGAAGTTGGTGATGACATCTCTGGGGGCCGAGTAAGGCATAATTTTAATTTGGGGATTCCACCACCTCCTCCATTTTCACTTTTAACTTTCCAAGAACCGTCTGAACCTCCTGATTCTTCTTCCTTTAACTGGGCTTTAGCTTCTTCGGAATTTCTAGCATATCCATTATCACTATCCTCTTTCTGATTATCATTATCATCCTTAAAAAGAAAAAAAAAATTATGAAAATAAAGTTCATACATATTTTCATTTCCCTGATTCTTACCCTATCTTCCTCCTGTCTCCTTTCACTGTCTTCAGTATTGTCTTCTACAACTGAATTATCTGATTCTTCTTGTTCTGGTGATTCTGATTTCCTATTTCTCCTGCTACGTCTACTTAATCTTCTTGTCTGCTTCTCTGGACTATCTGCTTTCTTAGCTGCTGTTTTACCTTTCGTACCTTTTCGTCTGTTCGTCATTTTGTTAAGATAAACCTGAAAAAAAAAAGCCATTCCCGGCTTCGATTAGAATTGGTAAAAATACAACAAAAATCAATCACAGTATTGTTTTTTTCGTTCGGTATTCATTGAATAAACATAAGAAAATGGAAAACTTGAATTATTTAATTTTAAATCATTTAAAATATTAAATTTTTAAGCGTATTGAGTGACGATTATTGCGTCTCCCTCCTATCTCATTATTGGATTCCGAAAATCAAAAATGTTCCAAACGCCCTACCTGAGTTATATAAATCCAAGTACAACCGTTAATCCTTTATTTAGTGGGAATATAACCACGGAAAACGCATGCATACAATGAAAATATTATACAAATTGGTCATTCGTCTCGACATGGAAGCGTTTTGAAAATTGCGGTTGGCAATAGCCTTCTTTTTATTTACTTTCCGCCTTTTTGATATTTACCTTTATTAAAACATTAAGGGCTCAACTAAGTTAATCAAATGCTAAATAATCGGGTTTTGATTTAATAGTCCGGTTTTAATTAAGTCGTTAACAATTTTTGTAAATAATTATAATTTTTTCGTGAGAATTTGCTGCGATGAAGCCGTCTCACAAGTGATAATGGCGGCAACCCGAATTCTTACGGGCAGCAAATAAACAACGGGCAGCCATTTTAACTTTATTGGTGGACGTGGTTAAAATCTATCAAAATGGTAAGTTTTTTAATCTTTAAACATCCATAAATTGTGTATATTATTTCCATCAATAATGATTTTAATCAAAAGTCTATATCGTTTATTTTAATGTGAAATTTGTTTCAATCGATTTTACTTGTTTTTAATTCACGATATGATGTTTTTTTTTTAGTCGCTAGTTATCCCGGAAAAATTTCAACACATTCTCCGTATTATGGGGACCAACATCGATGGTAAACGGAAAGTTATGTTTGCCATGACTGCGATCAAGGGTGTCGGTAGACGTTTCGCCAATATAGTTCTCAAAAAGGCCGATATTGATTTAAATAAAAGGCTGGCGAATGTTCCGAAGAAGAGGTTAGGATTGACATACATAACCGGGTTTATTTATTTACTAATAGAATTTTTTTTTTTCGTTTTAGGTTGATAAAATTGTTACAATTATGTTAAACCCTAGGCAGTATAAAATTCCAGATTGGTTTTTAAATAGACAAAAAGATATCCAAGACGGTAAATTTTCGCAATTGATGTCCTCAAATTTAGACAGCAAATTGCGTGAGGATTTGGAAAGGCTAAAGAAAATCAGAGCACATAGAGGTATGCGTCATTATTGGGGTCTTAGAGTAAGAGGTCACACACAAAGACAACAGGAAGAAGAGGAAGAACTGTTGGTGTGTCGAAGAAGAAGTAAACATTTTAATTGAATGGACAATAAAGTTCATTAAAATTTTATCACTCTTTTTTATTTTTTGAAAAATGCAGACAATTGTACCACATGAACAGAATTTATAGAAAAGTACTTTGAATAAGAGGTTCATGTTGTATGATTGTTATCCTTCTCAGAAAATTTCCCTGAAGACCTTGTGTTAAGGCATGTTTAATCTGTTTTCATTTTCAAATTTCTTTGTCTGGAATTGTGGCATCTTATATTTAGGAATTGAGAAAAATAAAATGACACGAATAATACATTACAATATATTGTCAAGAAATTATATTTTATAAGATAAACATTGCAGTAACTGCCATTGTTAAATATCATTTTTTTTATTTCTTTTATAATAATATCAATACATCTCTCTAAATATTCAGTACCGAAGTAAATTAAAGAACAAAAATAAATTAATTTTAATTAACTTCGGTAGTACAACGCTCCATTACTGGGTTTCAAACCCTGCTATCCAATTTTTTTTTTTTTTAAATTTAACAAACTATTAAAAATACTTAGCAGTAATAAAGGGGAATTGCACGTGATTACAATTTAAAAACGATTAATTTTACAACAGCTCTGGAGGTTTAAAAGCAAGATTTGGAATAATTATAACTTTTTTTTTTTTTTTTTTTTTTCAAAAACAAAAAAGAGATTCTGGCTCCGGAATTAGTAAGATCCTAAGCAACATTAACTTATTGTGAGCATTATTAGTTTTTGTGTTCAATATGCGATATTAAAAAAAAAAAAATTAATATGATATTGCATATTCATTATTTTTACATAACTCACAGCCAAAACCCTTCCCAAAGGGTGGTATTTTATTTTTAAAAAAATCGTGAACATAAAGGCGACAAAATTGACGATTGAATAACAAAAATTGACTTGATGGTCGTCTAATAAAGCAAAAAAAAAATTTCTTAATTATCTTTACCGGTGGCAGAGTTGAGTATATTCATAACGGTATTATTTTTTTAATATGTGGCGGCAAGGGAATGAGTAAAACAACGACAACGTATCGCACACGGAATACAAAAAAAAAAGTCTTAATAAAGTGGAATGTCTCATTATAAATATTTCAAAACTTAACTTTTTTTTTTCAAAATTAAAAAAAAAAAAAATTAATAAAGAAGGCGGTTGGAAGATCGAAGAATTAAAGTGCCCCGCGATAAAGACTGACCAAAAAAAAAATACATGTAACTGTTCAGTGGGAAATGATTTCCAGAAAAGCTTTAGGGACTTTGCCGACTTGACTTCCTCTTTCGCCCATGACGTAATCCATCTCTAGGTTGGGTAGCTCTCTAACTTGAATAACCTGGAAAATAAGACAAAATTTTTTTTAATGAAATCGATAATGGTCCTCGTCGGTAAACAATCAAAATTCCTCGCGGATTGCAATTGGTAAGAGCATGCAGCGCTCCTGGTGGAATAATTTCGTGTTAGAAATCCCGATACTGATCTACCCGTTCCAGACCTATCTTTGGGTTGTAAACCCAAACAAAATCAAATTCTAATCGCACCATCTAATGCGATAAATTCAATTCCCATTTCTGATTCTGCTAATCTCCACCAGATGGCGCTGGCTGTTCATTTTATCAATTTCCCAGTATTTTACCTCATCCGCCAGAAGGCTTAATTCCGTCGAATCTTTGGCGTCGTAATCGTACAGGACCCGTGCTCTTTGCGATGGATATTTTGACAAGTTAAAATTGGCTGCATTGGTTGCGTTAGCTGCGTTGTCAGGCGTAATGGGAAGGGGCTGGTACGGAGCGGCTCCAGGAGTAACCAAGGACAAGCTATCAATCAAAAATAAATTCTCTAAACAAAATTTATTAATCAAAGTTGCCAAAGCTAACTAAATTTTTTTTTTCTAATCTCAACAAATCTATAAATAACAAAGAGCTCCAAACCTTTTTTTTAAGATTCAGAACTTCTATTTTTTTAAAAATTTTTTTGAAAAAAGCTTAAGGCTCGTTAACTCTAAAAATTATTTTGGTGTTTTCGAATCAAAAATTCAGCGGGACGGTTAAATCTAGGCGATCATCTAAAAAAAACTTTTTTTTTTTTTTTGATTGGAGATTGATAACTAATCTGGTAAACTTAAAACGGAGTTTGAGGAAGGTTCTTTCGGTGGGGATAAATCGATATCTTCACTGTTTAACCTCAACTTCGGGGTGGGAGCTGCCCCTCTGAAACGGATCGAGAGATTTTAAAAACATATGGCAACTTTCTTTTTTTTTTGAGTGAAATTTGAACTGGTTGGTTTTCATACCTGGCTAAATCTCGTTGTAAATCTTGCATGATCTGATGGCACTGGGCATAATACCGCACTTGAGATTCTACAAATTCATGAAGAGCTCTTAAATGGCTTGCATGAGAGCTGTTAACTCCTTCCAACAGTAGTTTTGTGATTTCTGCTTGTCTGTCGAATTCGGATTGTGCTATTCGTAAATCTCGTTCAGCCTGGAAAGTTTTAAAAAAATATAATTAGACAAAAAATAATTTTTTTAATTAGGTTCTATTTTGAAATACCTGTTCTAATAAAACCTCAGGGCTCACACCATCCTTCTGCCGCACGAAAAGAGTACAAAATAGTTACCCATTTTTTTTTTTTTTTTTTTTAAATGTTTATCGTTATTAATAAAAAAATTCAAAAAAGCTTCAGAATTTTTTTCCTATGCAAAATTAACTTTTTAGTTATTACCTCTGATACCAATTTTTCTTTCGGCAATTAAATCAGATAAATTAATTTTGCATTAAAGGATCTGTTAAAAAAATCATTTCCCATCTTTGACTTACCGTTTGAGTATTCTGCATACTTCTGGCTTTTCTGAGTCTGCTCTTGCAAGCATCCAGGTCCAGTCTGCAAAAAAATTTCAAAAATTTTTTTATCAAATATATTCTCTCAATTAAATTATATTTTACCTTTTACTTTCAAGAAGGCCTCTTTCTTTCTGTATAGTTTTCATTTCACCATCCAAGAATTTTCTCAATGGTGTAACATAGCAGTGATGGGCTGAATTAATAAATTCTCTTTCTGTTAGACCAAGTCGTTGTTCGCACTGTCCAACTTTAATTAAAGCACTTCCTGTAATCAAGAAAAAAAAAAAAAATTGTTGATTTTCTTTTTGAAAAAAAATTAGCAAATCAATTGATTTGCTAATTTTTTAACCATACCATAAGCAGTGCCCGGCCCGAAATCATTCCCAGCTTCGATCATATCAATCCCCAAATATTCTAAATTGCTGAGGCGGTTTGGTTTTTTCTTGTCAATTTTGTCAAACAGGAAATCTTCGACTCGATTACCGATATTTGGTGTTAGGACGGCCTCTGTATTGCCAACGATTTTTTCTGTCCATAATTTCGTCGAATCCGAACGTTCAGCGAGATGTTCGAAATGAGCATCTAATTCAGTTTTTTCGGAAGTTCCGAATCTTTCTTCCGTCAGCTAAACAATGTCACAAGAAAAAAAATTATTAGTCATGCTATGAAAGAAAATGACGCTTTTTAAAAATGAAACGTGTTTCACACGTTGAACATTTGCTTCTACTTACTTGAACGACTCTATTAAAGGCTGTTCCAGCATCTTTCACTAACTTTTTCATGTTAAATTCCATTTTCAACAAAAAAAGAAGAAAATATTGATCATATTCCCACAGCCTTGTTGGAATGTCAACATAAGCAGGAAACGTTAGGCAACTAGCGCTGGAAAACCATGAAAGTTTTATTTCTTTTCCTTTTTCACTTTTCCTTCAATCACCCGGTTTTTCTAATTACTTTAGTTATATTCTGGTAATGTAAAACATTCGAGGTGCCATGAATATTACAAAAATATATATCTTTTCTTTACTTTATCATGGATAATCCGGGACAATCCATTTTAGTTTAAATTCATTACAAGTTGGCGCGTGACCACCATATTGCTTTAGTAGTGCATTGCGGGTTGCATAGCCGTATATTTATTTTACATTATATATATGGGAATCATAATGGTTCGAATTTTTTAATTCAACATTTTTTAAAACTTTCTAAATTCTATCGGTGCCTTCAAATGTCATACAGTCACAGAAGAAAAAGTTATAATTTTTTCTTTTGTGATACAGTTGCATTTTCAATATCTTATTCTTATAAATATACGTGTATATATATACGTGGCAAAATGGCGTCAAGTAATTCCGTCGTCTGCTGCAATGTTTACGGGTTTTTAAATAAAGTGTTTAAAGTCACGTTGTTGACGACTCCGATGACTCTATTTTATTAAATATTAAAAAATGGCTTTTAAAAAAGATTTCAATATTTTCATTGGAGGAGTTACGGGATGTTTCAAAGGTAATTACGATCAATCTTCTTATTTTTAATTCGATTTGAACGATCCAAACACGTCCATCTAACCTAACCTGGCAAACATTCCTACATTTCAGGTATTAAAATAACCGAGAATACTGTGCTTAAGAAAAACTTGCAAAATATAGAATTCTTAAATAGAGATTCGGAAATAACGGCCATGACATGGGGAGACACAAACGAAAGTGACATTATTATCGGAACAAGGAAGCAACAAGTTCGAGTTTATGATAGTGAGTTTAAAGCTTATGGAACATCCTTAGATGCATCTCATGGAACTGGCCCAATTGTCGGGCTAACGAGATTTAACGAGTATGTATTTTTTACTTTTTTATATTAAATCTTTACTACGTTTTGCAATTTTTTTTTCAGTGCAATTACTACTTGTTCTGAATCAGGCCATGTAAAAGTATGGAAGTACAAACCTATAGAGCAAGTTGAATTGAAAACTGGGAATCATGTCAGTAAAATGCAATCATCTGAATTAAATTCTGGAATTATAGCAACTGGAGGAAAAGAAAATGCATTACAGTTGTGGAGTTTAGAGAAGAAGTGTAACATTTTTAAAGCAAAATACCAAAAAGACTTTTTAGAATTGCAAAAGCCAGTTTATATCTCCGATATTGTATTTTTCCCTGATTCACAATATAAAGTTGCTGTAACTAATCGTCATGGACAAGTTTGGATGTATGACACTAAGGCTAAAAGGGCTCCTGTTATAGATTTTGAAATGTCTAGTAAAAGAACTCCAACAACGATAGCCCTTACCTGTAATGAATAGTGAGTATATATGGTTATTATTTTGAAATTCACAGAATAAGTCTTATTAATTTTTTTTTTCTTTTAGCCAAGTTCTTGTTGGTACAGGAGATGGATTTTTAGTTAGTTTGGATTTAAGGAATAAAGGGAAGTCATTACGTTCATTTAAAGGTGCAGTGGGTAGCATAAGGCAGGTTGTATGTCATCCAACTAAGCCTTTTGCAGCCACCGTCGGTTTGGATTCATACCTTAGAATATATGACATGAACACAGCTCATCCGATTCATCAAGAATATTTGAAAGTTCAATTAAACACCGTTTTAATGAGATCTAATTTTGGTGACGTAGAAGAAGAACCTGAAGAGGGAAAGAAAGTGGACGAGGACAAAGATAGCGATATCGAATTAGTGACATTAAGTGATGATGAATATGAAGATATGTTCGACAATATGGAAAAAATTGTGGATGATGATGAGCCTTCATCAAAAAGAAAGAAGAAAAAAAAAAGCGATTGATTAATAAAAAAAATTAATTTTTAACTTAGGTTGTGTATTTTTTCTTTGGAAGATACATTTTCTTCTAAATTTATGTTCACAGCATTTAAAGCATCTTTTATCCAATTTGGATAATTTTTATCGGGATAATTTTCAGACATAAAATGTTTCACAAAATCAGGAAATGTTTTGCTTTTTATGCTTTCTCGGATTTTCCTCATTAACCGCATCTGGAAAAAAAAAAAAAAATTTAATATTGCTGTAGCTATAAACCTGTGTATTTTCTTTGCAGGTTTAACGCAGACAAAACCAGTACCTGGAAAGCTATGTTGTGAACCGAAATGAGTGTGCAGGCCACCGCTTCCTTCGTCGCTATCATGTTAAGGTAAGACTTTGTATAATTTTTACAAGTCGAACAATCACAGTCGGCTTCAATTGGCTCATAATCTTTTTCAAATTTTTTATTTTTTAAATTGATCCTTCCTTTAAAAGTCAAAGCAGAGCCAAACCTCTATAAAAAAAAAAAGAAAAAAATTTCCACATTAAAGAACATTTTTTTTTGTTTTCCCAAGTTTTCATTTTACTTACTGCTTGTCGCGTTGGATGCACACAATCAAACATGTCCACCCCAAGAGCGCAGCAAACCACCAAATCCTCAGGCACTCCAACCCCCATAAGGTATCGAGGTTTATTTTTTGGCAAAATATCAGTTGATATGTGAACCATTTTCCAGAAATCGTCTTTGCTTTCGCCTCCACTTAATCCGCCTATTGCATAAGCGTTTACGGTTCGCTCCATGTGTAGCTCAGCACTTTTCTTCCTTAGGTCAGGATCCAAGCCCCCTTGAACAATTGGTAAAATGCTTTGGTCACCAGGTCGACTGTGAGCTTTTAGACACCTATCCAACCATCTTGTTGTGCGAAGCATAGCTTCTTCGACTCGAGGTCCGCTTATTTTGGAGCTGACAACGTCATCTAATTGCATTATTATATCTGCCCCGAGATCGTTTTGAATTTTTATGGAATGTTCGGGAGTTAGCATGCATTCTTTTTCTGAGAAAAAAAAAAATTAGGAAATATTTTCATGACTAGACTAAAAGGACGATTATAGGTTTTAAAAACATTTGCTCTTATACCTTCATCATATGGTGATTTAAATTTAACTCCCTCTTCCGTTATCTCTGCCAGTTGCAAAAGTGAAACCATTTGGAACCCCCCAGAATCAGTTAAATATCCATGATTCCAATTTGTAAATTTATGAAGACCACCTGCTTGTTTGACTAGATCTGAACCCTTAAAAACATTTTTTTCAATCAATCAGAAAAATCATTAAATAATGAAAACTTAACACCATCCTTATAAATAAAAAGCTATCACCTAAGAATGACTACAAAATCAAAATGCTTTAATTTGAAAACAAATCCATTTACAAAAACCAATTCTTAAGTAACAACTTTTCATTTCGACATACACAACCATAAACTTACAGGTCTTGTTCCCAAATGATAAGTGTTCCCTAAGATAATTTCAACATTTAAATTCTCCAACTGTTCGGAGAGGACACCTTTCATGCCACCCTGTGTACCGACCGGCATAAAAACCGGCGTGTGTACCGGCCCATGCGGTAAGGTCATAACAGACGTTCTCGCTTTCGTTACTGGACATTCAGCAACAATTTGGAAAGTTAAAGCTTTTTTCATTTTGAGGACTAGAAAAACAACAACTTAAATTACGTCATTAACCTAAAGAAAATCGCAGAAAAAAAAAAATCACAACCGCTTTAAATATACGCAAACGTGATGTTTATTATTTAAATTAAAAGAACCAGCTCTTAATTTTCGAGTTTAATTTTAAAAAAAAATAAATAGGAAAACTCCGTTACACCCCTAAAAAAACGTGCTTCGATTATGTTTATACAAGTCGTGTCATTAGTAGATCCTTCCACGTTCAAAATGGCGGCGCCAAAAGCGGCATTTCTTCATTTTTTCGTTTCGTTTTCTTTCTTTTCAACTTTCTTCGTCTTTTTTTGGGCTTCTTTGTTCTTCCGGGCTTCTCTTTCGGCTTCTTCGGCCTTTCGAGCTTCTTTTGCCTTTTCAACGGCTTTTTCATCTTTTAAGTACTCGGACGACGAGACGCTGGACGACGTAGAATAATCGTTCTCCGAATCCTCGTCTTCCTCTAGTGTTAAATCTTCTTCCAGAGTTGGAAACTAAAACATTAGGGAGCCGGATGGCATAATATATATTTTCCTGATAAAACAAAAATCCTTTCAATTTCCTTAAAAAAAAAAATTGTTGTAGGCGATTTAAAAGACTCTTATTTTGGTATTTACCTTTTTCACTTTTGCACGGAGTTTTGTTTTTTTCTTATTTTCGATCGTGGGTTCTGCTTTGGCCTTCACCAACTTTTTTACTATTTCGGTGGTTGAGTCGGTTAAATCAATTCCAGATCCGGGCAAATTTGTAAAATAATCCGAAATCTTTTCTTCCGACACCTGTAAAAATTTTTTGAATTCTGATTTGCTTAGATAAAGGCTATTTTCGAAGTTTTTTCCCTGTCAGGACAAGGTCAGGTCAAGAAGGTCAACCCATTTCCTGGAACCGAACTTACGTCATTTTTTTTGTCTTTATGTTGATGTGAGTCTTCCGGATAAGGACAATCGATCTCAAACTTCTTTAATTTCTTCCTTAAAGATGAGGAGGAGGAGGCTTCGGAGGAGGAATCAGTAGAGTCTTGCTTTTTTTTCTCGGGGATTTTGTTGGATTTTGAAGTTGAACCCGCATCTTCTTTTGATTTTTCCATAGGGAATTTGATCCATTTTCGCGTTCAAAACAATAAAAAGCAAAATAAAATGGCAGTTTAGACGTGGCAGAAGAGATTCTGTTTCCAGGGCTCGGCCGTAGACCGTAGACCTGTTTGGGGGGATTTTAGAAATGGGAGAGTCGAAAGTATGAGTAAAAAAAAAAGTTGGTAGAGTAGAATAAAGGTAGCTCTGGAAAAGCTTTTATCCCTCAACCTAATTAATTAATTAAATTAAAATTCTCATAAAATTAAAAAGCTCTAAAAGGTAAAAAAAATAGGTGCAGGAGCTAGGGCTGGCAAATCGACCCGAAACGCACCGAAAAAATCAAAGCAACTTAAAAAAAAAAAGTTAAACCAAGAAAATTTTAAAAGTTAAATTAACATGAAATCGCCCGAAAAATGTCGATTAGATTTTTGAGTATCAAATTTCTAGAATACTCGGAAGTCTAATCACCATTTTTAAGGCGACACGTTTACACATGTTTTAAATCGTTAAATTATCATTGGTTACTGTTCAAGGTGGGGAGGCGAGGCTGAAATGCAATTTAATAATAAATTGCAAAATTAATCATAATGAGTAATTAGTTCATCACTCAATTGATATTAATATAACGCAATAAAAGGAGGTCATAAGTACATAAGTGAAGGGGTTGAAATAATTTTAAGTAAAAATGTCGAATAACTTAAAACACAATAACCATATGCTTAATTATAAAAAACTGTATAGTGACAACACTGAATAGCTCCATTATGTTATAGGCCACTTAAGAGTTGATTTAAGGGGGAGATGGTGTTTAGTAAACTAAGACTCTTAAGCAAGACGATATAGGCACAAAATGTGAACCGGTTTGTGATATATGTGACCAGTTGATTGATGTAAAAATTAAAGATAATAGTAAAAGTTGATATCCTATTTTATGATAAATATTTGCCTTATGCAAAGGGGTCGGAGTGGTGACTCGTTCCATCTAGCGGCAGAGTGATCAATGAAGTTAAGCAGCATTGAGCACGGCCGGTTAGTGGATGGGTGACCACCGACACTCCCTCCCTCTAACAAGGGATTGTAGGAACTACTAATACAATCATCTTAACCTCATTGTAAAAGTTGTTACTATCATACCTGTGTTTCCGACCGCAATGTCAAATAAACTAAATAATCGTAATTGGAGAAATAGTTGATTAACTAAATCCAGAAAAAAGAATTTAAAAAAAAAACACCCTGGAGTTTACCCATACCCTTTAACTTCACCCCATTGTACGGTAAAATGAAACGAATCATTTTTACGTACATACGGTTCCATTCATTCTACTATAATACGACATATGGTGAAAAACCCAATTTCTTCTTCCACACTCTTCCATTAGTCTTTCGAAAAACACCTGAAAAAAGAAAAATCTCATGTTGATGAAGTTCCGTTGAATGTTGATCAAAAGATTAAGAGACATGCTTGAAAGCTTGGCGAATCGCCATAAAGCCTTAAATTTACTGAACCATCTCCAGCGGCTAAGGTAGTCCCGATCAGAGAAAAAGTCGACGAGGGAGCCCGAAAAAAGTGTGGTATATGAATATCCCACATTGGATGTTTTCAAAACACAACCATCCTGTCCTTCCTTATTATGTTTATATCGCCTATGTTTTGAGTGATACTCAAAACATCGACGGTATAAAACAAGCATGATTTCCTAAGGAAATCGCCTTATGTCATTAGGACTCTGGTCCAGTAAGACGTTTGTCTTACTGTTGGTCCAGTAAGACGTTTGTCTTACTGTATCCCATTTTACCTTCTTTTTTTGGATTCCCCTTTTTCCTTCTACACCGTTTCAGTCCCCACATTATTGGTGATCGCGGTGGGCCCCCAAAATTATTTTTAATTTTTGGGAAAGCAGTCACCACATTATTGGTGATAGCTATGGGCCCCAAAATAATTTTTTTTGGGGAAAACGAACTCTTGTTATGTAGGATTGAAGAGGTGTAGAATAAAATTCCTTCCTTTTTTTTTTATCATTCCTTTTTTATTAAACCAAAAAGTTTCCCCCGAACAAACATTTTTCCTTTTTTTTTTTTTTTTTGTGAAAGCAGTATTTTGTTGAATTGAAATTTTTTTTTTTTTTAAATGATTACAAGCATATTCTTTTTTTTTATTATTTAAATAGGTCATACATGAAATGCTAAGTGTAGCAATTTTTTTTTTTTAGTATGAAGATTATTACCATTGTCTTACGTTTTCTTTTCTTATTAAGCTGACCAAGTGTTTCCTTTTTTTTTCGTTTGTTTTAAGTATCAATCAGCCCTAATGACAGAATTTTTTCCAGTATTTTTTTTATTTTTATTTTTGTTTTAGAATCGTCGTTCGCTTCGTCGTCGTATCGTCATGTGGATGAATTTATTTTGAAGTTATGATATTATGTTTTTTTTTTGGACGGATGACGGCGAGCGGACGAACCCTGTTTCGAGTTTTTTCTTTTTTAACAAACGGCAGAAATCAGATCATAGGGATTGCAAAGGTTAAGCAGTATGTCGAAGATAGTTTTATAATTTTTTTTTAACGCAGAATGGTATGTGATAATTAAAGGTTGTACTTTTCAACCAGGGATTGGGTTTAGCGTAAAATAAAGCTTCTGCCCAATCCCAGACCTCTGTACGTGGTGCAGAACCACTACCTGTTTTTTTAGTGGAGGTATGTTTGATTCGATAAAGGACTAGTTTTTGACACGGATATATGGTATTTTGATTATTTTAAGGATTCAGAACTAGATCTAATATTGACATTAGGCAATACTTTCATTTAATAAACAAACCATACACAGGATCTAGACCAGACAAGGTCGAAAAACAATCCCGTCAGGCAGCCAACCTGAGCAGGAAAGAAAATCTAGGCAGGGGTATTCTGGCCAATGATACCCAGGGTTAGATATGCGAAAAATAGAGCCGATAGAGTGACGCCCTTAGCCTCTGTCTAACCAAGACTATTATGTCCTGGGGTATATTCACAGTACTTTCAGGTTGCCGAGTAAATAAAACGTAATAGATCTAGGCCAATAAAGGCCAATAAAAAAATCTTTCTCAGAAAAGTAGCAAAATCTGAAAAGTATTCGATGCTATTTTGCAGCCAGCTAACTGCAAATGGATGATTTGATAACGATTACCGACTACCGCTTAGCACCTTTTTTTTATTATTTCAAGTTGTATACATTTTTTAAATCAATTTTTTTTTTTTTTTGCCTTTGAGTTCATTATAGTAAATATTTTAAATGCGCTGTCAGCAATATTAAGCATTTCGTATATGACCTTCAAAGTATCAAATAACTTATTCTTTCGATTAATTTTTTTTTTTTCTCTTTTGAGAGGCAATATTGTTTAACTTTTTTTGTACTTATAATTTTTTTTATTTTTTGAAAATGTAGATCCTGTTGTGGGCGGCAACTTTTCTAGTGGCTCTACCAATCGACTACTCTCATGGAATTAATTACGCTGTAACCATTTTTTCATCTCAATGGCTTCTTGCAACTTCACATATCAATATGAAACTTCACATCAATGACTTCTAAGTAACTTCTTTTCTCAGCACTCAGCAGCAAATCAGTCTTATCAATTACCATCAAAGTACACAATTCAACTGGAGAGCCACTGGACTAGTCGCCCCAGCAGTGAATTTTTTTTATTTACCATTTCTTTTTTTTTGTAAAGACCTCTGTATTATCGTTGTTTTTTTTTTAAAAAAATATATATGCTTTCACTTTACTGTACCAGAGATAGTTCAGGGTGGTTGTGTTTTTGCCCCGTCGAATTGTGGTATATGAATATCCCACATTGGATGTTTTCAAAACACAACCATCCTGTCCTTCCTTATTATGTTTATATCGCCTATGTTTTGAGTGATACTCAAAACATCGACGGTATAAAACAAGCATGATTTCCTAAGGAAATCGCCTTATGTCATTAGGACTCTGGTCCAGTAAGACGTTTGTCTTACTGTATCCCATTTTACCTTCTTTTTTTGGATTCCCCTTTTTCCTTCTACACCGTTTCAGTCCCCACAAAAGTTACTAAAGCCCTGGTTGTATAGCTTAATTGATAAGAGCTTCACCTATTTTTTATTTTTATTTTTTGCGCAAATTTATCAAAATTTACTGACCGAAATAATAATTTTTTTTTTTTGCGAAAATAACCGATTCCAAACAATTGTCTAATACATAATTATTAATCAAAAAATAAAAAAAAATTCGAGGAATAACGAAAATTATCTTACCATATTTCTGCCTTGAAGTTCCTTTACCGTGTGCCTTTCAATTCCTCTCTAAGTACTTTCAAGATTTATTATGTTCATTAGTTTTTTAAAAAATGGTTCATTCACAGCTTTTTAGCTTGTGAGAAACACACTTTTTCCCCTACCGAAAAATTCAGCACAATGATAAGAACATGAGTGCAGGTTTCGACATTTTCCGTTAGACGGAGAGGAGTTTATGGGTCACCCATCCACGATCGTTGAAGCTTAACTTCACTGATCGCGAGACGATGAATCATATTTTAGCACGATAGATTCGTGCTTTCAGAATACAATATTTTGAGATTTCTACAGTTTTATATGAGGAACAAAACGGGTTATAAAATTGACGGGTTATAAAATATATATTTATATCAGGAGTACAATCTATTTAAAAAAAAAAAAAAAAAAAGAAAAAAAAAAAAAAAATCAACGCTTTACATTTTTAAAAAGAAAAATTTATAAGCGTTGAACACTGTTGAAACATAATTTTTTGTCGAATTTCCTTCGATTAGATAATTTTGTACAACACCGTTTTAAACAAAATAATTTTTTTTTTTTTTGATTTTAATTACATAAACATTACATACAGTTCTAATGTAACAAACATTTTTTTTTTCACATTTAATAGATACTTAGATTTAAAAAAAAAAAAAAAAACTTCTTGACTAATTGTGCGTAATGACAGTATCAAAAAAAATTTATCTTAAAATTTAAAATTCATTTTTTTTTTCACACTACACGCTATTGTATAACAAAAAAAAATTGTCTTTAGGCAGTAAGCGTGAAAAAATTTCTTGGGAAGAAAGAAAAGAAGCTGATTTTTTCAATAATATCACAATAATGAAAGTTTTTTTTTTAAAAAAAAATTTAAGAAATATTCTTCATTGCTGCCTTTTTTTTTCGGTTTTAGTTTATTTTTTTATAAAAACTTAATTTTAACAAATTTTTCACAAACCGTTTTAGACAACCAAATATAAAATTTTTCACTCAAGGAACTTCTAAAAAAAGTGGTTACTCTAATGATTTACTAAAAATGTGCAAAAAATGTCTTTTTTTTTTTTTTTTGTCATCCACCAGAAAACGTAACGTAATCAGCATTCTTGATAAATAATGGCAGTACTGTCAAGAGTTTTTGTCATTTTTCTTTTTTTTTTTCTATAACGATGCCTTTAATTTCGATTATTCCTTCTTACTTTGCAAATCCCTAATCTCCAACCCAATGGATCAAGTTATCTTGATCTCCTGTGCCACCAGTAATGGTAGCCGTTGTTGGAAAACAAATGTCATTGAGACTTCATCGAGACTAGTTTTCTCGCCCTTGCTCGAGCTTCTTGTCGGCTGTGAGTATATTCAAACCAGAGTACATTTGGTATCAAGGTAGTGTCCCTTAGCAGTAAAAATTCTGATACTTTCCTGAAAAGGGAGAAAAAAATATTTGAATAAAAATTTATTAAGAATTGTTGGATGAATGTGCTTACCATGAAGCTATCGTAGGATATAAAGGAGTCAAAATAATGTAAGTCAATGCAAACCATGCAGTTCCAAATAATATCCCAACAAAGGAACCAGCTAAAACCTGATTCCACGTGTGGTACTGTAAATATATTCTAGAGTAAGTGACTATTGTAGCTGCTAAAAGGCACACTACTGTTAGAGCTGCTCGCCAAATTGTTTCTAAACTAGTTTTGTTGTTCATATGCTGCAATCTGAAACGAGAAAAAAAAAATGAATAGTGATAAAAACGGAATGAAGTAGAATTTCTTGGGAGTTTTTATCTACGATGCATATGAAATTTTAGTTTGCAAGGAAATGATTAAGCAAAAAGGTTAAGAGTCATACTTTAATCTCCTGATTAAACTTCCCTAGTTTATCACTTCATAAAACAAAATCCGATAATTTCAAAATAAACTCAAAGCTCCGAACATTAAAATTTACATTTTTTTTGTAACATTTGTTTATCTCATTTCAGCTTTTATTATTAGCTAAAAGCTTGTACTGTAACTAATTTTAATGAATATTCCTTACCTTATAAAAATGAAGTATACAATATAACTAGTAAAAAACCACATAAATTGAGAATGTGACGACGGCATACCATATTCAGTGTAAAGAGAATTTCTATAAACAGGCCTTGCTTCACAAAATATATGCTTTAATATCAAATTTATAATTTCATTGAATAGTGTTCCGATAAAAAATGAAATCTGAAAATAAAAATAAAAATGTCCTTGAATGTCACATATTGGGTTCAAAATATTTTTTTTTTTTTTGGGATGTAAACACTTACAGTGTGTAAATCTCTTCTAAATAAAATCAAAGCTATAAAACCGGAGATAATACTAAAGGGAAGTAAACTTGTCAAGGCGAGGAATCGGCCGAACCAATCACCTGGAAAAACAATAACAAGAAATTAAAAAAAAAAAAAATTATTATCAAACATTTTTAAAAGGGGGGGTTGAATGAAACCGTTCCGTATATTTAAATTAAAAACTTGATTCCAGCATTAAAATATTAAAAATTCGATTACGCTACCTTTTGGGTACTCCACAGTCGTTAATGATAATGGAACCCATTCGTATTCTGAATCGCTATTTAAATTTTTGGCTGAATTACAAAATTGTATGTTTTCTTCAGACGCCATGTTTATTAACTAAAAAAAAGGTTGCGCTATCTATTACCACGACAAAATGGCGTCCGCAAAAGCGGGAAATTTAAAAAAATCAACATTCGGATAAAAAGAAAAAAAAAAGTTTATTTTCGACATATTTCGTCAAATATCTACAATTTTTTTACACTTTTCTTTTCTTTCAAACAATTTAACACGTCTTTTTAAAAAAAAATTAACAGGATTCGAATTTATTAAAAAAATTTATTTAATAAGAACTAAGGTTCCACAATAATATTCCAAGAAAGAATCATCATATATTTAAAAACAAAGAAAAAAAACACATTTTTATGTTTCTTTCTTTTGAATAAAACCAGGAAAAAATTACAGACTGTTTTTTATTTTTTAGAGGGCAAACCCCTAAAAAAAACGATTTTTAAACATTTTATTTTCCGATTACCAACATTTTTTTAAATAAATCAATAAGTTAAAGATTGGGAAAATAAAAAGAGTTGGGACAGCTGATCCGAAATGTGGCATTATAATTATTATCATTATATCCGTTCTAAAAACTAAAAGAAAAATTTTTTTAATATAATCTGGCAAATGCATTTCAAAAAAAAAAAAAACTATCGCGGTTGTAAAGCGATGATTTTAAATAATAAAAAAATATTTTTTTTATGATCTTCAAAGACTAGGGCATATAATAATAAACGATTGTATTTGCCTTCTGATTTACAAAAAAAAAAAAAAAAAAAAAAAATAATAATAATAATTAACACTGAGTAGTTGCTTTTCATTTAATGAAAGGTAGAGAATGTATATAGTCGAATCAAAAAGACGGAAATAAGAATATAAATTAAGTAAAAAAACTAAAGGAAAAAACTGAGATAAAAAAAAATTAACAGCTATTAAGACTGTCACGCCTTCCAATTGTCGTTCGCAGGTCTTTGGTACACAGCTCCAAACTTAGCCATATATTTTTTTATGAACTCTTTAGCTTTGGCTTTAACACTGTCGTTGCATTCTAGGTCGTCTACGCCTCGGCAGTGTTTCAGTTCTTTCAGCATTACAAAATGTGTTAACTGAAAAAAAAAATAAAGAAAATTGAAACCCAAAATTATTTTTAAAAAAAGGAAGCGGAATTTCTGATGCAAAATTGTTCCGCTAGGGGCGCTGCGCATCCGTTAAAAAATTTTTAATTCTACAAACCTTTCTCGCTAGATGTTTGAAGTCGTCATTATTCGTAATTCTTCCTACTTTACAGTCTTGCTTTCTGTACGGATTCAAATGGGAAACTATTGCACCAGCCATGTTATTTTTAAAATTTTCCTTAATTTTCCTATCGGTGGAAGATTCCGCGACCGCTGTTGTCTTTTCCGATTTGACCCGAACTAATTTTTCTTTCCGTCTTTTCTTCGATCTGGATACTCGATTGGATGAAGACGAAGACGCCGACGATTTCTCCCCTCTTTTCCTTCTTTCCTCCTCCTTCTGCCTCCTGAGCATTTCTTTCGTTTCTTTGAACTTCCTTGTGTCGACCCGGTCTTCTTCTCGTCGGGGCTAAAATTAGAAAAAAATGATTAGTTCTCTATTTTTTTTTAAAATGAAGCTTTTTGCTGGAAAAACTTACGCTAATTATAATTTCTTGGACGAGACCCACCCTACGACCTTTTTGTGGGGCGGGGGCAGGAGCAGGAGCTGAGGCTGAAGTTGGGACCGTGGCGGGAGCAGGAGCAGGTTGAGCTTCTTTTTTCTCTTCGGCTATTTTCGGTTTTATAATATCTTCTTCATCCTCCCAGGCACTCAAATCTTCGTCTTTTTCGTCTTCGAAATCGTTCTTGGAATCTTCAAGGGGGGATTCCAGTTTTTCATCTTCGATTTCCCCGTCTTCCAATTCTTTTTTAGTCGCTTCCAAATCGTCTGGGTTTCTGAACGGTTCTCCATCGTCTGCTTCGGCATTGACTTCGTTATACGAACTACTAGTGGGATTATTCTGCAAGGAAAAAAAAAATAAGAAATTAAAATTTTAAAGTTTGTAAGGGTCCCGGAGAATTTCCCGGAAAATTATTCCCTAAAATTTTTTCCCCTAACATATTTAAGTGCTTTTTGGAAAATTCGGAAAAAAATTTCCGAAAATTTTTCTCCAATCCTTTTGGGCCTAAAGATAACCCAAAATCGTTTATGAACTGCGGAATGCGTTTGAACCCATGAATCCCGCCTACCGATTTTTAGTATAGGCAACCTGCATTACACACGTGTAATACAAAATATCGCATAAAACTTGCTTTCTTCCGTAGAATAACCGGGAAAAAAAGGATTTACGGGTTTTCGATCCCGTAGATTTCAAATTTGATGTCAGAATTATGAAATTTTAGTCAAAGAATCCAATATGGCGCCGAAAATCAAATTACTAAATATTTTAAACGGCTCCGCCATTTTTTTTAAAAAAACTTCTGACTTCAAATTCAAAACTGGAAATGTAAAAAAATACTTACTGAGATCGAATTACTAATATCCTCTTCATTTTCCTCCTCGTTAACTTCCTCTTCCTCTTCTTCCTCCTCCGTGGAACTTTCGGAACTAGACTCCGAGCTGGAACTCGAATCCTCCTCCATTTCGGCCGCGATAGCTTTCATCGCTTCCGCTTTGGCTTCCTCTTCCGTCCACGCGGGAGGGATCCATTGGGATATCCTATCCTTGACGTGATAATAATATACCCTCCCGAGGGAGTCCTTCGCCGTTTTCCACTTCGGAGGGAGTTTAATCGGTGCGTTTATGGGAACTTCCATAAATTCCGGTTTTACAGATTCGTCTGGCTCCTCTTCGTACGGCGCCGGGATGAGCTCCGCGGGCTCCTGATAAATGGGTAACGGTTCGTAGTTCGGCTGAGGTATTTGAGGAACAGGGGGCTGATACTGCGGGGTGACGTTATGATAGGACGGGGTGAGCGGTCCGTTCGGAGGGGGTAAATGAGGGGGGTGATGTCCGGGAAGGGGATGGGGTCCCGGAGGAGGGTGATGTCCGGGGGGAGGATGATGCCCGTTGTGCATCATCCCCCCTCGGCATATGACATTCGGACAATTCATCGGAATATTTGAACACATAGGAGGTGGCGGCCCCATGGGGTACATAGGGGAAGGGCAAATCGGACTCGGAGGTACAGGATGATGAGGGGAAGGACCGGCCGATGGAGGACAGTTTTGCCAAGACCCGGTGTTGTGATTGAAGAAAAGTGGGAACCCCGTTTGGGGATCTATTCGGGGGTGAATATTAGGATCCATCCCCAAAGCCAAGGAGCTAGATTCATGCTGCTTCCAAGCTTCCAACTGTTCGTTACGTTTCTTTGCTTCCTCATCTTCTTGCAGAACTTTCAAAGCGAACAACTGACGTCTTTCGTGCTTTGACAATTTCTTGTTCCTCGGATGATCCCTAAACCAATCGGGTTCGGGCGGGGAATCCCTCGACCTTTTCCGATTGCGATCGTTTCTGTAACGATCCAATCTGTAGCGATCGTGCCTGTCGTATTTTTCCCTAACATTCTCCTTGTTGTCTAAATATTCAATGTAGCCCCGATCCGCTTGCCTTTCGTGCTCCTTCATCTGTTCTATCCTCTCCTTTTTCGGGATTTTAAAAACTTCCTTCAACGAAGACCAAGATTCTAAAACGGATTCGGCCAACGTCTTAACCTTTTGAGTGTTTTCATTGACTACCTCGCTTTTAACTTCGACCTCCATCCCGAGGTTTTCGATTTCCCCACCCAAACCGGGGATGATCTCTTCCTTCGGCTTTTTATTTTCGTCGCTCCCCTCCTCGTCCACCGACAATTTACGAACTAAAGACCCGCACTTGGACCATTGTTCCACCACGCTCAAAACTTTACTGTCGATCAACATGTTTTTATTCGGTATCGGCAACTTCGCGAGGGTTTTCAAAATTTCCAACCTCCGTTCGTCCCTATCCGCGCTTTCCTCCAATTCCTGACTGACCATCCAACTGCATATCAACCTTAATCCGTGATAGTCCAAAAACAGCCTCCGACAAGGGGTTTCCCCTTCCCTTATCAGTTGCAACAATTTAAATTTGGTCGGCCAGTCCTCTGCCCGGACCATCAGTCTGCTTAACGACAAAGTGTGAGCCCGATTTTTCAAACCCGTTTGGAATAATTTTTGTAATTCCACTTCCAATCCGATATCGTCCACTTTCTCCTCTTTCTTTTCCTTCACTTTCCTTTTCCGCACGACTTTCGGTTTCTCTTTCTTCACTCTGCTTTTCTTTTTCACTTCCAAAGGTTCAGCCTCTTTCATCGCCCCTTCCTCTTGATCATCTTCCTTTTTCTTTTCCACTTCCTCTTCCTCTTCAACTTCGTCTTCGTCTTCTTCTTCTTCCTCTTCTTCTTCTTCTTCGAATTCTTCCTCTTCTTCGTCACCTTCGTCGTCCGGATTTTCACCGATCCAACCCCTGCAGGTCGAGGCTTCGCAATAGCATTTTTGAGCTTCTTTCCCGTAGCGTTGGAATTGGTAGTCGAAGGTGATCTCCTCTCCGGCGGGGACGAATCGTTTTGTGAAAAAACCGACCCGTAACTCGCCATTTATTGTCCACTGAAATTAACGGGGGGAAAAAAAATTAGATTAAAAAATCAGACTGGGATATAGGGGCATATCCCTACCTAGGACTACGTCTTTGGGGTACTATCCTAACATTACTAAATTTAAACAATGAAACGATTTACAAATTTTAAGGCATTTTTTTTGCTCGTCTTCGGTGAAAAAAAATCCGATTTTTTGATAAAAAAAATAATTTTTTTTCCTGGCACGAAAAAAATTTAAAAATTTTCGATAAAAAAGGTCAAAAGTAGAAAAAAATTAGTCAAAATTGTAATTAAAGTTTTCAGAGTTAAAATTTTAATATTAAAACATTGCTTTAGCTCATATTCTTGGCTAAAGGAAAAAGGACAAAATTAAAAACTGTAGTGAACATTTTATTTAAAATTTCTATGTTCTTGTTTTTGTTCATGTAGTCTAATTTTAATATTTAATAAAAAAAAGAGATTTTAAAAATACCGCGAAAATTTAAAAAAAAGTTAAATAAAATTTCAAGGAATTTTTGAGTTCTTGCTTTAGCAACTTTAAGTTCCTTGAAAATTTACAAGAAATATTTTAAGTCCATGCTTTCGTTCATGTCGTCTAATTTTAAAATAAAAGTTTAACTTTAAATTTCTTGTAAATGTGTTAGAAAATTTTTTGTAAATTTTTAAAAAATTTTTTTGTAAATTTTACTTTAAAAATTAGCGAAAATTAAAAAAAATTAAATACGCTCTATCTCTAATAACTCTATATAGCGTAAAGAAGACGTGAAACTTCTTATGGGGTTAAATATTATATTGGTCGTTATTTAATGGTGTTTAACCAAAAATTTTAACTTTGAAAACTTCGGAAAACATCACTTCATTTCGCGGACCCGCCCCATAAGAAGTTTCACTTCAATTAAGGAAAAATTAACGAAAATTAAGATAATTAACAAAAAGTCAACGTAAAATGATGAAAAAATTAACTACATATTAAGAAATATTAAGGAAAATTTCCGATAAATTAAAAAAATTTACGAAAAAATTTACGTATAACTAAGAAAAATTATCGAAATATTTAAAAGAATTAAATATTTAAAGAATAAATTAAAAACAATAATGAAAAATTAAGAACGTAAAATGAAGAAAAAAAAGAAAAATTAACGAAAAATTTAAAAAAATTTAACGGAAAATTAACGAAAAAAAATGACGAAAAATGAAGCAAAACTAACGAAAATTAACAAAATTAACAAAAAATTAACGTCCAATTAAGAACAATTATCGAAAAATTAAGAAATATTAAGGAAAAATATTTAAAATTATAACTCTAAAAACTTAGGAAAAACTTCATTACGCGGAACCACCGATTTGATTTTTTTTTTTAAATCCGACGATTTGGCTCAGAGGCACGAGTTTACCCAAAATCGCCGTTAGATCTTTCTCGTTAGTCTCACCTTTTGAGTCTCGGCATTAGGTTCGCAGCTGTGGTTAATGAACCTCGATATATTCCCTTTATTCGTGGCGTCGATAACTGCGTCCCCTTTCAACGCCATAAAATAAAAATGCTTGTTGTTATCTTTGGCGTAGGCTTTGACCCTTCTGCCGAATTCTTTCTGGTCTACGACTTCTCCTACGTATTCCATGATAAACGTATTTCTGTTTTTAAACAAAAAGGTGGAAAAAAATGCGATTAATACAGTGTGTCTAAAAAAATATACTGGAGCCTATAACCTAAGCTCTTTTTGTCGACAAATTTGAAAAAAAAAAAAAAAGTAAAATGGCTGTACCCTTTCAAATCTTCTTCCGCTCGAAGTCCGAACCCTTTCTTCTCCGTTTTGAAAATTCTGCAGTTTGCGTATTGAAGCTTCTGAAATCTTTTGTTGGTGCAACGATCTCCCAAGGCACATCTCGGTCCGCTAATAAAAAAAAAAATAAAATAAAATAAATGATATTAATAAAATAAAAAATAATGAAGCAAAGGGGGTCTTAATTTAGAATCGACTAGTCTCATGCAAGCGACCTATCGATCAGGAGTTGATAAACAGGAGGGGGATTTCGAGGGTCGAGAACGAACAAGGAATAAAATAGAGCAGAGAAAATGTCGTTAATCAACCGGTTTGCTTAATTACAAGGATTAATTCTTTTTTTAAACTTACCATTCTAAAAACAGCATGCGATTTAAACAATCCTCACCGCAACCTTCCTCTCCTCTGTCAATTTCTTCCTTCGTTAAAACACAATCGCAGATCATTCTTTTCGTTTCCTTACAAGCTGACCTGAAAAAATTAAAAAAAAGAAATATTACAAACGTCAGAGCTTTCGAAAAAAAAAACAGGAAATCGTCGTATGTTTTCGTGTCTAAGCTGAAGCTTTCAAATTTTCGGTTGGTAGGATGTGCTTTTAAAAATTTTTTTAATGAAAGGGTAAAAGCGATCTCATATGGATGGGTCTTAAATTTTCAGCATGGCTTGTATTAGGCACCAATTTATTTTTTAAAAACTCACATCCATTTTTTTTTATTTTTTTTTTAACGCTTGAAACAAGTTTGATTGATACTAAAGCTGAGTCCAGGGGTTACAATCCGATGCGGGTATTGGCGCCGATTGATAGATAAAAAAAATTAGCAAAAAATCGATTTTGAAGCCGGGATTGACGCCAGCAACGGCACTGTAATGAGTGCTGGTCCTGGTACCAGCAGAAGAAATTTGTGATCAGGGGTTCGAAGCTTGGCCGATGCCGATGCTGCATCGTTATTTTATTTAATACCCCAAATAGGCATCGGCACCGGCATCGGAATCGAACCACTGATTTTAAAAATCGTCTTTTAGACGATGATTCCATGATTTTTTTTTTTTTTCACTAAAATCGGAATCAGAGGCGACATCGGATATAATCGATGCTTGGTGGCGTCGGCATCGGCATCGGAATCGGAAGTTCAATAAATAATATGAAATCGACATTGCCCCGAGAATTCAGTCGGCCGCGGCCGGCACCGGCAGCGGCATCGGATTCGGATTGTGATTCCGATTCTGAAGCCGATGCTGATTCCGACTTTTTCTTACAAAAGCATACGGTGCTGTCGTCAGCATCAACTCCACCTAAGTAATCCAAATTCAGACTTTTGGGTTAAGCTCAAGTCTATTTTTCTAAACACCCTATACTTGGACAATAGAATTTTTACCTTTTTTTTGAAGCAAAATTTCGAAATTCTACTTACGAAACCTTAGTCTACAAAAAAAAAAAGAAGCATTTTCAGCGAAGATTTCAGATTTCATCATCAACGAAATTTAATTAAAAATTAAATTTACGATAAATTCCCGGAAATCTTCAACTAATTCCCAAAATTCCCGGAATTTACGATAAATATCTAAAATTTCCGGGAATTTACAGTGTAGTTTAATTGCATGTGCGACTTTTTCCAAAAAATTTGGTCCATGAAAAACTCCTGAGAATTTTTCAAAATTTGACGAAGTGCCAATTGCGTCAACAGCATTTTTTTCTTACAAATTGCGTTCCACCTAAAATATCCAAAAGTTTCCGGGAATTTATCGTACACTCGATTTTTAAAGAATAATTCGCTGATGTGGAAATTTCTAATTTTCTCCTTTTTATTAGGCAGCAGAAGATTTCGTAAAATTATGATATTTTACTCGAGAAAAAAAAAAAAAAAAAAAAAAAACGGAAATTTAGCCTTAAATTAAAATAACAGAAATAAATCCAATACCTTTCCATCCTGTATTCATTTTCGACCAAAGCCGTAAAACTATCCAGTCCTTTCTGTACCTCCTCCCTCTCTTTTTCCAACCTCTCCAAATCTTCCACAGTCGGTTCGGAATTTTGCGGACCGTTAACCGGGCTCGAACAAGTAGGTGAAGTATTTTCGGATTCGCTATGCTTTCCGCTATGCATTTCCAATTCGCTGGATCTCCTCCACCGAGATTTCACCTTGACGGGTTTATCGTCGAAACCGGGAACCGGAGGGGCGACGGGGGACCCCGGAGCGCTGGCTTCGTTTTTAACAGCTTGCTCCCTTTCCTTCTGCTTCATAATCCCTATGGAACGTATTCTGTTACTCCTCCGTATCCCCGTTCCGTTCGTGGAACTGCTTTCCGAACCGGTCGTGTCGGTGCTTCCGGTTCGATTCCTAAACGCTTGTAATTTTTTATCGGAAACGTCGTTCGATGCCGGACTGTTTGACGCGTCCCCGCCTTCGTCTAAAACGATGTTTTCCATTTTTTTAATCGTTTCTTCCTGAACGTCCGAAGACATGGTATCCTCCGGGGAACTGATTTCCATATTTTTACAGTTGTTATCCTCGCATTTCCCGGTGCTTTCGCTGTCCTCATCTCCTTCCAATTTTATGTTATCTTCTAAAACGGGTTCGCTATTCGGGTAAAAGTCTTCGTTTACGACTGGTTTAACGTCTTCGCTGAACGCGGGGGTCGTGTCCATTAAAAACTTGTCATCGTTCATCTGATTGTTATAACTCGGGGAAGTCGATCCCGTCACGTTTCTCTCTAACAATTCGATGCTTTGAATTACTTTTAAAAAATTCGAACTTAAATCCGGAGCGGTGTTTGCGTCGTAAAAAGCCGTGGATTTAACAATGTTAACGTTGCTTGTTATCGTGTTCGAACTAAACGTCCCGGGCTTTATGATAACCGAACCGTCCAACGGAATGTCATTTTCGACTTTGTAAACGCTCGACGAGGAACGGAAACTATTTCGTGTTTTCGTACCGGAAATATTAGCGATTATGTCCATAACGTCGTTCGTGTAATTATTATGCTCTTGAGGTTGTTCCGATTCCTCGACGACCGGGTTTTCTGCAACGGGATCCGATCCCAAAGCTTCCCCTTCTTGGTTGTTCTCCTCTCCCACCCGGATCGTTCCGAATTTTTTATGATGGACGATCGGTTCCGCTTTGTTCGCATCGCAAATTCCGTTGTTTCCGTCGAAATTGTTGACTTCTTCGACGGTGCCGTTTACTTGTTTTTCTTTTCGTTTGGCTGAGTTTCTGGTTTGTCTGGTGGTTTTCGCTGGGGCTGCTGCCGTTCCTCCTCCTCTACGTCTTCGTGCCATGGTTTTTGATTTTAATTAATTATTTGGATCTGAAATAAATTAAAAACAAAGCGATTAAGTTGTTTTCAAAAAATGAAAAAAGTGCAATCGTTTTAGATCATTTTCATGCCTAACACTGGATAACAATTTTGGAACTCTCGAGAATTACTAACGGCTTTCTTTTGCTTATTAATTTTACAATGAACGATTTAACAGAGATTAAAGCCTAACTGCGGTTGAATATGTCTGGACACTCTTTGAACAAAGTTTTACGAAGGTCAAATCTCCCCAGATGTGTTAGATCAAAATTTTGATATTTATTATAATTTTTTGGTACCTAAAATTTTTAACAGACAGTTACATCCTTACTGAACAAAACGCATGTTGTGTGATGTAATAGTTCCGTGTTGCTAAAAAATTCTTCTCATATTTGGATTAAGCATGAAAAAAATATTGAACTTATCTTCGCAAAAAAAATGTTTTAAGATTATCTTTTGTTATTTACTAAAATATTGCTAACAAAGCCTTTTTAGCTTTATTCACAAACACAATTGTATAATCTATCATAAAGCTGACCAAAGTCAATGACTAAAATTTACATTTGTTTATTTACAAAAATTTTTAAAACCTTTATCACCATTCAGCTAATAAAAACAAAAATTTTCTTCATCAATTTCGAAAACAAGCTTTAAACCAGTTTTCTTTTTTTTCTCATTACATTGAACATATTTTACCCAGGGTCGTGAACACTCATCCCTTGCAAATTCATTTTATCTCTATAACCACCTAATACCAAAAATATAAAAATATAACCAAAGTTAAACAAGCACTCACTAATTGCTTTAAGTCGCTGAATGCAAAACCTGGGTCAATAAATTTAATTTTAAAACAAAAGAGTGTTACTCAATGAATGATAGATTCCCACATATGCTATTATCATCAAAAAAAACTTTTTTCTGCATCAAAAATATCTATCAAACTTACCAACACAAATCAATCCATAATAAAATACTTCTTGATAAACTGACTAATTACTGAGCATTCAAGCGCAAATGACAGGCTTTTGGAAATCTGGAAAAATAGAAAAAACATAAATTCAAAACCACAATGGCTCCATTCCGTCGTGATGAAAAAATCGACGAGGCGAATGAAAAATTTGTATCGTCAACACAACTCATGATCGTTCGTACATTTAAAACGCATTCTCAAATTACTATTTTATAATTCTAATTATTTAAAACGATCTCTTAACAACGTTTTTGACCTGAAAAAAAAAAAAGCGGATAAGCAAAAATAACATTCTGACAATGACGCCCATTTTCAATCAGTAAAATTTTGAATACCGCTGTTATTCATCACGTTAACAGCGGTATTTTTGGTCAAATTATCTTTATCAATAAACAGCCTAAATAAATCAGAATTCTTTTCGACGGCCTTTTAACTATACTTTCGATTCATTTGGCGTGGTAACAATATCCCTACAGCTTCCTCTGAAATAATTTAAAATCGTTTAAACCGAATGGGTGAATCGTGCAAGAGCTCCTTAATTAATGCCTTACCTTCCAAAAATAATAAGTATTTTCTTTTTTATGCATTTGACTTTTCTTACTAATTATTTATTTAATAATTGGAAAATACTTTGCTTTACTGAGAACAGCCATATCAAGTTCTTTTTCCCCTTAAAAAACCCACAGCTTTGTCGAAGAATGAAGTGTGTTGTTAGCCGCTTGTTGCGGTCCTTTAAATTCAATATGGCTGCTATTTTTGCGGCAAAGGATGCCACCGCCATCTTGAATATTTTCCATTAATCCCCTCTTATAATAAAATACGACAACTGTCTGTCATTTTGATCCCATCGAATGCTTAGCTTATAAACGAAAAACGACAAGATGGACGCGCGTCGGATTTTGAATCGGTACGATTTCCTGCCGGTCATTCTTATTGTTTAGTGCTTTGTCATTATTATAATTTATTATAAAAATATAATTTAAAATGGGATCTGCACGATACGACAGAGCAATTACTGTATTTTCTCCTGACGGTCATTTGCTTCAGGTTGAATATGCTCAAGAAGCTGTGAGGAAAGGCTCTACTGCTGTAAGTATAAAAAACGATTGTTAAGGTTATGTGATTTAACATGTTGGAAGTACATTTTTTTTTTCTGTAATTGTAGGTAGGAGTCCGAGGATTGGACTGCGTGGTTTTAGGAGTAGAAAAAAAATCAGTAGCAAAGTTACAGGAAGACAGAACAGTGAGGAAAATATGTTTGCTAGATGATCATGTTGTAATGGCTTTTGCTGGCCTAACTGCAGATGCAAGAATATTAATAAATCGAGCACAAGTAGAATGCCAATCACATAAATTAACTGTTGAAGATCCTGTGACTCTGGAGTATATTACAAGATATGTAGCAAGTAAGTCAAAAGAAGGAAAAGAGTATATAATATGATAAATTTAACCTTTTTTTTTTTTCTTTTTTGCAGCTTTGAAGCAAAAGTATACTCAGAGCAATGGTCGTCGACCATTTGGAATATCATGCCTTTTAGCTGGATTTGATTATGACGGACAACCTCATTTATATCAAACCGAACCTTCTGGCATTTATTATGAATGGAAAGCAAATGCAACAGGACGCAGTGCAAAAACAGTTAAAGAATTTTTGGAAAAGTATTACACAGATGAAGAAGTTTCAACAGAAAAAGGAGCTGTCAAACTTGCGATTAGAGCACTGCTTGAAGTAGTTCAGTCTGGTCACAAAAACTTAGAAATAGCAGTTATGAGACGTAATCAGCCCATGAAGATGTTATCTCCTGAAGAAATTGATGAATATGTATCTGCAATTGAAAAAGAAAAGGAAGAAGAAGCTGAAAAGAAAAAGCAGAAAAAACTCTAAAATAGGGGATGAAAGGGTTTCTTTTTTTTTTTTTTTCAAATAATGTTTAAGAATACTTTTTATTAATTGCAATGAGAATAAAGGCACTTAATTTCTTATAAAATATTTTTTTTATTCAACAATAATATAAAATTTGATTGCCTTGATATATTTCGAGTATTTTTTTTTTGGATTTATCTAAAGTCCAAAAAATAAATTGCTAATGGAATCGTAGTATTCATCCACACAATTGAGGTCTGATATTTCTTTAGGGCTGACCCCCATATCGATTTCACTTTCTTCAAGAGGGGATGAATTAATTATGATCATGCATTCTGGACCTGTTAATTCTTCTGTGGTGGCTTCTCCATTGTACAACTCTGTTTCAAGGACTTTGGTAACTACATTTTCCTGTAAAAATAATTTAAAAAATAGAAAGTTCAATTTTTTATTTTATTTTTGTTTGGGAAAATAGGGGACTTTAACTAACCATATTTCCTTCGTCCGGACAACCAACCATCAAATCTATTACATAGTTGGAACCATCGAAACCTTTTTTAACTTGAACTGAATGATTTCCTCCATTAGCACTTGTACCGCCTACGTCAAGGAAATAATTGTTAACTATATCAGAAGAATCTTGATTGAGAATTTGAATCGGTTCTTCGTTTGGAGTCGAAGTAAATTTAAACTCTTCGTTTTGGTAGATATTTTCTTCTAGGCTAAAAATAAAAATTAAAAACTTAAGTATTGCACTACTGCTAGTAACTCTCATGAAATGATTACCTCGAAACGTCAGATTCATTGTCAATTTCCTCTTCTTGATTCATATTGATCAAATCTTGAAAATCTGTACTAACTTCCAACGTCACTTTAGTGTTATCGGATTCGGAATTTGCTGCGCTCAGACTATTTTCTACGGGAATAACTTGAAAATTATAATCAGAATTTTCCGAGATCGAAACATCTGAAACAGCATAAAAATAAGAAAGATTGAAACATAAAAACTGAAAAAGAACCTCGGTGACAAATTTTGTCTAATGTTGTCTTTTCTAGGCCATTTTGTTCTCCTAAACTTCACTAATCCATTGCCCAGAATCAATAAATATTTTATTTACCACTTTTGTCTTGCTGCATATCAAAACTCCTTCTATTTCCTTGATGGCATCGATCTCTTGATTCTTGCAAAACTTTGGCAAATGTTGCCTGAAAAAATTACAAAAATATATACCACAAAAAAAAATGCCATGAAAAATTTTCTTACCCTGCACATTTGAACCCGAGACTGATTTTGATACTCCAAACTTTGAACAATTTTGGAACTCTTAATAGGAGTCGGCCTCCTTTTTACGCTATCCAATAAATCGTTCCTCCCAAATCGAAACGAATTGTGGAAAAATTCGTGTATATTACAACAACGGGATGAATCGTTTTTAACTTGAGTCTGCATTTTTTTAAAACCGTACATATTTAATTGGCGGACGAAACTGGTCATATTCCTTGTTTTGAACTTCGGTACTTCGCATTCCAGATATTGAGCTTGGAATAAGTTGTAATCGATCAGGATGGTTTTGCCATACATACCCCATTGTATGGCTCCGGTATTGCATTCGTTTACGATTCTCCACAATTTATGAGGGAACTTCAACACGTAAAAGTCTTCGTCCCCGATCGATTGAGATGGAACTTCTCTTCTCTTTTGATTCAAATCACTATTCGTTTTGTAAACTGTGCACATTTTTCCTGTTGTAATATTTTTTTTAACTATTTCCCTTCTCTTCTTTTATTCGGAATCGGGAACCTTTTTTATTAAAAAAAATAATTGAGAAGGAAAACAAATGAAAGTCGTTCAACAATAAAGCATTTTGCTGCCAACATAATTTGAACTGTTTTCCCGCGTTTGCCGTAGACAGTGTTACAGCTTTTAAAAACGATTCGCTGTTGATATTATCAGCGTAATTACGATTAAACAAAATCCTTACATTTCTTTGGAGCAATTATCCAAGCAAAGAAGATTTAAATAAAATTAAAAAAAAAAAAAAAAAACAATGTTTTGTCGTTTTGAAAATATGGCGGATGGTCATGGGCATTCTGGGAACAAAACAATGATGGCAGCAAAGTGTAGATGTTTGTGCTGGCAGCTGAAGTTGTGAATAACGGAAGAACTGCTTTAATCGAAATAAATCAATACGGTTAACAAATCTTTACTGTTGCCTTCGTTTAGACAATGCTTGGTTTGAGAGGAAAAAATTGATATGAAAATTTACCGTGTATTACGTTAAAAACCGATTCAACCGAGCGGCGACCTTTTCCATAGTTAAATGGTATTTGTTATTTCATTATTGTTGAAATTTTTTAGTTAATGTGTTTGATGCTTTTAGATGCACTCCTTGCAAAGATTTAAAGTAAGAGTTTGAAGCATGAAGTGGAAATGAAATTATGGTGAGACATTAGAGATATATGCCTATAAGCATCATTGATATAGATACCTTAGACCAGGTGTATAAGTGTTTTTATTTTAGCGGCCTTATAGTATTTTGTTTGGTTTACAATGCAAGGGTACTTTTTGGGATGGCATTTTGGAAAGATTACAGTTATGTCTTTGTTTTTCGTCTGGCAAATAACGTTGCCAATGTACATATTCTGGTTGAAAGATTTAATTATAAAGAACTTAAAAAAGAACATGTTCCTTATCAAAAGAAAATTTAATTGCAAAGTGCTGACTCTTAATTCTGAAACATTCTTATTATATGAAGTAGAAACGAAACCATGGTGAGGCGTTAGGCTGCTATTGCTGCCTAAGCATCATTGATAGATTACCTTACCATCATTGGTAGATACTCTGGAACTCAATAAATTGTGGATTAATTTAATAAAGAAAATATCAATATCAACAAAAATTATCATTTAATAGTAAGTTATTTCATAAATATCTTAAAAATATAATAAACTTAATACTGAACGGATAGTTCATCTAAAATTCAAAACAAAAAAAAAATGTGGCCAACAGTCACCATCAAACCAAAATATTCAAATTACAAGTAAATAAAGCAAACACTTTTAAACCGATATGAAATCGAATAAATATAATAAAATAGAAAAAAAAAAACTTCTGCAGACTTTTAAAATATTTTTTTCGAAAAATAATAGAAATGCAAAATTAATTTTTTTTACTATTTTCTAAGTGCAGTCTGAATATTTCCTTTTAAGGTATATTAATTAATTTTTTTCCTTTTTTAAGCAGGTTCTGCATACAAAGAAGGTTCAACGCTGCTCGGAGAACCTTTAACCTTCTTAACAGTCGCGGTGCTGTTCGGTCTTTGCTGCCTCCAGAATTCTTGCCTGCTTTTTAAGAATGCTATACCTTCTTCAGCTTGTGCGATTATGACGCTCGTGGCTTCTTGATTAGAGCAGAGGATGTCTGGGGAAAAGGTATAAAAATTAGTAGGTAAATCATTTTTTTTTTAACACAAGAAAAAAAAATTTAAATTACCAGGATGTTTTAATAAATTTTCCAGGTAAACTCTGTCGGCGCCTAATTCTCCTAGAAGGTTCCTAGACCCGCGTCGTTGTTGAGTCGGAGCTGCAGATTTGCTTCGTCGTCGAATGATTCTCTCCTGAGGATTTTCGCTTGGCTGGCTGCTCGAACTTCTTTTGGTGTCAATGCAACTGCCTCGTCTGTCGGTTATCGCGGAGGATTTTTCGCTTCTGCTGCTTTCGTTTAATCTAGTTGTGGTGATGGAATGTCTCGGTGTTGATGTTACTTTCTTGGGGCCGTTTAACCCAGCGGCGTCTAGAAGAAGGTAAAGAAAATTAAATTTCAACAGTGGCGTCAGTAGCCATCACACATTAAAGGGGGGATTTCGGGAATCTTCCTCCGAAATGCCTGGCGGCGCCTTTGAATTTCTGGGACTTTAATTTCGAGAATTTTTTTAAAAAAAAGGTACTGTACTTACTTCCGATGGTGTTTTCTATTGCCTCTTGAGCTTTTTGCACCCCTAATCGAAAAATTTCTAATTCCGGTCGAAGTCGATGGCCTCGATGGTAGTACATTAAGCTATGTTCAAAATCTCCTAAATGGTATAAAGCTTCCGCTTTTTGGTAAATAGCTGAAATTGATTTTTAAATTTATAGTTTGGGAAATAATATTTGCTGAGTCACCAATTTTCAGTTGAAAAGTTTTCCGGGCCGTGTTGTAAGATCGGCTGAGCTCTTAACTCTCTTAAAAAAGAATTATCGAAAGCTCAGGAAAAAAAAAAAGCTGCATAAAAATTCCAATCTCGTATTTTCAACCCGAAATTTTTTGGGTTTCGGAATATCCACCAGACGGAGGAGGACTTAAAATTTCTAAAAAAGATTTTGGAAAGCTCGACCCGAAAGCTGAGAAAAAATTACAAATTAGGTAGCTTGATTCCTCCGGGTCGAGGGTTTCCAATTCGAAACCCTCAAGTACTCGTTCATTTTTTTTTTTGAATCTTTCGGCTCAAATTTTGGATAATTCATTTTAGGGATATTATGCGCTTATCCGACAGCATGATAATCCGATCCGATTCGGAAAAATTTCCGGAGACTGAATTTTTTCCGGATGGGAGACTTTCCCGGAGTTGGGAAAGTCCTGGAATCATCCAGTAACTACACCTTTTTTTTTTTAATTTTCGGTTCGAACTTTCGAAAGTTGCTTTTAGAAGTATCGTATGCTCAACGCGACCGGATGACATTCGGTCCTGACCTGGAATATTTTTCAACCGGAAATGGGTGACTTAGAGAATAGACTCTCCCGGTTTTTCTCTTATACTTAAAATTTACCTCTTATGAAAGTTTTATCGGCGTGTAAAGCGGTTTCAGCATCCTGAAGAGCGAGTTGAGGTTCTCCCAAAAGCAGATAACATTTGCTCCTGGCTACCAAACCATTTTTATCTCCCGGATTAAGCTCCAAAGCCTGAAAAAAAAAAAAACAATTTAAAAAAAAATCAGCAGTTAAAGATTAGATTTTTTTTCTTTTTTTTTCGCGATTTTAAGACCTTGTTAACGAAATTCAAAGCAATTTTAACATCTCCACTTCTCAATTCGTTATTCCCTAAAGCAAGCAAAGTCCCCGGTTCCGCTTCCTCCGGGATCTGGAGCTGATGACTCCTGTCTTGCCTCCTTTTAATTTTCAAACTTTGTTTGATATCCCTCGTCCCTAAATTAACGGCAGCCGCTCGATCTTTATCCGTGTAAATTTCCTCCTGTCTCCTCACTCCTTTTTTCCCTTTTTTCCTCGCTTTCGCCGCCGCCTGAATCGCAGCGATTTTCCTCGCTTTCAACTCTTTCGAAATTTGAGCAAAAGTGGATTTAGCCGCCGGGATCCTGGGGGAAGGGGGGCGGTCGTCCGGTTTCTTATCTTCGTCGTCCTTATCGTCCTCCTTGTCTTTTTTCTCTTTGTCCTCTTTTGCGTGGTGTTTTTTCCCTTTTTTCTTGTGATGCTCTTTTTTACCTTTTTTATGGTGATCGGATTTTTTTTTGACCGGTTTACCATCTTCCCCTTTGTCTTCGTCCGAATCCTGACCGATATCAACCCTCGTGAAACTTTGGATGAATTCGTCGTCTCGATTTGTGTTGAGTATCCCTTTCGCCAAATGTGTGGCTGCTATAACAGCTGCCAAATCACCCATTTTTTGTTTTAAATTAAAAAATTTGCACAACCTTTTTAACCAAGAAAATTCGATATCTAAAAATATTAATAAATCGACTACGTCAGTCAATACGTGTGATATCAATGGCGGCCCTAAAACACCTCCGGTGGCAGGCACTTAATACTTGACCGACGCTTTAAAAGTTTGTTGCTTGGCAACATCAACACAAGAAATTCAATTTGCCAGTTTTTTTTTTTTTTTTTTTTCGAAAAAGCGATGGACCATGTGTTGGTTATTGATAAGAACGGTAGCATGGTCGATAAATAAAATTTTTTTAAAAAATAAAAAAAAAAAAAAAAAAAGGAAATTAGGTCTAGGTCTGCCGTTTTAATTTGTTTTGATAAGGAGTTGTTTTAAAATTTTTTTTTTGTGATTTGTTTTGTGAATGGAGAGGCTCTTGAAACAGAATTTTTGTCTTACTTTTTTTTTTTTTTGATAAATATTAGCCATGGTCGGTGATAAAACTAGGTTAGATTTTTTTTCCCTTGGATTATTCAAAAGAAAGAATTAAGCGTAATAATTATTAAGTTGTTCGTTTGCTCTTAACTCTTTTGAGTCGGAAGGCTATTTATTTTTTAAAATTTTCAGGCTTTTGATTTTCCTGTGTCATTCAGTATTCACAAGTTACATGACCGACCACGGAAGCCAAAGAAAATTAACCCTATCCTGTTGGTCCAGGACCATTCCCAGGATCATAAGAGCATCAGCCGAAAAAGTTACATGAATAATCACCAATCCGAAAATGAAGTCGAAAATTTGATGTAAGCAAAATCCAAGATGGCGGAACCTTAATTACTGAAATGAATTAGTACCAATAATTTATAGCATCAAAATTAATTTTTTTTTCAACCTTAATAGTTATGATTGAGTCACAGACGAAAAAGAAGGTCTCAATAAAATTAAATCAAAATCTCTCGCCCTAAACGTAGGTTATGGGCCCAAAAATGAATAATTTTATTTTCCATAATTAGTTTGAAGTGCTGAACTCAAACGGTAATGAAAATATACCACTGTTACCAGGCCAATACCCCATCGTCCGTTGAAAACTGTTTCGCCCATATTAAGCTTATGGGAAAATAAATCACTTTAGAATAATCTGGATTTTTTTCATTTTTGGAGCCAAATTCGTTCGAAAAGAATGGTTTCTCGTGTGAAAAAATACTGAACGGCTATTTTTAATCTTAATAAGACAAGATAGACCAATAAAATGCCAAATATTTTGACAATAATAAGAAAAAATGGCTAAAACGTTATTTTCGGCACAGAAATCCGCCATCTGGATTTTTACAATTTTTCGACGTCAAATTTAAAATCAGCGATTTCAAATATCTCTTACTTGATATTTTTACGGGATTCCTAAAATAATTTCACAATTTAGCCATATAAATTGCCGTATGTATTTTTTTGTAGCTACAAATTTTGGGACATGATTTTCCGAAAGCTCTTTAGGGGCATCAAACTATTTTAAAATTTTAAGCTTTCATTGTACTGCCCGGGAAATTAGCAGTACAAAATCGGCAATGCAAAAATAACTTTTTCGCGTTTAAAGTTCAAATCCTGAAATTTGGTTTATCTGGAAGCTGAAAAAAGCTCAAAATCCTGGTATAGTTTCCATAATTTGAGCTTTTAATTGTACTGCTGGCTTTACGGACTCCAATGATAAAAGATTTTTTTAAATAATTGGGAGACTTGGAGATGGCGTCTCCAGTGGATATAACCTGAAATTAATTTTAATTTTTTAATTAAAAAAATTAATTTCTTGTTATATCCACTGGAGACGCCATCTCCATTGGTTTCCGCCAGAAAGGATGGTAGATTTATTCCGTAATCCGGAAATTGCGCTTTTAAAGTTAAATTTTATTCTTCAAAGCTTTATCAAAATTTTTGAAAATTAAAAAAAAATATTATGCATATTTTCAAAAAATTCTCAGGTCTATAAATTTTCAAAGTCACAGGTTGTTGAAAAATGTAAAATAATTTTTCATGCAACATTCCAACTCTGGTTTAATAAAAAAAGAAGTTTCACTAGAAACCTTACGACATCTATCCCATAGGAAATCGTATTGAAACGGGAAATAGCGCCTCTCCTCTCCATTCAACAGAACTATAATCCAGAATGAAACGCTTTTTTTATTTCTTCATTCTTTTATTTTCCTAGCGATGAGTGGGAGAAAAAATCCAACTGTCATCATCCCATTAAATTTTATGACAGCTCTTGCGTGCACTTTTTTTTTTTTTTTTTTTTTTTTTTTTATCCCTTTTTATTCCCATACACATTTGATTCCAATTTTAGTAAAGATGAATAAATAAACGAAAAAAAAAAAAATATTTTTGTCTCTTAAAAAGCTATTCTCGAAAAAAAAAAAAAAAAAAAAAAATGTACTTACGTTATTATAACAGTGGAGTGCTTTATGATAATTTCCGGCTTTGACGTGACTGGCCGCTTCGTTGCAGAAAATTTTGGCTTGAACTGCCGGAGGAACCGGTTCCTTTTCTTTTTTCTCTTTTTTTTCATTTCTCCGCCGGGAAGACCGGTTAGGCATCATCATAAGGTTCATCATCTTTTGGCTTTGTCCATTAGCTTACGAAGCTAAAAAGCGCTTTTGGGAGGAAAAAAAAAATATATAGAATTAAAATAAACAATAAGATCGCATGATAATGATTTGGGGAGAGGGGAGGCCGAGAGGCCGAGGGGATATCATTAACCTGCGTAATTGCATTGACATTAGATCGTACCAGCCACCAGGAACTCATCTTTAAATGAATCGCGTTTGGGGAGGAGATAACAAAAGGAATTGAGTATTTTCTTTTTTATAAGGAAAAACCTTTCGTGCCCCCCGGCGGTTAATTAACATTTTTTTAGAATTTCCGAGAAATTAATTTTTATATATTTCATTGTTTTGTTTCCGATTTTTTGATTTCTTTTTCCTGGAAATTTTTTTCTGATATTTCAGAGAAAATCGGAGATAAAATTACTGTAAAAGGTAGTAAGGGTGGTTAACGGATTTATCACTTCATTATGACTTGAGGATGTCATTGACTGCTTAATATTAATTTTTTACGAATTTTCTGTCTTGGGAGAATTTTTTCGTCGAAATCGAATTTAAAGTAATAAATGTAATAATTCATTTACGAGAGAAAAAATTACAAATTCATTTTATTAGAAGTGATCCAAAAAGCTTAGGTTCCTGGTTCGGTCCCAGCTTAACAGCCCGTACGAAAAAGTGATGCAGAAAATGTATATGTTACCGTCAAAACTCGAATTCCTGCAAAACTAGTATTTAGGGTGGTTCAAAAGAAGCTTTTTGTTGAAAAGTTTGGGGGCTGAGGCAAAAATGCATTCTTTACGATGCCTAAAACCTTAAAAAAAAATTTTAATAATTTTTTTGTCGACGATTAGGGGTGGATGTGAGAGCCAAAAGGGTCTAAGTCGACGAAAAGTAAAGCTGGTCGTAAAAATATTTTTTTTTCTCATTTAAGAGGCCAATAATTTTGCCTCAATATTTTTCCCCATGTTTTCGAACCTGTAGAATCCGAAAATGACAACAGTTGTTTTTTCCAAAAAAAATTCTGGGGCCCGTAAATGGAACATCTTTAGGCATTTTTTAATTTTTTTTCGGCCTAATTTTTCGAATTTCACTCTGCCCGATTTTTTTTCGTGCACCGATTCGGTCGAAAACGTGGCAGATTATGTTTTTGAACCCGTAGAATCCGAAAATCTCAATGGCGATTTTGTGAAAAATTCTTGGGGCCCAAAAAGGGCCCCAGTTATGGCAACTCGCTCTCCTTAAATTCATAAAAATATCCCAACAATTGTTTTTAGTAATTGGAACAGTTTTAGCACGAATCCATATTTTTAAGGTGCAAAAGAGCCGACTGATTTTATTTTTTCTTTGAAACCGAAGTTCCGCTTAGAAATCGTTTCATTATCAATATTTGTCATTTCGTTTTCAGAAATATTATATTTCGCAGGACTACTAGAAAAAATTAGTTCGCTATTTTGCCAATTTTAAGCTTTTTTTGAACCATCGTATTATCCTACAACCTTTCCAAAAAATTACTTTTGCCTAATTTTTTTTTATTTTTTTTTTTTTTTTTTTTTTTTTTTTTTTTAGGCAAAACTAGTTTTTCCGAAAATGTACACGTCAAAACTAGTTTTGTCGAAAACGTAAAAAAAATTCCAGCAATATTAGTTTTGCCAACGCAATACTAGTTTTGCCGAAATTCGGGTTTTGACGGTAACATATACAATTTTTGCAAAATAGATGCAAAAAACACATGCAAAAAACATATTATGCATTTATACATGCATAATTTTTACAAAATTTATGGATAATTTTTTTAAATATGAATTTATATGTGTCGAAGGATATGTACAATTTTTGTATGATTAATGCATTTAATTTTTTTAAATCATAAATATAAAACTCGTTAGGCATTACCCGAAATGGAAAGCTTAATTCTGAAAATTTCGGGTAAATGCCTAGCCGTTAGGCACTACGCTTAGTGTCTGAAAGATTGATTATTACAGTTTGGTATTTCCCACACAAGTATACCGATACCTCGAATTTAGTAATTAGATAGTGAAAAATCTTTCTTTCCTCGAAGTAAAAGCATTTTTTGAATTGAATTATAAAGTAATGAACGAAAATTCTTACTGGTGAATAAAACTAGGAACAATTTATTTTTATTATTGATTATAAATTTTTTTTTTTTGTTATCACAATTATTTATTCTTAGTTGTAGTACTGAGATCTATAACAAAAAATTAGATATGAAAAAAGAATTTTTTTAGGGTATTTTTTTACGAGCTGTTAACGAATAGGAAGTAGTTACCCTAAAAAGCTTCTCCAGGATTTTATCCAAATTTTGCCAAAAGGGACTATAGTCTCCGATTTTTTTAATTTCCTTTTGTTTTACTAATTAACAACCAACTCCACAAAAAAACGTTAAAAACTTTTTTTTTTTTTTTTTTTTTTTTACTGCAAAAAAAAAAAAAAAAGAACTCAGAAGCTTTTCAAACTCGTCATATTCTAAACCAACAAAAAACTTTATTCATAAAAAGTTTTTACTTTTGAATTATTATTATGCTTAACTGATATCGCGTCTGCCCTCCCAACCCCCCTTTAGTTTCTTTTTTTTTTTTTTTTTTTTGATATTGCAGGAAATCATGCTACATGAATAATCATCTCATTTCTTCCTTTTTTTTCTTTTTGTATTTTGCTCCCCCCCTTCACTATCGATTACGATTAATTTTCAATATTCTATTCAACAGAAAAGCTATATGTGCCCCTTGACCTGAAAAATAATACAAAGGAAGTAGTATAACAATAAACCGAATTAGGATATTGGTTAATTTAAAACAAAACAAAAAAAAAAAAAAAAAAAGATCTATTTTTACATGTTTTTTTAATTAATATTTTTTTTTTTTTTCTTCTTCTAATTACCGAACAATTTACATAAATTTTCATCGTGTGTTGAAAATACTCGAAAAAGCGATTTTCCTTCGACATGCAAGAAAACATGAAAGTTAATTAGACCAGCTTTTGTTTTTTTATCTCACTTCCTATTTTTATTACTGACGTTTAATTAGCAAAAAAAAAAAATTGTATGATTTGTTTCTACTGCAGCAATATTTTTTTTTTTTTTTTTTTTTGCTTCAAAAATTTTAAAACTGATTTTAACCGATAATTAATTTTTCCTTTATTTATCTATTTTTTTTTTAAATTTCAGATTTATGGGCCTTACCTGGGAGTGAAAAGTTGTATTAAATACGATCGGTCACGTGAAATTCGAACGCGGGAGAATCGAACGCCATCCGTACGATTTGAAGGATAACGAACTACTACTGCTGAAGGTAATATACACAAGACGTTCCAAACGGATTTCTTACTCTTGGCGAACCGCAGTTGCTAAAACAGCAGTCCTTTGGTTACCATCTTGTTGTTAAGTTCTTAATCCTGCACTGTGGATGAAAACGTTTTTTTCAAAACTATCCACTTAGTTATTTTTATTTTTATTTTTATTTTTATTTTTATTTTATTTATTTATTTTTTTGAAAAGATCGAACATTTCTTTGGGGTTTCCATTGTCGAATAAGTCAAAAAAAAAAAAAAAAAAAGTCACATGGGTCCACACTAAAAAAAAAAAAAAGTTCCTCGCTGGTGAACGAAACCCTTAAGTTTTCTCTTTTTTTTTTTTTTTTTTTTTTTTTTTTCGGCCGTAAGTTAAAGCCTGCAATCCCGATAAATTTTTATTTGGAATTGGAATCTCGTCTGAAAACAGTTTGGAGTCTTCGGCATCGGATTCGGCATCGACTTCCAATAAAATATTTTCGATTCAGATTGACTTAAAAAGTACGAATATACCGTTATTACAGTTAATCAATTTCGGTTTAAATCGGAGTCAGAATCGGAATCGGAAGGGTCAGTGAAGTTAGCGGTACAATTTTGAACTCAAATTTTCTGACTATAACCAAGATTTAGAGCTTTTTTTGAGCTTTCTAAAAAACCAAATCTCCAAATTTGAGCTTCAAAATTAATGGATATATAAGACTAATCAATAATGTACCGCTAAATTCACGGTTGGTACAATATACCGCTCAAATTGGGAGACATACATCAATGTATTGTGCTAAATGAGCTTTCAGAAAAGCAATTCACCCAAATTTCGGTTTTCAAAATAAAGCAATCATTAATTTTTTTTTTAAAAATGACGAGTACCGCCAGCTTTACGCCGTTGAATTTTCGAGCTCAAATTTTAAAATATGGACCATTATTTTGAGCTTTTTTTGAGCTTTCAGAAAAACCATGTCCCCAAATTTGAGCTTCAAGGGAATAATTAGAGCTTCACGGTAAACGTTAAGAGGAAAATTCGAAGTACCGCCAGCTGTACGCTGATGATTTTTCGAGCTCAAATTTTGGGACAAAGTTTTTTTTTTTTTCATAATTTCCCTAAAGCTTTCCCTTCAAACAACAGAAAATTTTTTTTCTACATGGCTCCGCTTATTTCCGAACTTGGTTCCCAAAAATTCGGAAAACAGGGTTATTTTCTTTTCTTTTCGCCTTCAAAATAAATTCTCGGTTTTCCCGGGATTCCCGGGAATTTAAGTGTGTCAATTTCTCGATTCCCGGGAAATGAAAAGCTAACCAAAACGGGAATTCTCGCTCCCGGGATTAATATTTTTTTCAAAAATGGGATTTCCCGATTCCCGGGAATGATAAAACGTCGGGAATTTGGAATCTCTAACTTCAAGTAGGGCTGCGATTCCCATTCCGATTCCGATGCCGATTCCCAAGATTCTTCAATATTTTTCTGGCCGATTCTGATTCCGATTCCGATTCCGACACGAGAACAAAATTTAAGTTTCCGATTCTGGTTCCAATTAGAAAATATTTTAGTGGTGCCGATTCCGATTCCGATTCTGATTCCGATATTTTCAGAAATTTACTAATCGCAAAAAGCTTTTAGTAATACTTTTCAGCTCAATTCGATTCAAAATTATTTTTCGATGTCAATTAAGGCTCCGATTCCGGCCTATTTTTTAGCCAGATTCCAATTCCGATTGCTTGAAAAAAAATTTAGGATTCCGATTCCATTAAACTTTTGAACCAATCGATTCCGATAGAGATTCTGATTCCGTTCAAAATCTGAACGGCACCGCAGCCCTGACTCCAAGCAGCATAGATCGTTTGAATTAATTTGAATGGATAATCGAAGAAATGCGAAAAACATAATGAGTTAGATAATTCACGGATCTATATATAGAATACCGTGCGAAATAACATTACCGTAGCAATGGCATTAATGATACCGGTAATGCCCTTCTCGATTCGATATGACTTTCATCTGTCAATTCGATGACTTCTTTTACTTTATTAACAGTCCTCCCATTTCTTCTTTTTTTTTTCAAATTTCTTGTAAGCCATAAACGTACATGTCGTATTATTATCTTCACAACCCTTCGTTCTTTTTTAATTATTTTTCGTTGTTCTTTCATTTTTTCCCCAATGTTTTCCAGTGACATTTTAACTTTTAAAAAACATGCAACATGATTAATGGATAAAGTTTTAGGGAGAAACGGGTAAACTTTTTTTTTTTATCCCCGTATAGAAAAGGAAGAAAATAATAAAATGACTAATCGATAACTTTATCTATTTTTTTTTTTTTTATTATAATTTTTGTCATTTTACAACGAATTTATCTAATATATATAATCTAAATAATTTAAAATTTCTTTGTTTTAATAAACATAAAAAAAGAATAACAAATATAAAAAATGACTATTAAACTGTATAATAATTATAATTTTTGGTTTTTTTATTCTTCTTTGTGTACCGTTACGTTGCATTGAAATGTAATTTGTTTTTCTTTTGTTTCATCAGGTTTGGGTTCGGAAGGCTTTTCTAATTGAGGCACTGGGGCTATTTGATCTCGAAGCGGACTTGCGAGAGTTGCGACGGATGCGATCGTTGTCAACCATGTTGTGGTCGTTAAAAGATGATTTAATTTGGAGTTATATGGCACTTTTTTCGATTTATCCTGAAAGGAGAGAAAAACGAAAGGGAATTAGTTGAAAGGTAAGTTTTGAGTTCGCTTACACAATTTTAAGGATGAGCCCCAAGTGGCCCCAAGGTTTGGCTTTAATTTTTTCTGCCTGGGTTCTATTACTTAAGCTCCGTGTAAACCTTTGCCACCTATGAGTCCATACATGGATCCGATTCCCTACCATTTTTCCTAATTCATTTTTCCTAAAAAAAAAAATTAATTTCTAATCCATTTCTTCTAAAAATTTTTGTTACTAAAATTATTTTCTTAACTTTTTTTTTTCTAATTTTTAATTTTCCTAAAATTTTTTAATTTCTAAAATAAAATTTCCTAAAAACTTTTTAGCGATTTAAAAAGTTAGGAAAAATATTCATTTTAGGAAATTTTATTTTAGGAATCAAAAAGTTTTAGGATAATTGAAAGTTAGGAAAAAAATGGCTAGGAAAAAAATTTTAGGAGCCAAAATTTGTAGGAAAAATGGATTAGGAATTTATTTGTTTTTAGGAAAAATCGATAAGGAATTTATTTGTTTTAGGAAAAATCGGATTAGGAAAAATGGTCGGTAGCGTATGGATCCATCGGTTTTGCAACCCTGCAGAGCTTTAATTTTCTTAAAAAATTGTAAGAACTAGGGGTATTTTAAACTGCTGAAACCGAATATGAAGTCAGAATTTAAAAAAACAAAACCAAAATTCAAAATGGCGAACGGTTGGTAAAATATCTTATTTAAAATATTACAGACTTTCTAGGTTCAAATTTTGTAAACTCTTTATTTATTGCTCTTTTTATTCTTATGAACTTAAAAATCCAAGTAAGCAACGGATGGACAGTCATGCGATATTTAAGAAGAACGCTTCGCCCATGTTTAGCTAATGGGCATAACAGTTGTTTTCCGTATAGAGGCGTTTATAAGTTTAAAAATAATAAAAACTAAATTAGTCTATTTTGGGGAGTTTTTTTGAACTGCTAATTCAGAATCTGAAGTCAAAGTTTTGAAAAAATTGAAATTAAAGATGGTGGACTATTAACTTTTAAAATTTCCAGTTTTCTTAATTATTACAATACTCGGAAAATAATTGACAAATAAATATTGATAAATAAAGACAAGTTAATTTTTCGAAAGGCAGTTAGGGGTCGTCCATGTATTACGTAACGCCTGGAGGGGGGGTGGGGGTCGAAGGAGGTGTTACGCATTGTTACGGGGGGGTGGGGGGGAGAATGGCCATGCGTTACGTAATTTTAATATTAAAATTATTTCAATTTTATTTCACTCTTTTAAAAAAAATTTTCCAGTTATTCTTCAAGATAAAAAAATTAAAAATTTTTTTAGCTCGTAAAATCTGATTAAAACTTATCATGAAGCTGAAAAATTTTTTTGACTTCAAAAACAATTTAAATATATTTCAAAGGGGGGGGGGGTTAGAACCTGTGTTACGTAATAACGAAGGGGGGGTCACAGGTTGCGTTACGGGTGTGTTACAAGGGGGGGAGGGGGGGTCAAAAAGTGGCCTTTTTTGCGTTACGTAATACATGGACGACCCCTAATTTAAAACAAGTTGATTTTCTGAGGGGCCTCACGTGCCCCCTACGTAAAATTCGATGTTAGATTTGAAATCAGGGTGCCGGAAAACGTATAAATCAATATCCATAATAAGCCACCCTAAGAAATAGGTTATTGTTAACCTAGTGAGGAAAATTAATTTAACTACCTAGGTTATAATGAAAAATAATATTTGGGAGAAGTGGGTATTTCCAAATTTCGGGCCGGGCAATGGTTAAGATAAACAATCTTACCTCTACTACTTTTTTCGTTTCTTCTTCGATGGAAGAGGAGTCTCCCGTTTCGTCCGAGGATAACTCGGAGCTTTGTTCGCTTTGTTCTCTTAATCTGTTCAAACGTTCTCGTTCGGCGTTTTCTCTCATTAACGCTCTGAAAAGAAAAAACAATTTTTTTATCAATTGAATAGAATTTGGATGTGCAATCTTTTCAATCAATCTCAAAAACGCGTGAAAGTTAACGAGAAAAAAAAAAAGTACAGCCTGACTGAATACTTACTTGGCCTTATTTTTTAGTATTTCTTGTGCATCGGGATAATGAACCAACGCTTCGTTCAGGTCAGATTTACTAAGGATGAAAAGATTCGAAAATCCTCCAGACCTAATCGGGGGGAAAAACAAAAATTAATGTTAAAAAAAAAATCGTTTAGTCATTATCGCGTGCCTTGAATTCCGTAATTTTGAAAAAAATTTTTTGCGGATTGGAACTTCGCCCTTTTTTTGTAAGATCTTTCTAAGAATTTTCTAAAAATTTTTTACCTTACTGTGGCTGTTCTTCTGTTCCCGGCCCCCAATGACAAAAGGCTGATCTCCCCGAAAACGGAACCCTCTTTTAAAGTGGCCAGGACTTCCTTATCATCATCTCCCAAAACTTGGACCAATCCAGTTTTGACGATGTACATTTCCTTCCCGACTTCTCCCTTAAAAAAAAAAAAAAAAAAAAAAGACAATGACAATAATTTTAAATAAATCACAAAATGACATAACTTTCACTTTTAACGATTGTTTTATTTGAGAAAAAAAAAAGTGAATCGTCATCGTGTACAAGGTTGAACTCAAAATTATTAAATATTGTTACATAAAATTAAATTAACGAAGGCAAGGGTTCTAGGCCGATTTGAATGCCATTGACCCGAATTACCTTTCTGCAAATTATGTCTCCCGGGAGGAATAGAACCGGCTGGAGCTTAAGCACCAATTCTCGAAGTAAGGCAGGATCACAATCGTGAAAAATTTGAACTTTGCTTAAAGCTCCGATATGGACGTTGATGGCTACGTCGGTTTTCATTTTCGGTGGTAACGTGTCCAAAATATTCCCTTCATCTGTTTAAAAAAGAAAAAAATGGGGGGTAGATTAGGTTCGTGCTTCAAAATTAAATTTTTTTGAACTTTCAGCCTAGTGGGAGGATGAATTAAGCAAATATTAGAGTCGAAATAAAAGCCGATTTTGAGGGGAGGGATGGGAGTGCTAATTTAGTTTTTATTTTATTTTATTTTTTGGCCGAGACCCGTAAGAAAATGTGATGCAAAAACTGTATAAAATTTTTGCAAAATAAATGCAAAAATTTATATAAAAAAGTATTAGGCCTATTTTTGTGTTATTTATAAAAAAACTTGGACATTTACAATTTTTGCAAAGTTTATGCATATCTTTTTAAGCACCGAAAATTGAACTTGCAAAATTTTTACTAAATTTATGCATAATTTTTTTAAGCATTAAAATCGGGATGCGTATAATTTTTGCATGATTTATGCATATAATTTTTTTAAATCTCTAAGCAGAAAAATTTGCAAATATTATTCTTATTCAACCTCTTTTTTCATTTTATGCATACTTATTTATGCATAATTATACGCATAATTATATTGGAGAAGGAAAATACGTTTCCGGTAAAAAAATTTAAGTCTTTTATACATAGTAAATTATGCATAAATAACTTATGCATTTTTAATGTATGTTCAATTTTTTGTACAATTTATACACGATTTTTACATAATTTATGCATCTCTGTTTTGTACTGGGAACGCATTGCCCCATTGGAGAAAACAAAAACGAAAAAAAAAAAAAAAAAAAAAAAATTTAAGAGACTGTAGCCCATATTTAGGCCATTTATAGGGCATAATTTTTATTTTTTTAAAAAATGGCCATTTAAAGAGAAAAAAAATTTTTTTCTTCAGGTTAGAGTCGTTGGAGCAAAATTTTGCTACGACAGCCAAAACAATACGTCAAAAATTGGTCTAAGTACATGGGCTTCTAGGTTTTTCTCTCAGTAAGAAGTGGCCAAAAAAATGGCCAAAACTGAAATAAATTTTTTTCGCTGTAAAGATAACGCTGCAGACAAATTTTGCATTCACCAAGTAAAAGTTTGCAAAAAACTGGTCTGGATACGTATTTTTTTGGTATTTTTCCTCAAAGGCTAAAGTGGCCATAATATGGCCAAAATCTTAAAAAAGTTTGTTTCACCACGATGACCCCGCTGGGTTCAAATTTTGCTATCACCATGTAAAAATACGCAAAAAATTGCCCTAAAATCGTGCATTTCGCTTTGGGCCTTGAACATACAAAGCGGCCCAATTTAATGGCCTAAATCATAAAAATCACAAAACATTTTTTTCACTGAAGAGACTCGCTACAAAGTTTCGGTACCACCACGTAAAAGCACGCAAAAAAATACCCTAGAATCATATTTTTCCTTTGGACAAAAAAAAAAAAAAAATAGAACATGGCTAAAATGGCTAAATTTTTATTGAATTGATCATTTTTAACTTACTGAAGGTGTGTTGCTGCTCCCACGTAAATTTAAACCATAATTTAACCCTGTCCTGCAAGGATTTCGGCAAGTTCAACCTCCTCATGTATTCCAAGGTTTCATCCACTAATTTTCTATATTCCGTCTGGTTCCTAGTTGCTGTTGCGATAATATCACGAATTTGACCTATTAATAAAGCAAATACAAACACGCCCATCAACCAGCTCCACGTCATGAACATGTACTCGAATTGGTTTTCCGGCTTCGGGTTTTTCCCTATCGATGTTGCTGTTTTCGTTGCAAAATAAAAGCATCGGATGTATCTGAAATCAAAAATAATTTTGATTTACGTTGGAAATTTAGAAATAATTTTATTTTCTTTTTGTTATGTAAATGATTTTTCATTCAAAATTTTTTAAAATAATCCTCAACGGGAAAATTCATTTTTCTCCCTAGGTTAACAATATACTATCGAGTGATGACTTACGCGTTCCCTTTTCCATTAAAAACCCATCCGTTTGTCCCTAGTCCCTCCCAGATGGAAAAGGCGTAATATGCACAAGCGTTTAGATGTATTAAATATAACATGTAGGTTAATGTTCTTGCTACTCTAACGACGTATGCGGATGCCACAACGCTGTCGCATCTGTTGTAGAATTCCCAGAAAGTCTGAATCTGAAACGGAGAAGTTGCATATTAAAGAATTAAAACTTGGGGGGTGGAAAAAAGATGGCGCCCAGTGGTCGCTAGTCAAGAGAAAAGCGGACATAATTCCCATCTCAAGCGTAGGTAAAAGCTATCCATGGTTTTCGCATTGTGGGCAAGGGGTGTGGAGGGAGGGTCCGCCATTTGTTTTCTGTTCAAATCTGTCCAAATCCTATTGGTAGTTGCTATGGCAACCCCCTGCCCCCCCCCCCCCCCCGTGCGAAAATTATCTATAAAAAGGATCTGGGCGTCAGAAGATTTGGTTTTCTGTGTAGTTTAAAATCACTTGCCCATATTGAAAAATTCAAAATGGCGGGTCCAATATGGCGGATGAAATTTTGAATTTTGCGTTGATTTTCATAAAACTATTTCAAGGGGTTTTCGGGGAAGCTAATTTATTTTTTAAAAATTCTACTTTTGGCGCCATTTTAATTTTTTTGTTTGGAAAATTCATCATTCTGATATCAAATTTGAAATCTACGACATGGAAACCTATTTTTCCCGACCGTTTTACAAAAATAAAAATTTAAAAAAAAAATTCTAAAATTTGTGTTTCGTGCATGTGATGCGGATTGCCTATGCTCGAAATCGGTAGGCGCTCAATATAGGTTTTAACGCATTGGACGAGTTCCTCTGGGTTTGCTCGAAATTATTCAAATTGGGAAAAATATTTTCCGACGTTTTTCATAGGAATTTCCCATAGGACTTTGGACACGAAAATGTTAAAAGTTTTAAGGAAAAAAGCAGGCAGGAGAATAAAATATCGTCAATAAAAATTTGAAACAAGGTCAGAAACATTTGAAAAAAAAAATGTTAGCCTGGAAACTAGTTTTATGGAGAATTAATGGTACGCATTAGGCCTGAATTTTTTTAAAAATTTGTTATTAATTTTTTTTTTTTTTTAAAGTCGCCCAAAATTCAACTTGTACTTTTTTTTTCCTTCGAACTCTAATGTGAAACTACATTATAAATTCTGAAATGTCGGCCAAAAAATTTTATGATTCTAAAAAAAAAAAATTCTTTTCGCTTTTTCCGAGAAATCGAACAGCGATTTCTCATTTTAGTTTTGCATTTGCTTAGCCATAAAAACAAGCGTGAAAGTTATTGTGAAAAGGAAATAAATTTTATTTTTATTTTTATTTTTTTTCGAAATTAATTACCTTGAGCATACGAGGAAGCCTAAACAGAGGCAAATGTTGTGTTCCGTATTTTAGGCACAATAAATCTAAAGGTGTTAAAGCTACTACATCCATCTGGAAAAAAAGAAAGGCAATTTGTCATTATTTATTAAAAAAAAAATAAAATAACAATAAATTAATAATTCTTTAATACGAAAACTTACCTTGAACTGAAATTTATGAAAATACATAACTCTCGTTAATTTATTGTCTCGTATCCAAAAACCGTCGCTCAAATACATGACTCTGGGTTTAATAATTAATAAATCCAATAAATAAATAACGTCTGATAAATAGTCGAATATCATCCACTTTTGAATGTTTTGAGGGGTTTGATAAGGAAAAGTGGATCTTAAGGGGATGACCCAACTGTTGTACATGTAAGCCATCGTGACGAACATTAGCCACACTATGTAGATTTTTCCTATTAAAAAGAAAATAAAAATTAATTAGAAGGATGAAAAATTATGTGCAGTTGTAAGGGAGTGCCTTAAAACGATTGCCGCAGTTGTTTTTTACCGAACCGAATTGAACAGCAAAAAAACTGAAGGTTCGGTTGATGTTCATCATAAAGTTTTCGGTTCGGTTCGGTTCGGTTCGGTTTCTTTTTGTCGTAATAGGGAAAACCCCGGTTTCAGGTTCGGTTCCGTTTCTTTAGTAAACTAATTCGGGTTCGGTTCCGGTTCAGATTTTTCTCCTGAATCCGGTTCAGTTTCTACTCCGTTTTTTTTTTTTTTTTTTTTTTTTAAATGGAGAAAAAGCCGCTTAGGATCGGTTCAGTTCAAAATTATGTGTTAAAAAAACCCGGTTTTTTGCAGGGCTGAAAATTCGTTTAATTTTTATTTGTCATCGGAATCGGCATCGGCGTCGTTAAAATATTTTGTGGTTGGAATCGGAATCAGAATCAGAATCTCAAATTTTTTTACCTATCAATCGGAATCGGAATCTCTCATTTTTTTCCTATCAATCGGAATCGGAGTCTCAACTTTTTTTTCTATAAATCGGAATCGGAATCTCCAATTGTTTTTCTGTCAATCGGAATCGGAATCGAAATCGAAATCGGAGTCTCAAATTTTTTTTCTATCAATCGGAATCGGAATCGGAATCTCCAATTGTTTTTCTGTCTATCGGAATCGGAATCGAATTTCAAATTTTTTTTTTCTATCAGAATCGGAATTGGAGTCTCAAATTTTTTTTCTATCAATCGGAATCAGAATCGGAATCGGAATCTCAAATTTTTTTCTATTAATCGGAATCGTAGTCTAAAATTTTTTTTCTATCGGAATCGAAATCGGAATTGGAATCGGAGTCTCGGTTTTTTTTTCTATCAACCGGAATCGGAATCGGGGTTTCAAAATTTTTTTTGTATCAATCGGAATCGGAATCGGAATTGAAATTGAAGTCTCAATTTTTTTTTCTATCGGAATTGGAATCGGAGTCTCAGTTTTTTTTTCTATCAATCGGAATCAGAATCGGAATCGGAATCTCAAATTTTTTTCTATCAATCGGAATCGTAGTCTAAAATTTTTTTTCTATCAATCGGAATCGGAATTGGAATCGGAGTCTCAGATTTTTTTTCTATCAACCGGAATCGGAATCGGGGTTTCAAAATTTTTTTTGTATCAATCGGAATCGGAATCGGCATTGAAATCGAAGTCTCAATTTTTTTTTTATCGGAATTGGAATCGGAGTCTCAGTTTTTTTTTCTATCAATCGGAATCGGAATCGGAGTCTCAAATTTTTTTTCTATCAATCGGAATCAGAATCGGAATCGGAATCTCAAATTTTTTTCTATCAATCGGAATCGGAGTCTCAAATTTTTTTTCTATCGGAATCGGAATTGGAATCGGAGTCTCAGTTTTTTTTCTATCAACCGGAATCGGAATCGGGATCTCAAAATTTTTTTTGTATCAATCGGAATCGAAATCGAAGTCTCAAATTTTTTTTCTATCGGAATTGGAATCGGAGTCTCAGTTTTTTTTTTTTTTCTATCAATCGGAATCGGAGTCCCAATTTTTTTTTCTATCAATCGGAATCGGAATTGGAATCGGAGTCTCAGATTTTTTTTCTATCAACCGGAATCGGAATCGGGGTTTCAAAATTTTTTTTGTATCAATCGGAATCGGAATCGGCATTGAAATCGAAGTCTCAATTTTTTTTTTATCGGAATTGGAATCGGAGTCTCAGTTTTTTTTTCTATCAATCGGAATCGGAATCGGAGTCTCAAATTTTTTTTCTATCAATCGGAATCAGAATCGGAATCGGAATCTCAAATTTTTTTCTATCAATCGGAATCGGAGTCTCAAATTTTTTTTCTATCGGAATCGGAATTGGAATCGGAGTCTCAGTTTTTTTTCTATCAACCGGAATCGGAATCGGGATCTCAAAATTTTTTTTGTATCAATCGGAATCGAAATCGAAGTCTCAAATTTTTTTTCTATCGGAATTGGAATCGGAGTCTCAGTTTTTTTTTTTTTTCTATCAATCGGAATCGGAGTCTCAATTTTTTTTTCTATCAATCGGAATCGAATCTGATTTTTTTTCTATCAATTTGAATCGGAATCGGGATCAGAGTCTCAATTTTTTTTTTCTATCGGAATCGGATTTGGAGTCTCCGTTTTTTTTTTCTATCAATCGGAATCAGAATCGGAGTCTCAAATTTTTTTTCTATCAATCGGAATCGAATCTCAATTTTTTTTTCTATCAATTGGAATCGGAATCTCAAATTTTCTATCAAGCGGAATCGGAATCTCAAATTTTTTTCTATCTAGCTTGCGGAATCGGAATTGCGGCCCTGGCTTTTTTGTAACAAAAATTTAGCAGATTTCGACAGTGTTTTGAAAAAAATAGATAAATAAATAGATAAATAAATAAATAAAAGAAGTTTTTAGCGAACCAAACCGAATCATTTACTATTTTGCTGCTGTTTGGGGGGGTTATTGGGGGGGGGGATAATTTCCCTGGGCACAATATATGCCTTTAGCGCAAATAAGAAGATAATTGTTTAACTAGCCGAACAATATTTTATTTAGTCCCTACATTTCTGATAGCTAGAATATTAATACTATCCAAAGAATGGCACACCTATCCTCATGGGACTGCCTCCCCTAATGGGGCTGAGCCCCCCGCCCCTTCTAACATTTTTGCTTCATGTATATCCCATGTCTTTCATGCTACAAGATGGCTTTAGGAGTCATCTTATAATTGGCCCACCTTTTTATTATCATTTCCTACTGGCTACAGACCTGCAATCTTCTTCGTTTCCCACATAGCACTCTAAATTTAAAAAAAAAATATATTACCTTGCGGATCTAACGCTGAATCACATTTTTGATCGCCTTCCTCAGGGAATTTCTCCACGAATTTCCCGTCGATTGATTCGAACGTTGTTTTTATATCGATTTGGCACTCTTTTGTTGGTGTCGACGGTTTTTCGACGGGGGTTGATGGCCGTCGCCGTTTAAAAAGGCAGCATGTCATGCTGCTTTTATATTTTTTACCTGAAACCACACACGACACTAATTAAAAAAAGAAAATATATATTACAATACATTGTAATTTTTTTTTATATTTTTTTTTTTTTTCCAATACGAAAATCGAAAGCCGTTTGGATCGTTTCCAATAATTGAGATATGAATGTTAATAAGGATCGATTTTAAAACAAAGAAAGGGGTCTTAGATATCAAAATTTTCCAAAAAAAAATCGGATATTTCGGTGGTGTTAAAAAAAACCGAGGGATTGATTGATGATATTTTTAAAAAAACATACGAACGGAATTCGAAAAACGTTTACTTACATCTCCGAAAGAGGAAATTTCCAGTTTGAATATACCATCTTAAAAAAGGTAGTGTCAGCAGTGGTCGTCATGGAAACAGTCCAGAGATCAATAATGTATGTCAGCAACAAGTTGTATACTCATTTCACCCGCTTTTTTTTTCGCGTTCTAAAATATTTACACAATTTTTTTTTTTTTTAGTTGGTCCACCCGCGCACTTTTTTTTTTATCAGCTAAATTTTAAAGCAGCTATTGAGGCACTATCTAAAAACACGGTTTTGTCGGATTTTTCCCCTCCGACGGAAGCTAAAATCACAGTTATGACGGTAACCATGAGCGTGGCTATCAACTCCATCAAAGTCCCTAATTCGTCCACGCTCACGATCCCCCTTTCCAAAGCCGTCGTGACCAAAGTCAGGACCAAAAGCTCCACGACAAAAGCGCACATGGTCACCACCGCGACTCCCATTATAATGGCGGTCCCTGATAACACAATCAACTGGGTGAGGACGGCGGTCCCGATAAATAAAGTTGTAGCCGGAACGATCCTCGTCCCTCGCAATCTAGTCCGTTCATTTTCGTCTGAATTATTTCGAACCCGCCAACTAAGCTCGTCCTCATAATTCATGATTCACTAAAAAAAAAAAAAAAAACCGAAAAAAAAATTAATCCGTTAAATTTTTTTAAATTTAACTTTAACTCCCGTCGCCGCCATATCGCGGACCGTAGTTTGGCACGTACTACCGCGCAATCTACGGCACGCAATAATTAACCCGCGAAATCATTATAATTTTGTTTGGATGTTCCTGTAAAAAAAAAAAAAAAAAATATGAATACTCACCGAAATGCATTTACACGCGGCCGGCACCGGTTACGAAATGATATTAAAAGTAAAAGTAAAAAGATGAAAGTCACAATATTCTTTTTTTTAAACTTTCTTCCAGTTAGGTTTGATGACCTCTGTATCACGTCACTTCCATTTACCGTTTTTTTTATTTCTTCCTTCCCACCTCTTTTTTTCTTTTTTTTTTTTTTTTTCATCCCACTCGCTTTGTCTTTTTATCCGTCGTCGTCTACGTTCCAGATTGTGGCTGTCGAAGAGTAAAGAGTCATTTTTTTTTTTCTTGAAATTTTTTGGAAGAATTAGTATTGTTTTTTCTTATTCCATTAAGGTTCTAGTTCCTTTACATAACCGGCCGGTCAGCCGGGCGGTGAAAATTTTTTAACAATAAAAAAAGGTAATTTTTTTTTTTTTTTTTTTATTATTTATTTCGTATTTTACACATAAAAATGAGATCGGATCGCACCGAAACCGTGCCAAAACGTTTTGTCATGTTTAAAAGGTAAAGATTCGTTATTGAAAATGTATGAAAAAGTCTTTATGGTGCCTAAATTTGATATATTTTTTTAATGTTTTCGAAATAAAAAAATAAGACGCCATTTTTCTTTTTGTTGTTGAAATAGTTTGCGGTTTCACCGCTAGAGCGCTGCACTAGTCTCTCGGAAATAAACTTTTTTTTTTTTTGCGAAAACAATTAAATATTATCAAATATAAGAACTATTAACTGTTGTTCATGCATTTAATATCATAGAAATTTATCTCTGAACATAACAAAATGTTTTGGGTACGGTTTCGGTGCAGTTAGACCCCATTTTCATGTATAAAATATTGGATTGAAAAAAAAATTTTTTAACATTTTTTTTATCGTTAAAATGTGTACACCGCACTGCTAACCGGCCGGTTATGTAAACGAACTAGAACCTTTAAAGCTTGAGTGATTTTTTCGCATGGACTGTGAACCTTAATTATGCTGTAGGGAACTGCAATTTTTTTTTTAAAATACATTTTCCTTAAAGATTAAATTGAAGGTGTCATGAGCTTAATAATGATGATAGGATTTCAAAGTTAAGGTTCAGGCTTACATGTTTTTTTTTTTCTTCCTTCTTTTGTTAGTAACAATATCCGTATGAAGTCGGATGAGACGCAAATACATATAAAAAAATTTCCACAGGATAAAAAATGTTTTTTTAGCTTCAGGGGGGTCGAATGCCTAAGGTTAGATGATTCAGACGGATTATTTTTTTTTTTGTATTTATTTATTTGATGTAATGAAATTAAGTTAATAAAAATATCCATTTCCACAATTTATTTGACGAATTTCGATTTCTTCGTTTCGCGGTCGCTTTTGATATCTCACTTAGAAAATCAAAGATGTCAAAACCAAAAAACTTCAAAGAATTTTAAAAAGGAAAGAAAAAAGGTTCCACTACCGAAAAAAAAAATTGGAACAAGCTTAAATGATTTTAACTGTTTCCTGGGGGGTGGGCAATTCGATTCGATTAGTCGGAGGGTAAAAAGTCGATTTTTTTTTTCGATTTTTTATGACAATTAAAAATGTCAAAAAATCAAATCGAAATTTTCAAAAAAATTGAATATTTAAAAAGTGGGACTTTTGTTTAAATTTCCCGTAATTGCTTAAAAATTTAATTAATTCTAATATCTATGGTCCGATTTGAAGCTTCACAAAAGTTCAAATTTGACTTTTATTTACTTTCATTGGTTAAGGCATCAATTCTTCCTAAAAAAATTTTTTTAAAGGAATGTGTGTGTGTGTATTGTTGATTAAAAACCAATAAAAAATAACTGCCGCCCCCCCCAAAAAAAAGATTGGTCTTTTCAATTTTTTGAGTGCGATTAATTGATTCAATAAAAATCGACAAATAATAAAAATCGATCAATCGATTTTTAAAAAACTACCCAGCCTTACAGTGTTTTCTATGAAAGACCCATGTATATAATACGACAAAAAAAAAGATGTTCAGTTTACCAATAGGGTTTGGCAAACCGGTTAATCGATTAACCGTTTACCCGTAGTAAAAATTGACCGAAAATTAACCGGTTAATTTTTTATAATTAACTTGTTAGTTGGCAAAAAATTAAACTGTAAAAAAAATTTTTTAATTGAGATAAAAAGACCTCAAAAGTACTGTAATATCGCCTTTTTCTGACACGTAATACCCGTAGTGCATACGAAGTTTCAGATTTACGTTCTTTGTGTGTGTCGATAAGAACCTTTTTGGTTGATGTGACGCAGATATCCAGATTATATATCATTTATATACAATTTATATATAATTATATATAATTATGTTATAATTATATATAATTATGTTATAATTATATATAATTATGTTATAATTATATATAATTATGTTATAATTATATATAATTATGTTATAATTATATTTAATTATATAAATATATATAGTTATAAAAGCACCACACACTCTACTAGAGTGCATCCTACCTAGGCACCACAAACTCTACTAGAGTGCATCCTGCCTAGCCACCACACACTCTAGAGTGCATCCTGCCTAGGCACTACACACTCTAGAGTGTATCCTGCCTAGGCACCACACACTCTAGAGTGTATCGTGTCTAGGCACCACACACTCTAGAGTGTATCCTGCCTAGGCACCACACACTCTAGAGTGTATCCTGCCTAGGCACCACACACTCTAGAGTGTATCCTGCCTAGGCACCACAAACTCTACTAGAGTGTATCCTGCCTAGGCACGACACACTCTAGAGTGTATCCTGCCTAGGCACCACACACTCTAGAGTGTATCCTGCCTAGGCACCACACACTCTAGAGTGTATCCTGCCTAGGCACCACATACTCTACTAGAGTGTATCCTGCCTAGGCACGACACACTCTAGAGTAGTTCCTGCCTAGGCACCACACACTCTACTAGAGTGCATCCTGCCTAAGCACCACACACTCTACTAGAGTGCATCCTGCCTAGGCACGCACACTCTACTAGAGTGCATCCTGCCTAGGCACCACACACTCTACGAGAGTGCATCCTGCCTAGGCACCACACACTCTAGAGTAGTTCCTGCCTAGGCACCACACACTCTACTAGAGTGTATCCTGCCTACACTCTGTAGTGCCTAGCCAGGAAGCACTCTAGAGTGTGTGGTGCCTAGGCATATAAATTATACATAACTATATATAAATTATATATCGATTATACATAATTATACATAATTTATATATAATTTGTATATATTTATATATAATTTATATATCTATATATATTTATGTATAATTTATATATCATTTATATATAATTATATATAAATTATATATAAAAATTATATATAATCTGGACATCTGCGTCACATTAACCGATTTGGTTAAGAATTAATTTTGTTGCGTTATTTTGTTAGTGTGCTATTTGGGATATTTGAAACCTTCAGTTAGTACTCAATTCAAAAGGATTAAAAATGTCGGGGCGAATACTCCATCTTGATTTGATTATTGGCTAAAAACAGTTTATAAATTTGGATATAACAAAGGTGATTAATTAACCGGTTAATTCGAAAAAAAATAAAAAATAAAAAATAACCGTTAACCGGTTAATGAAATTCGTCAAAATTTTACCTACCCTATTTACCAAGGACCCTTAAAATTTTTAATCTCGGAATCAAGGGATCCGTCCATATATTACGTAAGCATAATTTTGGGGATTTTCAGGGCTGCAAACCATTTTGTTGTGCCTTTGTTAAGTACAAAAAACCGAACCGAACCCGATTTCCCATAAGCTAAAAATAGGAACCAGAACGGACAGTCTTAGCCGGTTCACAGCCCTGGAAATTTTACATCCCGCCTCCAATTTTTAAGCTAAAGTAAGTTTTTTAAAATCCCCTCCTCCTTTTTTACCCAACCGCCCCCTCAAGATAGGTTATTTTGCGCTTACTTAAGATTTTACCAGACCCCTTTTGCCCCTTGTATGCAATAGTAAGATTTTCCCAGATTCCTCCTTCCTCTCCCTCCCTCGCTTAACATACTTACCTAATATGTGGGCGACCCCCAAGCAGGCATCATAGTTGTCCTACATGTCCTATATTTTGACAAAATGTCCTATGTCATATAAAAGTACTATTTTTTGTAGCATTTTTTTGGGTGTATAGTATATCCTAATATGGGGCCGTTCAAGTATTACGTAAGACAAAAATCGGGATTTTTTCACTCCCTTCCCCCCTTATAAGACAAAGTAAGGTAATGACACCCCCTTCCCCTTAAGTATTTTCTGAGATGTATGTCAAGGGCCAGAAAATAATTTGAAAAAAATTTGAGATCCAAAAACTTTGATTTCGTTTTCCGCGTTCATATTTCTTTGAAACAAGTTACAACTTGTACCAAAAATACAAGAATAAGTCAAAGGAGTTTGTGAGATACCTAAAACTTAGATTTTTCTTCCTAAATCGAGTATTAGAAAAAACATCGCATTCCTTCCGGCATTCAAAGAACCTCTTAAAACTTACCCGGAAATTGAAATATTTTTATTTTCCCTGGAAAACCGGATCCGTTAAGTCAGCAGTTCTATAAAAAACTCAAATCATAAAAACGATACCAGGATTTCGAGCTTTTTTTGGGTCGTCAGGAAAACCAAATTTTAGAATTTAAGCTTTTAAAACAAAAAAGTTATTTTCATTATCAACTTTGTCTTCCCAGGCAGTACTATGAAAAATTCAAATTTTAAAATAGTCGCTGTTCGATGCCAGTAAATTTCAGCTTTTTGAAAACACAACTCTAACTTTTTCCTGTGGAAGAATTATTAAAATTTCGTAAATATGCTGCAGCACTGCCAGATTCATGTCCTATTTTTTTTTTCAAGTTATAACTTTAAATTCTTCCTTGAAATTTGAGCTTTCTGAAGATGAAACGTTCAAAATTTGAGCTTTTCCTTTTGATTAAAAACCACACGGACCCTCCCAAAAACTTCATTATCTAAAAAAATGGTCTAATTTTTCTTGGAAGAAAAGAAGACGATAATTTTTAATGAAATCATTCGTTTGATACTGTAAAGTGATTTTATTAATTAAAAATATATATCATTAAATTAACCCCCCTACTTGTAAAAATACCGGGGAGATTTTTTAAATTAGAAAATGCATCTTAGCATATAAATTTTTTTTTTTTAAACATATAAAAAAAACACATAATATTCATACAAAAAACTTAATTCATACGACATTTTGGAAATACGTCTATGGATATACAGTAGAGGAACGTATTTTTGTTTAAAAATACAAAAAGAATACAAAAAAAACCTAATTTTAATAAAATCATTTTCATGATTTGCTACTGATAAGATTTTTAATTTCTTCCCAAAATTTAATTCTTTCTTCTTTCATATTTTCCGCAGCTATTAATTCTTCTCCGATAATTAAATACTTTTGGTGATCGTCGGTGTGTGGTTCCCATTTTATGTGATCCAAATCCGGATCGGATGCGTCTGGTGTTGGATTTCTGAAAAGATGAAGAAAGAATTTTAAAAAAAATTATTCGACAGGTTTCCAATCTTTTCTCAGGCGAAGAGCAAATCGACCCGACTCAATTTCGAATCGTCCGCCATTTTGTAAAGCTCCCGTTTTCAAATGGCAAGCATGGACTTTCATACTCAGAATGACTCAAATTAATGAATACTTGAATGTAAAATTAGGCCCCTCAAATTTTGGTCTCAAAGTAAATAGCTCATGGACTAATTCCGTTCGTCCTCGATACTTACAGGAATTTCGCAAAATTTGCCCACAGTCGAACCATTCTCTTTACAACCCTCATTTCCGCTGTTTTAGGATCCAAATTCGGACCTAATATTGGTACATAGAATAAATAACCAAGTTCATCTGCGTGAGCAGGTCCCGGAATGCCTTTAATGCTAAGTAATTTTTTAAACAGATTAAGTTCTCCTTCGAAAACGAATTCGTAATTGTATACTGGGGCTCTCCCGTGGGTTGTGTGATGTTTTGTGGTCCTGTGAGCACCTTCCAGGAAATGAGTGTCTGTGATTAACTGAAAATGAAAGAGAAATTAATTAATAGATATTTTTTTGTCACCGAAATTCTGACAGTAAGGTCTTGGGGTCAGCTGCCCCTCTATACGGCACATTCAGAAAATGGAAACGGTCTTGAACAAGTTTTATTCTGCAACAAAACCGGGATGTTTCATAGAAAAACAAAAATATTTCTTGACAAGACATTTTTTTTTTGCTTGTATCGAGCGTTACTTACGTTTACATATTCGCCATGGGTGTTTTTATCGAAAGTTTTCCCTGAGAAATAAAACTCCCTGATTTTTTCTGCTACTTTTTTGGATTCTTCGGATCCATACTCCAACTTCAAAAATCTGGGCACTAATCTTTCGAAGTCCTTTTCTATATCGGCTGCAGGTGGTTTTTTGTCCACAATCGCTGAGAAAAAAGAATTGAATAAATGATTGTTAAGATTTTTTTTTCTAAATTCGGTAAAAACTAATAAAACTATAAAATTTAATCGAGTTTAATGTAGTTACATTCATAAATATCAAACAGGGTTTTGTTACACACACGGTAAAAAATTTTATGTAAAAGTAACATAAAAAATATGTAGCCCTTTTTATTTAACATGAGTTGTGTTAAATCTTCAATTTTTTCAATTTCTGACGCCACGTTTTTATGTTAAATAAAAAGGGCTACATCTTTTTTATGCTACTTTTACATAAAATTTTTTACCGTGCACGGTAAGATATTTTCTGTTTACAGCCTTAAAAAAGGTCTACATATTTCCTATATAACAGTTTTATGTATTTGTCTGTGAATTTTCATGTTGACAAATGACGAATTGCTATTTGGATCATCCAAATCAGTTTTATGTTAAATTTACATGTAAATTTTACATAAAACTGATTTTGATGTATTTAAAACTGATTGAGTTTTCTATGTATAGAAATACTGTATATAAAATATATGTAGACTTTCTTTACTAGTGAATTTTTTTACTATTTTTTACACAAAATTTTTTACCGTGTAAGAAAACTACGTTATGTACATATAAATTTTGGTTTTCTTTGATTTTATTTGGTTTTAAAATGCTTAATCCACATATTTATTATTAAGGGAGCTAGGGGGTCAAAAATTATCCAAATGATGCCTTACAAAGTGCAGTACTTGAATAGACTCCAATGCAAATGTCCCATTGTCATTCAATTCTTTCATTGTTATTTTTTTGCGGCCACTAATTTTTAAATTCCGTAATTCGGTTTGTATATTTTTTCTGGTTTTCTACATGACTTCTAACTTTGGTTTTTGACTAAAAGATCAAATTCTTAGCTTTAAAAACTAAACAAAAAATTATTTTATTTAAGAAAAACGATGGTTTTTGGCTTGGTTGGGTTTTGGTTTTGGTTTCGCGCTCTATAACTCGGCACTAATGTTTCTATTGTCCACGGTAAAAAATTTTATGTTAAAAGTAACGTAATTTGTCTGTAGTCTCAAACAAAACACTAAAAACAAAAGAATGTCTTATGGACAATAACATTCTAATTTTTTTAACATAAAAATTGTGCAGCCCTTTTTAGCAAGTTAACATAAAATTTTTTACCGTGTCTGATTCATTTGCTTACAAATAATTTTTAAAAAAAAATGGAGATGCGTTTTGGTTTTTTAACCGAATAATAAAAGAAATTTAAAAAATCAAACAAAAAGTACACGGTAAAAAATTTTATGTGTAACATTCCAAAAAGGACTACGCATTTTATATGTAACACTTCTTATGTTAAAATTTAAATTTAAACATTTTTATGTTGACAAATAACGATTGGTTATTGGTTGATCATCAATAAGATTGATGCAACATGTAAATTTTACATGTAACCATGTATTTTACATAACGACTATGTAAATTTAACTTAAAACGATAAAACGAACGACGAAACGATAGAATTTACAATCGTTTTATGTAAAATTTACATAGTATACATAATAAGAATACATAAAAGATTGTGTTATGTAAAATGTACATTGTGTAAATTTGATATAAATAGTGTAAATCCTATGTAAAATTTACATAAAAGGTAAAATTTACATAAAAGGTAATTTTACATTAAAGGCAAAATTTACATTGGAAATGTATGCAGCCTCTTTTTTACATATGTAAATTTACACATGTAAATTTTACATATTGTAAAATTTTACATATTGTAAAATTTACATATTTTAAATTTTATATAAATAGTGTAAATTTTACATATAAATAGTGTAATTTTTACCTCTACCCCTAATTTTACCTGGTATGTAAAATTTACATAAAAGGTAAAATTTATCTAAACGGTAAATTTTACATTAAAGTTAAAATTTGCATAGAAAATGTATGCAGTTTCTTTTTTTACCAGTGAATCGATTCACTTTTAACATAAAATTTTTTACCGTGTATTTCCGAAGCACTAGGATTCCGTCAGAGGCGCTGCTTGTCCTCAATGGTAACCGTTCAAAATTCAACATTTTAGAAAATCGTTAGCATTGATCGGCTACTGCTTTGCGTCGGGAATTCCGATTGGCAAAACCATTTTGGCTTAAATTAATTTTACATCCCTGCCAAACAATTCATTTTTTTTTTTTTTGCCCTACTCAAACTTACTTTTAAGCATGATTAATCCTTCCTTTTCGTTAATTCCCGTTATGTAAGGAACATCCGAAGCAATATTCCCTTCCGCTATTAAATCCGCCGGATGTCTCGTCAGAAAAGCGTTCGGTCCTTCCGGTTCTATGCACGGAAGAAACGCAAATGGAATGCATTCCCGCTTGCTCTGTTCGGAGACGGCGGCGCCTTGTTTTCTGGCCAAAACCTGGCTCGAAATTTTCCGGAAAGAATCCACCAATACTTTCGGGTCTTTGGTATCAATGCCAAACGCTTTCCCTAACCTAAACGCCGCGTCAATCGGATCCTCGCACATTGCCCACGGGCAAACGGCAGCTCCGCTTTGCGAAATGGCTCCGCGGAACAATCCTTTCGCCATCGGTGAAAGCATTAAGAAATGAACGGCTGCGCCCCCGGCGCTTTCTCCGAAAATGGTGACTTTGTTGGGATCGCCTCCGAATGCTGCGATGTTCCTTTGGATCCATTTCAATGCCATGACAATGTCTTTTAAACCGGCGTTGCCGGGCGCGTCTTCGGTCCCGGTGCTCAAGAAACCTAGGAAAAAAATAAAAGCGCCAAAAGCAAGTTAGTTTTTTTTTTGGTTGTTGTAATTAATGAATTTAGGTTAAACATGAATGCGTTTTTAATTTTTGCTTAATGGAGTCTCATTATTACCTAATACACCTAATCTGTAGTTAAGAGTAACGAGGATTACATCTTCGTTGAGGAAATAATCAGGACTATAGATTTCGGCGTTTCCTGAGCCTAATTGAAATGCTCCTCCGTGGATCCATACTAAGACGGCTTTCCCTCCTTGGGTTTCGGAATTGTCACCGGGAAGCTGGAATAATGAGAAGATAAATAGTAAATATTGATTATGAATGATTTAAAATTTCCAGTCTTGTGGAAATATTTACTAATTTTTTTTTCTCCAATTAAAATTTAATATTATTTGGACAAGAACTTTTCTCTTTTTCCAAACGATATTTATTTAGTTGAAAGAAAAAAGTGCTCTTCTCGAGGCGTTACTCACTCACAAAAAAAAGTGTGCACCATAATGCAAAGTAATGCGAGCAGTTTATTGGTAATGCAAGTGATGCCAACAATACAGATGCAATGATAGCGCAAGTGAAGCAAACAATGCAAATAATGCAATGATAATGCAAATGTTGCATCGAATGGAATGATGATGCAAGCGAAGCAAACAATGCAAATGCAGTGGTAATGCAAGTGAAGCAAACAATCCAAATGCAGTAATAATGCATGTGATGCAAACAATGCAAACGTAATGATAATACTATTGATGCAAGCAATGCAAGTGAAATGATAATGCAAGTGATGCAAACAATGCACGGAATGATAATGCAAGTGATTCAAACAATGCACGGAATGATAATGCAAGTGATTCAAACAATGCAAATGCAACAATAATGCAAAGTAATGTACGCCATGCTGCGAAACTGCACCTGGTGAGGTTGTGCTACATCTGATGAACAGACAATGCACTTTATAATGCAGTCCCGTACGAAAAAGCGATGCAGAAAGAGTGTAAAAAATCCTTGCGAAAAAGTTTTACATAAAAATTGTATTATTTTTGCATCATTCATAAAAAAATTTGAATATGCATAATTTTTACAAAATTTATACATAATTTTTTTAAGCATGAAAATTTGGATCTGTATAATTTTTGCACATTTTATGCATATAATTTTTTAAAATCACAAAGCAGAAAATATGCAAGTATTATGCTTATTTAACTTTTCCCCGCCATTTTATGCATACTTAATTATGCATAATTTATGCATAGCTATTTTAGAAGACGAAAAAAACTTTTTCCGGTAAAAAAAGTTCAGTTCTTTATGCATAATTTATGCGTTTTAATGTACGTACGTCCATGATTTTTGTATCATTTATGCATCTTTTTTTCGCACAGGATGGCAGTGCAAGTGCATCGTATGCAAAATACATATAATGCAAAGTAATGCAAAGTAATGCAATGTAATGCATGCAATGTCTAGTACATCCCGAAATGTATGAGTGAGTAACTCTTCGGTTCTTTTTGAGGTTTTCCATAAAATTTAAACGAAAATTGTCTTCGAAGAAAAGGCAAATAGCTTAAATTTTCTTAAAATAATCCCTGATGAGTATATTAAATTGGATCATTGGATCAGTCTTGAGAGGAAATTGACTGGAATGCTTATGTACATGCCGAATAGCACCGAAATTGTACCAAAACGTTTCGGTACTTTAAGAGATAAAGATTTACTATTTCAAATACATGAAAAATAATAATTAGTAAACCTACTAATGTACAAATGATAATTAGTCAGCCAAACTATTTTTTTAGTTGATTTAAGTAAAAAATTTTTTTCTTATTAGTTAGTCTAACTAAAAAAATAGTTTGGCTGACTAATATTATTAGTCCGTCGATTTTTCACTAATATGTTTAGTTAGATTCACTCCTGCGTTTTCTCAGTGAGCGCTGTAGTGGCCTCTCGAAAACAAACATTTTTTTAAATTGCGTAACAATTCAAAATTATCAATTATAATAAGTATTAAGCCTTTTTCATGCATTTTAAATGATGGACCTTTATCTCAGAACATGACAAGACGTTTTGGCACGGTTTCGATACAGCTTTACCCCCTTTGTCATATATAAATAGAAGAATAAAAATATTTTTTTTCAAAAACATATTTCTTTAATCATGAAAATATGTCTCCACCGCGCCCAGCTAACCGGCCGGTTATGTAAACGAATTGATACCTTAATTATTTATTTTTTCTTGTTTTAGGAAAAGAAAAACATCATCTTCGAACAGTTTTTTGCGTGTATTCTGAAGAAGCTAACTTTTGGCAACGGCTGGATTGGAAATTTTTTCTAAACTGCGGCGAGAACATGTTGCATCCATCTGACAGCTGGTAAGTTTTTTTTTATTTTTAATTTATTTTAGTTTAGTTTATCGTACCTGTGGAGTGAAAACATTCAGAAACAGGCAATCCTCGCTGCCTTTTTTCAATCCTGTTATTACATCCAAATGAGTGCAAACGGCTCCTTCCTTTAATGCGCTCCGTACACCTTCCCATGGTTCCGGTGGCTCTGGATCCTGTGAAATCGAGAATAAAACTTGTTTTATAATCGCTGCTTTTTTTTGTAAAAAAAATTGAAAAAAACAAAAACAAAAAAAAAACTCGATCGGCAAAACATGTTTCGGGGAATATTTAAGAGCAAGTTTTTTTTTTTTTTTACTTCTCTCTCTCTCTCTCTCTGTTTCTCTGTCTCAGTTTTTGATTAGTTCCGATTTTTCCTCGTAGAGTTTGAAAAAAAAAAATAAAAATTTAATTTCAAAATGGATTTACCTTAAACCGTAATTTTCCGACTGGAGGTTTGGCGTATGGAATTCCTTGAAATCTGTAATACGTTTTCCCGAAAGCAGATTGTAATTTTCTACCTTTGAGTTCTCCTTCGGCTGTTTTCACGTTTACTGTTTCTACTCGGAAAGTGAATAGTTCTCTGAAAAAAAGAAGAAAAATAAAATTATTTCAAAAATTTGATGGACGCAAAAATTCAATCCATGAATACCGGAAGCATGTTTAGGGAGGAAGGGGGTTTCCGAAAATCTTGCGCGAATGTTGAACAGCAGGCCTATTTTGCTTACTACTTGGGGGAGGGGGTCAAAATTGGCCTTAAATACCCTGTTTTTTTTATAATAAAAAAAAAAAAACAGGTTTCGCTCCTTTTTTTTTGTTTTGTTTGCAAAAAACCGGGTTCCTTTTGGTTCGGTTTCTTGGAAAGACCCGGTTCGGTTCCTACAATATTTGAGGTTCTGTTTCATTTCGGTTCGCTTCCACTACAGTCCAAGGGCCGGTTTCGGTTTGGGTGGGTTCGGGTTCCGGTTCCTTGCTGCTTGGAACCAAGTTCGCGTTCTGGTTTCGGTTTTTCGTGGTTAATTTGTCCGTGCTGTTCTGTTCGGTCCGGTTTTTTCGGGTCGGTTCGGTTTTTCATCACTGCCATCTTTAGATGCAAGCTTTGTATGAATATACATAAAAAATAATTAAAGTCCAATAAAAACCCATGACATTGAAAAAAAAAAAAAAAAAAAAAAAAAAAGATTGTTCAATTGAAAAAACTAAATCAGTACCACTCTGCCCCTGTGTACGGGCCTGGAAGGAGGAAAAATGAAGAGGAAAATACTTTCAAATTGAAATACTCACCAGTTTTTTCCTCAGTTTTTATTGCTTGTACTGTTAAGGTTTTTATGTCTTTTTCTACTTTTTACAATTTTTTAAAATTCTTTTTCTCTTTCATTATTTTTCACTTTTTTATTTTTATTTTTTATTTTTTATTTATTATTTTTTTTTTTCCTTCTGGAAATTTTTTCATTTTTACTTCTTGTGCTCCAATTTACCAATTAACCATCGTTCCGGAGCATAGAGCTTGGAGCCTGTATCTCGATATCCCAGGATTGAGAATTTTTAATATAAAGGAACCAAAAAAACCGGACCGAAATATGTTGTTTTTCACGGTTTTGTACCGAACCACAGGTACAAGTTAATCACGAAAAACCGAACCTCGGATCCATTTTTTTAGTTAACTGAATTAATATTTTAGTTAACAATTAATTAAAAACCTCAACGAGAAAATTTGTTTCCCTCCCTAGTATAAAAATATACTATTGATTTAAATCGAGCTGAAAAGTATTAATAAAAGCTTTTTACGATTAGTACATTTCTGGAAATATCGGGATCGGCACCACTGAGGTATTTTCTAATTGGAATCAGAACCGGAAACTTAAATTTTTGTTCTCGAGTCGGAATCGGAAACGGAAACGGAACCGCAGCAAGGGAGGAAGAAAGGAATTTGAATTATGAAAGCTAACATAAAAAAATAATGCATAAATTTTCAGGGACGAGTCATTAAAAAATTATATGGGCGCATTCTTAAGGTGCAATTAAAAGCGGTTATCCTTCCGAATCGATTTGGAATTTATAGCATTGATCCATGATCAAGTTCAGTGACGATCTACCTCACTGCGTTTGGTTTTGTCCTTAACAATTCACATACACCTTTCTCAGAAATTCTCAGACGTCTTGCAATAATTAATTATCTTTTTTTTTTTTTTTTTTCTTTCTTCTTCGTTGTTGTTTTTAAATTAAAACCAACACGTCCGTAAAGAAATTGTTATTGAAAGAAGCCAAATGAAATAAGCAAAATGTGTTTTGAAATAAACAATAGTTTCCATCAAAGTTTAAAAATAGAGTAAAAAAAATTAGACACGCATGTGTAATACGATTTTCTTAAACAGACCCTGACCAAAAATTTGCTGAATCAGGTACGACCTTTAATTTTTGTTTCCCCACAATCTTGACCTGTTTTTTTTTTTTCCAAAATCCTTTTAAAGGACAATTTCAAAATTTAAACATGTCTGATAATTGCAAAAAATGAGTTTCATGTGATGAAAAACGAAAGCGGACGTAGGCTAAAAAAAAATAAATTGCTCTTATATAATACTACTCAATGACATTGAACTTGGTTCTCGTTATGGAGACTCATTTCGGATTTTTTTTTGTTTCGTTATTGACCTTTTAAAATTTATTGTTTTAAAGTCTCTTTTAAGGAAAATTTTTATTTTTTCGCAAAAAAAAAGTAAACCGGTCCGAATTCTGTTTATCATTTTTTTTCTTTTTTTTTTAAATTTATCGATTCGTATGTTTATTACGATTTATTTTTTGCGAAATGAGTTTGACGTAGGAGACTTGCAACACTTATTTTATTTTTAAATTTTCGGTTTTTATTTAAGTTTTTTTTTTTTTTTTTTTTTTTTGTGCGTGTGGACGGATTACGCAGGTTATTACAACGATTCCTTTGTTACGCGTGTTGTTTTTGTCAGACCGAAAATTTTGAGATTCTTACTTGAGATTTAAGGAATTAAATAAAATGAATTCTGGCAGGGCAATTTATGGGTAAATGACATTCCGTACGAAAAATTGATCCAAAAAGTGTATAAAATTTTTGCAAAACAAATGCAAAAAATTTATATAAAAAAATTAGTTAATGTAACGCACCTGGCCGAGAAGGTATATAAATTATATATAAATAATATATATATTTTATATATAAATTAGCCGCTGCGGTTCGCTTCGCGGCCCCCCGCGTCTTTTCCGACGTGAACTGCGATTTAATTTAATATCGATTTATCTATCGATTTATCGATTTGTTGATCGATTTATCTATTTATCTATTTATCAATTTATCGATAAATAGATAAACCTATTTATCGGTTTTTATCGATCGATTTATCGCTTTTTACCGATCGATTTATCGATTTCAATTGATCGATTGATTTATCTATATATTTCTCGATTTATCGATCGACTTATCTATTTATTAATTTATCGATCGATTTATCGCTTTTTATCGATCGATTTATCGCTTTTTATCGATCGATTTATCTATTTCTTCTAATAGTGCCTCTGTGTCTCTAGTGTCTCTGTCCAAGGCTCGATCGATAAATTAATAAATCGGTTGAAATCGATCGATAAGTCAAAAGATTAAAAAATAAATTTTTTGAAAAAAAAAAAAAATTTCTGCGTACAGATAGAGAAACTATCCCTTTTATTTATATAGAAGATTAGGCCTATATATAAATAATATATATTTTATATATAAATTATATATAATATTGCACAAGTGCGTTACACTAACCAAAAAAGGTATTATTTTTGTATGATTTGCAAAAATTTGGACAAGCTTAGGGGTCCCTTATTTTGGAAATTTTCGAATTTCAAATCGCTTACACCTAAAAATGGTTCTCCTTGGTGTACTGATAAACCCTAAATTTTTTTCAAATTTTTTACTCAACGGCAAAGCGTGGCACGACTTGAGGAAAAGTTCTAAAAATTGCCACAAAAAAAAAAGAAAAAAAAATTCGATTTTTTTTTTGCGAAAAAATGTGTTTTTTTTTTCGGAAATTTTCCGTAAATCACGAATTTGAAGTCCGCTTTTTTATATCTCGACCTGTTTTTGAGCTAAAAGCCAAAATATGGCAAAAAACGTGGTAAAATGACAAAACATGTCAAGTCCTCAGTTTCACTCGTATTTTGGTCCCTAGCCCAAAAACCGGACCAGATATAAAAAAACGAACTTTAGAATCCTGATCTACGGAAAATTTCCGATAAAACCACATTTTTTCGCAACAAAAAAAAAAAAAAAAAATTTGATTATATGTGGCAATTTTCGGAATTTTTATTCAAATCGCCACGTTTTCCTGTTGAGCAAAAAATTTAAAAAAAAATCGGGGTTTATCAGTATACCAAGGAGAACCATTTTTGCGGGTTCGCGATTTGAAATTCGAAAATTTTTAAAATAAGGGACACCCTAATAATTATATTGCAGGATAAAAAAAATTTAAAAAATTCCGGTAATAGTATATTGTTAACCTAGGGAGGAAAATTAATTTTCCCGTTGAGGTTCATTTTAAACCCTCAATGAAAAATAAATTTTTTATACATAATTTATGCATAATTTATGCATGTCCCATTTTTTATGTAATTTACTTATAATTTTTATATAATTTATATAATTCGACCTTAATCTGGGGGGTTAGGTCTTCAATCAGACAACCACCTCTAAAAATATTGAAGAATTTTTGGAATCAAAATCGGGATTGGAACCACAGCCTTGCTTGTTCTCATATTTTTATGCAATAAAAGCGCATTCTGGCGATCCCAGCCAAGGTTCCTTCGGGTCAAGATACAAAAATTAGGCCAAATTTTTTCATCATTGTCATAGGTACAAAAACACAATAAAAAGACCAGGAAGAAGGAAGGTAAAATCTGTCAATTATCCGTCCTCATAATAATAATTCCGATTTTTCAAGTACGAAGGATCATACCGAAGATAGCTAGGTAATAACAATGAAAAAAAAAAAAATCTCATTTCATTTTAAAGGCCACGGATATTGAACTCTGTGTGAGAGCAAAACGAAAAAAATCTTTCATTATCGTATCATGTCTCAAAGAGCCGGGCCTCTACAAATCTTCCCGTCTGAGTGTAATCATTTATTCGACAAAAATAAAAACGGAAAATCAACACAGCTGTAGGTTTTTAAATTTAACAATCGTATCAGCAAGCAAATAAAACATGTTTGTTTTAAAAACATAATTAGGCCAATCAGTAAAAATTGTAAGGACGGAACTGGGATCGGGGAATCGCCCCGGGAGCCAAAGCAGAGCGGGGGTTGTGAGGTAATAAGATTAGAGAAAATTAACTTGGTTGAATCAAAATTTTTTTTTTTTTTTTTTTGGATATTTAGTGACTCGAAATGAACTGAATCTGGACCTCTTAAAGCCATATTTTGCTACTGCTTTCCAGAAGACTGGTTGCCAGCTGAAGAAGTTGGGGCCCAAAGTTTATCGCAAAGACTCCAAAATGGCCATTTTTTCAAGGAGTTTTATTTAGGAAAATTTATTTTTTAAGAAAATAAATTAGAAAAACTAAATTTAGGAAAAACAAAAAATTGGGTTGGAAAAATGGATTAGGAAAATATTTTTTTTTTTTAGAAAATATGGTTAGGAAAACGTGATAAAAAATGCGGACTAGAAAATTTTTTTTTGGGAAGATCAGTTTAGAAAAATAGCTTAAGAAATTTTAATTTGAAAGAATAGATTTAGGAAAAAAAAAATTGTACTGGGAAAAAAAAATTAGAAAAATATTTTTTTTTTGTTGAAAAAATCGGATTAGAAAAACATTTTTTCAAGAAGATAACGTAAGAAATTTTATTTAGAAAAAAAAAGATTAGAAAGAATCGATTTAGGAAAAAACTGCATTTGAAAATAACGGATTGAGAAAAATTATTTTTGGGAAAATTTGACAAGGAAAACGTTTGGAACAAAAAATTTGATTGGAAAACATTTTTAGGGAAACCGGATTAGGAAAACATTTGTTTTGGAAAAAAAAAGTTTAGGAAAAATTTTATTTGAGAAAAACGCATTTGAAAAATATATTTTCGGGAAATTTGACTCGGAAAATATTTTTAACAAAAAATCGGATTGAAAAACATTTTTAGGAAAATCGGATTAGGAAAACATTTGTTTAGGAAAAAACATATTATTTGAGAAGAATGGCCTATTTACGAAAAGAATTTTATTTAAATAGAAAAAACGTATTTTTGGGAAAATTTTACTAGAAAAATATTTGTAACAAAAAATCGGATTAGGAAATCTTTTTAAAAAATCGGATTAGGAAAACATTAGTTTAGGGGGAAAAAAAAGATAGCGAAGAATAAATTTAGGAAAAAATAGCATTCGAGGAAAACGGAGTTAAAAAACATATTTTTTTAAAATATCATGGAAAATATCTAGGAAAACATTTGAAACCAAAAATTGGATTGAAAAATATTTTTAGGAAAATCAAATTAGGAAAACATTTGTTTAGGAAAAAACATAGCATTTAAGAAGAACGGATTAGAAAAAACATATTTTTGGGAAAATTTTACTAGGAAAACGTTTGTAATAAAAAAACGAGTTAGGAAACCCTTTAAGGCAAATCGGATTAGGAAAACATTAGTTTAGGAAAAAAAAGGTTACGAAGAATAGATTTAGGAAAAAATTGCATCTGAGAAGAACATATTTAGAAAACATATTTTTGGGAAAATTTTACTAGAAAAAAATTCGGCACAAAAGACCGGATCGGAAAACATTTTTAGGAAAATAGGATTCGTTTTTAGGAAAATCGGATTAGGAAAACATTTGTTTAGGAAAAAATTGCATTTGAGAAAAACGAATTGGAAAAACATATTTTTGGGGAAATTTTACTATGAAAACCTTTGAAGAATAATCGGATTGGAAAATATTTTTAGGAAAATCGAATTAGGAAAACATTTGTTATGGAAAAAAAAAATTTAGGAAAAAATTCCATTTGAGAAAAACGCATTGGAGAAACATGTATTTGGGAAAATTTGACTAGGAAAATATTTTTAACAAAAAATCGGATTAGGAAATCTTGTTTAAGAAATCGGATTAGGAAAACATTAGATTTAGGAAAAAATTGCGATCGAGAAAAACGGATTAGAAAAGACATATGTTTGGGAAAATTTGACTATAGGAAAAACCGTTTGGAACAAAAAATCGGATCGAAACACATTTTTAGGAAAATCGGACTGGAAAACCTTTTAGGAAAATCCGATTGGAAAAAATTCCATTTGAGAAAAACGCATTGGAAAAACGTATTTTCGGGACAATTTGACTAGGAAAATATTTGTAACATAAAATCGGATTAGTAAATCTTTTTAAAAAAGTCGGATTAGGAAAACATTAGTTTAGGGAAAAAAAAATTTACGAAGAATAAGTTTAGGAAAAAATTGCATTTAAGGAAAACAGAGTTGGAAACATATTTTTAAAACATATCGTTATCTAGGAAAACGTTTCAAACAAAAAATCAGATTGAAAAACATTTTTAGGAAAATCAAATTAGGAAAACATTTGTTTTGGAAAAAAAAGTTTAGGAAAAAATTTCATTTGAGAAAACCACATTGGAAAAACATATTTTTGGGAAAATTTTCTAGAAAAATGATTAGAACAAAAAATCGGATTGGAAAACATTTTTAGGAAAACATTTGTTTAGGAAAAAATTTCATTCGGGAAAAACGGATTGGAAAAAAATGAGATCGGTGAACCGATCAAAGTGCTTTATCGACTATTTAAATAATTCTCAAAAATATGGTTAGTTTTTCGATCAGAGTTCCACCAAAGCCGCAGTACGGGCATAAGGGATTCGAATTTCGGAAAAATTATTTCCGATTCGGAATCCTCTACCCCGAAAATATTCTCAAAAATTCGGTTAAATTTTTGATCAGAGGTCCACCAAAGCCGCAGTACGGGCATAAGGGATTCGAATTTTGGAAATATTATTTCATATTCGGAATCCTCTACCCCGAAAATATTCTCAAAAATTCGGTTAGATTTTTGATCAGAGGTCCACCAAAGCCGCAGTACGGGCATAAGGGATTCGAATTTTGGAAATATTATTTCATATTCGGAATCCTCTACCCCGAAAATATTCTCAAAAATTCGGTTAGATTTTTGATCAGAGGTCCACCAAAGCCGCAGTACGGGCATAAGGGATTCGAATTTTGGAAATATTATTTCATATTCGGAATCCTCTACCCCGAAAATATTCTCAAAAATACAGTTAGATTTTTGATCAGAGGTCCACCAAAGCCGCAGTACGGGCATAAAGAGTTCGAATTTAGGAAAAATTATTTCAGATTCGGAATCCTCTACCCCGAAAATATTTTCAAAAATACGGTTATTTTTTCGTTAGCTCCCACGAGGAACCCGCCAATCAGCATCCAAATCGCTTTGTTGACGTAATCGATGACGTCATATCGTGACGTTTCAAAAGTTGGAGATATCGGTTTTTAGGCCTATACCCATACTTTTAGCCCTGCTCACCGTTTCTGAACCACTCAACAGAATTTAACCAAATTTCAATGGTAGCGTATTTGGATGAATATCTACTGCGGTACGAAAATCTGACTCAATCGGTGGCTGCGTTCGCGATGTATAGTCAAAAAAGATCTTGAAATCGTTGAAAATTGAACATTTTCACTCACTGCTTCCGAATCGCTGGACCGATTTGGCTCAAAAACTAATCAGCACCTACATTTCATTAGAAGTTGCTAACCACCAAAAATCATCGAGATCCGTTCTTTCGTTTTTCTGCTTTTCCTCCGACAGACACTTTTTTTTCCACATATATTCATACATTCATACACACATACACACATACACACATACATACATACACACATACACACACACGGCCACCATCCAAATTTTGCTTTTTTCGGCATCAGGGGACTTCAAAACGTGTAAAAATATCAAAAACTGAAAATCTGAAATTTGTGCTAAAAACAATGCTTTATTCTCCCTGCGGTCGATAAAGCAAAAATATTTTGGGAAAATTTTACTAGGAAAACGTTTGTAACTAAACATCGGAAAAGATTTCCTAGAAAGCCTTTTTTGTTTTATGAAAATCGGAAACACTTGGAAACATAATGGGTGGAAAATCATTCAAGGCCCTGAATCTCCCTATCCTCCTCCTACGATCCTGCTTTTGCAGGCAGACCTCACCCGTAAACATATTTTACAAACCTGTAAATCCTGTTGGAATGATACACTGCACCCCACCACATTATCTTGCTTAAATCTTTTTTTTTCATGTTGTATATCAAAACGTTCATATAGTCATGTTCCTCGATTCCGAAGCCGTATTTTCGAACGGCGAGCTGTCGAAATTTACTTAAAAACAAAACCGGGCGTTCTTGCTCCATGATTTGATTTCCAGGTTTTTTTTTCTTTTTCCTAAAGATGCAAATTTGAGTCACGTGCGCATTTATTTCACTTTTCACTTCAACGACGACATTGTAAATTTCGTTTGCTGCTTTTTTTTTTCTAAACGAGTAAATTTTTCAAAGTATTAATTTTCAGGGACGTTTAATTATTATTTATAAAAAAAATAGCCTTCGGTAATTAAGAGGATATATACACCGTACGCAAATAATCGAAATAAATTATATAACAAAATCTAGATCGAAACTCTCGAGTTACACAATTAAGAATAATATTTTTACACTAGGTTAGAAGAATCTTTTTGCACAATCGAAAGAAAAATATGTAATTTTTTTTATCATTTTCTTTCAAAAAAAACTGCAAAACCACCTCCGCTCGGTCGATGGCTTTCTATATTTTTTTTTCCGAAATGATAACCTTTCGTCGAGAGACGGATGTTTATAATTAAAAAATTGAAGGAAAAAAAATTGTTCTCTCGTGAGATAATTTTCGTAATTTTCGGTACCAAAGTTCAGCACTTAAAATATTATTAAGAGAGAAAAAAATTGTTATTCGTACGCGGAGTGCGATAAAGTTGGTTTTTTTTTATTTTTATTTTCTTCGAGATTTTATTGCATTAGTAATGCGTTTTTATTACGGATCTGAATGAATGTTAAGACCACTGAGTGATTAGTCATTTTTAGGATTTTAACGACTATGTGTGAATTATGTTTTATTAACTCAAGTTAGCTTTAAGTTTTTGACGATAAAAATTGGCAAAATTGTTCGATATTTTTAATGTCTATTAGTCTAATATAATTAGGTTGGGTTTGGGTTCGGGTTTGGTTTTGGATTTGGTTTTAGTTTTGGTTTTGGCCGGGTTGGGTGGGTTGCTTTAGTTTGACGTAGGACTATGTCTTAGGGCTCGGTCCTGGGGAAATCTGTCTGTCTGTGGGTGTGTCGGTCTGTTGGCGCTAAAAATTAATATTTAATTATTTTAATATTAAAATTTTAACTTGGAAAATTTTAAATAATATTTTGACTATTTTTTTTGAACAGTAAAATTAATCGACACGAACGAAAGCAAGGACTTAGAAAATTTCTTGTAAATTTTTAAGAAACTTAAAGTTGCTGAAGCAGACTTAAAAATTTTTCGAAATTTTATTTAACTTTTTTTTTTTTTTAATTTCCGCGGTGTTTTTAAAATATATTATTTTTTTAAATATTAAAATTAGACTACATGCTCAAAAACAAGAACTTAGAAATCTATATAAATAAAACTGAAAGTGTCTCTGTTCAGGGTTTGTGCGCAAGACCGATCGATAAATCGATAAATCAATAAATCGACAAATCGATCGATATTTAGTTAGGTCGCAGTTCAGGTCGGAAAAGACCGATCGATAATCCGATATATCGAGAAACCGATAAATCAATAAATTGATAAATCGGTAAATCAATAAATTGATAAATCGATAAATCAATAAATCGACAAACCGATAAATCGATTTTGGTCGCAGTTCACGTCTGAAAAGACCGATCGATATTCCGATATATCGATAAATCAATAAATCGATAAATTGATAAATCAATACATCGATAAATCAATAAATCAATAAATCGATAAATCGATAAATTGATAAATCAATAAATTAATAAATCGATAAATCCATAAATTGATAAATCAATAAATTGATAAATCGATAAATCAATAAATTGATAAATCGATAAATCAATAAATCGACAAACCGATAAATCGATTTAGGTCGCAGTTCACGTCTGAAAAGACCGATCGATATTCCGATATATCGATAAATCAATAAATTGATAAATTTATAAATCAATAAATCGACAAATCGATAAATTGATAAATCAATAAATCGACAAACCGATAAATTGATTTACATTTGGTTAGGTCGCAGCTCACGTCGGAAAAGACCGATCGATTAATCGATAAATCGATCGATATTAGGTTAGGTCGCAGTTGACGTGGCTAGTTTTAAGTAAAATGTTTACTATATTTTTTAATTTTGTTTTTTTTTCTTTAGCCAAAAATATGAGCTAAAGCAATGTTTTAATATTAAAATTTTAACTTTGAAGAATTTAATTAAAATTTTGACTAATTCGTTGCAAATTTTGACCTGTTTTTTAAAAAAATTTTTTCGTGCCAGGAAAAAAAATTATATTTTTATCAAAAAATTCGAATTTTTTGACCAAAAACGAGCAAAAAAAATGCTTAAAATTTTTTAATCGTTTCATTGTTTAAATTTAGGAATATTAAGGACAGTACCCCAAAGACGTAGTCCTACGTAGGGATATGCCCCCATATCCCAGTCTGATTTTTATAAATTAATTTCGACGAATTGACTTATAATTTCTGAGTTGACTTATGCCTATTTTTTATTTTTTCCTTAAAAAAAAAACGTTAAATCATCCGCGCGTTCTTTTTGATTACCCTAAATTTGACCGATTAAAACACTTGAGATCATCTTCCTGGTCGTCGTCCCCCCACTCAATTATCTTAAACGATTAAATTACATAATTAAACTTTGAACTGGCATAAGAGAGTCGTGGAGTTGGTATTACGATAACCGGCTACCGATTAAGAACTAATACCGATAACCGGTTAAGAACTAATTACAATGGGGGCTCTTGAAATACCAAAAAAAAAAAAAAAAAAAAAAAAAAAAAAATGGTTGCATTTGATTGTATAGCGACGGGAGGAGCAAAGGTTTGCAAGTTGGTAACTGGAAAAATCTAAACGGAAAAATTTGAAAAAGAACTTCAAGGGCAAAATGTAAGAGTAAAAACTAAAAATGGAGAACGGGAATAAAGGAATTATTTTAGAGCTGCTAATGAAAAAATTTTAGGGAGAACAATTAAAGAGGAAATTCGTTAATTGGATGCTGTAACACAAAAAAGCACCGTCTTTGAATTTTGTTGAATCCGTACGATTTTTGACGTTACGTATCCCGTTGCGCGTGAGAAAACAATAACACCCAACGTAAGGCCCTTTGCGAGGAAAGCCCTTAAGTTCAGCTTCTCAGAAGGAGAACTGAATATTGAATAATATGCTCCAAGTGATCGACCATTATAGAATTGAATTTTTTTTTTCTGTCTGAAATAATGTATGATTTTTGTCTCAGAATTTGATTTTACTAAAAAAAAAATTGCGTATGGGGATTAGTGAAGTCAGCAGTACAACAGAAAAGTCCAATTATAAAAACTACACCAGGATTTTGAGCTTTCAAAAAACCAAATTTTAGAATTCGAGCTTTTGAAACAAAAAGGTTATTTGCATTATCGACTTTGTACTGCTAACTTCCGAGGGAGTACATTGAAAAGCTCAAATTTTAAAATGGATGCCGTTCTATGACCCTAAGTTTGAGCTTTCTAAAAATCCTGTCCCCAAATTCGTAGCCACTAAAGAAAAAAGTTCAGGGCCCTCAAAAACCCCTAGATTTTAATTTTTTTTTGCCATTAAAATTTTTTTGGCTAGGCAACCTGCAACGCTCAAATGAAGCTTCCTATTTAAATTAATTAGAATTGTCAAAACCTGTTCAAATCACTCTAAAAAAAAATCGGTTCTGATTTTTGCTGAACTTCGGTCATTGAAGACTGAACACAAACTGACTGACTCAGCAAACGCTGGTGGATCCAGAAATTTTTTTCAGGGGGAGAACAATTTGTGCCAAATTGGGCCAAAAACTCTAATTCCATCTAGTGTAAAATTGTTTCAGTTCGGGGTCAGCAAAAGATGACTTTGGATTTCATCCAAAAAATTTTGGATGAAACGAATATCGGTTATTTTGAACTTTATACAAATTGTTTTTATTTTTTTTTATTTTTCCTTTTCCGTTTTATCCAAGTTGGCAAAAAGTTGGCCAAATGCAGTCAATAGTCATTTCATCCAAAATTTTTTTTGGATAAAACGAGAATTGACTGTTTTACATTTGATCCAATTTTTTTCTTTTTCTTGAATTAAACGCAAAATAACAAATATTGATTCATCCAAAATTTTTTTGGATAAAATGCATTTTAGATGAACTGCTGAATAACGTTTTTGCTTTTCATCCAAATTTTTTTTTTTTTTTTGGATATGTTACGCCCCGTTTGTAAAATTGCCCAGTTCATGAAATGGGCAATTTTTTTGCCCCGTTCATGAACTGAGTAGGCTGCTTGCCCCGTTCATGAACTGGGTAGGCTGCTTGCCCGTTCATGAATCGGGCAGCAAAATTGCTCAGTTCATGAACTGGGCAGCTTATTTTTGCCCATTTCATGAACGGGGCAGGCATAAATACTAAATTACACGATCGGGGCAAGGGGTTTGCCCCGATTCAAAATCATTTCTTTGAATGAAACTGAAGTAATATTTTGACTTAAATACCAGACGTAATGGAATGAGTTAATGAACAAATGCATGATTAATAAATAATGAAATATAATTCTCAAATAAGATCTGAATAAATAGGGCTAGATAAAAAGATAAAATAAAATTGATAATAAAACATTGGCCGAAAAATATAAAAATTCCGTGTAAACGAGAGAAATATTAAAATAAAACAATATAGATTAAAATAGGAAATATTTGTTAAAATTTATTTTTCAACCGCATGAAAACCCCGGAAATTATTAAAATTATTATTGAAAGTTAAAGTGGCACTTTATTCATTTTTAATTTGAAAACGATTCCAATATTAATACTTACATAAAATTTTCACTTAGGGAACCTTCAAGTATTACGTAAGACTTTTTTCGGGTTTTTGGAAACCCCCCCCCCTTCGTAAGAATTAGTAAGATTTTTTGACCCCCCTATTATATTACGTAAGATTTTCTCGGACCCCCCCCCCCCCCCGTTTTATTTAAACTAAATTTTAAATTGGAGTGATATTTTTCTTGAATCTAATTTATAGTTCAAACTCATATCCCTGAAGATTGCTGCAATTCGCACAAAATCTCATCAAAAGCTGAATTTTTATTTTTTAAAATTTTTGAAAAAAAGTTTGAATTTTTCTACTTTAGAAATTTGAAGAAAAATTAAAACAACTTAATTTTTGAAAATTAAAGATTTCTGAAGAATAAGTTATAATGGAAATTCTTACTTAAGATTTCGCTGGGCCAGTATTAGAAGGTTGTATCTGCAGTGTTCAGCTTGACACTAGTTTCTTATGTTTAACGCAAGGAAAACTAGTGTCAACCTGAACAGTGCAGATACAACCTTGTAATACTGGCCCAGCGATTTGCCAAACTCCCCCTCCCCTCCCCCAAGTAAGAAATCATAAGAATTTCGAGAACCCCCTTCCCCCCCATCTCTTCGGTCTTACGTAATACTTTAACGCTTCCTTATCACTATCACTGAAAATAACTGTTTTATTTTTCACGCATTTAAATACTACACTGGTCATTCAGATGCATTTATAAACAATCTTTCAAACCATATTTCCAGCTTTTATTTAATTTGTAATAAATCTACGTATATTTTTAAAGTTTCATTAGGAAACATTGCTAGAAACTTGAAAAAATGAAATTGTTTTCCATATATTTCAAGTTTCAGTATATTTCATTATTTAATCATGCATTTGTTCATTAACTCATTCCATTATGTCTGATATTTAGGTCAAAATATTATTTTAGTTTCATTCAAAGAAATGATTTTGAATCGGGGCAAACCCCTTGCCCCGATCGTGTAATTTAGTATTTTATGCCTGCCCCGTTCATGAAATGGGCAAAATAAGGCTGACCAGTTCATGAACTGAGCAGTTTTGCTGCCCGATTCATGAACGGGCAAGCAGCCTACCCAGTTCATGAACGGGGCAAAAAAATTGCCCATTTCATGAACTGGGCAATTTCACAAACGGGGCGTAACAGATATAAAGCAATTTGGACAAAGTGCCAAATAACCGATATCCGTTTCATCCAAAATTTTTGGATAAAATGCCATTTGGATGAACCGCAATGTGCCCTCAGCAAAAATTTCAGTTTCTATATCAACGTTTTTACAGGAAAAGTGACTAAGTATTTTAAAGGATCCACTTTAAATTTCCAAAAATCTCATAGACTTAAAGATAAATAAAGTTATTTAAAACAATTTTCGAAGTACAGGGTGTTGAGAAAAAATAAACTGGAGTCCATAGCCATGAAAAGCTTTTTTAAAAAAAAAATTTAACAGCGGAAACGGAATATTTTCAAAAAATTCCAGTACCACTAAAAACGAATTCCTGAAATTCTTTTTTCCAAACACCGACCGACCAAATTCCTTTCATTTATTTACTAATTTTTTTTTATTTGTACTGGCATTCTTTTAAAATTATTATATATTTCTTCATAATTCTAATCACAATTCATATCATAAAGGATGACAGCTTGAACTGTTGTCCTTGTCATTTAACGAAACTCGCGAAAATAAAAAAAAAATATGTTTCTTCATTTTTATTTTGAAATTAATCATATTTTGAGCGGAGAAAATGAACAGTCAGCCTGAGATTATCTACGGGGAATTAGAAAAAAAAAAAAAAAAAAAAAAAAAAAAAATGTTTATCCGCTTATGAGAAAAATTACTAATTGATGAATCCGAAATAAAATAAAAAAAAAGTATTATTTATATTGATTTTGTGACACACATCCAAAATAACTGATTCACACAATAACGCGCGATTATTATGACACTGGTCATGTTATTCGATTCACTACAAGCGATTAGATTGTATAATAGCTGGGCTTGCAGACCGGCAAAACCATTATCAAGGACGATATGCGGTTCATGTTTCTTATATCTCATATTATTTTGAATTTCATCTCGGAAACATCTACAAAAAAAGTTTGATTGTGTCTATTTAACAGGAAAAAACATTTTTTTTTTTTTTTTGCTTTGAAGCCTAGTTTTTGTTTATTTACATGTTCCGATCATCTTCATTAACATAACGATTGACTTTAATGTCATTTAAAAGTTAAAAGATATTAATTAATCTGCATTCTTTTATTTTTTATTACCTTAGGGTGGGTTGGCCATATTTTAGGTGCCCTTCAGTTGAAATTTTTTTCAAATTAAAATGTATACCCCAATTGATTTTTCCTAGAATGTTAATAAACAAATGCTGCTTCTCCATTATGGCTCAAAATTAATTTTACAAAATTAATTTTATAAAATTATTGGGAATAATGCTTCTATTTTACTAATCGAACATGAGGATGACTTAAAAAAGAATAAGAAATCTGTAAAAAATAAATATGTTATGAAAAAAGAAAGAAAAAGCGCATAATTTCCGGTAATTTTATAAAATTAATTTTGTAAAATTAATTTAGGACCATAATGGAGAAGCAGCAAAAATTTTTTTTTTTTTTTTTTTGAATCACAAAGCACCAATCAGACTTGAATTTAAAGCTTAAAGAGGTCCCTTTTTTTGAAAAAGTCCCTATTTTTAAACTGAGTCCCTAAAAGTGCCTCATTTAAAAATGTCCCTAAAAGTTTCTCATCTAAAAAAAGTCCCTAAAAGTCCCTAATTTAAAAAAGTCCGTAAAAAAAAGTCCCTAAAAGTAAAAAAAAAGTCCCTATTTTTCTCCCCTTTAATTTTTATGCCTGGATTATTTATGAAATCAGAAAATGATTCACTAAAATTAAAAAAAAAAAAATAGCCCATTTTTTCTCAATTTATCAAGTTTTAGGTTTAAAGTCTAATTAAATGTAATTCAGAATGAAAGTCCCTGAAAATAAGAACGGACCCGAAAAACTGCGACAAAAAAAGTTTCAAGAATCTCTGAACCAAAATAAAAAAATTTAAACCAAATATTAGCTTAAATTTTGACTTCAACCTAATTTTTGTTGTTCCACATTGGCTTTCGTCGTATTTTATTTTTAAAAATCTTACATGTTTTTTTTTTTAAAGTTAGTGCTATGCAGCCGTCTGGTCAAAGCGGAGCAAATATGGGCGTAAGGAGGTCAAATTAGGTCTAAATAAAACATTCGAAAATTAATGTTTGTAGTCCCCAAAACGTCCCTAATTTTCCCGATTTGGGTCCCTAAAGTCCCGAATTTTTTAGGGCTACACAGTAAAAAATATTATGTAAATATGTTCTAAGCGGTCCACATAAATTTTTTCTGTTGTTTTTCCCAAAAGGTAAACATAAACAAAAACAACATAAAAATTAGAACCTACTTATGTTGACTTATGTTGATTTTGACATAAAATTTTTTACTGTGTAGAACGGTTCGATGCCTGAAATACGCAAAATTTATGCATAAAAAAAATTATTAATTTTGTAGAATTTATACAAAATTTTAATGAACAATAAATTATAACGAAATTTATGCATCATTTTTTTAAGCATCAAAATCTCGATATGCATAATTTTTGCAAAATTTTTACGTATTACTTTTTAAAAATGTAAATCGCTAGAATTTTCCATTATTATGTTTATTTAATTTTTCCCCCAATTTTATGCATAATTTATGCGTAATTATTTCAGAGGTTGACAAAACATATTTCCAGCAAAAAATGTTAAATTCTTTACAAATAATTTATGCATTTTTTTTTACGCAGGTCCAATTCTTTGCATAAGGTATAACATACAGTAATTTTTATACGAATTTATGCATCTGTGTACGGGTGGGATGGGGGAGAGAAGGGGGGGCTGAAGCCCTGTTTAAGCATTGGAAAAAAATTGAAAATCTGCACTCAAAGAAATCGATGATATTGACTCAAAAGATAAAATCCCAAAAAATACGATGCATTGTACCGGTAGCACAGGAAATTAAAATATATTTTTGTCTCTCCTCTAATGACTTAATTAATTAATAAATTTCATGTACTTAGCTTTAACATTGTTATTTATTTTTGTCAAGGTCATTTCCGTTTCGGATTATTCTTTTTTTTTTTTTCTAAATTCTTCGTCAACATCATAATATTTTATCATTGTTAAGGGCACTCAAATATAAGCAACACGAAAAAGAGACGGGATGTTATTACTCAAAATGATAGGGTAATTAAAGCAATGAACATGTAAAATGATTGCGTGAAAAAGCAAAAAAAAACCGAAGGATGTATTTTTCGTCAAACTATTTTTTTTATAAGTTCTTCCGTAAAGGATGAAATAATGCCGGGCCTAATTTTTAAATTTTCCTTCTCTTTTATGCAACGAAGCCAATTCATGAATATATGAAACGTAATTAATTAAAATCCGTAAGCTAAACTTCAGTTTTAAAAAATTCCGCGTCTTGGAAAATGTCCTTGGGGAGCGGGTTCTTCTTGCTTAACGGGCGCCTGATTTCGTGTAGGTTTATGTATCCTTTTAGAAACCTTTCGACCAATGTTCTAAGCCTATCTACAAGGAGCAATTTGGAGCCCATTCGCATCAAAATTTTTCTAATCATCCGCCATCTTGAATTTGGGTTTTTTTTAAATTCTGACTTCATATTCGGTTTCAGGAGGTCAAAATTACCCCTGGTTTTTACAATTTTTAAAGAAAATTAAAGCTTTGCAGTGTTGCAAACCTGATGGGTCCATACATGGATCCATGGGCGGCAAATGGTTCAAGTTGAAGAATTTCACAAATTACCTAAGTTTATATAATTTTAAAAACTTATAGTCTGTGATTTGCTATTAATAGCAGCATGATGATTAGTTTGATGCACCAATGATCACCACTCGCAAGTCACCTTAAAACGCTTTGGTTGTTATCTCTCAATGATATTTGTTTAATCGTGACATTGATCTCTTCGATCTGATTAAATTTTTTTTTTTTTTTTTAAGATTCGGTGTCAAAAATAGGGCATGAAAAATAAGTGAATTCAGATAATTAACTTGACAAGGCTTTCTAGGAAAATTCAACGTTTTCTGACCTAATTCTAAACTAATACTTTTGTCACCGCCAAATGTATAAAATATTAAGAAGTAACATTCTCAGGAGCGCTCAAACCTTTTCTTCAGGGGCCTAAGCCCAGTTTGCCCAGTTCCTGGAAAAACTGCCCTGTTGAAAAATCTATTAAAATGCAAAAAATCGTCTTAAATTGCATTATTTTTTGTAATTTGTAGTGAAACTTTGAACATGAACATTTATTGCATTTTTACAATTTTTTTTAAGGAATAAAATCTGAGCATTAAAATTATGCGTAAAATAATTATTCATAATAATTATGCATTATATAAAAATATTGATGCATTATATTACTATTCATTATAATTATGCATAATAATAAAAAGCATTAAAATTATGCATTAAATAATTTTTGCAAAAATGCATATCATTTTTTTTAAATTGGAAACTGAGGATTTGCAAATATTATGCTTGTTCAATTTTCCCCCCGTTTTATGCGTTGATACTTATGCACAATCCATGCATAATTTTTATATGATTTATGCATTTTTTTCGTAAGTGATCAAGCCTTATGCGTCAAAGGAACATTCCAAATACGTTTAATTCCTAACAAGAAAGTGATGCACATATTTTATAAAAATAATGCATAAATTATATTAAAACTTGGACATACGTAAATAATGCATAACTTGTGTTTAAAGAACTTAATTTATTTTATTAGAATTTTTTTTTTTCATCCTCCAATATAATTATGCATAAATTATGCATAAATGAATATGTATAAAATGGAGCACAAGTGGAATAAGATTAATATTTGCAAATTTTTCTGCTTTTTATGATTTTAAAAAAATTATATGCAAAAATTATGCATATCATGTCAAAAAAAATTATGCATAAATTTTTAAGAAATATGCTTATTCATATTTTGGTGCTTAAAGAAATAAGCATAAATTTTTCGAAAATTATGCACATACAAATTTCTTGTATAAATATGATCCAAAAATTTACGATACAAAAATAATACATTTTTTATATAAATTTTTTGCATTTATTTTGCAAAAATTTTATACACTTTTTGCATCACTTTGTAGTACGGGGTATCAATCACTTTTTTGCTACTAGGGCGCTCTTTATAATTTTTGCGTTTAAACACTAATAGTACTTCGGCCCATATATTCCTTGAAAAAGTCCCCAGAGTTAAGAAGGAAAAAAATTGTATGTTTAGCTTATGGGAAGTGAAATCTTGAACTCCCCTCCCGCATGTAGTCAATTTGGCTACCTTCATGTTATCCAAATTTTAAAATATTTCATTTGGAAAGTAGCTAAACTGCATAGTACCTCGTGGGCATTTTATTTTATTACTTATGGCTTTTTTAGGACCGAAAGCCCTATTTGGTCCATTAGTGTTACTTCGGCCCTAGACCCCAAACGAATAATATCTACTTTATTTTAAGGTTTTAGGGCAAAACCGGGCTTAATGGAAGGAACCGGTCATGGGGGCATAAGGGGCAAAACTTACAAAAAGCTATAGATGGGAGAACCGCATAATTAATTACCTGCCAATTATTACCCACTTAGCTACCTATGGGTTAGGTGGGTATAAAAATAAAAAATAAAAAAATATGTAGCTCAACTGAAAATTGAAACACAAAAATCTTTGACGGAGTGCAGTTGGTTAAACTACACCATTATTTGATAAAAAACTAAATGGCATTTCAATCCCGAGGGGACAAAATGCTGAGTGTGATTTTAAAAAAAAACATGCATTTAGTGCAAAACATTTTACAGTCATAAAATACTCAAACGTTTAATAGTAAAGCTTGTTAATTTAAATAGGTAATCAAAATTATAACCGACACGGAAATCAAAAATCGGATTAATTTCATGATGACATCAGCAGAACCTTTTTTTAAATTCCTTTTTAATAATCCCCTCCCAAAAAAATAAATTATAACTTTTCGAAAAATCTGGAGCTCGATTGCCCATACTTTTGTAATTTTTAACACGAAAAAATATGTCGAAGCAATGCATTAAATGCACTGAAATTAACGGAATGTGATGCAAATGTGCATTTTTTTTTTTTAATTTAACAAAATTATAAAATTGCGAATTAGCCTGTTGCTAATTATTTATTTTATATACTAGAAAAATGTGATATAACATAAAAGTTATGTCACTTTAATATTTTTAATCGTTACTGTTAGCTTCAAATTAATTTTTTTTTTTTTTTTGTTTGTTTCAGTTAAATATTTTCGTTGGGAATAACAGCACAAACGTAAGTAACACAATTTTCCTTTTTCTTTTTTTTTTTTTTTACCCGAAATCTTTATCGCCGATTAATTCACTCAAATTATGAAAAAAAAAAACAAGCAGCAAATTAATAAGACAATCGCCGTATATTACCGAAAATCTGTTGACTTTTTCGCCCGGCACTTTTTACATCTTTCACGAAAGATTATGTAAACATTTTTCCCGTTCGGAACATTAATAATAAAACAAGAAGCACGTGGTTCGATACTAATAACAAGCCGACTCGTATTCAAGTTTACAAGTTTGAGACTGTTTCACGTGTGCGCGACCTAAACCAACTGGTTGTTTTTTAAGATGGACTGCTTAACTTGTCAGACACCTTCGCATTAAATCTCAAAATGATGTTTTTGCATCGTTTCCTCATGTTTAACTTAACGCATCTCTCGGGGGGGATTAAAATAACTCGTAAATGATATGGAAAATCGAGATGAAGAAGGAAAAAAAAAAAAAAAAAAAAAAAAAAAAAAAGGGTTTTAATTAGAGGAGTGTCGTTGTACCTGTTAGTCAGGTCGAGATAACGATAATAACACTAATCCTATAGGTTTTACGTTTTTTTTACGCAAAAAAAGGTTTTGCAAAGTCCTGGCTTTGATTTTTTTTTTTTTTTTTTTTTTTTTTTTGTGGCATTTAAGACCGGTGGGAGTTGGACCTGAATTAGTGGATCACGCACATTTTTTTTATTTTTTTTTATTGTTTTTTATTTTTTTTATTTTATTATTTTATTTTATTTTATTTTTTTATTTTATTTTTTTTGCTGTACAAAAGTCGAAGAAAAGTTGCCTCTGACAAGTTGAATAAAAAAATTTATTTGGGTGTGGAAAAATACTTTTATAAAAAAATTGTCAGGTGTGGTAAGATTTTTCTGAGAAGGATTTTATCGTTGGCAGGTTAGGGCTAGGGTGAGCAGGGGTCCGAAGCCAATGCCGGTGCCGGCTCCGATGGCAGCCGCGGCCGGCTAAAAACTCAGGTTGATGCCGAAACTGATGCCAGTGCTAGATAATTTATTTTAAACTTGCAGTTATGACCCGATGGCAATGCTGGATATAATTAAGAAAGGCCACAAGTTTTGATCATATTAAGCAACCGATTCTATTAACCGGCACTACAATAAGCGGAGGCTATTGTAACAATTTTTTTTCAAGTTAAAAAAAAAAAAAAAAAAAAATTGACAAAATGGATGGTGGTGCTGGCACTGATGCTGGAATCAGCTCCGGCACCAGCACCGGCAAAACTTTTGTTATACCAAAGCTGGAGCCAGCGCTTTGGGTATTTCGGCGCCGATACCGGCGTCGGCTAAATTTAAAACCGAACCGAAACCAGGGCTGCAAATCCGATTCCCATTCCGATTCCGATTCCAACTAAAAAATATTTTAACAATGCCAAATCCAATTTTGATTCCGAAAGGTGAAAATTTCAGATTTGATTCCGATTCCAACAAAAGAATATTTTAATGATGCTAGGCCTAATTCCAATTCTGAAAGTTTAAAATAGATTTCAGATTTCGATTCCGATTCCAACTAAAAAATATATTAACGATCCCGATTCCAATTCCGATTTCTATTCCGATTCCGAAAGGTGAATATGAAAATAAATGTCAGATTTCGACTCAGACTCCGACTAAAAAATATTTTAACGATGCACAGTAAAAAATATTATGTAAATATTATCTAAGCGGTCCACATAAATTTTTTCTGTTGTTTTTCCCAAAAGGTAAACATAAACAAAAACAACATAAGAATTATTTGGACCTACTTATGTTGATTCTTACTAAAAAAATTTTACTGTGTTTCCAATTCTGAAATTTGAAAATAAATTTTAGATGTTGATTCCGATTCCAACCGAGCCCGTAGCCAGAGCGAAGAGCCAGGGGGGGCAGTTGGACTTGTCAAGGGGGGCATAGGCCTTCATGTCCATATCTGTCATGATTAGCCAACTTACTCCAGAGGGGGCACCGAGTCTGCCCAGGGGGGGCAACGCCCCCCCTGGCCCCCCCTTGGCTATGGGCCCGATTCCAACTAAAAAATATTTTAACGTTGCCGATTTCAATTCTGATTCCGATTTAAACAAAAACTGAATAACTTTAGTAACGGTATTTTCGTGCTTTTCAATCCGAATCGAAAATATATTTTTGGATGCCAATTTTGATTCCGATTCCAAAGATTCCGAACTGTTTTCAGACGAGATTCAGACTTCGATTCCAATTCTTATTTCTTCAAAAAAAGCACGGATTCCGATTCCGATTCCAATTACTTTTGAATAGCAGATTCCGATTTTGACTCCCGATTCCGAATAAAAATTAGTCGGAATTAAAACCCTGACTGAAACCGAACCCAATTCAGGAAAAGGAAAACCCCGAATCGTTTAGAATCAAACCCGAGCCGATCCAAACCGGGTTATTGAAGAAAAAAAAAACCAACCGAAGAAGCAAATTGAACAATAGCCGTTCTCTTTCTATTTTTAAAAAAATCCGGTTTCCTGTTAAACCAAAACCGGAATTTTTTATTTTTACTCAAAACCAAACCGAAACCAGATTTTTTTTTATTTTAGCAAAAAATGAACCGGAACCGGTTATTGTTGAC